>JAVIAB010000047.1:96243679-96843679 GCA_032433765.1 Megaustenia siamemsis | reverse complement strand
CACTGATCTTAGCTCAGCAATGTAAGCTTTGCTGCTAACACAAAGAAATAATCACTGATCTTAGCGCAGCAATGTAAGCTTTGCTGCTAACACAAAGAAATAATCACTGATCTTAGCGCAGCAATGTAAGCTTTGCTGCTAACACAAAGAAATAAGCACTGATCTTAGCTTAGTGTCTACGTCTAACAGAAGTCCAGTTTTTATTTTTGTGTAGTGTCTATGTCTGACAGAAGTCCAGTTTTTATTTGTGTGTAGTGTCTACGTCTAACAGAAGTCCAGTTTTTATTTGTGTGTAGTGTCTATGTCTAACAGAAGTCCAGTTTTTATCTGTGTGTAGTGTCTTATATCTCACAGAAGTCCAGTTTTTATTTGTGTGTAATGTCTTATATCTAACAGAAGGCCAGTTTTTATTTGTGTGTAGTGTCTTATATCTCACAGAAGGTCAGTTTTTATTTGTATGGTGTCTTATATCTCACAGAAGGTCAGTTTTTATTTGTATGTAGTCTTATATCTCACAGAAGGCCAGTTTTTATTTGTGTGTAGTCTTATATCTCACAGAAGGCCAGTTTTTATTTGTATGGTGTCTTATATCTCACAGAAGGCCAGTTTTTATTTGTATGGTGTCTTATATCTCACAGAAGGCCAGTTTTTATTTGTATGTGTCTTATATCTCACAGAAGGTCAGTTTTTATTTGTGTGTAGTCTTATATCTCACAGAAGGCCAGTTTTTATTTGTATGGTGTCTTATATCTCACAGAAGGCCAGTTTTTATTTGTGTGTAGTCTTATATCTCACAGAAGGTCAGTTTTTATTTGTGTGTAGTCTTATATCTCACAGAAGGCCAGTTTTTATTTGTATGGTGTCTTATATCTCACAGAAGGTCAGTTTTTATTTGTATGTAGTCTTATATCTCACAGAAGGTCAGTTTTTATTTGTATGTAGTCTTATATCTCACAGAAGGCCAGTTTTTATTTGTATGTAGTCTTATATCTCACAGAAGGCCAGTTTTTATTTGTGTGTAGTCTTATATCTCACAGAAGGCCAGTTTTTATTTGTGTGTAGTCTTATATCTCACAGAAGGCCAGTTTTTATTTGTGTTTAGTGTCTATGTCTCACAGAAGACCAGTTTTTATTTGTGTTTAGTGTCTATGTCTCACAGAAGACCAGTTTTTGGAGGCAATGTTGAACCAGTTTTGTCATCTTTTCTCATTGTAAAGCTCTAACCATATACTATATATTTTTTACCCTCTTTCCCCACACTGACTTTACTAGCAGCCATGCCTATTTCTAGTTCTTGGAAGTGTCAAGCTTATTTCATTCGTTGACTTCACCATTATGTTTTTTTTTCTTTTTTTTTTTTAAAATTCAAATATGTTTGTCTGAAGTAGATTTTAATAAATTGTTTGAGAAAAAAATTATTAGGTCCGCTTTAGCCCATTGGTGTTGGTTCTCAATTTGAGAACTTTTGTTGCTCAGTAAGCTGTTACAGTAATTTATTATCTATCTATCTATTGACCTTTCGAGCCGTAGCCAGCCCATAAGGTGTAGACCCAGGTACTCCTTCTCTGATGTAAATTTTTATTCTGGCAGTTTTCAGTCCTTGTAAAGATCTTTTATAAAATCTCGCCATTTGTCTCTGTTCTGTGCAAGCAACTCTATCTCATTGAGGGAGCCGATTCCTGCTGCTCATGCCTCTCTGTAAATTTTTATTCTGGCAGTTTTCAGTCCTTGTAAAGATCTTTTATAAAATCTCGCCATTTGTCTCTGTTCTGTGCAAGCAACTCTATCTCATTGAGGGAGCCGATTCCTGCTGCTCATGCCTCTTTCATCAATGTTCTTCTCATCATCTCTCTGGGTCTTCCTCTTTTCCTCTTACCTGTTGTTTCTCACTTGAGGGCTTGCTTTGTTATTTATTTGGTGATTATCTCTTCTCATCACATGTCCAACATATGACCATCGTCTTTTCTTGATTACTGAAGATATTAGTTGTTGATTGGCAATTTTTCTAATTTCCTAGTTTGTTTTGAATTCGTTCCGCGCTATACCAAGTATTTTCCATAGACATCTATTTTCGAACGCATTCAATTTTGTTTCTATGTCTCTTGTTGTTTTCCAGCTTTCACATGCATATGTAAGGGTTGATAGTACATTTGATTTGAATAGTCTAAGTTTTGTGTTTGTGCTGATGAGTTTTGATTTCCACAACTTTTCAAGGCTCCTGAAATACATTGCTGCTTTAGCTATTCTGATTCTAATTTCTTTACTTGTTTCCCCTTCCCGATCAATGTGACTTCCAAGGTAGATAAAGTGATCGATCTCTTCCACTGGTTTATTTTTCATGTATATTCTGTCATCTGTTGGAATTAAGCTTTTCATGACCTTAGTCTTTTCGTTATTTGATCTTAAGCCCAATTTTGCTGGCTATTGATGATAGTTCATTTGTGTTTTCCTGCATCGTTGTTATGCTGATGAGAACTATGTCACCAGCAAAGTCAAGGTCCTCCAAATGGTTTCCTTGTATCCATATGATGATGCCTTTATTACCAGGGCAGCATTTCTTCATTATGAAGTCCATAACAATTCCAAATAACAAGGGCGATAAAATACATCCTTGTTTAACTCCAGTTTCAATTTTGAAACATTTGCTCAGTCCTTCCTCTGTATGAACTGCACATGTGTATCCATCATAAATGTCTTTGATAATATTTATGATTTTTGATGGTAAGTCATATTGCTTCAAAATTTTCCCCAAAGAATCTCAATGAATGCTGTCGAATGCTTTTTTGAAATCGATGAAGTTAAGTACAAAGGGTTTTTCTTTTTCAATGTGTTCCTCCAATAGAAGCCGTAGAGTAAAAATGTGGTCAAGGCAGCTTCTCCCTTTTCTAAACCCAGCCTGTTCTTCATGCATTACTGTATCTATTGAATCCTTTATTCTATTCATGATGATTTTGCAGAATAACTTTGAGGCAACTGACAAAAGTGTCACGCCTCTCCAGTTGTTACAATCTCTGAGATTGCCCTTTTTTGTACATCTTAACAATGATTCCTTTTTTCCACTTATGAGGCGTCTTCTCTGCTTTCCAAATGATGTTGAACATTTTCTGGACGTGTATTAAATTATGGCTATCAATTGCCTTGAGGATCTCAGCTGTTAATTTTTCCTCACTAGCAGCCTTATTGTTGGCCATATGCTTTAAGTAGGTCTCAATTTCACTCTAGGTGAAATATCTAAATTTATATTTAACTCTTCTGGTGTTTCAAAATTATTATCAGGTACAGTAAATTATTATCACGTACAATACAATTTTTATTACCTACAGTCTACAACAAAATAAGAAATAAGATGCGCAGCTTGCTCATAGAAATATAGTTCAATACTTTGTTGATTAGCTACATTAGTAGTAAAAGTAAAGCACCCCTGTCACGCCAAGTGGCGTATAGGGAATATGGTGTTAGTGACCATAAATTTTACAGACCTTTGGCACATGATTTTTGGGGTAATGTGGTCGGTATGACGTCCGTGCAGCTTTACTTTCCCAGAAAAAAATCCAATACCCATTTAAGGCTGGGCGAACCGGAAGCTGTCATCGGTTGGGATCGAACCCTACCTCTTGTCCTTTGTAGTCCAGTTCACTAGCCACTGAGCTATCGCGGCTCCCTTTAGCTACATAACTGTACTAGATAATACTTAGTGAGTCTACAACTAATTTAGTATTTTATTTTACAATGAATACTAACTTAATAATGCACATTTCTTCTCACATAACTCTACAACTACCACTGGAGACTTATCAAATGTTGGATTTAGAGTACAGTAAAGTAACCTTCTTCTTTCTATCCTCATTTGCCTTTCAACGTCAAGGGGAGATATAATTTGCAGTCTTTTGCTCTTCTATTGGCATCTCCAGTTGTTATGTTTCCTAAAGTTTCTAATATTCCATCAATCCATTTTTTTTGTGGTCGATCCTTGGGTCTGGTGTTCTCACAACATTTATTGAAATCTCGTTTGTTGTGTTTTGATCTTTCTGCTGTGTCACTTGGCCAAACCATTTTATCTGTTGTTTCGTTATGTACTCAATGGTGAGAACTGTTCCTAGCTTTTTTCTCAGTTTTTCATTTCTGATCTTACCTCTCAGACTGTTTCCTGTTATTCGTCTAACCTTTAATCTCAGCAGAGGTTATTTTTCTTATTGTTCTTGCATCCAGGGTCCAGGACTGGCATTGGTAGCACAATGTTGGAATGAAGATTGTATTGTAGAGTGTCAGTTTTGCCTCTAGAGTTATTTCCTTGTTGGACAATAGTGGTGATAGCTGTCCAAGGATTGGACAATAGTGATGGTAGCTGTCCAATGATTTGACAAGCTTTGTTGCATCTTGAGTCTATTTCTGCTGTTTGTGAATTGTCGTTTGTCACTAGACTTCTTAGATATTTAAATTCCTCTGCTTGTTTTAGTTGTCTGCTGTCCATCATTATGTTGATATTCTGTATATAATATACGCAGGAGATAATACACACCACTGACTTATTCTTGATCTAAATTCAAAGTAGTCTGTATAGCCTGCTGCTGTTCTGACTGTGCATCTGCTGTCGATATAGAGATTTTTACATAGGTTGGTTAGATATTGGCTTACTCCCTATCTTGTTAGTATCACTCATAGTTATCTGTTTACTTGGTTGAGTGCATTTTCCTGGTCAATGAAAGCTATATATACATTTTGGTTGTGGTCTGTTGTCTTTTCTGCTGGCTTTTTTAGGGCAAATAGTGCATCAGTACATTCTCTATTTTTTCAGAACCCTATTTGAGAATCACTTAACATTCTCTTGTTGGCCTGAGACTTTTTTCCAAGATTTTTGCGTATAATTTTTCTACATGGCTGAGAAGGGTTTACCTCTATATTGATTGCAGTCTCTTTTGCTAACCTTCTTTTTCCATATCTGTATGATGATTCCAGATTGTCAGTCTTCTGGGGCTTTCTGTTGGTGCCATGCTGCATTGAATATTATGTGCAGCCATGTAACTCCTGTTTCTCCTGCTGCTGCTGTTGTTTCTACTGCTATATTGTCTATCCCTGGTGCATTATTTCTTGGTGCATGTTTGATTACTTCTTTGATTTCCTCCCTCATGATGTTGGATTCAGTGTTTGTGCACTCTTGCATGGTTTCTGTTGTGTTATTGGTAGTTGGTGCCATGTTTAAAAGGTTTTCAAAATATTCTTTCAATCACTGTTGTAAAGTTATTTTTTTAAATATTGACTATCCATTTATAAATCATCTATGAGTTAAGTGGGATCCATCTTTGACACTGCTTAAAAATTTGTGCTCGGACAGTGGGCGTTTTTAGTCTAATCTTTTCAATTTTAAACTGCCAAGGGTTCTTTAATGTGCGCGAGCGCATACAGTATCTTCTGTTTTTTTGCAATTTTCTAAGAGTGCTAGACATCGGATCTCTCTACCCAGATACCAGGGGAGGGTAAAAAGCCATTGATTCAATTTTGGAAAAATTCCTACCATCTGTGGTGACTGTTAAACCCACAACCTTTCTGTCCAGGTAACTTACTATGGACCACCTAGTCCCCAGGCCAAGTATGATTGGTTTGTCTTGTAAAGGAGAATTCAAGTGACTGGGTGATCTAGGGGTATGATATTAGTCTCTCGACAGGAAGGTGCCAGGTTCGATTCCCACAACAGGTGGTGGAAATTTTCCAAATATCAAACCCATGGCTTTACATGCCCCATGTCTCTGTGTAGTTAAATGTCTAGCACTCTTAGAAAATTGAAAAAAAAAAACAGGAGATTCTGTATGCAGGAGATTCTGGAAACTTCAGGATACAGGTAAAAAGGAAGACCTTGGTAGTCACTATAGGAACAACTATAAGCGAAGCAAAGCTGGAGGCATAGACTCTTTAGGTAAGTTTGAACATCTCGCCAAGAGTAGAGATGGATAGTGAAAAACACTACGAGCCCTGTGCGACATTTAACGGCGCTGGAAGGATGTAGATCAATGTGTTGGGGAACACATCCCAAAGTCACATCAAAGAAATGTGCTGTTAACACAGTCATCAGTTCTACACCACCACTTCTCTTATTTTTACAATTGTATTTTTGGTATCATGTTTTGTGGCTACAGTTTTCCTTGATCTGTTCACCTGCTTCTGAAAGTTTCATTTGCCATTTGGGGGATTGGTTGGTCTCGAGGCAAAATGCCTGTCTCGAGACAGAGAGATTGTGAGTTCAAGTCTCGGCTACACCAGTTGGGACTTTTATTTGTGATTTTTCTCTGCAGCAACCACCCCTGGTTTTAGCAGGGCTCAACTTGAAGTATCCTTTACTCATTGACTGAAAAAATATGAGGACCTCTGAAGACGGAGTTATCTGCCTGTGTGGTGAGGGACCCCAGTGCACATGGCTTTCAGGGAAAAGTGGATTAACACGCAAAATTCAGTTCCTATTCTCTTGGTGACTTCGTCAGATGTGAAAGATGGTGAACGCAAAAAAAAAAAAGTTCCATTTTATTCTTGAATATTTTATAATTTTTTATGTTTGATTGTATCTTCAAGTTGTTTGTTACATAAATATTTAGCAGATTGTATCTTCAAGTTTCAGAGTTTGTTACATTAATATTTAGCAGATTGTATCTTCAAGTTTCAGAGTTTGTTACATTAATATTTAGCAGATTTTATCTTCAAGTTGCAAAGTTTGTTACATAAATATTTAGCAGATTGTATCTTCAAGTTTCAGAGTTTGTTACATATCTTCAAGTTGTTTGTTACATAAATATTTAGCAGATTGTATCTTCAAGTTTCAGAGTTTGTTACATAAATATTTAGCAGATTGTATCTTCAAGTTTCAGAGTTTGTTACATAAATATTTAGCACATTGTATCTTCAAGTTAATGAACTATCATCAATAGCCAGCAAAATTGGGCTTGAGGTCAATCATGAAAAGACTAAAGTCATGAAAAGTTTAATTCCAACAAGTGACAAAATATACATGGAAAACAAACCAGTAGAAGAGATCGATCACTTTATCTATCTTGGAAGTCACATTGATCGAGAAGGGGATACGAGCAAAGAAATTAGAATCAGACTGGCTAAAGCAGCAATGTCTTTCAGAAGCCTTGAAAAGTTGTGGAAATCAAAAATCATTAGCACAAACACAAAACTTAGGCTATTCAAATCAAATGTACTATCAACCCTTACGTATGCGTGTGAAAGCTGGAAAACAACAAGAGATATAGAAACAAAGTTGAACGCATTCGAAAATAAATGTCTAAGGAAAATACTTGGTATAGAATGGAACGAATTCAAAACAAACGAGGAAATTAGAGAAATCGCCAATCAACCACTAATATCTTCAGTAATAAAGAAAAGACGATGGTCATACGTTGGACATGTGATGAGAAGAGATAATAATCGAATAGCAAAGCAAGCCCTCATATGGGAAACAACAGGTAAAAGAAAAAGAGGAAGACCCAGGGAGACACTGAGAAGAACATTGATGAGTGAGGCAAGAGCAGCAGGAATCGGCTCCCTCAATGAGATAGAACTGCTTGCACAGAACAGAGACAGATGGCGAGATTTGATAAAATATCTTTAAAAGAAAACTGCTAGAACAAAAATTCATATAGGAGAAGGTGTATCTTGGTCTACGCCCTATGGGCCGGTTACGGCTCGAAAGGTCAATAGATAGATCTTCAAGTTGCTGAGTTTGTTACATAAATATTTAGCAGATTTTATCTTCAAGTTGCTGAGTTTGTTACATATCTTCAAGTTTCAGAGTTTGTTACATAAATATTTAGCAGATTGTATCTTCAAGTTGCTGAGTTTGTTACATAAATACGTAGGGAGGTCAAAAAGTAATGCACACCAATATTTTTCTCGGAAACTATTCGGGCAAAATGTGTGAAATTTTTACAGATTGTAGCTGAACATCCCCTTGACACTACCTATTTTTCAACATAATCTCCGTCCAAGCGTATTGCCTTACGCCAACGCGAAACTAGGTCATGAATGCCTCGTTTGTACCAAGTTTTGTCCTGCTCGCGTAGCCATTTTTTAACTGCACGGATCACACCCTCATTATTGTCAAAGTGTGTCCCACGCAGGAATTTTTTGAGTGGTCCAAACAGATGGAAATCTGAGGGAGCCAGATCAGGGCTGTAAGGAGGATGGGGCAGTACAGTCCAACCAAATTTGTTGATTGCTTCCCGTGTTACCAGACTTGTGTGAGGGCGTGCATTGTCATGTTGAAGCAACAAATCTGCAGATGGCTTATTAGGCCGAACTCTGTGGAACCGATTTTTGAGTTTTGTCAGTGTATTGATGTAAGCTGTCGAGTTGATTGTCTCACCTCTTGTCATTACATCAACAAGAATCACACCATCAATGTCCCAGAAGACAGTGATCATCACCTTTCCGGCTGATGGAGATGTTTTGAATTTTTTTCTTTTTGGTGACTGCGGATGATGCCATTCCATTGACTGCATTTTTGTTTCAGGCTCATAATAATGTGCCCACGTTTCGTCACCGGTAACAATTTTTGACAAAAACATTTCTCCTTCAACACCGAAACGCTCCAACAATTCAGAACAGAATGTTTTCCTTTGAACTCTGTGATCATTTGTTAGGCACCGAGGAACCCATCGAGCGCAAATCTTTGAATATCCGAGAGTTTTAAAAATTGCGATTGCACTTCCCTTGCTGACTGTAAGCTGCAATGCCTATTGCTGACTAGTGATACGCCTATCCTTACGAATAATGGCATCAGCCCGGTTTAACATGTCTGTGCTGGTAGCCGAGGCAACACGTCCAGAACGCGGTAAATCATGCAGCTCCACTCGTACACTTTCTGCAGCTTTAATTCTCTGAACCCAGCGACTAACTGTGCTCCTATCAACTGCAGAACATTTGTACACTGCACACAGTCGTTTATGAATGTTTGCCACAGTTTCTTTTTCCGCAACCAGAAATTCTATGACAATTCGCTGTTTGTAACGGACATTGTTGACAAGCTCCATTTTAACGGTTCATAGATTGCATAATATTTATCAGAATGCTGTGCAATTTGGTACACATAATTGGAACATGTCATATTCCAAGTGTGCAAAATTTCATATTCCTATCTTTATTATTAGCCGAGAAAAAAATTGGTGTGCATTACTTTTTGATCTCCCTTTAGTATTTAGCAGATTTTATCTTCAAGTTGCTGAGTTTATTACATAAATATTTAGCACATTGTATCTTCAAGTTGCTGAGTTTGTTACATATCTTCAAGCTGCTGAGTTTGTTACATAAATATTTAGCAGATTGTATCTTCAAGTTGCTGAGTTTGTTACATAAATATTTAGCAGATTTTATCTTCAAGTTGCTGAGTTTATTACATAAATATTTAGCAGATTTTATCTTCAAGTTGCTGAGTTTGTTACATATCATCAAGTTTCAGAGTTTGTTACATAAATATTTAGCAGATTGTATCTTCAAGTTGCTGAGTTTGTTACATAAATATTTAGCAGATTTTATCTTCAAGTTGTTTGTTACATAAATATTTAGCAGATTGTATCTTCAAGTTTCAGAGTTTGTTACATAAATATTTAGCAGATTGTATCTTCAAGTTTCAGAGTTTGTTACATAAATATTTAGCAGATTGTATCTTCAAGTTGCTGAGTTTGTTACATAAATATTTAGCAGATTTTATCTTCAAGTTGCTGAGTTTGTTACATAAATATTTAGCAGATTTTATCTCCAAGTTGCTGAGTTTGCTACATACATATTTAGCAGATTTTATCTTCAAGTTGCTGAGTTTGTTACATAAATATTTAGCAGATTGTATCTTCAAGTTTCAGAGTTTGTTACATAAATATTAAGCAGATTGTATCTTCAAGTTGCTGAGTTTATTACATAAATATTTAGCAGATATATCTTCAAGTTGCTGAGTTTGTTACATAAATATTTAGCAGATTTTATCTTCAAGTTGCTGAGTTTGTTACATAAATATTTAGCAGATTTTATCTTCAAGTTGCTGAGTTTGTTACATAAATATTTAGCAGATATATCTTCAAGTTGCCGAGTTTGTTACATAAATATTTAGCAGATTGTATTGTGAGAAGCTAGGTTTATTTATGTTAAGAAGCTTTTTATATAGAGCCTTGCAATGGGAGGCAATCTGATCATCAGAAGGTTTTCTCTTGTAGCAAAGTTCTGTATAAATGATATTTTGTCATCATACTTTTCACTCCCCTTATTATACCAACATGACCTTTATTTCTTCCTTTATTTTTTCTTAAAAGAGAAAACAGAAAATGGCTGATGGTGTCTGCACAGTTTGGGTTGAATCCAGTTTACAAATCAAAAATACAAACTCTGGTCCGACAGGACAGTAATATTGTGATGGTTGATCGGTGTGTGGGCCGGACATTTAACTACTCCCTGCGTTGTGATTTCTTAGGAAATGTATACATGTATCCCAGTGTCTTGGTGGTGAGTGTTGTTGATGCCTTGTTGCTATGTGTTGATGCCTTGTTGCTATGTGTTGATGCCTTGTTGTTATGTGTTGATGTCTTGTTGTTATGTGTTAAAATTATGTCCTTTTTTTAGACGTGAACTTTAATATTTTGAATTTAATATGTTGATAAAAAAGACAAACCTGGAAGAAGAAATCAGTAAAAACACATTTCACTTGGAAGTACAGGACTCCTTATTTGATCAAAGATATAGCAAATGAACTGATAGCAGTTACCGGCTCATTGCTAGCATCAGGATAGTGACCCAGAGCTGACCGACATCCACTTTTTTGATCCAGGATGCTAAGACTGGCAATGTGGGTTGAGATTCAAAAGGAAAAAGAATCTTGATCCATAATTATGCAGTGTCTGATGTTTCTGGCCTGAAGAGATACAGACAAATATCACAGGTGTGCTCTAAACTGCTGAAGAGATACAGACAAATATCACAGGTGTGCTCTAAACTGCTGAAGAGATACAGACAAATATCACAGGTGTGCTCTAAACTGCTGAAGAGATACAGACAAATATCACAGGTGTGCTCTAAACCACTGAAGAGATACAGATAAATATCACAGGTGTGCTCTAAACCACTGAAGAGATACAGATAAATATCACAGGTGTGCTCTAAACCACTGAAGAGATACAGATAAATATCACAGGTGTGCTCTAAACTGCTGAAGAGATACAGACAAATATCACAGGTGTGCTCTAAACTGCTGAAGAGATACAGACAAATATCACAGGTGTGCTCTAAACTGCTGAAGAGATACAGACAAATATCACAAGTGTGCTCTAAACTGCTGAAGAGATACAGACAAATATCACAGGTGTGCTCTAAACCACTGAAGAGATACAGACAAATATCTCAGGTGTGCTCTAAACCACTGAAGAGATACATACAAATATCTCAGGTGTGCTCTAAACCACTGAAGAGATACAGACAAATATCACAGGTGTGCTCTAAACTGCTGAAGAGATACAGACAAATATCTCAGGTGTGCTCTAAACTGCTGAAGAGATACAGACAAATATCACAGGTGTGCTCTAAACTGCTGAAGAGATACAGACAAATATCTCAGGTGTGCTCTAAACCACTGAAGAGATACAGACAAATATCTCAGGTGTGCTCTAAACTGCTGAAGAGATACAGACAAATATCTCAGGTGTGCTCTAAACCACTGAAGAGATACAGACAAATATCTCAGGTGTGCTCTAAACCACTGAAGAGATACAGACAAATATCTCAGGTGTGCTCTAAACCACTGAGGAGATACAGACAAATATCTCAGGTGTGCTCTAAACCACTGAGGAGATACAGACAAATATCTCAGGTGTGCTCTAAACCACTGAAGAGATACAGACAAATATCTCAGGTGTGCTCTAAACCACTGAGGAGATACAGACAAATATCTCAGGTGTGCTCTAAACCACTGAGGAGATACAGACAAATATCTCAGGTGTGCTCTAAACCACTGAAGAGATACAGACAAATATCACAGGTGTGCTCTAAACCACTGAAGAGATACAGACAAATATCACAGGTGTGCTCTAAACCTTGACAAAAACTCAGAGAATGTGCATGTCAGAAAATGTATCAACACAGTCACAGGTGGCTGGGTCAGAATAATAAATAATTTCTTGAAGCAACACATACTTCAGTGTCACGCGTATCAAATACTTTGTCAGTCATATTCTGCTCAGACTATGAACAATATCATATATATGTCATCTTTGTCTTCATTTATATGTTTTCTTTCTTTAGTTTATGTGTATTGCGTGGATGTGTAAAGTATAGAGCAGACAGCCCTATCTATGTATAAAAGTATAGAGCAGACAACCCTATCTATGTATAAAAGTATAGAGCAGACAACCCTATCTATGTATAAAAGTATAGAGCAGACAACCCTATCTATGTATAAAAGTATAGAGCAGACAACCCTATCTATGTATAAAAGTATAGAACAGACAACCCTGTCTATGTATAAAAGTATAGAACAGACAACCCTATCTATGTATAAAAGTATAGAGCTGTCAGCCCTATCTATGTATAAAAGTATAGAGTAGTCAACCCTATCTATGTATAAAAGTATAGAACAGACAACCCTGTCTATGTATAAAAGTATAGAACAGACAACCCTATCTATGTATAAAAGTATAGAGCTGTCAGCCCTATCTATGTATAAAAGTATAGAGCAGTCAACCCTATCTATGTATAAAAGTATAGAGCAGTCAACCCTATCTATGTATAAAATTATAGAGCAGTCAACCCTATCTATGTATAAAAGTATAGAGCAGACAACCCTGTCTATGTATAAAAGTATAGAGCAGTCAGCCCTATCTGTGTAAAAAAGTATAGGGCAGTCAGCCCTATGATGCGCAGAGATGCAAAGCTGCTGTATAGCTGATGATGATAGCAATACCAAAAAAAAAAAAGAATAAAAAAGGTGGTATGGTGACAGCTTTACGTGGTAATGGACAAAATAAAAGTCGATGTTTCGGCCAAGTAGGTCTTCAGCTGAAACAACAAACACAAAAAAACACGAAAGAGAGATCACAGACGACAAAGAGAGAAGATACTAGATATCTTGGTGTCATGGCATGGAAAACAGTCAACAACATAATTGATACATTGTACTGTAGATAAAGAATTGTGGAAGGACATGATCACCTACGCCAACTGGGAAAAGTTGACAAATAATCAACAACAGAAAAAGATATGGACCAAAGCAGGATCGAACCTGTACTCAGTGGCACAGCGCCTTGCCACGAAAAGCCAAATGCTAGGGAACACTTCTACTCAGCTAACTAAAAAATTAGCTTCGTATGCAATGTCTTTCGTGCATTTGTTCTCATGACTAAAGCATAAGGCTGCGATCACAGCTCGGAAATACATAGTGTATCTGTATTTATTCCTGTTAAGACAAGTATCTCCTGGATAGGGTAGGACTGAATACTTGCGTTGCACTTTTGTGGC
Organism: Megaustenia siamemsis; assembly: GCA_032433765.1. Classification (NCBI taxonomy): domain Eukaryota; kingdom Metazoa; phylum Mollusca; class Gastropoda; order Stylommatophora; family Ariophantidae; genus Megaustenia; species Megaustenia siamemsis. Next base: position 96,830,200 of record JAVIAB010000047.1, on the reverse strand, counting down.
AAGGCACTGTGCCACAGAGTACGGGTTCGATCCTGCTTTGGTCCATATTTTTTCCTGTTGTTGATTATTTGTCAACTTTTCTGAGTGCTGTAAACATACCTCTTCCTCTGAATTGATTCGCTGATTATCACCTCGGAAGTTTCCCTCTATAATAATATTCATTTATTATTATTTGTCTCCAGTCTAAACCACTGGAAACTACTATTCGTGCTGTTTCGTCCTAAATGTTTGTCTGCAATGCAAGTATTCAGCCCTACCCTATCCGGGAGATACTTGTCTTAACAGGAAAAAAATACAGATACACTATGTATTTCCAAGCTGTTATTGCAGCCTTATGCTATAGTCATGAGAACACCTGCACGAAAGACATTGCGTACGAAGCTAATTTTTTAGTTAGCTGAGTGTCAGTGTTACCTAGCGTTTGGCTTTTCATGGCAAGGCGCTGTGCCACTGAGTATGGGTTCGATCCTGCTTTGGTCCATATTTTTTTCTGGTGTTGATTATTTGTCAACTTTTCCAAGTGCTGTAAACATACCTCTTCCTCTGTCTTTATATACCTGTTTTCTGTGTTTTTTTTTATTGACAAACCTTATTAAGATGGCCTGAACACATGAGCAGGGTTAACTTTGTTTGGAAAGATCTTGATTGCTGACTCTGATCTAGTGACTCTGTATCTGTTAATCTCTGGCATTTAGAGACTGCCAGATGTCTTGTTGACTGTAGCAATGTTGTGTTTGTGCTCTGTATTTGTTGTCACAATTTTGTTTATATACAGTTTGGTGTAATAGTTTTGTTGTTAATGTGCAATTAGCTGTAACAATTTATATTTGTATGTTGTTTTCTGTAACAATATTGCTGTTGTTTGCTGTAACAATATTGTGTTTGTATGCTAGTGAGTTATGAAATTGTTGTGTTTGTATGCTGTTTGCTGTAACAATATTGTGTTTGTATGCTAGTGAGTTATGAAATTGTTGTGTTTGTATGCTGTTTGCTGTAACAATATTGTGTTTGTATGCTAGTGAGTTATGAAATTGTTGTGTTTGTATGCTAGGGAGTTATGAAATTGTTGTGTTTGTATGCTGTTTGCTGTAACAATATTGTGTTTGTATGCTAGTGAGTTATGAAATTGTTGTGTTTGTATGCTGTTTGCTGTAACAATATTGTGTTTGTATGCTAGTGAGTTATGAAATTGTTGTGTTTGTATGCTGTTTACTGTAACAATATTGTGTTTGTATGCTAGTGAATTATGAAATTGTTGTGTTTGTATGCTGTTTGCTGTAACAATATTGTGTTTGTATGCTAGTGAGTTATGAAATTGTTGTGTTTGTATGCTGTTTGCTGTAACAATATTGTGTTTGTATGCTAGTGAGTTATGAAATTGTTGTGTTTGTATGCTGTTTGCTGTAACAATATTGTGTTTGTATGCTAGTGAGTTATGAAATTGTTGTGTTTGTATGCTGTTTGCTGTAACAATATTGTATTTGTATGCTAGTGAGTTATGAAATTGTTGTGTTTGTATGCTGTTTGCTGTAACAATATTGTGTTTGTATGCTAGTGAGTTATGAAATTGTTGTGTTTGTATGCTGTTTGCTCAAACAATGTTGTGTTTGTTTGCTGTTTGCTGTAATAATGTTGCATATGTAATCCCATGCAGGATTCCACATTTTGTCTGGTGATTCGTGGCAACCGCTTGGGCCAACCCTCACTGATGGATGTCCTCATGGCAGGTTGTATTCCTGTGGTACTTGCTGATGGCTATCTGTTGCCATTCCATGAGGTTCTTGATTGGAGCAGGTTGGTAGTTGAGCTGTCATTTCTTGTAGTGATCTATTTCTTGATTGTCATTCACACCCCAGGTCATCGCCTTCCTCCAACTCTTTTCAGACTTTTCATCCAATCACATGGCCTGGTTCCCTCCCCAAATCAGTTCTCATCCCAATCACGTCAGACTTACAGTCTACATACCAATTTGAAGTTCTTGGATCAATTGTCAGCTGAGTTTTGCATTATTCAATTTGTTAGTTTATTAATTTTTTAATTCTCTTATTACATTTCCCTTTCGTTTTATCATTTCATTTCACTTCTTGTTCCTTTTTTATTTCTCCTTGGTCTTCTAGTTTTGCACATTCTAGAACATGTATTTAGAGTTTATCTTCATTTTGTTGTCTGTTTGTGTTGTTCTTGTTTTCTGAAGAGGGCCGCATGTAGGTCGAAAAGTCATGATTTTGTTTTGTTCCTTTTTTTATATAGTTGTCACCATATATTGTAACTTTGAGTGTATGTTACACCTCAGCACTCGCTCCCTGATGATGGCTGATCATTTATCCCTAAACCGGCCGTATGCTTATAATGAAGGGCGAAATGACGGAGTTTTGTTCATGGCCTTGCAGCCCCAATGTGACTCATGGAGTTTCATGTTGGTCAGGAGGGATGTTGTCTAGATTAAGATTAGATTCAAGTCCGGCTTGTTGCAGGAGCTACTGAGTTAAGTGCTGTGTGCACACTGTGAGTAAAAGTAAAAAAGTAAAGTACACCCGTCACGCCAAGTGGCGTATAGGAAATATGGTGTTAGTGACCCTATATTTTACAGACCTTCAGCACATTATTTTTGGGGTAATGTGGTCGGTATTACGCCCGTGCTGCTTTACTTTCCCAGAAAAAAAATCCGGTACCCATTTAAGGCTTAGTGAACCTGGAGCCGTCGGTTGGGATCACCCTACCCCTTGTCCTTTGTAGTCCAGTTCACTAACTACTGAGCTATCGCGGCTCCCACTGTGAGCTGTGTGTTTTATCTGTTTTGATCGTGTTTCAATTCGATGAATGATATTGTATGACAAGGAACAGATGGCTGTGTTCACTTTCTGTGTGGTTTCGCCTTATGTCTTTTGGTGTGTGCTGAGACTGCTATGATGGGGCTACAGCTAGCTTTCTTTGTTTGGGAGATGAGATAGTAATTATGATGATTCCACTGGCACGGGCGATTGAGCAATTATGGATTTTAATTTGTTTGCAGTGATACCGGGGTCTTCCATAACCATAATCATAACTTGCTCCCTAATGAAGATGAAGCTTGTTAAGATATTGTTGAGCCATGGAGACACAAACAACACTTGTAGGATTCTCTTACCATTTCTCTATAAGCTTTTTTTGAATGTTGATATCACTTCCATGAAAACAACTGTGTACAGTAGACTTACTTGGTACGGGAACATCATTCCTGTATGTCACTGAGCAGGGAACTGATTATAGAATAATGAACCAGTGATGCCTGGACACTGCATGTCACTGAGCAGGGAACTGATTATAGAATAATGAACCAGTGATGCCTGGACACTGCATGTCACTGAGCAGGGAACTGATTATAGAATAATGAACCAATGATGCCTGGACACTGCATGTCACTGAGCAGGGAACTGATTATAGAATAATGAACTAGTGATGCCTGGACATTGTATGTCACTGAGCAGGGAACTGATTATAGAATAATGAACCAGTGATGCCTGGACACTGCATGTCACTGAGCAGGGAACTGATTATAGAATAATGAACCAGTGATGCCTGGACATAGCATGTCATTGAGTAGGGAACTGATTATAGAATAATGAACCAGTGATGCCTGGACACTGCATGTCACTGAGCAGGGAACTGATTATAGAATAATGAACCAGTGATGCCTGGACACTGCATGTCACTGAGCAGGGAACTGATTATAGAATAATGAACCAGTGATGCCTGGACACTGCATGTCACTGAGCAGGGAACTGATTATAGAATAATGAACCAGTGATGCCTGGACACTGCATGTCACTGAGCAGGGAACTGATTGTAGAATAATGAACCAGTGATGCCTGGACACTGCATGTCACTGAGCAGGGAACTGATTATAGAATAATGAACCAGTGATGCCTGGACACTGCATGTCATTGAGTAGGGAACTGATGGAACAATGAACCAGTGATGCCTGGACACTGCATGTCACTGAGTAGGGAACTGATGGAATAATGAACTAGTGATGCCTGGACACTGTATGTCATTGAGTAGGGAACTGATGGAATAATGAACCACTGATGCCTGGACACTGCATGTCACTGAGTAGGGAACTGATGGAACAACGAATCAGTGATGCCTGGACACTGCATGTCATTGAGTAGGGAACTGATTATAGAATAATAAACCAGTGATGCCTGGACACTGCATGTCACAGAGCAGAGAACTGATGGAACAATGAACCTGTGATGCCTGGACACTGCATGTCACTGAGCAGAGAGCTGATGGAATAATGAACCAGTGATGCCTGGACACTGCATGTCACTGAGCAGAGAACTGATGGAATAATGAACCAGTGATGCCTGGACACTGCATGTCACAAAGTAGAGAACTGATGGAATAATGAATCAGTGATGCCTAGACACTGCATGTCACTGAGCAGAGAACAGATGGAATAATGAACCAGTGATGCCTGGACACTGCATGTCACTGAGTAGGGAACTGATGGAATAATGAACCAGTGATGCCTGGACACTGCATGTCATTGAGTAGGGAACTGATGGAATAATGAACCAGTGATGCCTGGACACTGCATGTAATTGAGTATGGAACTGATGGAATAATGAACCAGTGATGCCTAGACACTGCATGTCACTGAGCAGAGAACTGATGGAACAATGAACCTGTGATGCCTGGACACTGCATGTCACTGAGCAGAGAACTGATGGAATAATGAACCTGTGATGCCTGGACACTGCATGTCACAGAGCAGAGAGCTGATTATAGAATAATGAACCAGTGATGCCTGGACACTGCATGTCACTGAGCAGGGAACTGATTATAGAATAATGAACCAGTGATGCCTGGACACTGCATGTCACTGAGCAGGGAACTGATTATAGAATAATGAACCAGTGATGCCTGGACACTGCATGTCATTGAGCAGGGAACTGATTATAGAATAATGAACTAGTGATGCCTGGACACTGTATGTCACTGAGCAGGGAACTGATTATAGAATAATGAACTAGTGATGCCTGGACACTGTATGTCACTGAGCAGGGAACTGATTATAGAATAATGAACTAGTGATGCCTGGACACTGCATGTCATTGAGTAGGGAACTGATGGAACAATAAACCAGTGATGCCTGGACACTGTATGTCACTGAGCAGGGAACTGATTATAGAATAATGAACTAGTGATGCCTGGACACTGTATGTCACTGAGCAGGGAACTGATTATAGAATAATGAACTAGTGATGCCTGGACACTGTATGTCACTGAGCAGGGAACTGATTATAGAATAATGAACTAGTGATGCCTGGACACTGCATGTCATTGAGTAGGGAACTGATGGAACAATAAACCAGTGATGCCTGGACACTGTATGTCACTGAGCAGGGAACAGATGGAATAATGAACCAGTGATAATTGGACACTGCATGTCATTGAGTAGGGAACTGATGGAATAATGAACCAGTGATGCCTGGACACTGCATGTCATTGAGTAGGGAACTGATGGAATAATGAACCAGTGATGCCTGGACACTGCATGTAATTGAGTATGGAACTGATGGAATAATGAACCAGTGATGCCTGGACACTGCATGTCACAGGGTAGAGAACTGATGGAATAATGAACCAGTGATGCCTGGACACTGCATGTCACTGAGCAGAGAACTGATGGAACAATGAACCTGTGATGCCTGGACACTGCATGTCACTGAGCAGAGAGCTGATGGAATAATGAACCAGTGATGCCTAGACACTGCATGTCACTGAGCAGAGAACTGATGGAACAATGAACCTGTGATGCCTGGACACTGCATGTCACTGAGCAGGGAACTGATTATAGAATAATGAACTAGTGATGCCTGGACACTGTATGTCACTGAGCAGGGAAATGATTATAGAATAATGAACTAGTGATGCCTGGACACTGCATGTCATTGAGTAGGGAACTGATGGAACAATAAACCAGTGATGCCTGGACACTGTATGTCACTGAGCAGGGAACTAACTGATTATAGAATAATGAACTAGTGATGCCTGGACACTGCATGTCATTGAGTAGGGAACTGATGGAACAATGAACCACTTATGCCTGGACACTGGATGTCATTGAGTAGGGAACTGATGGAACAACGAACCAGTGATGCCTGGACACTGCATGTCATTGAGTAGAGAACTGATTATAGAATAATAAACCAGTGATGCCTGGACACTGCATGTCATTGAGTAGGGAACTGATTATAGAATAATAAACCAGTGATGCCTGGACACTGCATGTCACAGAGCAGAGAACTGATGGGACAATGAACCTGTGATGCCTGGACACTGCATGTCATTGAGTAGGGAACTGATTATAGAATAATAAACCAGTGATGCCTGGACACTGCATGTCACAGAGCAGAGAACTGATGGGACAATGAACCTGTGATGCCTGGACACTGCATGTCACTGAGCAGAGAGCTGATGGAATAATGAACCAGTGATGCCTGGACACTGCATGTCACAAAGTAGAGAACTGATGGAATAATGAATCAGTGATGCCTAGACACTGCATGTCACTGAGCAGAGAACAGATGGAATAATGAACCAGTGATGCCTAGACACTGCATGTCACTGAGTAGGGAACTGATGGAATAATGAACCAGTGATGCCTGGACACTGCATGTCATTGAGTAGGGAACTGATGGAATAATGAACCAGTGATGCCTGGACACTGCATGTCACAGGGTAGAGAACTGATGGGATAATGAACCAGTGATGCCTGGACACTGCATGTCACAGGGTAGAGAACTGATGGAATAATGAACCAGTGATGCCTGGACACTGCATGTCACAGAGTAGAGAACTGATGGAATAATGAACCAGTGATGCCTGGACACTGCATGTCACTGAGCAGAGAACTGATGGAACAATGAACCTGTGATGCCTGGACACTGCATGTCACTGAGCAGAGAGCTGATGGAATAATGAACCAGTGATGCCTAGACACTGCATGTCACTGAGCAGAGAACTGATGGAACAATGAACCTGTGATGCCTGGACACTGCATGTCACTGAGCAGAGAACTGATGGAATAATGAACCTGTGATGCCTGGACACTGCATGTCACAGAGCAGAGAGCTGATTATAGAACAATGAACCTGTGATGCCTGGACACTGCATGTCACTGAGCAGAGAGCTGATGGAATAATGAACCAGTGATGCCTAGACACTTCATGTCACTGAGCAGAGAACTGATGGAACAATGAACCTGTGATGCCTGGACACTGCATGTCACTGAGCAGAGAACAGATGGAATAATGAACCTGTGATGCCTGGACACTGCATGTCACAGAGCAGAGAGCTGATAGAATAATGAACCAGTGATGCCTGGACACTGCATGTTACTGAGCAGAGAACTGATGGAATAATGAACCAGTGATGCCTGGACACTGCATGTCACTGAGCAGAGAACTGATGGAATAATGAACCAATGATGCCTGGACACTGCATGTCACAAAGTAGAGAACTGATGGAATAATGAACCAATGATGCCAGGACACTGCATGTCACTGAGCAGAGAACTGATGGAATAATGAACCAGTGATGCCTGGACACTGCATGTCACTGAGCAGAGAGCTGATGGAATAATGAACCAGTGATGCCTAGACACTGCATGTCACTGAGCAGAGAACTGATGGAACAATGAACCTGTGATGCCTGGACACTGCATGTCACTGAGCAGGGAACTGATTATAGAATAATGAACTAGTGATGCCTGGACACTGTATGTCACTGAGCAGGGAACTGATTATAGAATAATGAACTAGTGATGCCTGGACACTGCATGTCATTGAGTAGGGAACTGATGGAACAATAAACCAGTGATGCCTGGACACTGTATGTCACTGAGCAGGGAACTAACTGATTATAGAATAATGAACTAGTGATGCCTGGACACTGCATGTCATTGAGTAGGGAACTGATGGAACAATGAACCAGTGATGCCTGGACACTGCATGTCATTGAGTAGGGAACTGATGGAATAATGAACCAGTGATGCCTGGACACTGCATGTAATTGAGTATGGAACTGATGGAATAATGAACCAGTGATGCCTGGACACTGCATGTCACAGGGTAGAGAACTGATGGAATAATGAACCAGTGATGCCTGGACACTGCATGTCACTGAGCAGAGAACTGATGGAACAATGAACCTGTGATGCCTGGACACTGCATGTAACTGAGCAGAGAGCTGATGGAATAATGAACCAGTGATGCCTAGACACTGCATGTCACTGAGCAGAGAACTGATGGAACAATGAACCTGTGATGCCTGGACACTGCATGTCACTGAGCAGGGAACTGATTATAGAATAATGAACTAGTGATGCCTGGACACTGTATGTCACTGAGCAGGGAACTGATTATAGAATAATGAACTAGTGATGCCTGGACACTGCATGTCATTGAGTAGGGAACTGATGGAACAATAAACCAGTGATGCCTGGACACTGTATGTCACTGAGCAGGGAACTAACTGATTATAGAATAATGAACTAGTGATGCCTGGACACTGCATGTCATTGAGTAGGGAACTGATGGAACAATGAACCACTTATGCCTGGACACTGGATGTCATTGAGTAGGGAACTGATGGAACAACGAACCAGTGATGCCTGGACACTGCATGTCATTGAGTAGAGAACTGATTATAGAATAATAAACCAGTGATGCCTGGACACTGCATGTCATTGAGTAGGGAACTGATTATAGAATAATAAACCAGTGATGCCTGGACACTGCATGTCACAGAGCAGAGAACTGATGGGACAATGAACCTGTGATGCCTGGACACTGCATGTCATTGAGTAGGGAACTGATTATAGAATAATAAACCAGTGATGCCTGGACACTGCATGTCACAGAGCAGAGAACTGATGGGACAATGAACCTGTGATGCCTGGACACTGCATGTCACTGAGCAGAGAGCTGATGGAATAATGAACCAGTGATGCCTGGACACTGCATGTCACAAAGTAGAGAACTGATGGAATAATGAATCAGTGATGCCTAGACACTGCATGTCACTGAGCAGAGAACAGATGGAATAATGAACCAGTGATGCCTAGACACTGCATGTCACTGAGTAGGGAACTGATGGAATAATGAACCAGTGATGCCTGGACACTGCATGTCATTGAGTAGGGAACTGATGAAATAATGAACCAGTGATGCCTGGACACTGCATGTCACAGGGTAGAGAACTGATGGGATAATGAACCAGTGATGCCTGGACACTGCATGTCACAGGGTAGAGAACTGATGGAATAATGAACCAGTGATGCCTGGACACTGCATGTCACAGAGTAGAGAACTGATGGAATAATGAACCAGTGATGCCTGGACACTGCATGTCACTGAGCAGAGAACTGATGGAACAATGAACCTGTGATGCCTGGACACTGCATGTCACTGAGCAGAGAGCTGATGGAATAATGAACCAGTGATGCCTAGACACTGCATGTCACTGAGCAGAGAACTGATGGAACAATGAACCTGTGATGCCTGGACACTGCATGTCACTGAGCAGAGAACTGATGGAATAATGAACCTGTGATGCCTGGACACTGCATGTCACAGAGCAGAGAGCTGATTATAGAACAATGAACCTGTGATGCCTGGACACTGCATGTCACTGAGCAGAGAGCTGATGGAATAATGAACCAGTGATGCCTAGACACTTCATGTCACTGAGCAGAGAACTGATGGAACAATGAACCTGTGATGCCTGGACACTGCATGTCACTGAGCAGAGAACAGATGGAATAATGAACCTGTGATGCCTGGACACTGCATGTCACAGAGCAGAGAGCTGACAGAATAATGAACCAGTGATGCCTGGACACTGCATGTTACTGAGCAGAGAACTGATGGAATAATGAACCAGTGATGCCTGGACACTGCATGTCACTGAGCAGAGAACTGATGGAATAATGAACTAATGATGCCTGGACACTGCATGTCACAAAGTAGAGAACTGATGGAATAATGAACCAGTGATGCCTGGACACTGCATGTCACTGAGCAGAGAGCTGATGGAATAATGAACCAGTGATGCCTAGACACTGCATGTCACTGAGCAGAGAACTGATGGAACAATGAACCTGTGATGCCTGGACACTGCATGTCACTGAGCAGGGAACTGATTATAGAATAATGAACTAGTGATGCCTGGACACTGTATGTCACTGAGCAGGGAACTGATTATAGAATAATGAACTAGTGATGCCTGGACACTGCATGTCATTGAGTAGGGAACTGATGGAACAATAAACCAGTGATGCCTGGACACTGTATGTCACTGAGCAGGGAACTAACTGATTATAGAATAATGAACTAGTGATGCCTGGACACTGCATGTCATTGAGTAGGGAACTGATGGAACAATGAACCACTTATGCCTGGACACTGGATGTCATTGAGTAGGGAACTGATGGAACAACGAACCAGTGATGCCTGGACACTGCATGTCATTGAGTAGAGAACTGATTATAGAATAATAAACCAGTGATGCCTGGACACTGCATGTCATTGAGTAGGGAACTGATTATAGAATAATACCCCATCAAGGCCAGCTCCTTGTCGTGGGGATGGGGCTTAACAGTCACCAGGGACTGAAAACCAAGACTGGCCAGGCCTTCCTACACCCGTGCAAGACCACAGTCTGCTCTAGCATTTTAAGTGCTGAAGTCGGAGGCAACCAGCCAAAAGGCGCACTACAAAAATCAGGATGCCACGCACTCACGCCAATGGGAAGCATGCCTATAACTGCAAATCGATATGGCACTCGCCCTGTGATGGACACTCAGGCAGGTGCAGCGCCGGGCCCTCAGCCTCGAAAGGGCCCAACCTATATTACTGGATGTCCTTCTCAATCGCTCTGTGGAGTCAGGGGGCGAGAGAATAGAGTTACTGGCCAACCAAAATAAGACCACTCAAAATAATGCACTGGAATGCTGAAGGCATCAACAGCAAAAGAGATGGATACAGTAAAAAGATAGAATTAGAAAATATCCTGCATGAAGAACAAGTAAGCATATGCTGTTTGCAGGAAACCCATCTAAACAACGACATAGCCTTGAAGATTAGGGGATACCAGTGCTACCGATCTGACAGGAAAAACAGACAAAAGGGCGGAATACTGACTCTTGTAAGGAACAACATTAATGCATGTCAGATTGAAGTGTATATGGATGGGGCGGAATATCAAATACTGCACCTCAGGACAGGAAATACAGACTTCCATCTACTAAACTACTACTGTCCGAGTGACCGCCCACTAGCACTAGACACAATTACATTAAAAGAAAGAATAATTGTATGTGGAGACTTTAACAGCCATTCACAGAGCTGGGGCTATGAAGATATGGACAAGAGAGGTGAAGAACTTGAAAATTGGCAGGATGACAATGGGCTTATACTATTAAACCAGGCAACAGATCCACCAACATTCTATTCCAGATCATGGCATACCACATCTACACCAGACCTTGCTTTCCATTCACCAGACCTGGATTGGAATATCACACGTATTGTTGGGAAACAACTTGGAGGCAGCGACCACCGACCTGTCTTTTTAGTGGTGCAAAATGAGGCCGTCAGGGAGAGCAGCACTCTCTCCAGATGGAATTACAAAAAGGCAGACTGGAAAATGTATCAACATTACACCAGTGTACTGACTAAAGATCTAAATACAGACAGAGACATCAACAAAATAGTTGATGAATTCAGTAGACTAATAATACAAGCTGCCAGTGAAACAATACCCAGAGGGGCACGGAAACACTACAAACCATACTGGAATAGTGAACTAGAGCAACTGCACAATGACATGGAAACATCTCGAAAACAAGCAGAAAATAACCCCTGCCAGGAACACCACAATAACTATCAGCATGCTAAAGCCAAATTTCAATGGGCTAAACTACAAGCCAGACGGAGAAGTTGGAAAGAGAAAACAGAGTACATGAATCTAGAACGAGACACAAGAAAAGTGTGGAAGCTTGTAAAACAGCTGAATGATGAGGGTACAGAAGGGAACACAAAAATTACCCTGAAGAAGGATGGAAACATTCTAACAGGTAAACATGCAGCAAATCACTTTGCAGACTCCTTTGCAAATGACAACAATATTGAAATTAGCCTAGAGAAACGTCAAGAGACCCGTCTAAAACAACAAAATGCAAGACAAGAAGAGACTGCACATGAAGTCATGGAAATACCCATTACACAAAGAGAGCTAGAGCTGGCAATATCCAAATTAAAAATGAAAAAGTCACCAGGTAGTGATGGAGTGTCTAATGAAATGATTAAGAACTTGGGAACTGCAGCTAAAGCAAAACTACTGCAGATCTACAACATTTGCTGGATCACAGGTAAAGTGCCACAGGCATGGAGAGAAGCAATTATGATACCATTACTAAAGCCAGGAAAAGATGGTTCAATGACATCCAGCTATAGACCAATCAGCCTTACAAGCTGTTTGTGTAAAACAATGGAACGTATAATCAATCTCAGACTGCAGTGGTACCTGGAAAGTGAAAATCTCCTTGTCCCACAACAAGCAGGCTTTAGACAGTGTTACTCTACCGAAGATCAGGCAACCTATCTTTCCCAGGAAATTGAGGATGCGTTTCAAGAAAAGAAACTGGTACTAGCAGCATGGATAGACCTAAAGAAAGCATTTGATAAGGTATGGAAGGAAGGGCTTTTGAAGAAACTGAGAAATTATGGAGTAAATGGCAGGATGTACAAATGGGTCAAAGCATACCTGCATAACAGGAGAGCCAGAGTGCAACTGGATGGTCTTAAGAGTAAGAAGGTCTTACTGCGCCAGGGCGTTCCACAGGGAGGGGTACTATCTCCAACACTTTTTCTGATCTACATCAATGACCTAGTTACTGAACTACCACATGGTATCAAAGTGGCAATGTATGCAGATGACTTGGTAATGTGGTGCACAGAGGAGTATGCAACAGTGGCCTCCAAATTGTTACAAAGAGCTATGAATGCACTGAATTCATGGACAAATAGATGGTGTATCAGCATCAATACAGACAAATGCAGTACTACACTTTTCACTCTTTCCCCAAAACAAAAAGCAGGAGCCATCTATATAAACAATGAGCCTGTGAAAGAAGACATACAGGCTACGTATCTCGGAGTTACATTTGATAACAAACTATCTTGGAAACAGCAGATAAATAAGGCAACCCAAAAAGCAAGGAGAAAATTGGCTATTCTAAGAAAGCTGTGTGGAACTACGTGGGGTGCGAGTGGGAAAATACTCAGTAAAGTTTACCAACAGAGTATACGCCCACATTTAGAATATGGATCATCTGCATGGTGTTCAGCATCAAACACCACACTTCAAGAACTGGATAAAGTACAAAACCAGGCACTTAGGGTCATCACAGGAGCAATGAAATCAACACCAATATTAGAGATGGAGAAATTGTGGAGGATACCAGCACTGAGAGAACGGAGGGACACAAAGGTGCTGATACAGGCAGAAAAATTTGCTTGCATGCCGAGACATCCAATGAAGGACCGATTCCAAAATCTTGCATTGGGACGACTTAAGAGAAGCAGTTTTATCCACCAAGCCAAGCGTATTAGTAGACAAACACCAGACATGCCAAGAGCTGTTAACCCCCTACTGCCCATACCAGAACAGACTCCCTGGACAGAGGAATCTGGATTATCAGTTCAAATACGGACAGAAGTGAAAGGAATAGTTGATAAAGAGGAACAGAATAGTCTACAGCGAAAAACAATAACTCTCAGTTTCCTGGATGAAGAATACCCACAAGACCTATGGATTCGTGTGTATACAGATGGATCAGCACAGAATGCAGTAAAAAATGGGGGAGCAGGTGCATATATAGAATACCCAAATAACACTAGGGATATGAATAAAATAGCAACAGGGAAATATTGTCACAATTATGATGCAGAAATACAAGCAATAAAGTTAGCAATAGAAAAAACTGCTGAACATTAATCTTAGCCCGCAGCCTGTAGTGTTTTTGACAGATGCAAGATCAGTACTCCAGGCACTACAATCCAGAAAATTACCACATCTGCAGACCTTATTGACTGAACTCTGCAAGCACCACAGGGTTGCCCTGCAGTGGATCCCATCTCACTGTGGAATACCAGGAAATGAGAAAGCAGATCAGTTGGCAAAGGAAGGTTCAACAGGCACACAACTAGATACACCTGTTACATACCATCATAAGAAACAGATAATCAAATCAATCAGAGGACCACAAGCCCCAAATCAGGATGCCTTTTATAATATGAATAGATATGAACAAGTTATCATTATACGTCTCAGAACAGGACACAATCGACTCCATAGTCACATGTATACAAAATTCAAGATCGGCACCTCAACTACTTGTACATGTGGACAGGCGCCCCAGACTGCTGAACACATACTTCAAGACTGCACTGAATATAGTAGACTGAGGAAAATCCATTGGCCCATAGATACAACACTACAGACAAAACTATATGGGCCACTGCAAGAATTACAAAAGACAGTAACATTTATACAGGAAACGACATTGCAGATATAGACAATGCTTCAGGCGAACGAAAGATAGATAGATAGATAGAATAATAAACCAGTGATGCCTGGACACTGCATGTCACAGAGCAGAGAACTGATGGGACAATGAACCTGTGATGCCTGGACACTGCATGTCATTGAGTAGGGAACTGATTATAGAATAATAAACCAGTGATGCCTGGACACTGCATGTCACAGAGCAGAGAACTGATGGGACAATGAACCTGTGATGCCTGGACACTGCATGTCACTGAGCAGAGAGCTGATGGAATAATGAACCAGTGATGCCTGGACACTGCATGTCACAAAGTAGAGAACTGATGGAATAATGAATCAGTGATGCCTAGACACTGCATGTCACTGAGCAGAGAACAGATGGAATAATGAACCAGTGATGCCTAGACACTGCATGTCACTGAGTAGGGAACTGATGGAATAATGAACCAGTGATGCCTGGACACTGCATGTCATTGAGTAGGGAACTGATGGAATAATGAACCAGTGATGCCTGGACACTGCATGTCACAGGGTAGAGAACTGATGGGATAATGAACCAGTGATGCCTGGACACTGCATGTCACAGGGTAGAGAACTGATGGAATAATGAACCAGTGATGCCTGGACACTGCATGTCACAGAGTAGAGAACTGATGGAATAATGAACCAGTGATGCCTGGACACTGCATGTCACTGAGCAGAGAACTGATGGAACAATGAACCTGTGATGCCTGGACACTGCATGTCACTGAGCAGAGAGCTGATGGAATAATGAACCAGTGATGCCTAGACACTGCATGTCACTGAGCAGAGAACTGATGGAACAATGAACCTGTGATGCCTGGACACTGCATGTCACTGAGCAGAGAACTGATGGAATAATGAACCTGTGATGCCTGGACACTGCATGTCACAGAGCAGAAAGCTGATTATAGAACAATGAACCTGTGATGCCTGGACACTGCATGTCACTGAGCAGAGAGCTGATGGAATAATGAACCAGTGATGCCTAGACACTTCATGTCACTGAGCAGAGAACTGATGGAACAATGAACCTGTGATGCCTGGACACTGCATGTCACTGAGCAGAGAACAGATGGAATAATGAACCTGTGATGCCTGGACACTGCATGTCACAGAGCAGAGAGCTGATAGAATAATGAACCAGTGATGCCTGGACACTGCATGTTACTGAGCAGAGAACTGATGGAATAATGAACCAGTGATGCCTGGACACTGCATGTCACTGAGCAGAGAACTGATGGAATAATGAACCAATGATGCCTGGACACTGCATGTCACAAAGTAGAGAACTGATGGAATAATGAACCAATGATGCCAGGACACTGCATGTCACTGAGCAGAGAACTGATGGAATAATGAACCAGTGATGCCTGGACACTGCATGTCACAGGGTAGAGAACTGATGGAATAATGAACCAGTGATGCCTGGACACTGCATGTCACTGAGCAGAGAACTGATGGAACAATGAACCTGTGATGCCTGGACACTGCATGTCACTGAGCAGAGAGCTGATGGAATAATGAACCAGTGATGCCTGGACACTGCATGTTACTGAGCAGAGAACTGATGGAATAATGAACCAGTGATGCCTGGACACTGCATGTCACTGAGCAGAGAGCTGATGGAATAATGAACCAGTGATGCCTGGACACTGCATGTCACTGAGCAGAGAACTGATGGAATAATGAACCAGTGATGCCTGGACACTGCATGTCATTGAGTAGGGAACTGATGGAATAATGAACCAGTGATGCCTGGACTCTTGATGACCACACTTGATCCATGTTGTGGGAGTTTTTATGCACATACATGATGTGTTCTATAGTCACTCAAGTGATTTATAACTAACAACATAAAGATGTTTCTGTTGCTTTTATCCCTTGTGATGGTGTTAGCCTTATGCCCTTTTGTCTATATGTAACCTTTACAATAATTAGCTATTTTGTCATGCTCTTCTGCTTTTATGTAGCCTTTATGATGATTAGCTATCATGTCCCATGGCACCTAGACAAAACCAGAACTGTGCACTTTATTTCAGACCGAAATAGCTTCCCATTTCTTTCACCCACTCAGGGATTTCGTTCTGTTTGATTTCATCTCCAGGGCAGCCGTACATATCAAGGAGAACCAACTCTCTGATGTTATTGAAATACTAAAAAATTACAGCGTGGAAAGAGTCTACGACATGAGACGTCAGGTTCAGTTCTACTGGCAAAAGTACTTCAAGTCATTATCAGATATAACACTGACAACGTTGAAGATAATCAATGATCGCATGTTCCCATTTGATGCCACCACATATGATGAGTGGAATGAGATTCCAAATTTTGTAAGTTTTGTGTTATGTTAGAAAAAGCAATTTTGGAAAAATGTTTAAAATTATATTTCATGTTTTTATGAACTGAAAATAAAATATTTCATGTCTCTGTGAACTGAAAATAAAATATTTCATGTTTATATGAACTGTAAATAAAATATTTCATATTTCTGTGAATTGTAAATCAAATATTTCATGTTTATATGAACTGTAAATAAAATATTTCATATTTCTGTGAATTGTAAATCAAATATTTCATGTTTATATGAACTGTAAATAAAATATTTCATGTTTCTGTGAATTGTAAATCAAATTATAATTCATGTTTCTATGAACTGAAAATCATAATAAGAAGAAAAACTGATAGGTGTAAACAGGTTTTAAAGTGAGCACAATATTATGGGAGCCTTGGTGGCTGAGTGGTTAGTCTGCTCGCATCTTGATCAGAAAGGTCAGTGTTTGATCCCCAGAAGTGGCAGATTTTTTTCTGACTGACAAGGCTCTGTGGTTCACCCAGCCTCTAAAAATGGGTACCAGAGATTTTTCTGTGAAGTAAAGGCAGCCTGGCTTAATACTGATCACATCACCCAAAAATGTGCCGCAGTTAAAGAAAAATATGGTTACTAATACTGTATTTCCCATACACCTGTCAAGGCATGGTGGGAAATTTTGTACTTGTTTCCATATAATGGCCATATACTTGTGTTGTATTTGCTTCTGTATTTATTCACAGCAGCTCCATGTGTAACAAAGTTATTGCTGTGTTGAACATTTGTCTCCTTGTCTTAAAGAAAACTGTTATACACTGTTTCTGTTTATTCATTATAACAAGATTAATCTGTTATTGTCCACTTTTTCTGTTTATTCATTATAACAAGATTAATCTGTTATTGTCCACTTTTTCTGTTTATTCATTATAACAAGATTAATCTGTTATTGTCCACTTTTTCTGTTTATTCATTATAACAAGATTAATCTGTTATTGTAGAGAGCCATCAAGAATCCACTGTTTCTGTTTATTCATTAAAACAAGATTAATCTGTTGTAGAGAGCCATCAAGAATCCACTTTTTCTGTTTATTCATTATAACAAGATTAATCTGTTGTAGAGAACCATCAAGAATCCACTGTTTCTGTTTATTCATTATAACAAGATTAATCTGTTGTAGAGAGCCATCAAGAATCCACTGTTTCTACCCCTGAGAGCACCCAAATCCCTTGGCTTCACTGCAGTCATCTTAACTTTTGACCGAATTGATTCACTGTTCCAAGTAGTTCGCCAGGTTGGGAAGGTGCCCAGTCTGGCCAAAATTATTGTTGTCTGGAACAACCAGGAAGTAATGCCACCTCCAAGTGAGTTCTTATCTATTCCCTGTATCTATTATCTGTTCTTGTAACTAATTGTTTTAACCTTCAATTTATAACAAAACCAATTGTTTTAACCTTCAATTTATAACAAAATCAATTGTTTTAACCTTCAGTTTAAAACAAAAACCAATTGTTTTAACCTTCAATTTATAACAAAACCAATTGTTTTAAACTTTATTTTTATAACAAAACCAATTGTTTTAACCTTCAATTTATAACAAAACCAATTGTTTTAACCTTCAATTTATAACAAAACTAATTGTTTTAACCTTCAGTTTGTAACAAAACCAATTGTTTTAACTTTCAATTTATAACAAAACCAATTGTTTTAACCTTCAATTTATAACAAACTTACTGATGATTTACAAAAATGCATTAAACAGAAAGAAGTGCAAACACAACAGCTTTAAAGAAAAATAAATAACAAAGAGGGATATTAAATGATGTAAGATGAAATGTCTAGAGCATATTTTGTTTCATCATCCTTTTGCTCATCCTCTTCCTCTTTGTTCCCTCCCCTGAAGGAAGTTAAAGGGGCACAGATGTGTAGTGGCATGCCTTTCAGCCAGACATGTCTGTCTTGGGCATGCTATTTTTGGCTACAGGGTTGCTGTTTCCTTTTTGTCTCTACTTGCTTGGCCTGATTGATCTGTTTCTAGGGGCACCACTGGGAAGTGGTGTAAGGTCTTGATCAGCTCTGTTTGCCAATTCTGATGCACGCAATCAGCTGTGAGTTGCTAGCCGCTCTCAACAAACTCGCAGGTACTAGTGGAAGTCTTGGTCTTCATATAATATATGGGGGGGGGGGGGGGGGGAATACTAGTGGTCTGGCTTGAAATATTATTTACTTATTGATGGAAAAAATATGAGTACCTCTGATGATGGACTTATCTGCCTGTGTGGTGAGGGACCCTTGTGCACATGGCTACCTGGTTAAAATGGATTAACTCACAAGTACTGAGAAAGCCATTGACAGTCTAGTGGAGTAGAAGACACATGAGAATAGGGGAACTTGAAATATTGTAGAATGGATAAATTAAAGCACTTGAAAAACACACACATGAAATATTTTGATCAACATTTCCATTCTTATTTGTTTTCGTAAAACAAGAGTTAGGCATAGGTGTTCTTTTCTGGACCACTATTGACACATCGGCTCCACTTATGAAGGTTCTATGGGACCAAAACCAACACATTGGCTTGGACAAAGTACAGTTGAATATTTTAAAATAAAGTAATGATTCTGTATAAATATTCATCAATACTTGTATTTGATATAGAGAAGAAGCTTTATATAATGACTTTCTTCGATGACCACATGAGATTTTCTTTGTTAAGTTGATAGATTGGTTGAATTTTCAATTTAATGTGTGTTTATTTCTGACAAATAGTGGCACCACCCTCTGCTATTTAGTAGTCTACTATTTTTTGTGTCTAATTTCATTATTTGTGGACAGAAATGCATCAAGTGTATTTTGATGAACTTTGGATTAGTTTGTGTAAAATTTTGAGAAGAATGGATAGCAACACACTTCTAGTCAGGGAAAATAGATGTACATGAAATTTGATATTTTGAATTGAAAATTATCAGCCTTTGAATATTTGATACTTTTTATAATATATTTTAATAATATCCTTCAGATATCATCAATATATTGCTATTTTCTTGTTCTTCAGCCATTTTCATTTCCGGTGACATATAACGTGTAAGTAAAAAGTAAAGTACCCCCGTCACGCCAAGTGGCGTATAGGGAAATATGGTGTTAGTGACCCTATATTTTACAGACCTTCAGCACATGATTTTTGGGGTAATGTGGTCGGTATTACGCCTGTGCTGCTTTACTTTCCCAGAAAAAATCCGGTACCCATTCAAGGCTGGGTGAACCCGGAGCCGTCGGTTGGGATCGAACCCTACCCTTGTCCGTAGTAGTCCAGTTCACTAACCACTGAGCTATCGCGGCTCCCACTAATTTTTAGGGAATTAGTAAAACCCAAGTGTCCTCGCCAGGGTACGAACCCCGGCTGTTGCCGTGGTAAGCCAACCGACATATAACGTGTGCCACATTTAATTATATTATTGCGTGAAATTTTAAAATGAAAAAGATGTGATGGAATTTTTCTCAATTTAAAATTAATCTGGTCCAAACCTAAAGTCCAGCCAAAGTTTGGAAAGAGTCAAAGTGAGGGGCTGGAAGATCAAGACATAGCCCCTGTACAGGAAGCTCTCAGGTTCTAATCTCACCTTAGGTAGTGGGAAATGTTTACTATGAATCCAGAGTTTCTTCATGACTTTTCCCTGCTCTAGTCTTTGGCTAGTCAGATCTGATGTCCAGCCATCTTGGAAAATAGCCCCCAAAAAAATGAGAGGTCCAGTGTGCACTCGCGTGTGTGAAAGAATCATTGGCAGTTGAAAGTAAAAAAAAAAAAGAATAGGCCAAAAATGGCTGCTTCTCAGGCAAAATTGTTACGCCAATCTATCCATTCAGAAGACAGATTTTGTTGAGCCAATCTATCCATTCAGAAGTCAGATTTTGTTGAGCCAATCTATCCATTCAGAAGTCAGATTTTGTTGAGCCAATCTATCCATTCAGAAGACAGATTTTGTTGAGCCAATCTATCCATTTAGAAGTCAGATTTTGTTAAGCCAATCTATCCATTTAGAAGTCAGATTTTGTTGAGCCAATCTATCCATTTAGAAGTCAGATTTTGTTGAGCCAAAAGGTGCAGATATTGAGGTTTAGACATGAACTAATGACTCACACCCATTTAAGAGGTGGATTTTGACAAGAAAATTAAATGTTTAATGTTTATTGTGAAATGACAATATCATGTGTCCTTTTTATTTCAGTTTATCTTGTTTGTTTTTCTGAATAGTGTCTCAGTGGCCAAACATTGGCAAGCTCATTAAAGTGATACAGACCAAATATAACAGACTCAGTAACAGGTATTTTCACTTCGATGTGAGACTGAGTGTGTGAGAGAGATTGATTTGAATATTAGTTTGTTACTGGTATATTTAGCTATTTTTTAATTTCTCTTTTTAAATTCTGGATTGCAGTGCCTATTTGTGAATTATGTTTTTACAATACATTCGTCAAAATGAGGAGCACTAAATGTTACATTTGGAGTTCCAAAAATAGTATTTTTCTTGAACTTTTGCAACACAGCTGTGAGTTAACACAAGGAGAGACACGAAAATTAGGTGTGGTAATCATTTCCTGGATTAGGTTCGATTTGTGGACTGAAATTTGACAGTATGACACCATGGCTATAGAAGGTGTTATGCTGTCCATTGATTGATATGTCGGCCATCAGTCTGTCATTCCAGCCAATATGTTCGACTTCCTATTATTGTCGTTCGCTTCCTATCCCGTTTTGCAAAGGTTGGTTTGATGTCTCGCCAACAGTTGAAGAGATTTCCTCCGTCATAAGAAAAAAAAAAATTTCTTGAAAATTGGCCAAATTTTTATTTAAAAATCAGCCCCATTTTTACGATAGCTTCATACTTTTTATGAAATGCACGTTGGTATAATTAGGGAGGGCAGAAATATTTGCCTGAGGTAAACGGTTAAATTCAATGAATTTGTATTTTGAGGTCGTAATTTTTATGAAGGTGTCATAATCTCATATTAAATTGAAAATACAAAATATGATTATTTTACGAGATCTTCCCAGAAAATCTGGTTTATTGTGTTGTTGATTATTTGAATTTTGATTGTTGCATGTTTTGTTTGCAGATTTTATCCTTATGATGAGATAGAAACAGAATGTATCCTGGCTCTAGATGATGATATTGTGATGCTGACTCCAGATGAAGTGGAATTTGGTTACGAGGTAAGATAATCAACCATTCACTGTAATTGTTAGCCAAAGTGAGCACACATCACGCTTGTTAGCCAGAGTGAACACACATTTAACACTTGTTAGCCAGAGTGAACACACATTTAACACTTGTTAGCCAGAGTGAACACGCATTTAACACTTGTTAGCCAGAGTGAACACACATTTAACACTTGTTAGCCAGAGTGAACACACATTTAACACTTGTTAGCCAGAGTGAACACACATTTAACACTTGTTAGCCAGAGTGAACACGCATTTAACACTTGTTAGCCAGAGTGAACACGCATTTAACACTTGTTAGCCAGAGTGAACACACATTTAACACTTGTTAGCCAGAGTGAACACGCATTTAACACTTGTTAGCCAGAGTGAACACACATTTAACACTTGTTAGCCAGAGTGAACACACATTTAACACTTGTTAGCCAGAGTGAGCACACATAACACTTGTTAGCCATATTGAGCACACATCACACTTGTTAGCCACATTGAGCACACATCACAGTTTGTATTTGTCTGTTAGAAGAATAGCACAGATTACGCTTGTCTGTCAAAGTGAACACAGATTACACTTGTCTGTCAAAGTGAACACAGATTACACTTGTCTGTCAAAGTGAACACAGATTACACTTGTCTGTCAAAGTGAACACAGATTACACTTGTCTGTCAAAGTGAACACAGATTACACTTGTCTGTCAAAGTGTACACAGATTACATTTGTCTGTCAAAGTGAACACAGATTACACTTGTCTGTCAAAGTGTACACAGATTACATTTGTCTGTCAAAGTGAACACAGATTACACTTGTCTGTCAAAGTGAACACAGATTACACTTGTCTGTCAAAGTGAACACATATTACATTTGTCTGTCAAAGTGAACACAGATTACACTTGTCTGTCAGAGTGAACACAGATTACACTTGTCTGTCAAAGTGAACACAGATTACACTTGTCTGTCAAAGTGAACACAGATTACATTTGTCTGTCAAAGTGAGCTCAGATTACACTTGTCTGTCAAAGAGAACAAATTACACATGTCTTTCAAAGTGAACACAGATTACATTTGTTTGTCAAAGTGTACACAGATTACACTTGTCTGTCAAAGTGTACACAGATCTCAGGTGCTATTTTAAAAACACCATAATCGTTGTACTTGGACATCATCCGGCAATGCTCCATCACACAGAAAGACAACAAATTTCCGGACAGCCTGGACATCATCCAGCAGTGCTCCCACCACACAGAAAGACAGCACAACTCCTTACAGCATCCAGCAGTGCTCCCACCACACAGAAAGACTACAACTCCAGACAGCATCCAGCAGTGATCCCACCACACAGAAAGACTACAACTCCATACAGCATCCAGCAGTGATCCCAACACACAGAAAGACTACAACTCCATACAGCATCCAGCAGTGATCCCACCACACAGAAAGACTACAACTCCATACAGCATCCAGCAGTGATCCCACCACACAGAAAGACAGCACAACTCCATACAGCATCCAGCAGTGCTCCCACCACACAGAAAGACAGTACAACTCCATACAACATCCAGCAGTGCTCCCACCACACAGAAAGACAGCACAACTCCATACAGCATCCAGCAGTGATCCCACCACACAGAAAGACAGCACAACTCCAGACAGCATCCAGCAGTGCTCCCACCACACAGAAAGACAGCACAACTCCATACAGCATCCAGCAGTGATCCCACCACACAGAAAGACAGCACAACTCCAGACAGTATCCAGCAGTGCTCCCACCACACAGACGGTCAGTATAACTCCAGACAGCATCCAGCAGTGCTCCCACCACACAGAAAGACAGTACAACTCCATACAGCATCCAGCAGTGCTACCACCACACAGAAAGACAGCACAACTCCTTACAGCATCCAGCAGTGCTCCCACCACACAGAAAGACAGTACAACTCCATACAGCATCCAGCAGTGCTACCACCACACAGAAAGACAGCACAACTCCTTACAGCATCCAGCAGTGCTCCCACCACACAGAAAGACAGTACAACTCCAAACAGCATCCAGCAGTGCTCCCACCACACAGAAAGACAGCACAACTCCAAACAGCATCCAGCAGTGCTCCCACTACACAGAAAGACAGCACAATTCCAGACAGCATCCAGCAGTGCTCCCACCACACAGAAAGACAGTACAACTCCAGACAGCATCCAGCAGTGCTCCCACCACACAGAAAGACAGTACAACTCCATACAGCATCCAGCAGTGCTACCACCACACAGAAAGACAGCACAACTCCTTACAGCATCCAGCAGTGCTCCCACCACACAGAAAGACAGTACAACTCCATACAGCATCCAGCAGTGCTACCACCACACAGAAAGACAGCACAACTCCAGACAGCATCCAGCAGTGCTCCCACTACACGGAAAGACAGCACAATTCCAGACAGCATCCAGCAGTGCTCCACCACACAGAAGGACAGTACAACTCCAGACAATGTGTACACAGAAGAGGCCAGTTGCCAACACAGGCAGGAAGAACCAACAAGGCTACTGAATTGAAAACCTTAAAGACTGCCTAGAGTTCTACGAGGATAACTCTGGTGAGAAGTTATTTCAAAAGTGTTGAGTCAATGTTATCATATCTGTAAGTGTTTGGGGTCTGGTCTAATCTGTTCTATGTAATTATGTATTTTAAAAAATATATCTATATATCATCTGTGTATCTGGCAGGTTTGGCGAGAGCATCCAGATAGACTTGTGGGTTACCCATCTCGTTTACATTTGTGGCAGAATGAATCTCGTTCCTTCAGTTATGAATCCGAGTGGATGAACGCTATATCCATGGTGCTGACTGGAGCTGCCTTCCACCACAAGGTAACCTTATCCTTGTCTCATGTGTTTAGAATTGAATCTTGTTGTGCAGATCCATAGATGCCTAGTTGTTGTATCCAACAGTTGGTAGAGTCTATGCAATGCCTAGTTGTTGTATCCAACAGTTGGTAGAGTCTATGCAATGCCTAGTTGTTGTATCCAACAGTTGGTAGAGTCTATGCAATGCCTAGTTGTTGTATCCAACAGTTGGTAGAGTCTATGCAATGCCTAGTTGTTGTATCCAACAGTTGGTAGAGTCTATGCAATGCCTAGTTGTTGTATCCAACAGTTGGTAGAGTCTATGCAATGCCTAGTTGTTGTATCCAACAGTTGGTAGAGTCTATGCAATGCCTAGTTGTTGTATCCAACAGTTGGTAGAGTCTATGCAATGCCTAGTTGTTGTATCCAACAGTTGGTAGAGTCTATGCATGGTTCCAGTAGCTT
Organism: Megaustenia siamemsis; assembly: GCA_032433765.1. Classification (NCBI taxonomy): domain Eukaryota; kingdom Metazoa; phylum Mollusca; class Gastropoda; order Stylommatophora; family Ariophantidae; genus Megaustenia; species Megaustenia siamemsis. The sequence continues at coordinate 96,804,726 of JAVIAB010000047.1, read as the reverse complement.
GCTTCTTCTTACCTTCCTCATTTGCCTTTCTGTGTTGAGTGGAGATTTCTGTGTTGAGTGGAGATTTCTGTGTTGAGTGGAGATTTCTGTGTTGAGTGGAGATTTCTGTGTTGAGTGGAGATATAATTTGCAGTCTTTTGCTCATTTATTGGCCTCTGCTGCTGTTATGTTTCCTAGTGTTTCTAATATTCCATTAATCCATCTTTCAAGGTCTGCTCTTGGGTCTGGTGTTCTCGCAGTATCTATTAAAGACTCGTTGTGTGGTGTTTTGATCTTTCTGCCTTAAAACGTAGCCAAACCTTTATTATTTCAATCTTTTTTCTCAGTTCTTCATTTCTGATCTATCTTTCTTGTCATTCATCTAACACATTTTGTTTTGGTAGTGGTTTTTTTTCTTATTGTTCTTGCATCTGGGTCCAGGTCTGGCATTAACTTGCTTGTTGTACACATATCGAGCTTGCTGTTAACTTATCATTCTTACTTTTTAGATGTTATTTTTCAGATTGCTGTTGTTCTCACCAATATCCATTCTATATCTAATATCTGAGGTCGTTCACTGAGACCTCTGAGGTCATTCAAAAGTTGTCCTTGTGTATGTTCCTGTCAAAGACATCCTTAAGACCAGCCTATGAATTTTCTTTTATTGGCATGATCCCATATTTAGAACATCCATTTGAGTTTTTCTAGGTTTGAAGGCTTTGTTGATGTCACCCAATCCTGCTAAAGATATTGTTTTATGGTGTTGCCAGCTGGTCCTACTTGTAAGGCTAAAACAATAATGGTTTACTCAATGAACTTGACACTTTGCTGTGTTGTTTCTCTTTCAAACCAAGTGTCATCTCCGTTTCAGAGATAGCCATCAACAGCGTCTGTCTCATTAATGGTACATTCTGACACACTGTTATTGATCCATATCATGTTGCCCTCTTGTGTGTGGTACTGTTGATGAACCATTCTCACAAGTTTGGTCTACAACTTAGAGAAATCATCTCTGTTTATTAGTAAACAAAATTATGTTTTTCTTTTAATTTCTCATTATTTAGACCTTTCTAGTACATCCCATTGTTTTCAAAAGTTCATTTCTTTTAATTCTTCTTGATTATTCCTCCCTCTTTTGTTTGCTTAGGCCATTTTTTACAAAATTGTCTTTTCAGAGAATTTCATGTCTTTTACAGCTCCTGTAAGGGACCATCAAGTTTTGTTTTTAATGTAGTTTTATTTGAACAGTGTGTTTCTCTCTTAGTAGAACAGTAGAACTGTTCAAGTAAAACTTAGGCTATTCAAATCAAATGTACTATCAACCCTTACGTATGCGTGTGAAAGCTGGAAAACAACAAGAGATATAGAAACAAAGTTGAACGCATTCGAAAATAAATGTCTAAGGAAAATACTTGGTATAGAATGGAACGAATTCAAAACAAACGAGGAAATTAGAGAAATCGCCAATCAACCACTAATATCTTCAGTAATAAAGAAAAGACGATGGTCATACGTTGGACATGTGATGAGAAGAGATAATAATCGAATAGCAAAGCAAGCCCTCATATGGGAAACAACAGGTAAAAGAAAAAGAGGAAGACCCAGGGAGACACTGAGAAGAACATTGATGAGAGAGGCAAGAGCAGCAGGAATCGGCTCCCTCAATGAGATAGAACTGCTTGCACAGAACAGAGACAGATGGCGAGATTTGATAAAATATCTTTAAAAGAAAACTGCTAGAACAAAAATTCATATAGGAGAAGGTGTATCTTGGTCTACGCCCTATGGGCCGGTTACGGCTCGAAAGGTCAATAGATAGATAGATAGAACAGAAACTGTATGTACAATGGGCTATTGGAAACATTTCTCACAGCTGCCTAGAACTGACTTTTTAGTTTGATGTGTCTCTCTGGATGAAATCTTCACATAGTCTGACTGCAATCTGACTGTAACTAGTCTGACTGCAACTAGTCTGACTGTAACTAGTCTAACTGTAACTAGTCTGACTGTAACTAGTCTGATTGTAACTAGTCTGACTGCAACTAGTCTGACTGCAACTAGTCTGACTGCAACTAGTCTGACTGTAACTAGTCTGACTGTAACTAGTCTGACTGCAACTAGTCTGACTGTAACTAGTCTAACTGTAACTAGTCTGACTGCAACTAGTCTGATTGTAACTAGTCTGACTGCAACTAGTCTGACTGCAACTAGTCTGACTGTAACTAGTCTGACTGCAACTAGTCTGACTGTAACTAGTCTAACTCTGTGACGAGTAGTTTCCTATTTAGCAATAACAATGCATTGACACATCAACAGACACTTTTACTAAAACAGAAGTCACAATCTCCATATCTGTCACAAGGTTATGGGAAAACAATGGCCTCACAAGAAACACAAAATTCCAAGTTTACCCGACCTCTATTCTTGGCCAGTGCTCTGCTATCTGGCAGAGGGACATGGACAACATATACTCAAGACCATTAGCTCAACACATTCCACATGCACTGCCTGTGAAGAATCCTTGCCTAAGGATACTTGATAGTGCATCCAAATTCACAGATCTTAAGGCAGCAAGCACAAAGAGCATTTACACCTTGTTGCTAAGCCAAAGTCATGATGGTGGGCTAGGACATGTGACTGGTTTGGAAGATGGCAGAATTTTAAAATATATTCTGTACAGTGAGCTGGCAACTGGCATGTGATTTATCACCCAACCTTTGGGTGACTGGTTGGTCTCTAGACAGAGAGGTTGTGAGTTCAAATCCTGGCTGCTGTGGGGGACTGGTTGGTCTCGAGGCAAGATGCCGGCCTCGAGACAGAGAGGTTGTGGGTTCAGATCCCGGCTGCACCGGTTGGGATTTTTATTTATGATTTCTCTCTGCAGCCACCACCCCTGGTTTCAGCAGCAAGGTCAGGCTTGAAAAGTAAATTATTCTTCAATGGAAAAAATATGAGTACCTCCAGAGATGGAGTTATCTGCCTGTGCGGCGAGGGACCCCTGTGTACACGGCTACCAGGGAAAACATATTAACGTGCAAAATTCAGTTCCTAGTTTCTAGGCACTTTGCCAGACGTGAGAGCTGGCTAATGCACAAAAAAAAAATATATCAACCAACCAGCACTCTGATTTAATATTTGCTTGCACAATATGAAGCACATCAGCAAAATCTGGAAATGTGCCACAGACAGAAATGGTGTGCACTGGTAAAGATTGACATGAAAGTTAGAAATGTAAAATCAAATATAGCAAGTAAAGAAAGATGCAAAGACACAGCAAGAGCAACATGAGCCTCAACATCCAACTACATTTGTTCCAGATGAGGATGAGACTCGTATTAGAAATATAAATATGACTGTTCATTCACAGCAAAAACTGTTCAGTCTTGTGCCACTTACTTTGACACACCGATTTATCTCCTGAGATAGCGAGCTCGTTATTTTTTGTGCTTTGAAATACATATGTTTTTTGTGTCATTGTTGAAAAACATAGTATTATTTACAAATTAATGAAACTTTGATGGGTTTTATTTTTATACCCACTCTACCGTCTAAACCTGTAGTAAAAGGCGAATAAGAGGAAGTAGACATGACTGGCATTTTCATCATGTCAGACAAACTGGCCACCAAATTATGTGCTGAGCTAAAATTTGCCACAGCCCATGACAAGTCATTTGTAGACAGAACAGAGAAGTACAGTCATCCCTCGCTACTTCGCGGTTCATTTATCTCGGCCTCAGTACATCGCGGATTATTCAAAATTGAAGAATTATGGCGCGAAAGTTGCCCGTACACCAGCAGAAGGCTCCTCCTACTGCCTCTATGCCGCCTCCTGCTGCATCTATGCCGTCTACTGCAGCTACCCCAGCTCTATCCGAAGCTGCCCGCGATGATCCAGCTCCCCTAGCACCTGACGATGAGGTTTCATCAGAGGAGCAGTAAAGCTCTCATTAACCTGTGCAGTAAATCATCTTCATCTTCTTCATCTCCACCGTACTGCACAGGTGTTTCATCGACATTTATAAAGATCAAGCCAAGAGAAGCTATTGTCACAGGTGTTTCATCGACATTTATAAAGATCAAGCGAAGAGAAGCTATTGTCAGAGTTGAGATACAGACCTTGTTATAAAAGAAAAGTTGTTATAAGAATAAAAGAGTTCTAAAAACATATTTGCAGTATGTACACTTTAGTTATGTCTACGTATGTTACACACACACGTATCATATTTATATCATTTATACATTATTTTTATGTATGTTATTTATACTATTAATATTTTATTTACATGTTTGAAACTATTCTTTAATGTTCTAATGATAACACATGCACTATATGGTTTCATATACACTTATTGATATTATACATACACAAAAAATGTACGTATGTTAAAAATGAGAGGGTGACACTACTTCACTTATCGCTGCCGGTTCTGGTCCCTATTAACCGCGATAACTGAGGGATTACTGTATTTGTACTTGTTTATGAGCAGTTTATGACACTGTCTTTCAGTACTTTGCCTTTATGTACACATATCTTTCAGTACTTTGCCTTCATGTACACATATCTTTCAGTACTTTGCCTTCATGTACACATATGGTATGCCTGGCAACTTGAAGCAGTGGGTGGATGAGCACATCAATTGTGAGGACATCGCCATGAACTTCCTTGTCAGCAACGTCACAGGCAAGGCACCCATTAAGGTTAGTGTTCATATTGTCCTGACTGCTGCATGGTCTCTTGTCAGGACATGGTCTTTGTATTCCCTCTCCTCATGTTAATCTATGTATTCCCTCTCCTCATAATAATGTTTGTATTCCCTCTCCTTATAATAATCTTTGTCTGTACTCACCCCATGATAATCTTTGTCTGTACTCACCCCATGATAATCTTTGTCTGTACTCACCCCATGATAATCTTTGTCTTCCTTCTCCCCATGATAATCTTTGTCTGTACTCACCCCATGATAATCTTTGTCTGTACTCTCTCCATGATAATCTTTGTCTGTACTCTCTCCATGATAATCTTTGTCTGTACTCTCCCATGATAATCTTTGTCTGTACTCACCCCATGATAATCTTTGTCTGTACTCACCCCATGATAATCTTTGTATTCCTTCTCCCCATGATAATCTTTGTCTGTACTCTCTCCATGATAATCTTTGTCTGTACTCTCTCCATGATAATCTTTGTCTGTACTCTCTCCATGATAATCTTTGTCTGTACTCTCCCCATGATAATCTTTGTCTGTACTCTCTCCATGATAATCTTTGTCTGTACTCACCCCATGATAATCTTTGTCTTTACTCTCCCCATGATAATCTTTGTCTTTACTCTCCCCATGATAATCTTTGTCTGTACTCTCTCCATGATAATCTTTGTCTGTACTCTCCCCATGATAATCTTTGTCTTTACTCTCCCCATGATAATCTTTGTCTGTACTCTCTCCATGATAATCTTTGTCTTTACTCTCCCCATGATAATCTTTGTCTGTACTCTCTCTATGATAATCTTTGCCTGTACTCACCCCATGATAATCTTTGTCTTCCTTCTCCCCATGATAATCTTTGTCTGTACTCTCCCCATGATAATCTTTGTCTTTACTCTCCCCATGATAATCTTTGTCTTTACTCTCCCCATGATAATCTTTGTCTTTACTCTCCCCATGATAATCTTTGTCTTTACTCTCCTCATGATAATCTTTGTCTTTACTCTCCCCATGATAATCTTTGTCTTTACTCTCCCCATGATAATCTTTGTCTGTACTCTCCCCATGATAATCTTTGTCTTCCTTCTCCCCATGATAATCTTTGTCTGTACTCTCCCCATGATAATCTTTGTCTTTACTCTCCCCATGATAATCTTTGTCTTTACTCTCCTCATAATAATCTTTGTATTTACTCTCCTCGTGATAATCTTTGTCTTTACTCTCCCCATGATAATCTTTGTCTTTACTCTCCTCATGATAATCTTTGTCTTTACTCTCCCCATGATAATCTTTGTCTTTACTCTCCCCATGATAATCTTTGTCTGTACTCTCCCCATGATAATCTTTGTCTTTACTCTCCCCATGATAATCTTTGTCTTTACTCTCCTCATGATAATCTTTGTCTTTACTCTCCCCATGATAATCTTTGTCTTTACTCTCCCCATGATAATCTTTGTCTTTACTCTCCTCATGATAATCTTTGTCTTTACTCTCCCCATGATAATCTTTGTCTTTACTCTCCCCATGATAATCTTTGTCTTTACTCTCCCCATGATAATCTTTGTCTTTACTCTCCTCATGATAATCTTTGTCTTTACTCTCCCCATGATAATCTTTGTCTTTACTCTCTCCATGATAATCTTTGCCTGTACTCACCCCATGATAATCTTTGTCTTCCTTCTCCCCATGATAATCTTTGTCTGTACTCTCCCCATGATAATCTTTGTCTTTACTCTCCCCATGATAATCTTTGTCTGTACTCTCCCCATGATAATCTTTGTCTTTACTCTCACCATGATAATCTTTGTCTTTACTCTCCCCATGATAATCTTTGTCTTTACTCTCCTCATGATAATCTTTGTCTTTACTCTCCCCATGATAATCTTTGTCTTTACTCTCCCCATGATAATCTTTGTCTTTACTCTCCCCATGTTAATCTTTGTCTTTACTCTCCCCATGATAATCTTTGTCTTTACTCTCCCCATGATAATCTTTGTCTTTACTCTCCCCATGATAATCTTTGTCTTTACTCTCCCCATGATAATCTTTGTCTTTACTCTCCCCATGATAATCTTTGTCTTTACTCTCCCCATGATAATCTTTGTCTTTACTCTCCCCATGATAATCTTTGTCTTTACTCTCCCCATGATAATCTTTGTCTTTACTCTCCCCATGATAATCTTTGTCTTTACTCTCCCCATGATAATCTTTGTCTTTACTCTCCCCATGATAATCTTTGTCTTTACTCTCCTCATGATAATCTTTGTCTTTTTTGAGGAGGAGGAAAAGAACAGATAAGGAAAAAATATTTTATCTCTTTCTGATAACAAATCCAATTATATTTACGCAACAACACTAGAATATAATCTCTCTTGTATAGAATATAAGCATTGTCACAAGTGATGTGAATTTCAGCAAAACTAAAACACAAATAACACTTTTATGGTTTAAGCTGTTATTTTTTGTCATACTTTTTCATTTCATTTTCCTCCTGAGCTGAAGACAGCACATAGGGTGGAAGTCATAGTTCTCCACTATTGACGATTTGCTGCTAGTTATTGGTTGTTGTTTAGTCCCATGGTTGAGCCTTCCCTAGGAATTGTTCTGTGTAGAGATTCTTAGTTTACCTTTTTTTTTTTATTTTACCAGATGGTTTCCACATGAATGCCTGATGGGGAAGTCTTTCTTGTTTTGTTCTCAGCACATGACCGATGTTAAGGATGAGTTCTATAAACAGTTGCAATGTCAGATGGATGAAAGATGAACCAAGGATATTATAATTTTGATGGGAGATCTAAATGCAAAAGTAGGATCAGGCAACAGAGGCTTTGAAGAGATTATGGGAAATCATGGGCTTGGAGATATAAATGAGAATAGAGAGATATTTGTGAACTTCTGCACTCTTAATCAAATGAGCCTAGGAGAAACAATATTCCAACATAAAAGAATACATAAAGCTACATGGGTGTCACCAGATTATAGAACGGAAAATCAAATTGATCACATATGTATTAATAATAAGTTTAAGTCATCCTTACAGGATGTAAAAGTATATAGAGGGACAGATGTAGCTTCTGATCATCATCTTCTGATAGCCAAACTTAAACTAAAAAGATATACTACAATGTATAAGGGTAGAAAGTATTTCAATGTAGGGTTTCTTAAAGAACAAGGAACTAAAGATAAATTCGCAGTCACAATATCAAACAAATACCAAGTCCTCCAACAACTAGAAAATACAATAAATATAGAAGATCATTGGAATCAGGTAAAGGATATATGGAAAGAGACATGCGAAGAAACTCTGGGGAAAAGAGAACACCAGAATAAGACATGGATGACAGCTGAGACTAGATAAAATTAAAGAAAGAAAGAACAAGAAGGCAGACATAAATAAAAGTAAAATGAGAAGTAATAAAGCCAAGGCACAGGAAGCTTACACAGAGGTGAACAAAGAAGTGAGAAGATGCATTAAAAGGGATAAGAGGAAATATATAGAAGAACTAGTTAAAGAGGCAGAGGAAGCAGCAAATAAAGGGAATATGAAAGAACTGTACAACAGCACAAGGAAATTAAGTGGAAAATACAAACAGATCAATACCTTTATTAAGACAAGAAAGGAAATCTGCTTAGTAATATAAGGGAACAAATGGAGAGATGGAAAGAGCACTTTGAAGAACTTTTGAACAGACCCGGCTCAAATAATCCTCCAGATATACTACCAGCAGAAGAAGAGTTACACGTTAACTGTGGAAAACCAAGCATAGAAGAGATAATGAAAGCCATCAAACTATTAAAAAAATGGTACAGCCACAGGACCAGATGAAATTCCTTCGGAAGCCATCAAAGCAGATATTAACACCTCTATCAAGATGCTACATAATCTATTAGATAAAATTTGGGAGAGGGAAGAAATACCTAAAGACTGGAAAGAAGGTTATATGATCAAACTACCAAAGAAAGGAAGTTTACAGGAGTGCACAAATTATAGGGGAATTATGCTATTATCACTGCCAGGAAAAATATTAAGCAGAATCATTCTGGAGAGACTAAAAGAGGCCATAGAGAAACATTTGAGAGATGAACAAGCAGGTTTTAGGAAGAACAGATAATGTGCTGATCAAATAACTACTCTATGTATAATAGTTGAACAAAGTTTAGAACTAAAATCCCACTTTATATTGGATTCATAGATTACGAAAAGGCATTTGATAGTTTAGACAGAAGAATGCTTTGGAAGTTGCTGAGTCATTACGGAATCCCCATAAAGTTTATTAACCTGATAAAAACAATGTATGAAGGAACGAAATGTTGTGTGGTACATGAAGGACAGCTTACAGAAGCATTTGAAATAAGAACAGGAGTAAGGCAGGGATGCCTCCTGTCTCCATTTCTCTTTCTACTGGCCATAGATTGGATTATGAAAATAACTCAAAACAACAGAAATGGGATCCAGTGGTCACTGACCAAACAACTTGATGATTTAGACTTTGCTGATGACATAGCTCTCCTATCACACAGCCATCAACAGATGCAGGATAAAATGAGCATACTTGATGAGAGATCACAACAGCTAGGACTGAAGATTAATAGAGACAAGACCAACATTATGAGAATTAATGCAGTTAGGTAGGTCAAATTTGTAAATTTGTAAAATGTCATTATTAGTTAACACAATAAATTAACCTGACCTATAATAGAAGATTGAAAAAAAATAATGTACTTGTTTTGTTGCAGTTTTCTTGATAATGGGAGATGAAAAACAGATAATATATTTGTTTTGGGGTATATTTCATGATAATAGAGAGTGAAGACACAGCCTTTTTTGCTCTGAGTATATTTTTTAATGTCATTCTCACATTCACTCCATAGGTTGTGCCTCGCAAAAAATTCAAGTGTCCAGAGTGTGTCAAGGAGATGTTGTCAGCTGATACGTCCCATATGGTCGAGAGATCTGAATGCATCAATCACTTTGTTGAGTTGTATGGGTCAATGCCACTCAAACCAGTTGAGTTCCGAGCTGATCCACATTTGTACAAGGACAAGTTGCCAGGTGTTCTGAAAAAGTTCAACGACCTCGGAACATTGTGAGGTGACACAACTAAGTCAAGGCCAGTGAATGTGGACAAGATAAATGTGAATAAAGCTGGACAAACTTGTAGGCAAAACAAAGTACAGATGTTAACACTTTGTAGGCTTCCTGTTACTCTCTGTCTTCTTATTCTGTGTCAGTTTGTGACTGCTAGTTCAGGATATGTCTTGTTCTCTCTATGAGATAACTATGACATGTTCATTGAGATGACTGATGTTACTGTCAGCAGTGCTGTCAGTTTTCTATTTGCTGACACAGGACTCTCTATTATTTTAGTATTATTCTTAGCTGTTGTGATATTGCTTGTGTTTGTTCATGACCACATTTAGGGCCATTTCAGGCACGCGTACCTTATCACCATTGTAATAGTTGTCAGTTAAATAGAAAGAGGCAATTATTTGATTCCTTCTTAGTCTGTCAACTAACTTGGTGGTATGAACTGACTTGGTGAACAAGGGTCAAAACTCAGCATTCAACCCAGCTATTAAAGAATTGGGTACCTGACTTGGCTCACAGATATGGGGTGGGGAAGTAGTGACAAAGAGGAGGAGAAAATGTCCCCTTCACACCTCCAAGTACAGTAACATTGTATCTCCTCTCTTTCATGACATGTGTAACAGAAGGACTAACATTGTATCTCCCCTCTTTCATGACATGTGTAACAGAAGGACTAACATTGTATCTCCCCTCTTTCATGACATGTGTAACAGAACTAACATTGTATCTCCCCTCTTTCATGACATGTGTAACAGAAGGACTAACATTGTATCTCCCCTCTTTCATGACATGTGTAACAGAACTAACATTGTATCTCCCCTCTTTCATGACATGTGTAACAGAAGGACTAACATTGTATCTCCCCTCTTTCATGACATGTGTAACAGAACTAACATTGTATCTCCCCTCTTTCATGACATGTGTAACAGAACTAACATTGTATCTCCCCTCTTTCATGACATGTGTAACAGAACTAACATTGTATCTCCCCTCTTTCATGACATGTGTAACAGAACTAACATTGTATCTCCCCTCTTTCATGACATGTGTAACAGAACTAACATTGTATCTCCCCTCTTTCATGACATGTGTAACAGAACTAACATTGTATCTCCCCTCTTTCATGACATGTGTAACAGAACTAACATTGTATCTCCCCTCTTTCATGACATGTGTAACAGAACTAACATTGTATCTCCCCTCTTTCATGACATGGGTAACAGAAGGACTAACATTGTATCTCCCCTCTTTCATGACATGTGTAACAGAACTAACATTGTATCTCCCCTCTTTCATGACATGTGTAACAGAACTAACATTGCATCTCCCCTCTTTCATGACATGTGTAACAGAACTAACATTGTATCTCCCCTCTTTCATGACATGTGTAACAAAACTAACATTGTATCTTCCCCCTTTCATGACATGTGTAACAGAACTAACATTGTATCTCCTCCCTTTCATGGCATGTGTAGCAGAACTAACATTGTATCTCCCCCCATTTCATGACATGTGTAACAGAACTAACATTGTATCCCCCCCTTTCATGACATGTGTAACAGAACTAACATTGTATCTCCCCTTTCATGACATGTGTAACAGAACTAACATTGTATCCCCCTTTTCATGACATGTGTAACAGAACTAACATTGTATCTCCCTCTTTCATGATATGTGTAACAGAACTAACATTGTATCTCCCTCTTTCATGATATGTGTAACAGAACTAACATTGTATCTCCCCCTTTCATGATATGTGTAACAGAACTAACATTGTATCTCCCCCCTTTCATGGCATGTGTAACAGAAGGGCTAACATTGTTTCCCCCTTTCATGACATGTGTAACAGAACCTTCCCCCCCCCCCTAGACTACTACTATTTATTCTTGTGTTAAAACGCTGCCATTATCGCAGTATGACTTTCTTATGTGATATTATTTGTGGATATTTCTCAAGCATTTATGTAGAAAGATGACTGATTGTGTTCACTTCTGTTTGTACCTACCACATACAGGTTCAGCATTCTCTTGTTAGTCCAACTTGTTTCGTTTATATTTTAAAATCTGACTTTTGAGCTGATTTGATGTCTACAGATATATTTATGATATGGTTTTAATATGGTGCCATGTTCTGAATGGCCTAGCATGTACAAAAAAGCAAGTCATTTAATAATGTTTTATATATTCTTTGAATATTTTACATGTGTCTGTATATATTAGGGGGTAAAAATCATGATAAGAGATATGATTTATTTATTTCATTTTGTAGGTGTCAAACTTGGTGGTGATAGTTTTACGAAGGGCAGTGTTTTTGGTGGAGAATTGATTTCTTTCTTGTGTTCCATGCCATCTTCTATTTGTTTAGTTCAACTACATTCACATTTTTGTTGAAACAAATAGCCAGCCACTAACACGATGAGTGAGACTGATTTTGTTTCATTTCTGGGGGAACCATAGATCTGGTGATATTCATTGTTTTTTTAAATTATTTTTCTTTGGGACAAGAGGAAAGTGGGGAGGGGAGGGAAATCTTAAACGAGCAGACCAGATTAGAGGATGGTTACAAGATATTTCATTGACTTTGATAGGGAAGGGAGGGATACTCAACATTTTAGTGTACTTGATGTTTCAATATGACTGTCATAAATTATCATAGACTGCTTGAACATATTGGACACACAGACTGCCAATTTGGTAGCTATTTACTGACAGTAAACAATAGCTTTAAGAACATTGCTTCTCATGGACGTGAGGCTTGAGGTCAAACAAGAATAGCAGCCAGAAACAAGTGTTTCACAATAATTGAAAATCCAGTGTAATGTGGGATCAATTCCATGCCCAGGCTGTCTATAATTTTGTTCTTGTATTTCTATATCAGAGCCTTGGTGGCTGAGTTGCCTAGTCCCCTCGCTTCCTGATCAGAAGGTTTCGGGTTCAATCCCCAGAAGCAGCAGATTTTTTTTCCAGACCAATTAGGCTCCTCGGTTCAACCAGCCTCTAGAAATGAGTACCAGAGATCTTTCTGGGATGTAAAGCCGATCTGGCGTGATTAATCACCCAAAAATGTGGTCATAGAAAAAATATGGTCACTAACACCGTATTCCCCATACACCTAGCAAGGCATGGGGGGGAAGCTTTACTTTATTTCTATATCTGGTCTCACTATGGTTTCTTTTTTAAAAGAGTGCTTATTTAATTATTTCTGCATGTTATTATATGATCAAATACATAACCTGATTTTATACTGTAATGTCCAGGCTTTTTCCTTACTATGTCACTGGCTGTGTTCAACCCACTGGAAAGGTCATATAGTCAGCATGCCAAACTATCAATTTCCAAAAACATGGCAAGCTGCATAAAGGTAAACACTGAAAAAAAAAAAGGGGGGGGGGAGAGAATATTCCCAAGGCAGTCTTCTATATTAATTGATACATGGGAAAATGTGGCATAAGAAAGTTTATGGGGAAAGTCATTAATTCATAAATTCAGTGTGTGTGTGTGTGTCAAAGCCAACTTTAGAGATGGTCAATGTGCAACCCTACTAGTTTGATGTCACTGGTCAAGGTTCACCTTTGTGAGCTATAGATGGTGACATATTCCTACGTACAACAGTACCTGCCTGCAGAACTCAACATGTCACGCTAGTAGGGTTGTGCGCTAGCCTACTCTAAAGTTGTCTGTGTATGCATGCATTTTAAAAAATGTGAGATTGTACCCAATTAACTGATTTGACAGAGCAACAAGGAAATGATGCTGATTATATTAACTGATTTGACAGAGCAACAAGGAAATGATGCTGTTTATATTAACTGATTTGACAGAGCAACAAGGAAATGATGCTGTTTATATTAACTGATTTGACAGGGCAGCAAGGAAATGATGCTGATTATATTAACTGATTTGACAGGGCAACAAGGAAATGATGCTGATTATATTAACTGATTTAACAGAGCAACAAGGAAATGATGCTGATTATATTAACTAATTTGACAGAGCAACAAGGAAATGATGCTGATTATATTAACTGATTTGACAGGGCAACAAGGAAATGATGCTGATTATATTAACTGATTTGACAGAGCAACAAGGAAATGATGCTGATTATATTAACTGATTTGACAGGGCAACAAGGAAATGATGCTGATTATATTAACTGATTTGACATGGCAACAAGGAAATGATGCTGATTATATTAACTGATTTGACATGGCAACAAGGAAATGATGCTGATTATATTAACTGATTTGACAGGGCAACAAGGAAATGATGCTGATTATATTTTGTACAGCCTCAACTTAACGTGATATTTTACTTGACACATAGTGTTTCTATTATTTTAAAATTGTGAGGTAATTATTTGATTCAGAGGAAAAACAAATGTTTTAGGTGCTAACTAGGACTATAATGATACTTTAAAAAAAGTATTTAGACATACAATGTTTTCAGTAGGGTCTAATATTGACATTTATTAATACACAATTATATTCATTTTTTTATTTGAAAAGAAAAGTTTTACATCACTGTAAATACCAACATGCAACAATCTACAGAACATGTCAGTCTGATTCCTAACTGAGCAACTTGGTGGACCAGAGTAAGACACTGGCCTGTGAACAGGAAGGTTCCAGGTTTGAATCCGCCAAAGGCGATTGGAATTTTTCTCTTGAAATCTGTGATTTCTTCATGACTTATACTCTACTGGGCAGTAGACATCTGATGTCTTGATGAAAAACAGGAGGAAATCGCGAAAATAAAGAACAAGCCAAACAATGACCGCAACCCAGACAAAATTGTCAGCAAAAACTAACCCGCACGGATTCCAGATCGTGCTCATGGGTCAGGGTTCTCCTCAACGCTTCAAAAACTAACAATGAAATTAGAGGTCATCATCATTAGTGGACAAACAATAACATTATTAGTTGTCTTAATACAATCTTGTATCATCATGAGTGGACAAACAACATTATTAGTTATGTCTTAATGCAATCTTGTATCATCATGAGTGGACAAACAACATTATTAGCTGTGTCTTGATACAATCTTGTATCATCATGAGTGGACAAACAACATTATTAGTTATGTCTTAATGCAATCTTGTATCATCATGAGTGGACAAACAACATTATTAGCTGTGTCTTGATACAATCTTATTTCATTATTTGGTTACTTTTGAAATAAGTGTAGAATGCTGAAGTTGTAGAAGTCTCTCTTGTAGTTCACCCAATGACTAGAATCAGCGGCGGTCAACTTAAAGTTGACCTAGGGCTGGATTATAGCCAGGACCAGAGAGTCAAAGATACTCCATCCCGTCCACAGGCTGTCCTCTAGAGGTAGTGTTAAGACAGAAGAATGAAGACACCCACTCAAGAGTGAGTGAGGGTGAGTGGATGAACCACGCTCGGTGGACTCTGGTCCTGCATTTATGAGAGCTCACCACCTCCTCCCTACCCAGTCATACCGCTGGGAACTTGGTCGCACCCAAGACTAACTTTGTGCCAACTGGTAGGAGGGAGGAGATACTACATGTAGGTAGGTGTGGTCTTAGGCACAGGAGTATCGAAATGAGGCCAACCAATATTACAGAGACAATCCTGTGATAACTACAGCAGCTGGTCTATGAGACACTGAACACTTCACTTACCTTTTGGTAGTGTCAAGCACACCCACTTGCTGAATCATAACAAAACTGATTGCTACAATATTCCTCAACAATAATTTTCAAACAGCACACATACTGGATACATAGTCTGGGTACACCAGATATAATGTCACTAATTAAGTTGACAATCAACAAATATCTCAATGATTATCAAGGGACTTTATTCCAAATGAGAATAAAAAATACCATCTGTAATAAGATTCAATGCTAAACAAAAGCATCAACGACAACAACAAATGCACAAATAAAACCAAAGCAAACAATAAAAACTAAGCTAGACACAGGTGACATGGCTAATACATGACAGGACACACAATATGTTTGTGTTTGATAGCTCTCAATGTTTGTGACATAGCAGGACAAACAAGTTTGTGTTTGATAGCTCTCTCAATGTTTGTGACATAGCAGGACAAACAAGTTTGTGTTTGATAGCTCTCTCAATGTTTGTGACATAGCAGGACAAACAAGTTTGTGTTTGGTAGCTCTCAATGTCTGTGACATAGCAGGACAAACAAGTTTGTGTTTGATAGCTCTCTCAATGTTTGTGACATAGCAGGACAAACAAGTTTGTGTTTGATAGCGCTCAATGTTTGTGTTTGATAGCTCTCAATGTTTGTGACATAGCAGGACAAACAAGTTTGTGTTTGATAGCTCTCAATGTTTGTGACATAGCAGGACAAACAAGTTTGTGTTTGATAGCTCTCAATGTTTGTGACATAGCAGGACAAACAAGTTTGTGTTTGATAGCTCTCAATGTTTGTGTTTGATAGCTCTCAATGTTTGTGTTTGATAGCTCTCAATGTTTGTGTTTGATAGCTCTCTCAATGTTTGTGTTTGATAGCTCTCAATGTTTGTGACATAGCAGGACAAACAAGTTTGTGTTTGATAGCTCTCAATGTTTGTGACATAGCAGGACAAACAAGTTTGTGTTTGATAGCTCTCTCAATGTTTGTGACATAGCAGGACAAACAAGTTTGTGTTTGATAGCTCTCAATGTTTGTGACATAGCAGGACAAACAAGTTTGTGTTTGATAGCTCTCAATGTTTGTGACATAGCAGGACAAACAAGTTTGTGTTTGATAGCTCTCAATGTTTGTGACATAGCAGGACAAACAAGTTTGATAGCTCTCAATGTCTGTGACATAGCAGGACAAACAAGTTTGATAGCTCTCAATGTCTGTGACATGTCTTCCAATGGTTGCTGATCTGGTTGATATATTTGTATCTGCGTGTGGAAGCTTCACTCTAAGGAACCTGCTCTATGAAATAAATGACTTGCGTTATGTCATTAAACTTGTAACTTCTTTCCATGGTGTCTCTTTTACTGCCATCCATAAAAAAAATATGGCAATAACTAAACACAATACGTGACTTGGTGACATCATTTTCATAAAACAACAAATTGTCATTGCTGACTCTGTGAAGTCTTGTCCATATTTCTTCGCATCAAAATTAAAACTGATCTTCAATCAATCTCACAATAATCACTTGATATTTTAACAGCAGATCTATAGTTCAGTTTTCACAGTTTCTGACTGTGTGGTGTCTGTACAGTTTTGCTTATGAAAGCTCAA
Source organism: Megaustenia siamemsis (assembly GCA_032433765.1). Taxonomy (NCBI): domain Eukaryota; kingdom Metazoa; phylum Mollusca; class Gastropoda; order Stylommatophora; family Ariophantidae; genus Megaustenia; species Megaustenia siamemsis. The sequence goes on along the minus strand of JAVIAB010000047.1, from coordinate 96,787,724 downwards.
GTGTAGAAGCCATAGAATACAAAGTGATGGCTGAAACTGAGGAAAGAAAGTGGAATGTGATGGGACATAATCATACTGTCAGAGTAGAAAATGTACAAGCTGATCACCAATGCTGGTACATGTCAGAGTAGAAAGTGTACAAGCTGATCACCAATGCTGGTACACGTCAGGGTGGAAAGTGTACAATATGATCACCAATGCTGGTACATGTCAGAGTAGAAAGTGTACACGGTCTTTGAGGTAGAAAGGTCATAAATGCCAAAAGAAAGTAAACAAGTCTTTGAGGTTCAAAGATCGCTAAGTCTCAGGAAAAATAATCAATAAATCTGATAACATTTATCATGTCTGTTGGTGACGTTTAATGTAAAACTGAAGTAAACAAAACATGAGAAAACTGAAGCTATTTCATGGGCATATTACAGCAATCACACATTGTAGATGGAATATTTAACATGGGGTGGGGGGTGATAATATGGGACACTGTGGCATTATACTCATTAACCCTAGATTACAATTCCTATCGGTGGGTGATGTTTTCACAATACCGTTGTAAAATTACTATGACTTAAATGTTACATTTGGATTCCAAAAATAGTATCCTCTTTCAAATTTTGCCACACTGTGGATGTTTACCCAAGCAGACACACGGGAATTGGATGCTGTGTTACGTTATTCGCTGGTTGTCCCATATCACAAAGGTTTGTTTGATGTCTCACCAATGGTCGAGATTTTCACCGACATATTCTTTATATATTCTATGGCAGGGGCTATTCCTACCTTGTCTCTCAGTCTGTTTCCTGTCATTTATCTGACACATTTAATCTCAGTAGAGGTTATTTTTCTTATTGTTCTTGCATCTAGGGTCCAGGACTGGCATTGGTAGCACAACATTGGGATGAAGATTGTATTGTACAGTACCCATTTTACCTCTAGAGTTATTTCCTTGTTGGACAATAGTGGTGATAGCTGTCCAATGATTTGACAAGCTTTGTTGCATCTTGAGACTATCTCTGCTGTTTGTGAATTGTCGTTTGTCATTAAACATCCTAGGTATTTGAATTCCTCTACTTGTGTTAGTTGCCAGCCTTCTATAGTTATATTGATGTTCTGTTTGTCTTTAGCGACTTTCATGTTGTATTTTGTGCCTGCGCTGTTGAGAGGGCATGTTTGCCTGCAGCAAACTGTCAAATTTCAAGAATTTATATTTTGAGACGGTAATTTTTACAACAGAATCATAATGTAGGGTTAACAATGTACTATGTGTGGAAACTGTCATATAAGGAATGATTTGGCTCAACTAGGGCTCCACAAACATAAATAGTCACATGGTAGAAACCTCTTAGTTAGTAAAAAACAAATAATTACTCTAGAGGTTTCAAGTGCAGTAATAACATCAAACATGAATTACTACGGATTTGCATCACTTACTGCCCTTTGCTTTGTGGTGGGTTTCATTTAAATGCAAATATATTATTTCTTCTTTGCTTGCCCCTAGAGGGGTGTTGCATTGTGCTCTAGTTTACAGCAATGTTGAGATGTTTGCTTATTTCAGTCAACACACCCAGTTTTGTCATTGTCTAGATTTGACTTTCTCTTTGATCCCTGCTCACTCATCAGTTCAAACTTCTGCTCTGTTTATAGAAATAATGATAAATAATAAACAATAATGTTGTTATGGCTGAAGTGGCCCATAAATAATAATACCAACCACCAGAGAGTCACGTGTATTGGTCACCTTGCTGTGTTGTCACTTCATTGCTTTATCAGAATGTGTTGGTCACATTGCTGTGTCGTCACTTCATTGCTTTATCAATAAAAAAAACTGAGTGTCATTCGTAACCAGAGCTGAAATTATTGGCAAATTCAGAGAAATCTGCTGCCTCAACAACACACGAATCATGCCTCTACAGCACACATGGCATGCCTGTGACGGGCCAACTGGAGTTGAGGTGTCAACAGATTTGTGGCAAAAATTAGGGTAAATTCTACAACTTGGAGAGTTAGAGGGAGATGACAAGATGCAGTGTCATAAGAACAATAAAAATAGGACAAAATGTGCAGTTTAATGAGCATGTTTCCTACAACTGATGTTTTGGAAAATATGTTGATAATAAGAAAAAATAATGAAAGAGGCATGTTAAAAGACACAACAGCCTAATAAAAGTAATATTGGAAGGGAAAATACAAGGTAAAAGAGGCAGACAAAGACTAACATGGACAAGTCAACTTAGACAATCTGCACCAGCAAAGCAAGAGACAGAGTAGAATGGTGCTCCATGATAGCCAACCTTCGATGAAGAAAAGTCCACAATTACAAGCCCTAAAGACAGGTAGCTGTGAGGAAAATTAATCGTGAGATCTCCAAGTCATACCACATGATGAAGCAAGTAGAATGTTACTCTGTAAGTACAAACACAGCAATACAATATAAAATGATGACATAGATAAGGTGGTTGTCTGGAACCATGAACACTGAGAGCAGCAATTCTGTAACATGATTCATGTAGCCACAACTCGCATTGTTCTGTCCATTCATTATTACTGTGCTCAAGAAATCTACAAATTCAATCAATACAAAGCGAGCCAAGTTGTCATTGTATGGACAATGTATGAGAGTATAAATTGAACTATACTTCCCTACAAAAACTTTAGACTATTCAAATCAAATGTACTATCAAGCCTTACGTATGCGTGTGAAAACTGGAAAACAACAAGAGACATAGAAACAAAGTTGAATGCATTCGAAAATAAATGTCAAAGGAAAATACTTGGTATAGCGTGGAACAAATTAAAAACAAATAATATCTTCAGTAATAAAGAAAAGACGATGGTCATATGTTGGACATGTGATGAGAAGAAATAATAACAGAATAGAAAAGCAGGCACTCATGTGGGAAACAACAGGTAAGAGGAAGACCCAGAGAGACACTGAGAAGAACATTGATGAGAGAGGCAAGAGCAGCAGGAATCGGCTCCCTCAATGAGATAGAGAACAGTTGCACAGAACAGAGACAAATGGCAAGATTTGATAAAATATCTCTAAAAGAATTGAAAACTGCTAGAACAAAAATTCAGATAAGAGGAAGAGTATCTTGGTCTACGCCCTATGGGCTGGCTACTGCTCAAAAGGTCCATAGATACTTCCCTACAGTTTTCTATGTCACACTTCTAGAAATGTGTGATAAGCTCCTAAGTGTCCAGATAGACCACAAGGGAGCTAATATCCAGATTGTGGATGATACCAAGCCACTGTATTCGCATCTGAAGAGTATAATGTTAGGATCTGAGGAGTATTGTGTTAGGATCTATAGTCTAAAAGTTTCTTTATCAGGATCTAGAGTACAGCTTCTTATGTTAGAATCTATAGAGTCAAACAGCTTCTTGTGTTAAGATCTATATAAGATTTAGAGCCTAAAAGTTTCTTGTGATAAGATCTATATAAGATCTAGAGTCTAAAAGGTTCTTGTGTCAAGATCTATATAAGATCTAGAGTCTAAAAATTTCTTGTGTTAAGATCTGTATAAGATCTAGAGTCTAAAAGTTTCTTGTGTTATGATCTAGAGTCTAAATGTGGTGTGCCATCCTTTTAGGAAGTCGCAATAGCTCAGTGGTTAGTGAAATGGACTACAAAGGACAGGAGGTTGGAGTTCGATCCTGACCCATGATTTCCAAGTTCACCCAGCCTTATATGGGTACCAGATTTTTTCTGGGAGTAAAGTAAAGTGGCACGGGTGTATTATTGACCACATTACTCCAAAAACCATGTGTTGAAGGTCTAAAAAAATTATGGTCACTAATACCATATTATATACAAGGAGACCATTTGGAGGACCTCGACTTTGCTGATGACATAGTTCTCATCAGCAGTCAGATAAAAACGATGCAGGAAAACACAAATGAACTATCATCAATAGCCAGCAAAATTGGGCTTGAGATCAATCATGAAAAGACTAAAGTCATGAAAAGTTTAATTCCAACAGGTGACAAAATATACATGGAAAACAAACCAGTAGAAGAGATCGATCACTTTATCTATCTCGGAAGTCACATTGATCGAGAAGGGGATACGAGTAAAGAAATTAGAATCAGAATGGCTAAAGCAGCAATGTCTTTCAGAAGCCTTGAAAAGTTGTGGAAATTAAAATTCATTAGCACAAACACAAAACTTAGGCTATTCAAATCAAATGTACTATCAACCCTTACGTATGCGTGTGAAAGCTGGAAAACAACAAGAGATATAGAAACAAAGTTGAACGCATTCGAAAATAAATGTCTAAGGAAAATACTTGGTATAGCGTGGAACGTATTCAAAACAAACGAGGAAATTAGAGAAATCGCCAATCAACCACTAATATCTTCAGTAATAAAGAAAAGACGATGGTCAATAGTTGGACATGTGATGAGAAGAGATAATAACCGAATAGCAAAGCAAGCCCTCATATGGGAAACAACAGGTAAAAGAAAAAGAGGAAGACCCAGGGAGACACTGAGAAGAACATTGATGAGAGAGGCAAGAGCAGCAGGAATCGGCTCCCTCAATGAGATAGAACTGCTTGCACAGAACAGAGACAGATGGCGAGATTTGATAAAATATCTTTAAAAGAAAACTGCTAGAACAAAAAAAATTCACATAGGAGAAGGTGCATCTTGGTCTACGCCCTATGGGCCGGTTACGGCTCGAAAGGTCAATAGATAGAATACCATATTCCCTATACGCCACTTGGCGTGACGAGACTTTTTACTGTTACTTTTTTTACAATCCTTTTAAAAGACCTGCTTTTGACAGCAAATAGGGCTACGTATGTTCTCTATTTTACTTCTGCATTCATTCAACAAAATTGTCTGCCCTTAAATTAACACAGACATAGATGTGTTGTGTGATGAGTAGCCATCTTGGTGCCTTTTGGACACATCCGTTTTCAATACGGCACTTATTGGGTTGCCTCCTTCCTTGATCTCTACTCACTTGACCAGACTGGTTAGTCTGTTTCCAGGATACTGCTGGGAGGTGGATCAGCTCTGTTGCTCACCAATCCTGACACCTGCAGTGAGCTGTGAGTTGCTGACCATTCCTAGCCTGAGTGATTTTGGGTGTCTTTGATGGGTTTAAATATTGTAAATACTGGTGTGAGCTATTGAATATGTCAAATCATAAGTCCCATACACAACAAGAAACATAACTCTCCACTATGAGAATTTAAATTTACAAATATATATATATATAAAAAATAAAAAAATCAAAACATGAAAAGATCGCTGTTTGTGATAAGAAGGAATTGGAATTATAATACTGCAGATGTAGATTAGATCATATAGTACACAAGGTGTAAAACAAATGTCATCCCAAACAATTATAGTGTGAAAAACTTAGGACCTGAATAAGACCTAAGAACAGACAGGTGCTGAGATAGGATGCTGGGCTTCACAGAGAGAATTCTGTCGGTGAAAGAAACTGGGAGGATCTGACAATAGATCGTAGCACATGGTGAGCACAAATAAGAAATGAAACAGCAGGAAAAGATTATGTTAAAATTAGAAGATGAAAGATACAAGAGAAAGAAGATGATTCCTAGCAACACAAATGTTCTTTGGTCATTCTACAGCCCATCTTTCGATCCAATAGTGATAGAACCAGACAAAGAGAGTCTGCACTGGAAAACAGCAGCCAGTCTAATATATAAAATTGATCACAAAATTTCTGACAATGAAACATTACCATCATTATGAAAGACAAGACAGAATGAGAGAGAGAAAGTAGATTGTGTAAAACAAACTTTAAAAGAATCATTTGCTTTTGTCAGTTTTCATTGAATTCTGTGATGTGACTAGTTTCATCTGCCTCTTGATTTGTTGCTGCCAATGTAGTCACTACATTTTCTTAGCTTCGATATCATGTTTCTGTCAAATAATTGATGATTTGTTTCCCCTCTAACCACCTCTTTCTCTTATATAACCACATCAATTACTTTATAAAATTGACAGACTTTCTCAGTTACTTTCACAACATCAACTTCTATAGAAAAGTTGATGATCTGCCTCAGTTACTTTCAACAACATCAACTATAGAAAAGTTAATGATCTGCCTCAATTACTTTCAACAACATCAACTATAGAAAAGTTGATGATCTGCCTCAGTTACTTTCAACAACCTCTATTGAAATGTTGATGATCTGCCTCAGTTACTTTCAACATCAACTTCTATAGAAAAGTTGATGATCTGCCTCAATTACTTTCAACATCAACTTCTATAGAAAAGTTGATGATCTGCCTCAGTTACTTTCAACATCAACTTCTATAGAAAAGTTGATGATCTGCCTCAGTTACTTTCAACATCAACTTCTATAGAAAAGTTGATGATCTGCCTCAATTACTTTCAACATCAACTTCTATAGAAAAGTTGATGATCTGCCTCAATTACTTTCAACATCAACTTCTATAGAAAAGTTGATGATCTGCCTCAGATTCTCCCATACCTTCCGGAACATCAAACTCAATAATTCAAAAAAATCATTTGTTGGCTCAAGGCTGGAGACATTTCAATAAAACAACTTCTCTCATAAATGTGGTTTCTCTCATGGAGATCACACTTTCAAATACATCATTCTATCATCACCCTACAACAATGACTGATCTATTCATTATTTTTGTTCTATTCTGTAAAAAGTGACTTTAGCTTCCTCAAGCATTGCTCCATTAACTGCTGCGTATACACCCTCATCAGAATCCACATCTATGCAGCTCCAACTAAACATGGTACTCTGAAGAGAAATGTATAGCCAGCAGTTTGTTGCAGATTACTCAAGATAGAAGTGTCCACCAACATAAGTAAAATAGAAAGTAAACCAATCATCTGTAGGGATCGACTGGCTCATTATTATAGGGCACCATGGGCAGCTTATACTTCATCATCCAGGCACCCATCACCAGACATGACAGCGCCAGGATCCAGCCAGTGTAGGTCGTTGCCACCATGACCAACAACACACTGTATGGAGTTAAAAACACAACTGCCGGCTCCGATGCTATGTGACCCTTCCACAAAATACCCCAGGCAACAAAGAAGACAGGCATTATCACAATCACAAGCAAAACCTCCACCACTCCACCAACACCTGACCACATGGAGGAGAACTTCCACAGTCTGGAATGGATAATAGTGGAGATGATCAAGGTGCTGACTGAAGCCAGAATTATGGGAGTGGCTTGTTTGCTTCCACTCAAATTTGGCAGCAAGAATGTGTCTTGGTGCAGGCAGCCCAGGACTATGCTCCAGGAACAGCACTGAAAAAAGCAAATGAAATGACAATGGTTGAAAGAAGCAGTTGACACATAACGTGTAATTCACTGATTGAATCACAGCAAGCATTCCTTGCACACTAAAATAAATATATATCATCATAAACAGTTGTTCTACCTTTGTTGTGGGATTGTTATGTCATAAACCACTGTTCTACCTTTGTTGTGGGATTGTTATGTCATAAACCACTGTTCTACCTTTGTTGTGGGATTGTTATGTCATAAACCACTGTTCTACCTTTGTCATGGGACTGTTATGTCATAAACTACTGTTATACCTTTGTCATGGGTTTGTTATGTCATAAACTACTGTTCTACCTTTGTCATGGGTTTGTTATGTCATAAACTACTGTTATACCTTTGTCATGGGATTGTTATGTCATAAACTACTGTTATACCTTTGTCATGGGTTTATTATGTCATAAACTACTGTTATACCTTTGTCATGGGTTTGTTATGTCATAAACTACTGTTCTACCTTTGTCATGGGTTTATTATGTCATAAATTACTGTTCTGCCTTTGCTATGGACCTGTTATGTCATAAACTACTGTTCTACTATTGTCAAGGGACTGTTATGTCATAAACTATTGTTCTACCTTTGCTATGGACCTGTTATGTCATAAACCGCTGTTCTACCTTTGTCATGGGTTTATTATGTCATAAACTACTGTTCTGCCTTTGCTATGGACCTGTTATGTCATAAACTACTGTTCTACCTTTGTCATGGGACTGTTATGTCATAAACTATTGTTCTACCTTTGCTATGGACCTGTTATGTCATAAACCGCTGTTCTACCTTTGTCATGGGTTTATTATGTCATAAACTACAGTTCTGCCTTTGCTATGGACCTGTTATGTCATAAACTACTGTTCTACCTTTGTCATGGGACTGTTATGTCATAAACTATTGTTCTACCTTTGCTATGGACCTGTTATGTCATAAACTACTGTTCTACCTTTGTCATGGGTTTATTATGTCATAAACTACTGTTCTGCCTTTGCTATGGACCTGTTATGTCATAAACTACTGTTCTACCTTTGTCATGGGACTGTTATGTCATAAACTATTGTTCTGCCTTTGCTATGGACCTGTTATGTCATAAACTACTGTTCTACCTTTGTCATGGGTTTATTATGTCATAAACTACTGTTCTACCTTTGTCATGGGACTGTTATGTCATAAACTATTGTTCTACCTTTGCTATGGACCTGTTATGTCATAAACCACTGTTCTACCTTTGCTATGGTCCTGTTATGTCATAAACCACTGTTCTACCTTTGTTGTGGGATTGTTATGTCATAAACCACTGTTCTACCTTTGTTGTGGGTTTGATATGTCATAAACCACTGTTCTACCTTTGTTGTGGGTTTGTTAGTGGGTTTGATATGTCATAAACTACTATTCTACCTTAGCTATGGACCTGTTATGTCATAAACCACTGTTCTACCTTTGCTATGGACCTGTTATGTCATAAACCATTGTTCTAACTTTGTTGTGGGTTTGTTATGTCATAAACTGCTGTTCTACCTTTGCTATGGACCTGTTATGTCATAAACCATTGTTCTAACTTTGTTGTGGGTTTGTTATGTCATAAACTGCTGTTCTACATTTTGTCATGGGTTTGTCGTATCATAAACCATTGTTCTAACTTTGTTGTTAGTTTGTTATGTCATAAACCGCTGTTCTGCCTTTACTATCATCATCATCAAGTATCGTGCCTGTTGGCATAGGTGATCATGTCTCTCCACAACTTTCCATCTCGATAGTTATTTATCATTTCTGTTATTGACCTGCTGCCAAGCCATTCTCTTAAGCTGTCTGGTATCTTTTCGCTTTGCTTCCCTCTATCTCTTCGTCCCTCAATTTTTCCAGTTGTTACAATATACTCCAGCTGTTCCCTTCTCATTACATGGCCAAAAAATGATGATTGTATCTTCCAAATATTGGACATTAGCTCTCACTTTGCTTAGGCCTCTTTCAGAACACTTTCATTACTCTTCTTAGCTGTCCATGGTATTCTCAACATTCTTCTGTAAAACCACATGTCTACAGTCTCCAGTGATTTTCTTGTCTGTTGTCCTACTGTCCATGATTCACATCCATATGTTAAGACTGGCTCTACATAACATTTAAGAACTTTTTTTCTTGTTTCTATTGTCAAAATAGACTGCACAGTATCTTTCTCACTTTTTGGAAATCTGCTTTTGATTCTGCATCTCACCTCTGTCGTACATCTACCATATGAGGTTAACATTGTTCCCACTTATTTAAATTCATTTACCTGTTTTAATATTGTTCCACTTATCTTTATTGTGCCTTGTGGAGTCTTTTTCTTTGTTGCTACCATTACTTCAGTCATTTACAATTAAGGCCGAGTCCATAAGAGATCAGTCAAGCCACGAAAAAACCACAGATTTGAAAAAGATTCTCACCCCCTATAGTGGGATTTGAACCCAGGACCTCAAGCCAAAGGAACTGACTCATGATGCAAATGTAGTTGAAAATAACAGTTTGATATATATATGTATCAGGGACTTACCCATAAATCATGCAGTGTTTGATCAGTAGGACCCTGTGTGGTGCACGCCAATAGAAATGTCAGAACAGTAATGATGTTGCCAATAACTGGCAGGGTAATACCATGTGTCCTTACTTCACTGGTGATCGGCAGCTTTTCTGTCCCCTGTAAAGTCAACATTATATGGTGCAGTAACAAGTTTAATTTCACATACAAATGGCAAGCTGAGTCATAAATAAACTCCTACTTGTCTCCCATTACTGGCTGAAAAAAGTAGATTCACACTTCATCATCATCATGTTTCATCTTCTCATGATGTGTGCGAAAAATGTTGATTGTTTTTTTCTGATGTTTTTTAGGAGCTCCCTTTTTGCATTGGCCTCTTTGAGAATGTCCTCGTTGGTCTTTTTAGAGCTTTCAGCAATCTTCTGAGAAATCCAATCTAATTATCTTTTCATTTGTTTATCTACTGTCCATGATTTGTTTCCATAGGTCATAATTGTCTCTCTATAGCACCAATGAACTTTCTTTCTCATTTCTAATGACGTAGATTTGTTACACAAGAGATTTACACTTAGATACAACAAAATAACATAAAGTAATGTATATCTTATCTTCAACAATTGTTCTCACAGGCAGCATATCTGTAGGGATCGACTGGCTCATTATTATAGGGCACCATGGGCAGCTTATACTTCATCATCCAGGCACCCATCACCAGACATGACAGCGCTAGGATCCAGCCAGTGTAAGTCGTTGCCACCATGACCAACAACACACTGTATGGAGTTAAAAACACAACTGCCGGCTCCGATGCTATGTGACCCTTCCACAAAATACCCCAGGCAACAAAGAAGACAGGCAATATCACAATCACAAGCAAAACCTCCACCAACACCTGACCACATGGAGGAGAACTCATTGCTTACCTTTGTACACTGGACAACTTTGAGAACAATAGAGATGATGAGAAATGTGCCAAGAACAGCTTTCCAAGCTGGTAGCTCAGTCAGTGACAATGTCACATGTGACGGCAATGACATGGAGAAGCAGGCCAGATCTGATACCCACATGCACACACAGCTAGTGACTGCAGTTGCAATGCTGAAATAACAAAGAGAAATGTTTCAAGTGGATATCAACTTCTTATAACCTTCCAAAGTAATATACAATCTACAAGAGATGTTAAAATCTGACTAGATGTACTAACAACCTGGCCAGGCTGACATAAACCATCTACAACACGAAAAAATTAACAAAAAATTATTGCCAAATTGTCACATGTATGCTGTTGAAATCTGTGGACATTAATATTGTAATATTATATTTTATTTTAAATAATATATATATTGCCTGTGTGTTACCGGGGCCTCATTATGAGGAAAGTAAAGAATAGTGACACTGTGACCTTCCAGGCATGTCGTAAGAGGCGACTAAGGAGGTTGATCGATGGCTTAACAAGCTGTCATTGTAAAAAGTATTGTTATGGAAACAGAGCCATAGATTTTAGAAGCAGTGGTCTCTGCAATATGTGCCATTTAGGCACGCAAGGTTTCTGTATTTGAGATTGTGGTTCTGCCCTATGTGACGCCTTTGGCTCGAAAGGACAATAGATATATATGATTAAATATATAATATTTTATTTGCTGTATCCTCAAGTGAAATAGTCAACTTGAAGGTAAATAATGACAACACGAAATGATGTTCAAATGGCATATTGGTGACGGTCACTGTCAAAATGAGAGAAAAGTCACAGACCATGAGAATAATAAGCATTATAAATGTAAACACTCTCATATCTGAACTGCTTGATAGTAGTCTGTTGATTTCCAGATGACTGACCACTATCTGTGTATTATAGATCTGGAAAAGATTTTCTGCTGTCAAGGCAAAATTGATTGGGAAAACATTCTACCCAAAAATGGCTGCTGTCAAGGCAAAATTGATTGGGAAAACATTCTACCCAAAAATGGCTGCTGTCAAGGCAAAATTGATTGGGAAAACATTCTACCCAAAAATGGCTGCTGTCAAGGCAAAATTGATTGGGAAAACATTCTACCCAAAAATGGCTGCTGTCAAGGCAAAATTGATTGGGAAAACATTCTACCCAAAAATGGCTGCTGTCAAGGCAAAATTGATTGGGAAAACATTCTACCCAAAAATGGCTGCTGTCAAGGCAAAATTGATTGGGAAAACATTCTACCCAAAAATGGCTGCTGTCAAGGCAAAATTGATTGGGAAAACATTCTACCCAAAAATGGCTGCTGTCAAGGCAAAATTGATTGGGAAAACATTCTACCCAAAAATGGCTGCTGTCAAGGCAAAATTGATTGGGAAAACATTCTACCCAAAATGGCTGCTTTCAAGGCAAAATTGATTGGGAAAACATTCTACCCAAAAATGGCTGCTGTCAAGGCAAAATTGATTGGGAAAACATTCTACCCAAAAATGGCTGCTGTCAAGGCAAAATTGATTGGGAAAACAATCTACCCAAAAATGTCACAATTTTAATATGAAAAATGAGAGTATCTCTAAGTTAGAAAATCTCTGAGCATGGAGAGGGACACCTGAGTTCATGGCTGCCAGTGACTGGGAGAAGGTTATATTCACACAGAATTAAGTACCTTGGAACTTCACTACAGATATAAAGCTGACATACAAAAACAATCTATCAAATTAAATCTACCTGTTCTTCTATCACTGGCCACAAATATGTACTTATAAAGTTTAATAATTATTTCACAATTTTTAAAGCATTGTTCACACTTTCCAAATTTGCATAGAATATATTTCATTTATTTACAAAAAGCAATCCAAGAAATATATTTAAAATCTGTTGCTATTTGTGAAATGTAAATCATTTGATAGTGACAGAAATCATCGGTTGGACTTACTATTTCAATGTTATTAAAAAAAAAAAAAGAAAAAAAAAAGCGTGCAGGCTAACCTGTACTTGATGATTGTGTCTGAGATGTCGGTCATCTCTGTGATGATCACACAGACGAGGACAAGCATGAGTAGTGCTACACTGTCAAGGACACACAGCACAGCATACAGCAAAGTCAGCTGAGACCACAGCTGGAAACAGCATCAGAGGTCATAGGTTAAAATGTGTTAACTAGCATGATGCGAGGAGACAAGACATTAGCGAATCCTATCATTTCCTACTGTGATGGTTGGTCAGTACAATTAGCACAATTCTGGGAAAACCAAAAAATGTCTAATGTCTTCTAGAATCCAAAAGATGAAGTATGTGTAGATTTTGATAGTTCCTGTAGATTGATGGTTATACATATTCCTTAACTGTCCTCCTATCTGTTATCTCCCAGTGGACACTTTCTGATCCAAATGAATAAAATCCTAACTTGAAATATAAACAAAAATGTATACCACTCTTGCATGTTAACATTTTCTAAGCCTAGGTTTATACTACTCTCTCTGGTATGTTAACAAACTTGCTAGTCCTGTGTTTATACCACTCTATGGTATGTTAACAAATTTGCTAGATCTGTGTTTATACTACTCTCTGGTATGTTAACAAATTTGCTAGACTTGTGTTTATACTACTCTCTCTGATGTTAACAAATTTGCTAGGCATGTGTTTATACTACTCTCTCTGGTATGTTAAAAAATTTGCTAGGCATGTGTTTATACTACTCTCTGGTATGTTAACAAATTTGCTAGGCATGTGTTTATACTACTCTCTCTAGTATGTTAACAAATACAACACATTTGCTAGCTATGTGTTTATACTATTCTCTCTGGTATGTTAACAAATTTGTTAAGCCTGTGTTATACTACTCTCTCTGGCATGTTAACAAATACAACACATTTGCTAGGCATATGTCTATACTACTCTCTCTGGCATGTTAACAAATTTGTTAGGTCTGTGTTTATACTATTCTCTCTGGCATGTTAACAAATTTGCTAGTCCTGTCTATACTACTCTCTCTGGCATGTTAACAAATTTGTTAGGTCTGTGTTTATACTATTCTCTCTGGCATGTTAACAAATTTGTTCGGCCTGTGTTTATACTACTCTCTCTGGCATGTTAACGAATTTGTTCGGCCTGTGTTTATACTACTCTCTCTGGTATGTTAACAAATTTGTTCGGCCTGTGTTTATACTATTCTCTCTGGTATGTTAACAAATTTGTTCGGCCTGTGTTTATACTATTCTCTCTGGTATGTTAACAAATTTGTTCGGCCTGTGTTTATACTACTCTCTCTGGTATGTTAACAAATTTGTTCGGCCTCTGTTTATACTATTCTCTCTGGTATGTTAACAAATTTGTTCGGCCTGTGTTTATACTATTCTCTCTGGCATGTTAACAAATTTGTTCGGCCTGTGTTTATACTATTCTCTCTGGTATGTTAACAAATTTGCTAGTCCTGTGTTTATACTACTCTCTCTGGCATGTTAACAAATTTGTTCGGCCTGTGTTTATACTATTCTCTCTGGCATGTTAACAAATACAATAAACTTGATAGGCCTGTGCTTATGCTGTAACATGTATTGTTTCTCCTCTAAAGGAAATGGACATGGCACATGTGTTTTGATATTTTGTTTTAAAAACCTCAGTAAGATAGGAAGGAAAGAATAGAAACACATAATAAAAACAAAGTTGTATATGACAGCTTTAGTAATTAATGACAGCACAAAATAATGTAATGTTTTGGACACAAAGAAAATGCCATGTCCTGCACCACGGAGCACAGAGAATATGAGCGTCCACTGTTTGGTAATCTTATGTCAAAGTTTTCTTTCTTTTGCAGAAAATCTGGTATTCATTTAATCTACCCACTCACGTACAGTTGACTAATCATTGCTTCACCATATCTATCTACCTACAAAGACAGCACATAGTCACCACATCTATCTACCTACAAAGACAGCACATAGCCACCACATCTATCTACCTACAAAGACAGCACATAGCCACCACATCTATCTACCTACAAAGACAGCACATAGCCACCACATCTATCTACCTACAAAGACAGCACATAGCCACCACATCTATCTACCTACAAAGACAGCACATAGCCACCACATCTATCTACCTACAAAGACAGCACATAGCCACCACATCTATCTACCTACAAAGACAGCACATAGCCACCACATCTATCTACCTACAAAGACAGCACATAGCCACCACATCTATCTACCTACAAAGACAGCACATAGCCACCACATCTATCTACCTACAAAGACAGCACATAGCCACCACATCTATCTACCTACAAAGACAGCACATAGTCACCACATCTATCTACCTACAAAGACAGCACATAGCCACCACATCTATCTACCTACAAAGACAGCACATAGCCACCACATCTATCTACCTACAAAGACAGCACATAGCCACCACATCTATCTACCTATAAAGACAGCACATAGCCACCACATCTATCTACCTATAAAGACAGCACATAGCCACCACATCTATCTACCATAAAGACAGCACATAGCCACCACATCTATCTACCTATAAAGACAGCACATAGCCACCACATCTATCTACCATAAAGACAGCACATAGCCACCACATCTATCTACCTACAGTGACAGCACATAGCCACCACATCTATCTACCCATAAAGACAGCACATATCCACCATATCTATCTACCTACAGTGACAGCACATAGCCACCACATCTATCTACCTACAGTGACAGCACATAGCCACCACATCTATCTACCTACAGTGACAGCACATAGCCACCATATCTATCTACCTACAGTGACAGCACATAGCCACCACATCTATCTACCTACAGTGACAGCACATAGCCACCACATCTATCTACCCATAAAGACAGCACATAGCCACCATATCTATCTACCTACAGTGACAGCACATAGCCACCACATCTATCTACCTATAAGACAGCACATAGCCACCCCACATCTATCTACCTATAAAGACAGCACATAGCCACCACATCTATCTACCTATAAAGACAGCACATACCACCACATCTATCTACCTACAAAGACAGCACATAGCTACCACATCTATCTACCTATAAAGACAGCACATAGCCACCACATCTATCTACCTACAGTGACAGCACATAGCCACCATATCTATCTACCTACAGTGGCAGCACATAGTCACCACATCTCCACAGCACATAGCCACCACATCTATCTACCTACAGTGACAGCACATAGCAACCACATCTATCTACCTACAAAGACAGTACATAGCCACCATATATATCTACCTACAATGACAGCACATAGCCACCACATCTATCTACCTATAAAGATAGCACATAGCCTCCACATCTATCTACCTATAAAGACAGCACATAGCCACCACATCTATCTACCTATAAAGACAGCACATAGCCACATCTACCTACCTACAGTGACAGCACATAGCCACCATATCTATCTACCTACAGTGACAGCACATAGCCACCACATCTATCAACCTACAGTGATAGCTCATAGCCACCACATCTATCTTCCTACAGTGATAGCACATAGCCACCCCATCTATCTACCTACAAAAACAGCACATAGCCACCACATCTATCTACCTATAAAGACAGCAAATAGCCACCACATCTATCTACCTATAAAGACAGCACATAGTCACCACATCTATCTACCTACAGTGACAGCACATAGCCATGACAACTATCTACCTACAGTGACAGCACATAGCCACCACATCTATCTACCTACAAAGACAGCACATAGCCACAACATCTATCTGCCTACAAAAGACAGCACATAGCCACCACATCTATCTACTTATAAAGTCAGCACATAGCCACCACATCTATCTACCTACAAAGACAGCACATAGCCACCACATCTATCTACATACAAGACAGCACATAGCCACCACATCTATCTACCTACAAAAGACAGCACATAGCCAACACATCTATCTACCTATAAAGACAGCACATAGCCACCACATCTATCTACCTACAAAGACAGCACATAGCCACCACATCTACCTACTTACAGTGACAGCACATAGCCACCACATCTATCTACATACAAAGACAGCATGCAGCCACAACATCTACCTACCTACAAAGACAGCACATAGCCACCACATCTATCTACCCAGAAAGACAGCACATAGCCACCCTATCTATCTACCTACAAGGACACCAAATATGGGAAAAACTAGACTCTCTGTTAGATAATCTTATTATAAAGTGTCAGACCTTGCACAGGATCCACATTGTATCTTGCCTGAACTACATGACAATAAAAGCATTTCTGACAATTAATTCTACTGTGACATTAAGTCTGAGATGTCTGGTGACAAGACAACCACCAGAGAGTTCTCCAATCAGAGTCTATAGACTATACTCACATAAATGCAAGCCCGCAGCCCCAAACATATTGCCAGAATGTGGGAGATAACAACAACAGTACGGGGGGATAATTCCACTTTTAGTGACAAGATGGCGGCCAGGATAATGATACTGAAAATCTCCAGCCACTGAAAAATTGAGTAACTGAAATGGAAAGCATAATTTATACAGGGATGCATTAAAATATTAGGATTTGATCTGATAAACATACACATATACATACATACATGAAGTGCAGTAACAATAATTACCTTGACTGTATTTCTCCAGCAACAAGAGTACTTATGACATGGGTTGCTAATATATAACCTAAAAGATGTAGTCTGTGGTTGAACAGATGATGTCTTGCCAAGAAGTAGGCAAAACAAGCAAATCAACAACATGGTGGACGTTACACGAGTGAGCCACGACATTCCATGGAAGTGAGGCAAGTTTTTTTTTCAAGATGAAGAATGAAAAGAAAAAAAATGTTAACAATGACATGGCAGCAGGTATTTGTCGGTGATGGTTTGAATCACAATAATGTTAAAGCTCAGTAGGCCTTCAGCTGGAACAATGGACAAAACACCATTTTGATTTTTTTTCCCTTGTCACCCTTATCAACTTTACAACAACTTTGCATTTTTAATGCCTTGACCCCCCCTTTGTTTTCTTAAAAATGTGTTCTCCATGATTTGAAACATGATGGATTTCCATGGGTCGAAGTGTAGAAGGGGACTGGGACATTATTAAAGTCAAGGTCAGAACAATGTATTTTTAGATGGTTGCTGAGAGACCAGAGAAAAATAGTTTTAAAAATATCAGATGGTGAAGGTCACGCGTGGGTGTATGAATTATTATAGATATAGGACAGACGCTACGCCACCAGACAGTACGTCACCCAACAAAAGCGTGGAAAGATGGACAGACAAAGGTAAGACCAGAAATTGAGGGGATACTTCAGAGAACACTTGGAGAGAGATGGGTCGGGTAATGTCAAGAGGGCATTCGCCCAAACCTAGAAGGGCTGAGTGCCCAGGAACCTCCTCAGATGGAGCGAACTGCTCACACATCTGAAGGATAAATCTGTCAGATATGGCAAAGCTAAGTCAACCATAGACTTAGCTCGTAGGAGCTAAGTCAACCATAGACTAGAGCTCAAAGGAGCTAAGTCAACCATAGACTAGAGCTCAGAGGAGCTAAGTCAACCATAGACTAGAGCTCAGAGGAGCTAAGTCAACCATAGACTTAGCTCGTAGGAGCTAAGTCAACCATAGACTAGAGCTCAAAGGAGCTAAGTCAACCATAGACTAGAGCTCAGAGGAGCTAAGTCAACCATAGACTAGAGCTCAGAGGAGCTAAGTCACCATAGACTAGAGCTCAGAGGAGCTAAGTCAACCATAGACTAGAGCTCAGAGGGGCTAAGTCAACCATAGACTAGAGCTCAGAGGAGCTAAGTCATCCATAGACTAGAGCTCAGAGGAGCTAAGTCAACCATAGACTAGAGCTCAAAGGAGCTAAGTCAACCATAGACTAGAGCTCAGAGGAGCTAAGTCAACCATAGACTAGCGCTAAGAGGAGCTAAGTCAACCATAGACTAGAGCTCAAAGGAGCTAAGTCAACCATAGACTAGAGCTCAGAGGAGCTAAGTCAACCATAGACTAGAGCTCAAAGGAGCTAAGTCAACCATAGACTAGAGCTCAAAGGAGCTAAGTCAACCATAGACTAGAGCTCAGAGGAGCTAAGTCAACCATAGACTAGAGCTCAGAGGAGCTAAGTCAACCATAGACTAGAGCTCAAAGGAGCTAAGTCAACCATAGACTAGAGCTCAGAGGAGCTAAGTCAACCATAGACTAGAGCTCAGAGGAGCTATGTCAACCATAGACTAGAGCTCAGAGGGCTAAGTCAACCATAGACTAGAGCTCAAAGGAGCAATTCACAAAAGAAGAGTCGTGTAACAAGCCAGAATGGTGACAGCTAAGTCGACCAGAAACAAAGAAACGCTTGGAGAGAGAAACACACTCTCAGGCACACTTAGAGAAAGACAGAACTAATGAGCTAGAGGAAGATAATCACGTGAACAGCTTCACCGATCATTGGATTACCTCGGAGACCAGGGTAGGGATAGTCATCAACAGAACTGTGAGACATTTAAGATTCCAGAATGTAGTTAAATCAGACTTGCTAGGATTGTGAGATGTGAACTATTTTGAGTTTGTGTACATAAATACGTTTGTGATTAGTGAGTGCGCAGCTGTTCAACCCGCCAAGTAGTTGTGACTTGTGTAACTTAAAATGAGAAAATAATCTAAGTATTCAAGACTTATGTACTACATTTGGACTTGTATGTAATAACAGAAGTTGGTGTTGTGTTACACCTTACACCGTGTCAATATATATATATATATATATATGTTGCAGACATGATATTTATATAAGGAAGTATTCAGTGTGGCAAGTGTGCCTAATAATAATATTAACAGCACAAGAAAACAACACAAAGTAAATCATCAAAGCCACTATCAAGCATCACGAAGCTAAAAGATAATAACACAAAAAATAATAAGTCATTATCACATTATCAAATCATCAACAGCAACATAGCTGTTAAACTGACACTGAGATATCGCTACTAAATTGGTGATGAGAAAACATTTCGGTTTTCAGCAGCATTTGCATTCAATTCTGTTTCAAGTTAGGAAAAATGGCTATAGAATGCTCTGAAATGCTGAAGATGGCTTTTAGGGAAGAGGCTTTGAGGCATTTCACGATGTAAGTGGTTTTCCCAGTTTAAAGTGGGAATAACATCGATAGCTAACCAGTGTCAAGGTCAATCTGCATCCATACGATGTAAGTGGTTTTCCCAGTTTAAAGTGGGAATAACATCGATAGCTAACCAGTGTCAAGGTCAATCTGCATCCATACGATGTAAGTGGTTTTCCCAGTTTAAAGTGGGAATAACATCGATAGCTAACCAGTGTCAAGGTCAATCTGCATCCATACGATGTAAGTGGTTTTCCCAGTTTAAAGTGGGAATAACATCGATAGCTAACCAGTGTCAAGGTCAATCTGCATCCATACGATGTAAGTGGTTTTCCCAGTTTAAAGTGGGAATAACATCGATAGCTAACCAGTGTCAAGGTCAATCTGCATCCATATCAAAGGCAAAAATGGTTAAACAAGTGCATGACATTATCTGCTAAGATCACAGTAGGACCACTGAAGAAGTCAGTGGAAATCTGTCAAGGGAACTGTCACAACATTTTAACAGGGGATTTGATGAGATGGCGAATTGCATCAGAGTTTGTTGTGCACAGACACCTGAGCACCAACCAAAAGCAGCAACTACGTGATAGTTGATCAGACCTAAAATTACATGTTGTCACCGATCCCAGGTTTCTCTTGAATCTCATTACAGGGAGAAAAAACATGGACCTTCGTCCACAACACAGAAACCAAACAACAATCCAACCGATGGAAAAAGTCCAGGCCATGAATAAAAAAAAGCAAGCAATTCTGCTTTCTAGGCCAAGGTCTTGAAAAATAAATGAGAAGATCTGAGCAAGCAGAGCCAGACAAATGGCTGAACAAAATGTGGGCTTGCCATCTCAGCAAAGCACAAGTCCCCCCCCCCCCCCCCCCCCCCCACCACACACACAGTTTGTAGCCAGTATCAACACAACTGAACTGCCTCATCCTCCAGGACAAAACAAGAAATAAGCTAAAGCGATGAAAACTGTATGGAAAAGTAAGCAGGGTTGCAGGTCGACTCAACAAGCTTGAAGAAAATAACGAAGGAATGGTTCAAGTGGCAGCACCAATGGAATCTTTATCAATGCTCAGAGGCTACTTTGAGGAAGATGGTGGCCACTAAGATGTACTGTGCACTGTTTCTTTAAAAAAAAAAAATTCACTTGCTGTATTTTTTCTTACTGCATCTCACAAATATATAAAACAAAAAGGAATTACAGGAACTAGGTTTTTGTTTGTTGTCCTTAGTTGCATTTTGTTGAGGTTAAAGCTGTCCCTAGTTGCATTTTGTTGTGGTTAAAGCTGCCCTAGTTCCATTTTGTTGTGGTTAAAGCTGTCCCTAGTTGCATTTTGTTGTGGTTAAAAGCTGTCCCTAGTTGCATTTTGTTGTGGTTAAAGCTGTCCCTAGTTGCATTTTGTTGTGGTTAAAGCTGTCCCTAGTTGCATTTTGTTGTGGTTAAAGCTGTCCCTAGTTGCATTTTGTTGTGGTTAAAGCTGCCCTTAATTGCATTTTGTTGAGGTTAAAGCTGTCCCTAGTTGCATTTTGTTGTGGTTAAAGCTGTCCCTAGTTGCATTTTGTTGTGGTTAAAGCTGCCCTTAGTTGCATTTTGTTGTGGTTAAACTGTCCCTAGTTGCATTTTGTTGTGGTTAAAACTGTCCTAGTTGCATTTTGTTGAGGTTAAAACTGTCCCTAGTTGCATTTTGTTGTGGTTAAAACTGTCCCTAGTTGCATTTTGTTGAGGTTAAAACTGTCCCTAGTTGCTTTTTGTTGTGTTTAAAACTGTCCCTAGTTGCATTTTGTTGAGGTTAAAGCTGTACCTAGTTGCATTTTGTTGTGGTTAAAGCTGCCCTTAGTTGTATTTTGTTGTGGTAAAGCTGCCCTTAGTTGCATTTTGTTGTGGTTAAAGCTGCCCTTAGTTCCATTTTGTTGTGGTTAAAGCTGCCCTTAGTTGCATTTTGTTGTGGTTAAAACTGTCCCTAGTTGCATTTTGTTGTGGTTAAAGCTGCCCTTAGTTGTATTTTGTTGTGGTTAAAGCTGCCCTTAGTTGCATTTTGTTGTGGTTAAAACTGTCCCTAGTTGCATTTTGTTGAGGTTAAAACTGTCCCTAGTTGCATTTTGTTGTGGTTAAAACTGTCCCTAGTTGCATTTTGTTGTGGTTAAAACTGTCCCTAGTTGCATTTTGTTGAGGTTAAACTGTCCCTAGTTGCATTTTGTTGTGGTTAAAACTGTCCCTAGTTGCATTTTGTTGAGGTTAAAACTGTCACTAGTTGCATTTTGTTGAGGTTAAAACTGTCCCTAGTTGCATTTTGTTGTGGTTAAAACTGTCCCTAGTTGCATTTTGTTGTGGTTAAACTGTCCCTAGTTGCATTTTGTTGTGGTTAAAACTGTCCCTAGTTGCATTTTGTTGAGGTTAAAACTGTCACTAGTTGCATTTTGTTGTGGTTAAAACTGTCCCAGTTGCATTTTGTTGAGGTTAAAGCTGTACCTAGTTGCATTTTGTTGTGGTTAAAGCTGTACCTAGTTGCATTTTGTTGTGGTTAAAGCTGCCCTTAGTTCCATTTTGTTGTGGTTAAAGCTGCCTTAGTTGCATTTTGTTGTGGTTAAAACTGTCCCTAGTTGCATTTTGTTGAGGTTAAAGCTGTACCTAGTTGCATTTTGTTGTGGTTAAAGCTGCCCTTAGTTGCATTTTGTTGAGGTTAAAACTGTCCCTAGTTGCATTTTGTTGTGGTTAAAACTGTCCCTAGTTGCCTTTTGTTGTGGTTAAAACTGTCCCTAGTTGCATTTTGTTGAGGTTAAACTGTCCCTAGTTGCATTTTGTTGTGGTTAAAACTGTCCCTAGTTGCATTTTGTTGAGGTTAAAACTGTCACTAGTTGCATTTTGTTGTGGTTAAAACTGTCCCTAGTTGCATTTTGTTGAGGTTAAAACTGTCCCTAGTTGCATTTTGTTGTGGTTAAAACTGTCCCTAGTTGAATTTTGTTGAGGTTAAAGCTGTACCTAGTTGCATTTTGTTGTGGTTAAAGCTGCCTTTAGTTGTATTTTGTTGTGGTTAAAGCTGCCCTTAGTTCCATTTTGTTGTGGTTAAAGCTGCCCTTAGTTGCATTTTGTTGTGGTTAAAACTGTCCCTAGTTGCATTTTGTTGAGGTTAAAGCTGTACCTAGTTGCATTTTGTTGTGGTTAAAGCTGCCCTTAGTTGCATTTTGTTGAGGTTAAAGCTGTCCCTAGTTGCATTTTGTTGTGGTTAAAGCTGTCCCTAGTTGCATTTTGTTGTGGTTAAAGCTGCCCTTAGTTGCATTTTGTTGTGGTTAAAACTGTCCCTAGTTGCATTTTGTTGAGGTTAAAGCTGTACCTAGTTGCATTTTGTTGTGGTTAAAGCTGCCCTTAGTTGTATTTTGTTGTGGTTAAAGCTGCCCTTAGTTGCATTTTGTTGTGGTTAAAACTGTCCCTAGTTGCATTTTGTTGAGGTTAAAACTGTCCCTAGTTGCATTTTGTTGTGGTTAAAACTGTCCCTAGTTGCATTTTGTTGTGGTTAAAACTGTCCCTAGTTGCATTTTGTTGTGGTTAAAACTGTCCCTAGTTGCATTTTGTTGAGGTTAAACTGTCCCTAGTTGCATTTTGTTGTGGTTAAAACTGACCCTAGTTGCATTTTGTTGAGGTTAAAACTGTCCCTAGTTGCATTTTGTTGTGGTTAAAACTGTCCCTAGTTGCATTTTGTTGAGGTTAAAACTGTCCCTAGTTGCATTTTGTTGTGGTTAAAACTGTCCCTAGTTGCATTTTGTTGAGGTTAAAGCTGTACCTAGTTGCATTTTGTTGTGGTTAAAGCTGCCTTTAGTTGTATTTTGTTGTGGTTAAAGCTGCCCTTAGTTCCATTTTGTTGTGGTTAAAGCTGCCCTTAGTTGCATTTTGTTGTGGTTAAAACTGTCCCTAGTTGCATTTTGTTGAGGTTAAAGCTGTACCTAGTTGCATTTTGTTGTGGTTAAAGCTGCCCTTAGTTGCATTTTGTTGAGGTTAAAGCTGCCCTTAGTTCCATTTTGTTGTGGTTAAAGCTGCCCTTAGTTGCATTTTGTTGTGGTTAAAACTGTCCCTAGTTGCATTTTGTTGAGGTTAAAGCTGTACCTAGTTGCATTTTGTTGTGGTTAAAGCTGCCCTTAGTTGCATTTTGTTGAGGTTAAAGCTGTCCCTAGTTGCATTTTGTTGTGGTTAAAGCTGTCCCTAGTTGCATTTTGTTGTGGTTAAAGCTGCCCCTAGTTCCATTTTGTTGTGGTTAAAACTGTCCCTAGTTGCATTTTGTTGTGGTTAAAGCTGCCCTTAGTTCCATTTTGTTGTGGTTAAAGCTGCCCTTAGTTGCATTTTGTTGTGGTTAAAACTGTCCCTAGTTGCATTTTGTTGAGGTTAACACTGTCCCTAGTTGCATTTTGTTGTGGTTAAAACTGTCCCTAGTTGCATTTTGTTGAGGTTAAAGCTGTACCTAGTTGCATTTTGTTGTGGTTAAAGCTGCCCTTAGTTGTATTTTGTTGTGGTTAAAGCTGCCCTTAGTTGCATTTTGTTGTGGTTAAAGCTGTCCCTAGTTGCATTTTGTTGTGGTTAAAGCTGTCCCTAGTTGCATTTTGTTGTGGTTAAAGCTGTCCCTAGTTGCATTTTGTTGTGGTTAAAGCTGTCCCTAGTTGCATTTTGTTGTGGTTAAAGCTGCCCTTAATTGCATTTTGTTGAGGTTAAAGCTGTCCCTAGTTGCATTTTGTTGTGGTTAAAGCTGTCCCTAGTTGCATTTTGTTGTGGTTAAAGCTGCCCTTAGTTGCATTTTGTTGTGGTTAAAACTGTCCCTAGTTGCATTTTGTTGTGGTTAAAACTGTCCCTAGTTGCATTTTGTTGAGGTTAAAACTGTCCCTAGTTGCATTTTGTTGTGGTTAAAACTGTCCCTAGTTGCATTTTGTTGAGGTTAAAACTGTCCCTAGTTGCTTTTTGTTGTGTTTAAAACTGTCCCTAGTTGCATTTTGTTGAGGTTAAAGCTGTACCTAGTTGCATTTTTTTGTGGTTAAAGCTGCCCTTAGTTGTATTTTGTTGTGGTTAAAGCTGCCCTTAGTTCCATTTTGTTGTGGTTAAAGCTGCCCTTAGTTGCATTTTGTTGTGGTTAAAACTGTCCCTAGTTGCATTTTGTTGTGGTTAAAGCTGCCCTTAGTTGTATTTTGTTGTGGTTAAAGCTGCCCTTAGTTGCATTTTGTTGTGGTTAAAACTGTCCCTAGTTGCATTTTGTTGAGGTTAAAACTGTCCCTAGTTGCATTTTGTTGTGGTTAAAACTGTCCCTAGTTGCATTTTGTTGTGGTTAAAACTGTCCCTAGTTGCCTTTTGTTGTGGTTAAAACTGTCCCTAGTTGCATTTTGTTGAGGTTAAACTGTCCCTAGTTGCATTTTGTTGTGGTTAAAACTGTCCCTAGTTGCATTTTGTTGAGGTTAAAACTGTCACTAGTTGCATTTTGTTGAGGTTAAAACTGTCCCTAGTTGCATTTTGTTGTGGTTAAAACTGTCCCTAGTTGCATTTTGTTGTGGTTAAAACTGTCCCCAGTTGCATTTTGTTGAGGTTAAAGCTGTACCTAGTTGCATTTTGTTGTGGTTAAAGCTGCCTTTAGTTGTATTTTGTTGTGGTTAATGCTGCCCTTAGTTCCATTTTGTTGTGGTTAAAGCTGCCCTTAGTTGCATTTTGTTGTGGTTAAAACTGTCCCTAGTTGCATTTTGTTGAGGTTAAAGCTGTACCTAGTTGCATTTTGTTGTGGTTAAAGCTGCCCTTAGTTGCATTTTGTTGAGGTTAAAACTGTCCCTAGTTGCATTTTGTTGTGGTTAAAACTGTCCCTAGTTGCCTTTTGTTGTGGTTAAAACTGTCCCTAGTTGCATTTTGTTGAGGTTAAACTGTCCCTAGTTGCATTTTGTTGTGGTTAAAACTGTCCCTAGTTGCATTTTGTTGAGGTTAAAACTGTCACTAGTTGCATTTTGTTGTGGTTAAAACTGTCCCTAGTTGCATTTTGTTGAGGTTAAAACTGTCCCTAGTTGCATTTTGTTGTGGTTAAAACTGTCACTAGTTGCATTTTGTTGAGGTTAAAGCTGTACCTAGTTGCATTTTGTTGTGGTTAAAGCTGCCTTTAGTTGTATTTTGTTGTGGTTAAAGCTGCCCTTAGTTCCATTTTGTTGTGGTTAAAGCTGCCCTTAGTTGCATTTTGTTGTGGTTAAAACTGTCCCTAGTTGCATTTTGTTGAGGTTAAAGCTGTACCTAGTTGCATTTTGTTGTGGTTAAAGCTGCCCTTAGTTGCATTTTGTTGAGGTTAAAGCTGTCCCTAGTTGCATTTTGTTGTGGTTAAAGCTGTCCCTAGTTGCATTTTGTTGTGGTTAAAGCTGCCCTTAGTTGCATTTTGTTGTGGTTAAAACTGTCCCTAGTTGCATTTTGTTGAGGTTAAAGCTGTACCTAGTTGCATTTTGTTGTGGTTAAAGCTGCCCTTAGTTGTATTTTGTTGTGGTTAAAGCTGCCCTTAGTTGCATTTTGTTGTGGTTAAAACTGTCCCTAGTTGCATTTTGTTGAGGTTAAAACTGTCCCTAGTTGCATTTTGTTGTGGTTAAAACTGTCCCTAGTTGCATTTTGTTGTGGTTAAAACTGTCCCTAGTTGCCTTTTGTTGTGGTTAAAACTGTCCCTAGTTGCATTTTGTTGAGGTTAAACTGTCCCTAGTTGCATTTTGTTGTGGTTAAAACTGACCCTAGTTGCATTTTGTTGAGGTTAAAACTGTCCCTAGTTGCATTTTGTTGTGGTTAAAACTGTCCCTAGTTGCATTTTGTTGAGGTTAAAACTGTCCCTAGTTGCATTTTGTTGTGGTTAAAACTGTCCCTAGTTGCATTTTGTTGAGGTTAAAGCTGTACCTAGTTGCATTTTGTTGTGGTTAAAGCTGCCTTTAGTTGTATTTTGTTGTGGTTAAAGCTGCCCTTAGTTCCATTTTGTTGTGGTTAAAACTGTCCCTAGTTGCATTTTGTTGAGGTTAAAGCTGTACCTAGTTGCATTTTGTTGTGGTTAAAGCTGCCCTTAGTTGCATTTTGTTGAGGTTAAAGCTGCCCTTAGTTGCATTTTGTTGTGGTTAAAACTGTCCCTAGTTGCATTTTGTTGAGGTTAAAGCTGTACCTAGTTGCATTTTGTTGTGGTTAAAGCTGTACCTAGTTGCATTTTGTTGAGGTTATAGCTGTCCCTAGTTGCATTTTGTTGTGGTTAAAGCTGTCCCTAGTTGCATTTTGTTGTGGTTAAAGCTGCCCTTAGTTCCATTTTGTTGTGGTTAAAACTGTCCCTAGTTGCATTTTGTTGTGGTTAAAGCTGCCCTTAGTTCCATTTTGTTGTGGTTAAAGCTGCCCTTAGTTGCATTTTGTTGTGGTTAAAACTGTCCCTAGTTGCATTTTGTTGAGGTTAACACTGTCCCTAGTTGCATTTTGTTGTGGTTAAAACTGTCCATAGTTGCATTTTGTTGAGGTTAAAGCTGTACCTAGTTGCATTTTGTTGTGGTTAAAGCTGCCCTTAGTTGTATTTTGTTGTGGTTAAAGCTGCCCTTAGTTGCATTTTGTTGTGGTTAAAGCTGCCCTTAGTTCCATTTTGTTGTGGTTAAAGCTGCCCTTAGTTGCATTTTGTTGTGGTTAAAACTGTCCCTAGTTGCATTTTGTTGAGGTTAAAGCTGTACCTAGTTGCATTTTGTTGTGGTTAAAGCTGCCCTTAGTTGTATTTTGTTGTGGTTAAAGCTGCCCTTAGTTGCATTTTGTTGTGGTTAAAACTGTCCCTAGTTGCATTTTGTTGTGGTTAAAGCTGCCCTTAGTTGCATTTTGTTGTGGTTAAAGCTGTCCCTAGTTGCATTTTGTTGTGGTTAAAGCTGTCCCTAGTTGCATTTTGTTGAGGTTAACACTGTCCCTAGTTGCATTTTGTTGTGGTTAAAACTGTCCCTAGTTGCATTTTGTTGAGGTTAAAGCTGTACCTAGTTGCATTTTGTTGTGGTTAAAGCTGCCCTTAGTTGCATTTTGTTGTGGTTAAAACTGTCCCTAGTTGCATTTTGTTGTGGTTAAAACTGTCCCTAGTTGCCTTTTGTTGTGGTTAAAACTGTCCCTAGTTGCATTTTGTTGTGGTTAAAACTGTCCCTAGTTGCATTTTGTTGAGGTTAAAGCTGTACCTAGTTGCATTTTGTTGTGGTTAAAGCTGCCTTTAGTTGTATTTTGTTGTGGTTAAAGCTGCCCTTAGTTCCATTTTGTTGTGGTTAAAACTGTCCCTAGTTGCATTTTGTTGAGGTTAAAGCTGTACCTAGTTGCATTTTGTTGTGGTTAAAGCTGCCCTTAGTTGCATTTTGTTGAGGTTAAAGCTGCCCTTAGTTCCATTTTGTTGTGGTTAAAGCTGCCCTTAGTTGCATTTTGTTGTGGTTAAAACTGTCCCTAGTTGCATTTTGTTGAGGTTAAAGCTGTACCTAGTTGCATTTTGTTGTGGTTAAAGCTGTACCTAGTTGCATTTTGTTGAGGTTAAAGCTGTCCCTAGTTGCATTTTGTTGTGGTTAAAGCTGTCCCTAGTTGCATTTTGTTGTGGTTAAAGCTGCCCTTAGTTCCATTTTGTTGTGGTTAAAACTGTCCCTAGTTGCATTTTGTTGTGGTTAAAGCTGCCCTTAGTTCCATTTTGTTGTGGTTAAAGCTGCCCTTAGTTGCATTTTGTTGTGGTTAAAACTGTCCCTAGTTGCATTTTGTTGAGGTTAACACTGTCCCTAGTTGCATTTTGTTGTGGTTAAAACTGTCCCTAGTTGCATTTTGTTGAGGTTAAAGCTGTACCTAGTTGCATTTTGTTGTGGTTAAAGCTGCCCTTAGTTGTATTTTGTTGTGGTTAAAGCTGCCCTTAGTTGCATTTTGTTGTGGTTAAAGCTGCCCTTAGTTCCATTTTGTTGTGGTTAAAGCTGCCCTTAGTTGCATTTTGTTGTGGTTAAAACTGTCCCTAGTTGCATTTTGTTGAGGTTAAAGCTGTACCTAGTTGCATTTTGTTGTGGTTAAAGCTGCCCTTAGTTGTATTTTGTTGTGGTTAAAGCTGCCCTTAGTTGCATTTTGTTGTGGTTAAAACTGTCCCTAGTTGCATTTTGTTGTGGTTAAAGCTGCCCTTAGTTGCATTTTGTTGTGGTTAAAGCTGTCCCTAGTTGCATTTTGTTGTGGTTAAAGCTGTCCCTAGTTTCATTTTGTTGAGGTTAACACTGTCCCTAGTTGCATTTTGTTGTGGTTAAAACTGTCCCTAGTTGCATTTTGTTGAGGTTAAAGCTGTACCTAGTTGCATTTTGTCGTGGTTAAAGCTGCCCTTAGTTGTATTTTGTTGTGGTTAAAGCTGCCCTTAGTTGCATTTTGTTGTGGTTAAAACTGTCCCTAGTTGCATTTTGTTGAGGTTAAAGCTGTACCTAGTTGCATTTTGTTGTGGTTAAAGCTGCCCTTAGTTGTATTTTGTTGTGGTTAAAGCTGCCCTTAGTTGCATTTTGTTGTGGTTAAAACTGTCCCTAGTTGCATTTTGTTGTGGTTAAAGCTGCCCTTAGTTGCATTTTGTTGTGGTTAAAACTGTCCCTAGTTGCCTTTTGTTGTGGTTAAAACTGTCCCTAGTTGCATTTTGTTGAGGTTAAACTGTCCCTAGTTGCATTTTGTTGTGGTTAAAACTGACCCTAGTTGCATTTTGTTGAGGTTAAAACTGTCCCTAGTTGCATTTTGTTGTGGTTAAAACTGTCCCTAGTTGCATTTTGCTGAGGTTAAAACTGTCCCTAGTTGCATTTTGTTGTGGTTAAAACTGTCCCTAGTTGCATTTTGTTGAGGTTAAAGCTGTACCTAGTTGCATTTTGTTGTGGTTAAAGCTGCCTTTAGTTGTATTTTGTTGTGGTTAAAGCTGCCCTTAGTTCCATTTTGTTGTGGTTAAAACTGTCCCTAGTTGCATTTTGTTGAGGTTAAAGCTGTACCTAGTTGCATTTTGTTGTGGTTAAAGCTGCCCTTAGTTGCATTTTGTTGAGGTTAAAGCTGCCCTTAGTTCCATTTTGTTGTGGTTAAAGCTGCCCTTAGTTGCATTTTGTTGTGGTTAAAACTGTCCCTAGTTGCATTTTGTTGAGGTTAAAGCTGTACCTAGTTGCATTTTGTTGTGGTTAAAGCTGTACCTAGTTGCATTTTGTTGAGGTTAAAGCTGTCCCTAGTTGCATTTTGTTGTGGTTAAAGCTGTCCCTAGTTGCATTTTGTTGTGGTTAAAGCTGCCCTTAGTTCCATTTTGTTGTAGTTAAAACTGTCCCTAGTTGCATTTTGTTGTGGTTAAAGCTGCCCTTAGTTCCATTTTGTTGTGGTTAAAGCTGCCCTTAGTTGCATTTTGTTGTGGTTAAAACTGTCCCTAGTTGCATTTTGTTGAGGTTAACACTGTCCCTAGTTGCATTTTGTTGTGGTTAAAACTGTCCCTAGTTGCATTTTGTTGAGGTTAAAGCTGTACCTAGTTGCATTTTGTTGTGGTTAAAGCTGCCCTTAGTTGTATTTTGTTGTGGTTAAAGCTGCCCTTAGTTGCATTTTGTTGTGGTTAAAGCTGCCCTTAGTTCCATTTTGTTGTGGTTAAAGCTGCCCTTAGTTGCATTTTGTTGTGGTTAAAACTGTCCCTAGTTGCATTTTGTTGAGGTTAAAGCTGTACCTAGTTGCATTTTGTTGAGGTTAAAGCTGTACCTAGTTGCATTTTGTTGTGGTTAAAGCTGCCCTTAGTTGTATTTTGTTGTGGTTAAAGCTGCCCTTAGTTGCATTTTGTTGTGGTTAAAGCTGCCCTTAGTTGCATTTTGTTGTGGTTAAAGCTGTCCCTAGTTGCATTTTGTTGTGGTTAAAGCTGTCCTTAGTTGCATTTTGTTGAGGTTAACACTGTCCCTAGTTGCATTTTGTTGTGGTTAAAACTGTCCCTAGTTGCATTTTGTTGAGGTTAAAGCTGTACCTAGTTGCATTTTGTTGTGGTTAAAGCTGCCCTTAGTTGTATTTTGTTGTGGTTAAAGCTGCCCTTAGTTGCATTTTGTTGTGGTTAAAACTGTCCCTAGTTGCATTTTGTTGAGGTTAAAGCTGTACCTAGTTGCATTTTGTTGTGGTTAAAGCTGCCCTTAGTTGTATTTTGTTGTGGTTAAAGCTGCCCTTAGTTGCATTTTGTTGTGGTTAAAACTGTCCCTAGTTGCATTTGTTGTGGTTAAAGCTGCCCTTAGTTCCATTTTGTTGTGGTTAAAGCTGCCCTTAGTTGCATTTTGTTGTGGTTAAAACTGTCCCTAGTTGCATTTTGTTGAGGTTAACACTGTCCCTAGTTGCATTTTGTTGTGGTTAAAACTGTCCCTAGTTGCATTTTGTTGAGGTTAAAGCTGTACCTAGTTGCATTTTGTTGTGGTTAAAGCTGCCCTTAGTTGTATTTTGTTGTGGTTAAAGCTTCCCTTAGTTGCATTTTGTTGTGGTTAAAGCTGCCCTTAGTTCCATTTTGTTGTGGTTAAAGCTGCCCTTAGTTGCATTTTGTTGTGGTTAAAACTGTCCCTAGTTGCATTTTGTTGAGGTTAAAGCTGTACCTAGTTGCATTTTGTTGTGGTTAAAGCTGCCCTTAGTTGTATTTTGTTGTGGTTGAAACTGTCCATAGTTGCATTTTGTTGTGGTTAAAACTGTCCCTAGTTGCATTTTGTTGTGGTTAAAGCTGCCCTTAGTTGCATTTTGTTGTGGTTAAAGCTGTCCCTAGTTGCATTTTGTTGTGGTTAAAGCTGTCCCTAGTTGCATTTTGTTGAGGTTAACACTGTCCCTAGTTGCATTTTGTTGTGGTTAAAACTGTCCCTAGTTGCATTTTGTTGAGGTTAAAGCTGTACCTAGTTGCATTTTGTTGTGGTTAAAGCTGCCCTTAGTTGTATTTTGTTGTGGTTAAAGCTGCCCTTAGTTGCATTTTGTTGTGGTTAAAACTGTCCCTAGTTGCATTTTGTTGAGGTTAAAGCTGTACCTAGTTGCATTTTGTTGTGGTTAAAGCTGCCCTTAGTTGTATTTTGTTGTGGTTAAAGCTGCCCTTAGTTGCATTTTGTTGTGGTTAAAGCTGCCCTTAGTTCCATTTTGTTGTGGTTAAAGCTGCCCTTAGTTGCATTTTGTTGTGGTTAAAACTGTCCCTAGTTGCATTTTGTTGAGGTTAAAGCTGTACCTAGTTGCATTTTGTTGTGGTTAAAGCTGCCCTTAGTTGTATTTTGTTGTGGTTAAAACTGTCCATAGTTGCATTTTGTTGTGGTTAAAACTGTCCCTAGTTGCATTTTGTTGTGGTTAAAGCTGCCCTTAGTTGCATTTTGTTGTGGTTAAAGCTGTCCCTAGTTGCATTTTGTTGTGGTTAAAGCTGTCCCTAGTTGCATTTTGTTGAGGTTAACACTGTCCCTAGTTGCATTTTGTTGTGGTTAAAACTGTCCCTAGTTGCATTTTGTTGAGGTTAAAGCTGTACCTAGTTGCATTTTGTTGTGGTTAAAGCTGCCCTTAGTTGTATTTTGTTGTGGTTAAAGCTGCCCTTAGTTGCATTTTGTTGTGGTTAAAACTGTCCCTAGTTGCATTTTGTTGAGGTTAAAGCTGTACCTAGTTGCATTTTGTTGTGGTTAAAGCTGCCCTTAGTTGTATTTTGTTGTGGTTAAAGCTGCCCTTAGTTGCATTTTGTTGTGGTTAAAACTGTCCCTAGTTGCATTTTGTTGAGGTTAAAACTGTCCCTAGTTGCATTTTGTTGTGGTTAAAACTGTCCCTAGTTGCATTTTGTTGTGGTTAAAACTGTCCCTAGTTGCCTTTTGTTGTGGTTAAAACTGTCCCTAGTTGCATTTTGTTGAGGTTAAACTGTCCCTAGTTGCATTTTGTTGTGGTTAAAACTGACCCTAGTTGCATTTTGTTGAGGTTAAAACTGTCCCTAGTTGCATTTTGTTGTGGTTAAAACTGTCCCTAGTTGCATTTTGTTGAGGTTAAAACTGTCCCTAGTTGCATTTTGTTGTGGTTAAAACTGTCCCTAGTTGCATTTTGTTGAGGTTAAAGCTGTACCTAGTTGCATTTTGTTGTGGTTAAAGCTGCCTTTAGTTGTATTTTGTTGTGGTTAAAGCTGCCCTTAGTTCCATTTTGTTGTGGTTAAAACTGTCCCTAGTTGCATTTTGTTGAGGTTAAAGCTGTACCTAGTTGCATTTTGTTGTGGTTAAAGCTGCCCTTAGTTGCATTTTGTTGAGGTTAAAGCTGCCCTTAGTTGCATTTTGTTGTGGTTAAAACTGTCCCTAGTTGCATTTTGTTGAGGTTAAAGCTGTACCTAGTTGCATTTTGTTGTGGTTAAAGCTGTACATAGTTGCATTTTGTTGAGGTTAAAGCTGTCCCTAGTTGCATTTTGTTGTGGTTAAAGCTGTCCCTAGTTGCATTTTGTTGTGGTTAAAGCTGCCCTTAGTTCCATTTTGTTGTGGTTAAAACTGTCCCTAGTTGCATTTTGTTGTGGTTAAAGCTGCCCTTAGTTCCATTTTGTTGTGGTTAAAGCTGCCCTTAGTTGCATTTTGTTGTGGTTAAAACTGTCCCTAGTTGCATTTTGTTGAGGTTAACACTGTCCCTAGTTGCATTTTGTTGTGGTTAAAACTGTCCCTAGTTGCATTTTGTTGAGGTTAAAGCTGTACCTAGTTGCATTTTGTTGTGGTTAAAGCTGCCCTTAGTTGTATTTTGTTGTGGTTAAAGCTGCCCTTAGTTGCATTTTGTTGTGGTTAAAGCTGCCCTTAGTTCCATTTTGTTGTGGTTAAAGCTGCCCTTAGTTGCATTTTGTTGTGGTTAAAACTGTCCCTAGTTGCATTTTGTTGAGGTTAAAGCTGTACCTAGTTGCATTTTGTTGTGGTTAAAGCTGCCCTTAGTTGTATTTTGTTGTGGTTAAAGCTGCCCTTAGTTGCATTTTGTTGTGGTTAAAACTGTCCCTAGTTGCATTTTGTTGTGGTTAAAGCTGCCCTTAGTTGCATTTTGTTGTGGTTAAAGCTGTCCCTAGTTGCATTTTGTTGTGGTTAAAGCTGTCCCTAGTTGCATTTTGTTGAGGTTAACACTGTCCCTAGTTGCATTTTGTTGTGGTTAAAACTGTCCCTAGTTGCATTTTGTTGAGGTTAAAGCTGTACCTAGTTGCATTTTGTTGTGGTTAAAGCTGCCCTTAGTTGCATTTTGTTGTGGTTAAAACTGTCCCTAGTTGCATTTTGTTGTGGTTAAAACTGTCCCTAGTTGCCTTTTGTTGTGGTTAAAACTGTCCCTAGTTGCATTTTGTTGAGGTTAAACTGTCCCTAGTTGCATTTTGTTGTGGTTAAAACTGACCCTAGTTGCATTTTGTTGAGGTTAAAACTGTCCCTAGTTGCATTTTGTTGTGGTTAAAACTGTCCCTAGTTGCATTTTGTTGTGGTTAAAACTGTCCCTAGTTGCATTTTGTTGTGGTTAAAACTGTCCCTAGTTGCATTTTGTTGAGGTTAAAGCTGTACCTAGTTGCATTTTGTTGTGGTTAAAGCTGCCTTTAGTTGTATTTTGTTGTGGTTAAAGCTGCCCTTAGTTCCATTTTGTTGTGGTTAAAACTGTCCCTAGTTGCATTTTGTTGAGGTTAAAGCTGTACCTAGTTGCATTTTGTTGTGGTTAAAGCTGCCCTTAGTTGCATTTTGTTGAGGTTAAAGCTGCCCTTAGTTCCATTTTGTTGTGGTTAAAGCTGCCCTTAGTTGCATTTTGTTGTGGTTAAAACTGTCCCTAGTTGCATTTTGTTGAGGTTAAAGCTGTACCTAGTTGCATTTTGTTGTGGTTAAAGCTGTACCTAGTTGCATTTTGTTGAGGTTAAAGCTGTCCCTAGTTGCATTTTGTTGTGGTTAAAGCTGTCCCTAGTTGCATTTTGTTGTGGTTAAAGCTGCCCTTAGTTCCATTTTGTTGTGGTTAAAACTGTCCCTAGTTGCATTTTGTTGTGGTTAAAGCTGCCCTTAGTTCCATTTTGTTGTGGTTAAAGCTGCCCTTAGTTGCATTTTGTTGTGGTTAAAACTGTCCCTAGTTGCATTTTGTTGAGGTTAACACTGTCCCTAGTTGCATTTTGTTGTGGTTAAAACTGTCCCTAGTTGCATTTTGTTGAGGTTAAAGCTGTACCTAGTTGCATTTTGTTGTGGTTAAAGCTGCCCTTAGTTGTATTTTGTTGTGGTTAAAGCTGCCCTTAGTTGCATTTTGTTGTGGTTAAAGCTGCCCTTAGTTCCATTTTGTTGTGGTTAAAGCTGCCCTTAGTTGCATTTTGTTGTGGTTAAAACTGTCCCTAGTTGCATTTTGTTGAGGTTAAAGCTGTACCTAGTTGCATTTTGTTGTGTTTAAAGCTGCCCTTAGTTGTATTTTGTTGTAATTAAAGCTGCCCTTAGTTGCATTTTGTTGTGGTTAAAACTGTCCCTAGTTGCATTTTGTTGTGGTTAAAGCTGCCCTTAGTTGCATTTTGTTGTGGTTAAAGCTGTCCCTAGTTGCATTTTGTTGTGGTTAAAGCTGTCCCTAGTTGCATTTTGTTGAGGTTAACACTGTCCCTAGTTGCATTTTGTTGTGGTTAAAACTGTCCCTAGTTGCATTTTGTTGAGGTTAAAGCTGTACCTAGTTGCATTTTGTTGTGGTTAAAGCTGCCCTTAGTTGTATTTTGTTGTGGTTAAAGCTGCCCTTAGTTGCATTTTGTTGTGGTTAAAACTGTCCCTAGTTGCATTTTGTTGAGGTTAAAGCTGTACCTAGTTGCATTTTGTTGTGGTTAAAGCTGCCCTTAGTTGTATTTTGTTGTGGTTAAAGCTGCCCTTAGTTGCATTTTGTTGTGGTTAAAACTGTCCCTAGTTGCATTTTGTTGTGGTTAAAGCTGCCCTTAGTTGCATTTTGTTGTGGTTAAAACTGTCCCTAGTTGCCTTTTGTTGTGGTTAAAACTGTCCCTAGTTGCATTTTGTTGAGGTTAAACTGTCCCTAGTTGCATTTTGTTGTGGTTAAAACTGACCCTAGTTGCATTTTGTTGAGGTTAAAACTGTCCCTAGTTGCATTTTGTTGTGGTTAAAACTGTCCCTAGTTGCATTTTGTTGAGGTTAAAACTGTCCCTAGTTGCATTTTGTTGTGGTTAAAACTGTCCCTAGTTGCATTTTGTTGAGGTTAAAGCTGTACCTAGTTGCATTTTGTTGTGGTTAAAGCTGCCTTTAGTTGTATTTTGTTGTGGTTAAAGCTGCCCTTAGTTCCATTTTGTTGTGGTTAAAACTGTCCCTAGTTGCATTTTGTTGAGGTTAAAGCTGTACCTAGTTGCATTTTGTTGTGGTTAAAGCTGCCCTTAGTTGCATTTTGTTGAGGTTAAAGCTGCCCTTAGTTCCATTTTGTTGTGGTTAAAGCTGCCCTTAGTTGCATTTTGTTGTGGTTAAAACTGTCCCTAGTTGCATTTTGTTGAGGTTAAAGCTGTACCTAGTTGCATTTTGTTGTGGTTAAAGCTGTACCTAGTTGCATTTTGTTGAGGTTAAAGCTGTCCCTAGTTGCATTTTGTTGTGGTTAAAGCTGTCCCTAGTTGCATTTTGTTGTGGTTAAAGCTGCCCTTAGTTCCATTTTGTTGTAGTTAAAACTGTCCCTAGTTGCATTTTGTTGTGGTTAAAGCTGCCCTTAGTTCCATTTTGTTGTGGTTAAAGCTGCCCTTAGTTCCATTTTGTTGTGGTTAAAACTGTCCCTAGTTGCATTTTGTTGAGGTTAACACTGTCCCTAGTTGCATTTTGTTGTGGTTAAAACTGTCCCTAGTTGCATTTTGTTGAGGTTAAAGCTGTACCTAGTTGCATTTTGTTGTGGTTAAAGCTGCCCTTAGTTGTATTTTGTTGTGGTTAAAGCTGCCCTTAGTTGCATTTTGTTGTGGTTAAAGCTGCCCTTAGTTCCATTTTGTTGTGGTTAAAGCTGCCCTTAGTTGCATTTTGTTGTGGTTAAAACTGTCCCTAGTTGCATTTTGTTGAGGTTAAAGCTGTACCTAGTTGCATTTTGTTGTGGTTAAAGCTGCCCTTAGTTGTATTTTGTTGTGGTTAAAGCTGCCCTTAGTTGCATTTTGTTGTGGTTAAAACTGTCCCTAGTTGCATTTTGTTGTGGTTAAAGCTGCCCTTAGTTGCATTTTGTTGAGGTTAAAGCTGTCCTTAGTTGCATTTTGTTGAGGTTAACACTGTCCCTAGTTGCATTTTGTTGTGGTTAAAACTGTCCCTAGTTGCATTTTGTTGAGGTTAAAGCTGTACCTAGTTGCATTTTGTTGTGGTTAAAGCTGCCCTTAGTTGTATTTTGTTGTGGTTAAAGCTGCCCTTAGTTGCATTTTGTTGTGGTTAAAACTGTCCCTAGTTGCATTTTGTTGAGGTTAAAGCTGTACCTAGTTGCATTTTGTTGTGGTTAAAGCTGCCCTTAGTTGTATTTTGTTGTGGTTAAAGCTGCCCTTAGTTGCATTTTGTTGTGGTTAAAACTGTCCCTAGTTGCATTTTGTTGTGGTTAAAGCTGCCCTTAGTTCCATTTTGTTGTGGTTAAAGCTGCCCTTAGTTGCATTTTGTTGTGGTTAAAACTGTCCCTAGTTGCATTTTGTTGAGGTTAACACTGTCCCTAGTTGCATTTTGTTGTGGTTAAAACTGTCCCTAGTTGCATTTTGTTGAGGTTAAAGCTGTACCTAGTTGCATTTTGTTGTGGTTAAAGCTGCCCTTAGTTGTATTTTGTTGTGGTTAAAGCTGCCCTTAGTTGCATTTTGTTGTGGTTAAAACTGTCCCTAGTTGCATTTTGTTGAGGTTAAAGCTGTACCTAGTTGCATTTTGTTGTGGTTAAAGCTGCCCTTAGTTGTATTTTGTTGTGGTTAAAGCTGCCCTTAGTTGCATTTTGTTGTGGTTAAAACTGTCCCTAGTTGCATTTTGTTGTGGTTAAAGCTGCCCTTAGTTGCATTTTGTTGTGGTTAAAACTGTCCCTAGTTGCATTTTGTTGAGGTTAAAGCTGTACCTAGTTGCATTTTGTTGTGGTTAAAGCTGCCCTTAGTTGTATTTTGTTGTGGTTAAAGCTGCCCTTAGTTGCATTTTGTTGTGGTTAAAGCTGTCCCTAGTTGCATTTTGTTGTGGTTAAAGCTGCCCTTAGTTGAATTTTGTTGAGGTTAAAGCTGTCCCTAGTTGCATTTTGTTGTGGTTAAAGCTGCCCTTAGTTCCATTTTGTTGTGGTTAAAGCTGCCCTTAGTTCAATTTTGTTGTGGTTAAAGCTGCCCTTAGTTGCATTTTGTTGTGGTTAAAGCTGTCCCTAGTTGCATTTTGTTGTGGTTAAAGCTGTCCCTAGTTGCATTTTGTTGAGGTTAAAGCTGTACCTAGTTGCATTTTGTTGTGGTTAAAGCTGCCTTTAGTTGTATTTTGTTGTGGTTAAAGCTGCCCTTAGTTCCATTTTGTTGTGGTTAAAGCTGCCCTTAGTTGCATTTTGTTGTGGTTAAACCTGTCCCTAGTTGCATTTTGTTGAGGCTAAAGCTGTACCTAGTTGCATTTTGTTGTGGTTAAAGCTGCCCTTAGTTGCATTTTGTTGAGGTTAAAGCTGTACCTAGTTGCATTTTGTTGTGGTTAAAGCTGTCCCTAGTTGCATTTTGTTGTGGTTAAAGCTGCCCTTAGTTCCATTTTGTTGTGGTTAAAACTGTCCCTAGTTGCATTTTGTTGTGGTTAAAGCTGCCCTTAGTTCCATTTTGTTGTGGTTAAAGCTGCCCTTAGTTGCATTTTGTTGTGGTTAAAACTGTCCCTAGTTGCATTTTGTTGAGGTTAACACTGTCCCTAGTTGCATTTTGTTGAGGTTAAAGCTGTACCTAGTTGCATTTTGTTGTGGTTAAAGCTGCCCTTAGTTGTATTTTGTTGTGGTTAAAGCTGCCCTTAGTTGTATTTTGTTGTGGTTAAAGCTGCCCTTAGTTGCATTTTGTTGTGGTTAAAGCTGCCCTTAGTTCCATTTTGTTGTGGTTAAAGCTGCCCTTAGTTGCATTTTGTTGTGGTTAAAACTGTCCCTAGTTGCATTTTGTTGAGGTTAAAGCTGTACCTAGTTGCATTTTGTTGTGGTTAAAGCTGCCCTTAGTTGTATTTTGTTGTGGTTAAAGCTGCCCTTAGTTGCATTTTGTTGTGGTTAAAACTGTCCCTAGTTGCATTTTGTTGTGGTTAAAGCTGCCCTTAGTTGCATTTTGTTGTGGTTAAAGCTGTCCCTAGTTGCATTTTGTTGTGGTTAAAGCTGTCCCTAGTTGCATTTTGTTGAGGTTAACACTGTCCCTAGTTGCATTTTGTTGTGGTTAAAACTGTCCCTAGTTGCATTTTGTTGAGGTTAAAGCTGTACCTAGTTGCATTTTGTTGTGGTTAAAGCTGCCCTTAGTTGTATTTTGTTGTGGTTAAAGCTGCCCTTAGTTGCATTTTGTTGAGGTTAAAGCTGTACCTAGTTGCATTTTGTTGTGGTTAAAGCTGCCCTTAGTTGCATTTTGTTGTGGTTAAAACTGTCCCTAGTTGCATTTTGTTGTGGTTAAAGCTGCCCTTAGTTGCATTTTGTTGTGGTTAAAACTGTCCCTAGTTGCATTTTGTTGAGGTTAAAGCTGTACCTAGTTGTATTTTGTTGTGGTTAAAGCTGCCCTTAGTTGCATTTTGTTGTGGTTAAAGCTGCCCTTAGTTGCATTTTGTTGTGGTTAAAGCTGTCCCTAGTTGCATTTTGTTGTGGTTAAAGCTGCCCTTAGTTGAATTTTGTTGAGGTTAAAGCTGTCCCTAGTTGCATTTTGTTGTGGTTAAAGCTGCCCTTAGTTCCATTTTGTTGTGGTTAAAGCTGCCCTTAGTTCAATTTTGTTGTGGTTAAAGCTGCCCTTAGTTGCATTTTGTTGTGGTTAAAGCTGTCCCTAGTTGCATTTTGTTGAGGTTAAAGCTGTACCTAGTTGCATTTTGTTGTGGTTAAAGCTGCCTTTAGTTGTATTTTGTTGTGGTTAAAGCTGCCCTTAGTTCCATTTTGTTGTGGTTAAAGCTGCCCTTAGTTGCATTTTGTTGTGGTTAAAACTGTCCCTAGTTGCATTTTGTTGAGGTTAAAGCTGTACCTAGTTGCATTTTGTTGTGGTTAAAGCTGCCCTT
Source organism: Megaustenia siamemsis (assembly GCA_032433765.1). NCBI lineage: Eukaryota > Metazoa > Mollusca > Gastropoda > Stylommatophora > Ariophantidae > Megaustenia > Megaustenia siamemsis. The sequence continues at coordinate 96,747,744 of JAVIAB010000047.1, read as the reverse complement.
AGTTGTATTTTGTTGAGGTTAAAGCTGTCCCTAGTTGCATTTTGTTGTGGTTAAAACTGTCCCTAGTTGCATTTTGTTGTGGTTAAAACTGTCCCTAGTTGCATTTTGTTGAGGTTAACACTGTCCCTAGTTGCATTTTGTTGTGGTTAAAACTGTCCCTAGTTGCATTTTGTTGAGGTTAAAGCTGTACCTAGTTGCATTTTGTTGTGGTTAAAGCTGCCCTTAGTTGTATTTTGTTGTGGTTAAAGCTGCCCTTAGTTGCATTTTGTTGTGGTTAAAGCTGCCCTTAGTTCCATTTTGTTGTGGTTAAAGCTGCCCTTAGTTCCATTTTGTTGTGGTTAAAGCTGCCCTTAGTTGCATTTTGTTGTGGTTAAAGCTGCCCTTAGTTCCATTTTGTTGTGGTTAAAGCTGCCCTTAGTTCCATTTTGTTGTGGTTAAAGCTGCCCTTAGTTGCATTTTGTTGTGGTTAAAACTGTCCCTAGTTGCATTTTGTTGAGGTTAAAGCTGTACCTAGTTGCATTTTGTTGTGGTTAAAGCTGCCCTTAGTTGTATTTTGTTGTGGTTAAAGCTGCCCTTAGTTGCATTTTGTTGTGGTTAAAACTGTCCCTAGTTGCATTTTGTTGTGGTTAAAGCTGCCCTTAGTTGCATTTTGTTGTGGTTAAAACTGTCCCTAGTTGCATTTTGTTGAGGTTAAAGCTGTACCTAGTTGCATTTTGTTGTGGTTAAAGCTGCCCTTAGTTGTATTTTGTTGTGGTTAAAGCTGCCCTTAGTTGCATTTTGTTGTGGTTAAAGCTGTCCCTAGTTGCATTTTGTTGTGGTTAAAGCTACCCTTAGTTGCATTTTGTTGAGGTTAAAGCTGTCCCTAGTTGCATTTTGTTGTGGTTAAAGCTGCCCTTAGTTCCATTTTGTTGTGGTTAAAGCTGCCCTTAGTTCAATTTTGTTGTGGTTAAAGCTGCCCTTAGTTGCATTTTGTTGTGGTTAAAGCTGTCCCTAGTTGCATTTTGTTGAGGTTAAAGCTGTCCCTAGTTGCATTTTGTTGTGGTTAAAGCTGCCCTTAGTTCCATTTTGTTGTGGTTAAAGCTATCTTTAGTTCCATTTTGTTGTGGTTAAAACTGTCCTTTGTTCCATTTTGTTGTGGTTAAAGCTGTCCTTAGTTGCATTTTGTTGTGGGTTAAGGCAAGTCAAGAAATCTGTACCTTTCATCCCAACAAATCTGAGTTCAGCATATATATTTTGGGTGCTGGCTTTGTCTTCTCTCTTTGATCCCTACTTGTCTGGCCACACTAGTTAATCTGCTTCCAGGGCTACCACAGAGAGGTGAAGTATGATCTTGATCAGTTCTGATTCACCAGTCTGATACAGAAGACATCTTTGAACTGATAATAAATTTCTGCTCATTGAATATTAGCATTCCTGGTCTCACATTCAAATATAAAACAACACACATATAGTATACATATAACCACCAACATACACTAGTATACATCACTTACAGTGAATGTAACTACAGTGAACATATTGAATGAATACAGAATATACAATCTATCTTACGTTCACCTGAAGTATTGTCTATATCTGCAATGTTGTTTCCTGTATAAATTTTACTGTCTTTTGCCATTCTTGCAGTTGCCCACATAGTTTTATCGGTCGTGTTGTATCTATGGGCCAATGGATTTTCCTCAGTCTACTATATTCAGTTCCAAGTTCCTATTGTTAGTGTCTCTTTATTTTTGATCTTGCCTACAGTAGCTTGATGATGATTGGGTGTCACCTGTAGCACATGACACTCCCTGCCGGACGAGGTGGCTGTGGAGTCCCCATTAATGTCGTTAGCTGTAGATATTAAGGTGTGATTTGTCATGATTAGTCTAGGCAATATAAGAAGGTAGTTTACCATTCCTTTCCTTCTTGGCAGTGACTGTACTAGTCAGAGATCGCAGCCATTGTCTCTATACATGAGATCCTCTGCATGTCATTGCGATGTGGGGACCATAACCGGCACTACTTGTCGGCTGCTCCCACAACACCACACACCACCTGCTCCAATGGTTTCACATAACCCTTATAGGGGGCTAAACGGGAGCTTCACCTTGCCTAAGGGTGTCCTGAGACAGAATGAACTACAAGAAATGATTGACATAATAGTAAAAGAAAACATCAAGAAAGGTCTCAGTCTGAATAGTAAGAAAACAGAAGTAATGGTCATATAGAAGAAACAATCATCACCAGCATGCAGCATAAAAATAAACAGGACAAATCTGAAACAAGTGCAACGCATCAAATACTTGGGCACAATAATAACATTGGATGGAAGATGCACCACGGAAATAAAAAGCAGAATAGCTCAGGCCAAAATAGCATTTCAGAAAATGAAAAATATCTTATGCAACAAATCTATGTCAATAGAAATGAGAAAGAGAGTTCATCGGTGCTATATAGAACAAATTCTGACCTATAGAAGCGAATCATGGACAGTAGACAAAAAATGAAAAGATGATTAGAGGCTACAGAGATGGGATTTCTCAGAAGAATGTTGAAAGTTCCCTGGACAGCTAAAAAGACCAATGAGGAAGTTCTCAAAGAAGCCAACACAAAAAGGCAGCTTCTAAAAAACATCAGAAAGAAACAATCAACATTTTTCGGGCACATCATGAGAAGAGGAAAGTTGGAATACTTGGTTACAACTGGCAAAATAAAAGGAAAGAGAGATCGTGGGTGACAAAGAGAGAAAATACTGGATAGCTTGGTGTCATGGCGAAAACAGTCAACAGCAGAACTGATACGATGCACTGTAGATAGAAGATTGTGGAAGGACATGATCGCCTATGCCAACCGGTATGGCACATGATGATGATGACTATATTCAGTACTGTCTTGAAGTATGTGTTCAGCAGTCTGGGGTGCCTGTCCACATGTACATGTAGTTGAGGTACCGATCTTGAATTTTGTATACATGTGACTATGGAGTCGATTGTGTCCTGTTCTGAGGCGTATAATGATAACTTGTTCATATCTATTCATATTATGAAAGGCATCCTGATTTGGGGCTTGTGGTCTTCTGATTGATTTCATTATCTGTTTCTTCTGATGGTATGTAACTGGTGCACAGAATATGTACAATGAATAAATACATATTTTCATTCAGAATTAACCCACTTACATTGAAAATGAATACCACTTACATGGTATATGAATATTGCTTAAAAGGTGAATAAATGCTACTTACATAGTAAATGAAAGTTGCGGGTGAACCAGAATGACTATAACACCCATGATACCCAATACGAGTGCCACCTTCAGAACCTGCCTGGCATGCACAGAACTGATTGTCCGGCTGTACAGCAGAACCAGGCCACCTCCCAGCATGCACCAAAGACCTGACAGAACAGTTTTGTGAGTAAACAATTGAAATATCGAAAGAAACAGACATTTTACTCATTTCTGACAACAATTAGGACTAGACTCATAGAAAATCTCTATCAATTACTATGATTTATATTTGTAACACGCAAGACAGTTCAATGGATAACTTTAAAAATAGTATTAAAAATCGTATGTATGATTGATATTATTGGGTTAGTGTTGGCAATGACTTTGAGCTACCTATAGAACACTTGCATGCACATACAAACTTGGGAAACAGTTCAGCAAGATGAAGCACCTTTGCAAAAGTGTACTGAGTCAGAGCAATATAGTGTTGTGACAATTTTTGTTTAACAAAAGTGTGAAACCTGCAGGCATTCATCATTGGTTAAGAACTAAGTACGATGACAGGTGTATGAGTTGTACAAATGTAAGAATGGAGTGAGATGTTCAAGAATGGAATCATTAATGCGGAGCATTCTCCATGCCCTGCTCCAGCAGTCACGGAAGACAACACTGCAGCTAAAATTTCAAAAAGTGTGTGCAAGATGGGAACCAAAGCGGACATGCATGATTGGTTGCACAACTGTCAGAGTGAATTATTTGCCTTGGGCATCTATGAGAAAAGAATTGTGGATGGGTGTGCAGCCACTTGTGCACTGGCAACTGAACCTCACCATCATCCTGGAGCTTGGTACCTATTTGTGCATTTTTCAGCAGACAGAAGGCATGGAAATATTATGTTGGGAGGGTGAGTATAAGGCTTAAAGATGGGAGGGTGAGTATAAGGCTTAAAGATACATTCAAATCGCAGCTCCTTAACTGTTGTCCTAGCAGTATGTGGCCTACCATTGTCATATAGGAGACACACATACAAACCCCCCATATCAACAATCCATTCAGTTTCTGGCAAACAGCTTCTCCTTTCCTTCCTCATTTGCCTTTTATTGTCAAGGGAAGATATAGTTTGCAGTCTTTAACTCTTCTTTTGGCATCTCCTGTTGTTATGTTTTCTAGTGTTTATAATATTTCATCAAACCCATCTTTTTTGTGGTCTGCCCTTTGATCTGGTGTTCTCGTAAAGTTTTTTGAAGGCTTGTTGCGTTTTGATCTTTTTGTCTTACCTGGTTAAACCATTTTATCTGTTGTTTCTTTACATATTCAATGGCTGGAATTATTCCTAAATTTTTCCTCAGTTTTTAATTTTTGATCTTGTCTCTCAGGCTATTTCCTGTCTTTTGTCTAACACATACAATTCTCTAGAGGTTATTTTTCTTATTGTCCTTTAGTCTAGAGTCCAGGTTTGGCGACAGCACAATGTTGAGATGAAGATTGTGTTGTTGAATGTCTGTTTTGCCTCCAGTGTAATAATGGACTTCAGATTTTCCCTCAGAAGGTTCGAGTAGGTGGCGCTGGTCACAATGTTTCCTCAGGGCATGTCGTTGTACTCCAAGATTTACCTCAGAAGAAAGTCAAAACGACTCTGCCACAGATCGCTGCACCTGTCTGGTTTTGGGGACAAGGTTTGACTCTACCCCATGCTTTGTTGCTTCATTCTGGTTCTAGAAGCGTACCCATCTCTCATCCACAGAAACAACACGCTACAGAAATGCTTCACCATAAATCTCATATCATATTTGCTCCTGGCACAGTATCGACACATATCTCTTTTATTTCAGGTGTCAATCAGTTTTTTATTGGGGGGTGGGGGGAGAGAGGAGAAGTATGTGTCACTAGGCAGTCTAGAGGTACGACGTTGGCTCAAGACAGGAAGGACCTGAGTTCAAAGTCCACCAGGAGTGGTGGGAAAAATTAAATCTGTGGGTTCCTTTATGACATTACCCTCCCTCAATCTTTTAGGTAGGGAGATCTGATGTCTAGCTCTCTAGGATAACCCTATTAAAGAACTCTTGGCAGTTTAAAATAAAAAAAAGTTTGGTCATATATATGGCAGGTGCCTGGGCAAAGCTGTCAGAAAAAACATAGCCACACTGTGGATCTTAGACTGTAGTACTGAGTTCGTGCACATGGCCAGGATTCTCCCCGGATTTTCTCTAGGGGAAAATTGAGCACCTATGGATTCATCTGGTGTGCAGCAATGATGGTCCTAACAACAATCACCTAGGTGCCCACCTTGCATATACTTTTCACAACTTCAGCTTGTCATGGTGTGATAGCTTGACTCATCCTAATGTCCAATGGGGATGCCATTTTCTAGAAAGTAACATGCTGGTTTTCCCATATCACACTCCCCATACTGCAATGTTGTGTTCAGTGACTGCTGGATGCAAAGAGAATCCTCCACACCACTGACACTGTTCTTTAACTTTGTGGAACTATTTACCAGCTTCTCATGTGTGCCACAGAACAGCCAATGGTAGCTCAAGGTCATTGCCTCCATACATCAGACACACAGTTACATCAGTTGTACACACACTTCTGAAAATAACTTTCCCAGTTACCCACTGAACAGTCCAAATAAGATGACAAAACTCACATAAGACCACAACAATCACATAAAAACAAGACAAAGATACAGCCTTACCAATGACATTTGTGTAGGATGCCGAACCCTGGTACATAAGCATTGACATGGGCAGCAAGAAGTGATGACTGTTGACAGCAAGAGCAGCCAGCAACATGAGCAACTGGCTGGTTATCTGTAGACAAACACCACCATATCTGTCACACTTTTCATGTGGGATTTGATAACAGATAGTAAAGATAAGACATGTATTTGTGTTCAGGTAGAGTTGGTGCCAAACAAAACACTGAAAGCTAGGTTCAAGCAATTCATTAATCTACATAAACATTTCATTATCCTAATTATTGATTTATTTTCTTCTCATCAATCTACATTACAATTGTATCCTATTTTACAGATTTATTTACTTGTTTACTTTCACTAGCAGCAATCTGGTTGTAAAAGATTTGGTAACAAAATAAGGATTGCTGTAGTCCTTGCGGTGGTGGTTGTGATGGTGTCTGCTGTAGTCCTTGGGGTGGTGGTTGTGATGGTGTCTGCTGTAGTCCTTGCGGTGGTGGTTGTGATGGTGTCTGCTGTAGTCCTTGCGGTGGTGGTTGTGATGGTGTCTGCTGTAGTCCTTGGGGTGGTGGTTGTGATGGTGTCTGCTGTAGTCCTTGCAGTGGTGGTTGTGATGGTGTCTGCTGTAGTCCTTGCAGTGGTGGTTGTGATGGTGTCTGCTGTAGTCCTTGCGGTGGTGGTTGTGATGGTGTCTGCTGTAGTCCTTGCGGTGGTGATTGTGATGGTGTCTGCTGTAGTCCTTGCAGTGGTGGTTGTGATGGTGTCTGCTGTAGTCCTTGCGGTGGTGGTTGTGATGGTGTCTGCTGTAGTCCTTGCGGTGGTGGTTGTGATGGTGTCTGCTGTAGTCCTTGCAGTGGTGGTTGTGATGGTGTCTGCTGTAGTCCTTGCGGTGGTGATTGTGATGGTGTCTGCTGTAGTCCTTGCAGTGGTGGTTGTGATGGTGTCTGCTGTAGTCCTTGCGGTGGTGGTTGTGATGGTGTCTGCTGTAGTCCTTGCGGTGGTGGTTGTGATGGTGTCTGCTGTAGTCCTTGCAGTGGTGGTTGTGATGGTGTCTGCTGTAGTCATTGCAGTGGTGGTTGTGATGGTGTCTGCTGTAGTCCTTGCGGTGGTGGTTGTGATGGTGTCTGCTGTAGTCCTTGCAGTGGTGGTTGTGATGGTGTCTGCTGTAGTCCTTGCAGTGGTGGTTGTGATGGTGTCTGCTGTAGTCCTTGCGGTGGTGGTTGTGATGGTGTCTGCTGTAGTCCTTGCAGTGGTGGTTGTGATGGTGTTTGCTGTAGTCCTTGCGGTGGTGGTTGTGATGGTGTCTGCTGTAGTCCTTGCAGTGGTGGTTGTGATGGTGTCTGCTGTAGTCCTTGTGGTGGTGATTGTGATGGTGTCTGCTGTAGTCCTTGCAGTGGTGGTTGTGATGGTGTCTGCTGTAGTCCTTGCGGTGGTGGTTGTGATGGTGTCTGCTGTAGTCCTTGCGGTGGTGGTTGTGATGGTGTCTGCTGTAGTCCTTGCAGTGGTGGTTGTGATGGTGTCTGCTGTAGTCATTGCAGTGGTGGTTGTGATGGTGTCTGCTGTAGTCATTGCAGTGGTGGTTGTGATGGTGTCTGCTGTAGTCCTTGCAGTGGTGGTTGTGATGGTGTCTGCTGTAGTCCTTGCAGTGGTGGTTGTGATGGTGTCTGCTGTAGTAGAAGACCTAGGATTGCACTTTTTGGTAGGTAGTAAGACTAGCTCTCACCTCCAGCAAGAAACTTATACAGTACAAGTAAAGAACACATATCAGAAGTTGATAGAAGAAGGGATTGAGCAGTAGAGAAAAGAAAATCCTGAAGAAAGTCACAACCAAATGGCAATGCATAAAAAACAGCATACAAGAATCCTGTGACACCTTACCCAAAAAGGAAAGTAACAAAAAAAAAACAAAAATGGACAACTGACAACATCTTAGAAAAAATTTAAGAAAGAAGACAAGTGAAGAACACTACCAGATACAAGGAAATTGATAATGAAATACGCAAAATGTGCAAAAAGGCAAAAGAAGACTGGCTCAACCAAAGATGTCTAGAAGTCTAAACTATGGAAAGTAAACAAAATTTAAGAGGGATGCACATAGAAATAAAGAGAATGACTAAATAAAGACAAAAAAGCTGCAGGAAGCGGATGTATTGCAAACAAAGAGAGAAGAATGCTAACAGACAACAAAGATATAATCAATAGATGGCAGGAATATATAACAGAATTGTTTTATGATGAAAAGGACAAAAAAAAACAGTTATAAAATGTACATCCAGCTATAAAATCCTGAAATCTGAAGTAGAAAAGAGCTATAAAAACAATGAAAAAGGGTAAGGCAGCAGGACCTGACAATATACAGATAGAGATGAGTTATTGAGTTATTGAGTTATTTGCGGGTCATCATCATTGCACTCCGAACATGTCCATAGGTGCTCAGATCCCCTCCTCAGCAATTCCCTCAGTGTCCAGCGACTGACGACTCCAGTTCTATGTTGGTTGATAAGTCTTCTTACACGGCCACCAAGTTTCTCATTTCTGGCTGTGCCCATCTTAACTCCCATTTCCATCATCCGAAGAAGCGACGTTGATCTGTGTTTGTCGAAGTCCTGTGCTCTTCCCACATCTCGGAGTGCATTGATGACGTCCGCCCGATCCATCGGTTGCCCGTCCTCAACGACAGCGCAGCTAGCCAACCTGTCCGCTCTCTCATTTCCCCGTACTCCCGCATGTCCCGGGACATAGACAAAGGTGACCTTACGTATTTTGGATTTCTGCAACGACTCTACCCATTGCATGCGTACAAAGCCCGCCTCCACTTTTTTTATCATGCTCATCGAATCACTCAGTATACATGCGTGGATGTAGTCTTGTGACTCTAACCATTTGAATGCCTTGGTCACTGCCATCACCTCCATTGTCATGCTACTCGTGGTCATGGCGTATGCACCACTGTCTTCCTTGGCTATTCTGCCTGCCGAACTTACTGTAAATGCCCATGCACTTTTTTCGTGTCGTCTTACAGATCCGTCTGTATAGATGACTGCATCTTTCTCATCGGTGTTATCGCAGATGAGACCGTTGACCTCAGCATTAACCACGACTGGGTTCTGTTCCCTACTTTTCCTGTCGAGTGTGACAATACATGAGAAAGTCCCCTTGAATGACATAGGCACCGGTATCCACTCCTCACCAACGCTGAGATTGGTAAGCCCACAGACCTGTTTGATGACATCTTCTGCTCGGCCCACCCATGATTTGCCTCTTTTTAGCCTGGTACCTTTCTCTGTGTTGAGCATGTGGTGCAATGGATGCTCTGTATCTGTACTAATCTTCAGGTATGCTCGTGCTCTCCAGATCTTGATTCTGTCATCCATGGTTGGAAAGTCAAGAAGATACCTCATTGCCACACAGGGAGTGTCCCTCGTACATCCCAGGATAATGCGCATGGCTTCATTTTGTATTTTCTCCAGCCTATCAATTTGAGTCGTACTGACAGTAAGAATGGCCAGGGCATACTCGATTGGTGCGAGGACTAATCCCTGGAACAGAAGAGTAAGTAGCCTCTGCTCGATGTTGGCAGCTGCCATGACCTTCAAGGCGGCTAATCCTTTGCGGGATTTTGTTATCACATGGTCAACGTGGTCCCGAAAACACAGGCTGCGATCAAACTTAACTCCGAGGTATGTCATCAACTTGTCCCTGGTCACCTCATCAGCTCCCATTTGTACTACCGGTGTGGTCGTATTAACGATATGATTGTTAAGTGAGAACCATGAAACTGATGCTTTATTAGGATTAACCAAGGCACCTGAAACCCCACACCAGGAAGAAATGCGATCGAGTTCGTCTTGCATTGTGGAGGCGATTCCCCGTCTGTCTCTTCCCTGTCGATATACCAGAATATCATCAGCAAAAGTCATAGTTCTTCCCCTCCCATCCAGCTGTTGGGCCGTGATCGTTATTGTGTACACATTAAATAGAACTGGTGACAATGGTGAGCCTTGTGGCAGCCCAGGACAAATGGATGTTGGCTCGGAAGACCAACTTCCACATCTGAGTATCACCTTCCTCTGAAACAGTGCCGCGGCGATCCATCTTATGAGGAAGTTGTCAAGTCGTCATCAGCTAAATCGCCTATGTCATCATACCGAACACCATCTGGACCAGGAGCAGTGTTGTGTGGCCTTTTAAGTGTCGCGCGAATGGTATCGGTTGTGATTGTGAGATCTTCTTCCAGCCCTACATCCTCACACAAATTTGACAAAGATCCCCGTATCCTCATTCTTACAGCCTCATTTCTTTGGTCCGTCTGCTCAATGTAGCGGGCAAGCAGGGCCTTCCCTTTGCTCTCATCAGATTTGTGCCATATCTGGTCTGTGCTCTGAAAGTCTGGTATACCTCTGTGTCGTGGTGTGCCATTCATGCACTGATGAAGGCGCCAGAATGTGGCTAGCGATTTTTCTGAGCACACTTTTTTACAGAAGTCATCCCATTTGGCATCCTTAGCCTGCTTAGCGCATAGTTTAAAGTGCATCATTTTTGGTCGACCTCTACTTTCAGACGCTTCAAGAGCTCAGGTTGTGTTCTACCATACCTTCTGGCTTTCTGCCATGTCTTGACCGTTTGTCTCTTGCTCCGCCAAGCTTTCTCGACATCTACGTTCCACCAGGGTGGCTGCGTCCATCTCTCCTGCCTCCTACGAGGGGCGCTCTGTTTCCTATGTCTGATTTTGCTAATGACGTCTTGGTCTGTTTTCTATAGTTGAATGTGTGGAGCTTTCTTTTATGACTTTATTTCCGCTTTTCTCAATTAGGAGGACACATGGATAGTGATCACTTCCGTGGAACCCCAGTGCACTCCACCTGCAAACCGGTGCGAAGGTGGAAGACACCAGTGCCAGGTCTATGACACTATCAGAGTTCCCTGTTCGAGTGGCCATTCGTGTTGCCCTTCCATCATTCAAGCACACTAAATCGGCCGATACCAGTGCGTTCTCTAGGTCTTCTCCCTGCTTGTTGGTTATGATGTTGCCCCACTGGTCTCCTCTAGCATTAAAGTCTCCGCAGAAAATGACATTCTCTTCATCGAACTCGAAGAGATTCTGCCATTGTTGTGTGTTCACCTGCCCATTACAGGCATACACATTAACAATCACGAAATGAACTGGGGTTGATAGATAGAGATGATAAAGGCACTAGTAGACATATGCAATGACATATAGCATACAAGATACGCACCAAATGAACTAAAAACATCAACTTTCATTGCATTGCCTAAAAATAACGGTGCAGTTGAATGCAGTGATTTTAGAACAATAAGCCTAATGAGCCAGGTAACCAAAATTTTACTAAAAGTTATACAGGGAAGGATTCAGAATAAAATCAATACTGAATTAGATGAGCAGCAATTTGGATTCAGGAAAAACAGTGGGACAAAAGAAGCCATATTCAACATGAGGACATTCATTGAAAAGTACATAGAAGTAAACAAACCAATGCTTGCTTTATAGACTACACCAAAATACATTACTATTGTCAAGAAACCCAGTGATATGAATGAGATCAACACATTACTATTGTCAAGAGACCCAGTGATATGAATGAGATCAACACATTACTATAGTCAAGAGACCCAGTGATATGAATGAGATCAACACATTACTATTGTCAAGAGACCCAGTGATATGAATGAGATCAACACATTACTATTGTCAAGAGGCCCAGTGATATGAATGAGATCAACACATTACTATTGTCAAGAGGTCCAGTGGTATGAATGAGATCAACACATTACTATTGTCAAGAGACCCAGTGATATGAATGAGACCAACACATTACTATTGTCAAGACACCCAGTGATATGAATGAGACCAACACATTACTATTGTCAAGAGACCCAGTGATATGAATGAGACCTACACATTACTATTGTCAAGAGACTCAGTGATATGAATGAGATCAACACATTACTATTGTCAAGAGGCCCAGTGATATGAATGAGACCAACACATTACTGTTGTCAAGAGACCCAGTGATATGAATGAGACCAACACATTACTATTGTCAAGAGGTCCAGTGGTATGAATGAGATCAACACATTACTATTGTCAAGAGACCCAGTGATATGAATGAGATCAACACATTACTATTGTCAAGAGGTCCAGTGGTATGAATGAGATCAACACATTACTATTGTCAAGACACCCAGTGATATGAATGAGATCAACACATTACTATTGTCAAGACACCCAGTGATATGAATGAGATCAACACATTACTATTGTCAAGACACCCAGTGATATGAATGAGACCAACACATTACTATTGTCAAGACACCCAGTGATATGAATGAGGTCAACACATTACTATTGTCAAGACACCCAGTGATATGAATGAGACCAACACATTACTACTGTCAAGACACCCAGTGATATGAATGAGACCAACACATTACTATTTCACTCAATCTTAGTTAATAGGGAAACAGATCAAACTTTATTCAGGAATAGACAAATATATTTCTACTATATGTAAATCTGCAAGTTGGTAGACACTGGAGAATTCTGGTTAGAGATACACAATGGTGTTTCTGATGATGTTAATCATTTGTATGTTGACATAAACTGGAGAATTCTGGTTAGAGATACACAATGGTGTTTCTGGACTGGTTAGCTAGCTGTGCTATTGTTGAAGACGGTCAACCAATGGATCGGGCAGACATCATCAATGCGCTCTGGGAAGTGGAAAGGACACAGGACTTCGACAACCATGAGTCCATGTCACTCCTTCAGATGAAAGAGATGCGAGTTAAGACGGGCACAGCCAGAAACGAGAAACTTAGTGGATGTGTAAGAAGACTTATCAACCAACACACAACTGGAGTCGTCAGCCGCTGGACACTGCGAGATTTGCTGAGGAGGGGATCTAAGCACCTATGGGCATGTTTGGAGTGCAATGATGATGACCCGCAAATAACTCAATGATATTAATCATTTGTATGTTGACTGACACCACAAAACAATAGTTGAAGACACACAAGTGAACAAAATAGAAGGATGCTTACCTCAAAGCCAGACTTGTCTTCCATCACTCCATACACAAACACAGACAACACCACATAGGTCATCAGAGCCAGCGCTGCCATCTCTAGGAAGGTAACCTCTCCACTCTTCTGGTCCAGAATTAAAGACATTGCACTAGCCAGGGACTTGGCCATGTGGACAGCTGAAGAAACTATGGCAGTCTTTCTGGAGATTTTCTGTGCAACATGCAGACGGTGAATGGTATAGCTGGCACTGACACTAGTCAGCTGCAGACGTGAAGTGGAATACAAGTTAGTGTTGTGCAGGGACACCTCACAGATGGCTAGAACTGTGGAAAGTAACATTGGTATCTTGCTTAGAGCAATCACAGACTGATATGTTTATCAATACAAGTTAGTGTTGTGCAGGGACACCTCACAGATGGCTAGAACTGTGGAAAGTAACATTGGCATCTTGCTTAGAGCAATCACAGACTGATATGTTTATCAATACAAGTTAGTGTTGTGTTGTGCAGGGACACCTCACAGATGGCTAGAACTGTGGAAAGTAACATTGGTATCTTGCTTAGAGCAATCACAGACTGATATGTTTATCAATACAAGTTAGTGTTGTGCAGGGACACCTCACAGATGGCTAGAACTGTGGAAAGTAACATTGGTATCTTGCTTAGAGCAATCACAGACTGATATGTTTATCAATGAAATTAAGATGCACAGGCTGACTACAGGTTAATAGAACTGCACTCTAAAACAACGATTCATTTCAGGGGAAGCATGTTGACAACACTCGGAAAAAATCACAAATAATCAACAACAGAAAAAAACAAAGAACAATAGACAGTCCAAAGCAGGATTGAACCCGTACACTTCGACACAGGGCTTTGCCACGAGAAAAAAACGCCAGAGTACATGGCCAACCAAACTACCTAAAAAAGTAACTATCAATGGCAATGTCTTTCATGCTTGTGTACTCATGACTATAGCACAGGGTTACGAACACAACTCAGGGAATAAATTACATATCTGTATTTTCCTATTAAGACAAGTATTTCCGAATAGGGTAGGGCTGAGTACTTTTGTTGCAGACAAACAGTTATAGAATGAAACAGCACAGGTGTGCATGATATTTTTTGGTTATATCAATTTCCTACATTAATTACTAGGCATTTATTTGTAGGTTCTCTGATTCAACACTTGCAGTCTCAAGGTGCCGTGTGTACAGTTTAAAGAACACTTGCCCCTTGAAAATTGAAAAGAGTACGCCAAAAAAATCAATCTAGATTGTGCTAGAGTTAATGCACATTGGCCAGGGTTTTCCTCAAAGTTTCTCAATTACCTCAGGGGGAAATTGGAGCACCCATGGATCCATCCAGAAGGCAGTCATGATGATCCTAACACAAAAATAACCTACAACAGCTTGTTCATGAGAGTGATAATCATCATCAAGTACCATGTCTGCTGGTGTAGGTGATCATGTCTCTCCACAACTTTCGATCTCGACAGCTATTTATCATTTCTGTTGTTGACTTTCTGCCAGGCCATTCTCTTAAGCTGTCTGGTATATTTTATCTTTGCTTCCATCTATCTCTTCGTCCCTCAATTTTTCCAGTTGTCACAATATATTCCAGCTGTCCCCTTCCCATTTCATGGCCAAAATATGATGATTGTCTCTTCCTAATATTGGATTGGAAATTAGCTCTATTTTTGCTTTGGCCTCTTTCAGAATGTTTTCCTTACACTTCTTAGCTGTCCATTGTATTCTTAACATTCTTCATGTTAAGACTGGCTCTACATAACATTTAAGAACTTTTTTCTTGTTTCTGTTGTCAAAAATTTGACAATTTTGACATTTAACAAAATAAAGCACCAAGAAATAATCAACATTTCAGAAGGCATAAATGTCGACAGCAAAGATCTAAGAATAATAAAGAACATGTACTGGCAACAAACAGCGGCCATAAGAACTGGAAATCAATTGGGAATGTTTCAACAAATAAAACAGGGTGTTAGACAAGGTTGTGTGCTGTCACCAGATTTATTTAATATATATAGTGAGATTATTTTAAGATCCATAAGGGACACACCTGGAATAACAATTGGAGGTCATAATATAAATAATCTAAGGTATGCTGATGATACAGTCTTAATCGCTAAGAGTGAAGATGAGTTACAAGAAATGTTGGACATTATAGCGAAAGAAAACAAAAATAAAGGACTCAGCCTTAATAGCAAAAAGACAGAGGTAATGGTAGCAACAAATAAAAAGACATCACCTCAGTGCAAAACAAAGACAAGTGGAACAATATTAAAACAGGTAAAAGAATTTAAATATCTGGGAACAATGTTAACCTCAGATGGAAGATGTACAAAAGAGGTGAGATGCTGAATGGTTCAGGCAAAAGCAGCTTTCCAAAAAATGAGGAAGATACTGTGCAATCCAATTTTAACAATAGAATAAAAAAAAAAAAAAAAGAGTTCTTAAATGTTATGTAGAGCCAGTCTTAACATATGGATGTGAATCATGGACAATAGAACAACAGACAAAAATATCACTGGAGACTTTAGAAATGTGGTTTTACAGAAGAATGTTGAGAATACCATGGACAGCTAAGAGCAATGAAAGTGTTCTGAAAGAGGCCAAAGCAAAGAGAGAGCTAATTTCTAATATTAGGAAGAAACATTCATCATTTTTTGGCCATGTAATGAGAAGGGAACAACTGGCATATATTGTGACAACTGGAAAAATTGAGGGATGAAGAGATAGTGGGAAAAAAAGGGAAAAGATACCAGACAGCTTAAGAGAATAACTTGGCAGAAGGTCAACAACAAAAATGGTAACTACCGAGATCAAAAGTTGTGGAGAGACATGATCACCTACACCAGCAAACATGGTACTTGATGCTGATTGTCAAAAATGGATTGCACTGTATCTTCCTCATTTTTTTTAGAAAGCTGTTTTCCTATACTGTGCAATCCATGATAGTGATGGTTATTATTTATTTGAAATAAATTATTCTGACATCTGCTCTTGAGTAAATCAAGCAGTTTCACTGTCTAATATCAGTTGAGCACCAAGACAAGTTGAAATGAGCAGATACAATCTGTAATGTCCCAACTAGATGATCATCAATTTAAGTACAATAAATCCAGTACATTACAAGTACCTTAGCAAAGTGGAGTGTCAAAGGTTAAAAGAAACAGTTTCACACAAACTAAATGGGCTTGTCACTTTAGTGTCTGACTGTCCATGAATGGGCTTGTCACTTTAGTGTCTGACTGTCCATGAATGGGCTCGTAACTTTAGTGTCTGACTGTCCCCGAATGGGCTTGTCACTTTAGTGTCTGACTGTCCCTGAATGGGCTTGTCACTTTAGTGTCTGACTATCCCTGAATGGGCTTGTCACTTTAGTGTCTGACTGTACCTGAATGGACCTGTCACTTCAGTGTCTGACTGTCGACGAATAATAATTTTTGTGGCCAGGCGCTGTGCCACTGATTACTGGTTCGATCCTGGTTTGGTCCATATTTTTTTCTGTTGTTGATTATTTGTCAATTTTTCAGAGTGCTGTAAACATACCTCTTCCTCTGAATTGATTATCTAACTGTCCCTGAATGGGCTTGTCACTTCAGTGTCTGACTGTCCCTGAATGGGCCTGTCACTTCAGTGTCTGACTGTCCCTGAATGGGCTTGTCACTTCAATGTCTGACTGTCCCTGAATGGGCCTGTCACTTCAGTGTCTGACTGTCCCTGAATGGGCCTGTCACTTCAGTGTCTGACCTATCCCTGAATGGGCTTGTCACTTCAGTGTCTGACCTATCCCTGAATGGGCTTGTCACTTCAGTGTCTGACTGTCCCTGAATGGGCTTGTCACTTTAGTGTCTGACTGTCCCTGAATGGGCTTGTCACTTTAGTGTCTGACTGTCCCTGAATGGGCCTGTCACTTTAGTGTCTGACTGTCCCTGGATGGGCCTGTCACTTCAGTGTCTGACTGTCCCTGAATGGGCTTTCCACTTCAGTGTCTGACTGTCCCACTTATTGTATTATTGTCACAAACATAATATATATATATATATATATATATATATATATATGGCTCTTTTCATCTTGTCAGACGGTCTAGTGGAGGTTATTGTGTAATTTTTTTGTTTTTGAGGTATTGTTTTTGTCGAACAGCTTCTCTCGTGGCTAATTCTACCAATGTTTGACAAACATACACAGCCATAGAATGAACAAGTCAGGCCCACTGATCCACAGGGTTTTCCATCCTTTTTCATGGGTCTTTTCTCTTCTAAGTTATACACATAAAATACACTGTTATTAAAATTCTGAGGAGGAGGTTTTTTTACTGAAAAAACCGCTGCAATAATTGTATAACATGCAAGGGTTTCACTTGACTTTCAATCTTGACCCTCAGAAAACTGAACCAACACACCTCCTGAGTTGTAAACAACCAGTCCCCAGCTCCCCTTTACATACACTCAGCAAATACGTTAATAGATTCAATCTTACAAGCAGCAAATACTTTATTAGATTAAATCTGACACGCAGCAGCTTCATAGACATACATTTCATTTCTCAAGATTTCAATGTATTTACCTCAGATGTCATCATCCAGCTTGAAGAACACATTATCAGGACTTACCTAGGGCTTGAAGAACACATTATCAGGACTTACCTAGGGCTTGAAGAACACATTATCAGGACTTACCTAGGGCTTGAAGAACACATTATCAGGACTTACCTAGGGCTTGAAGAACACATTATCAGGACTTACCTAGGGCTTGAAGAACACATTATCAGGACTTACCTAGGGCTTGAAGAACACATTATCAGGACTTACCTAGGGCTTGAAGAACACATTATCAGGACTTACCTAGGGCTTGAAGAACACATTATCAGGACTTACCTAGGGCTTGAAGAACACATTATCAGGACTTACCTAGGGCTTGAAGAACACATTATCAGGACTTACCTAGGGCTTGAAGAACACGTTATCAGGACTTACCTAGGGCTTGAAGAACACATTATCAGGACTTACCTAGGGCTTGAAGAACACATTATCAGGACTTACCTAGGGCTTGAAGAACACATTATCAGGACTTACCTAGGGCTTGAAGAACACATTATCAGGACTTACCTAGGGCTTGAAGAACACATTATCAGGACTTACCTAGGGCTTGAAGCAAGAGCAAAGTGCCAAGTGTTTCCTTGGCATCTATAGAAGCCATCCACAAGCACAGGAGACACAGGAGAAAGTTGATGCAGATGAGCAGATAGAAAGCGTTCAGTGGAAATATGCCCATGAAGTAATGTCTGGGTTTGGAGTTCAGGGAACATGGGTACCACAGAAATCATATGAATATATACTTGGATGAGACAACAATGCAAGTACAGTAGTGCTTCATAATTCAAATGATCCTAACTTAAATATATACTTGGCTAAGACAACAATGCAAGTACAGTAGTGCTTCATAATTCAAATGATCCTAACTTAAATATAATACTTGGCTAAGACAACAATGCAAGTACAGTAGTGCTTCATAATTCAAATGATCCTAACTTAAATATATACTTGGCTAAGACAACAATGCAAGTACAGTAGTGCTACATAATTCAAATGATCCTAACTTAAATATATACTTGGATAAGACACTGACAACAATGCAAGTACAGTAGTGCATAATTCAAATGAGTCAAACTTAAATCACTTTAGGTTTGGAATGCTAAGTTTGAAGAATTTTAATGGGAGATCAAAAGATGCTACTGTATTCAAACTCTGCAGGTGCAGTGAAAAAATGTCATACTTGGATTTTTTTTTTAACTGGAATGCTCCAGAACGTATTCTGGTAAATTTGTAGGACTTGATTGACCTTGAGATACATTTACAAAATCAGTAACAGAAAGCTATTATCATGGCTGTATTCATCATTAGCAATTGGTATTGGTGAACATTTGTAATAAAGGTAAGTTACTGCGAACCAGGTATTGACACTTCCTGTTGTAGGTGGTAGTTTTGAAAAGTAACTAGCATCCATCCAACAATCAGCAAAGTTAATGTTCTCTCTGGTTTCAATCTGTCTGTGGATCAGTTCCCCAAAGATAATGTTCTCTCTGGTTTCAATCTGTCTGTGGATCAGTTCCCCAAAGTTAATGTTCTCTCTGGTTTCAATCTGTCTGTGGATCAGTTCCCCAAAGTTAATGTTCTCTCTGGTTTCAATCTGTCTGTGGATCAGTTCCCCATTATGAAAGAAAAACAATATCCCACTCCAACTCTGAAAGATGAAAGGAGGTGTGTCAATGGCCACATAAGACATCACCACTGTTTGCTACATTCCTGTAAAATGCAGTTTCCATTTTATCATATAGTCAATGTGAATCTCATTGATTATTTTCATGTTTAAATTTATGACATTTTATTTTTACCATATTTGTATTTGTTGTAAGTTATTGAAATGGGCATTGTTTAAGACCTGGTAATAGATTCATTCACTTTCCATTATTTCTGATAGGAAAAACTGATTCAGACTTTGAATGATTCACAGTGTGAATGGTCTTCAGTGATGAATAAGTTCAAAGTATGAGGCACCACTGCTTATCTCTAAAGGCAAGTATATCTCTAAACTAAAGGCAATTATATTTCTAAACTAAAGACAAGTATATCTCTAAACTAAAGACAAGTATATCTCTAAACTAAAGGCAAGTGTATCTCTAAACTAAAGACAAGTGTATCTCTAAACTAAAGGCAAGTATATCTCTAAACTAAAGGCAAGTATATCTCTAAACTAAAGGCAAGTGTATCTCTAAACTAAAGACAAGTGTATCTCTAAACTAAAGGCAAGTATATCTCTAAACTAAAGGCAAGTATATCTCTAAACTAAAGGCAAGTATATCTCTAACTAAAGACAAGTATATCTCTAAACTAAAGGCAAGTATATCTCTAAACTAAAGGCAAGTATATCTCTAAACTAAAGACAATTATATTTCTAAACTAAAGACACTCAAGTTACTGAACAACTTTCTACCCCTTTGATCTACTATCTCTTCTAATGGACATCATTCTCCAGAAACTTCTTATATATTCAGATAAGTCTTTCTGACACACTTTTAAATGCACTTTTCATTTCTTCTCTCTGCAAATTTTGTCAATTTCTAAAAAATACAATGCTCTCACAAGATGTAAGCATGTGCTCTCACAAGATGTAAGCATGTGCTCTCACAAGGTGTAAGCATGTGCTCTCACAAGATGTAAGCATGTGAGGATCCAAATGATGAAAACTTAACATTCAGTCATTGTCTGCTTTAAGATAAAAGAAATATCTCCATCATTGTCTGCTTTAAGATAAAAGAAATATCTCCATCATTGTCTGCTTTAAGATAAAAGAAATATCTCCATCATTGTCTGCTTTAAGATAAAAGAAATATCTCCATCATTGGCTGCTTTAAGATAAAAGAAATATCTCCATCATTGTCTGCTTTAAGATAAAAGAAATATCTCCATCATTGGCTGCTTTAAGATAAAAGAAATATCTCCATCATTGTCTGCTTTAAGATAAAAGAAATATCTCCATCTTTGGCTGCATTACATTTGACTAGAAAGTAAGTGAAATATAGTTCAGTGTAACTGTTAAACCGCAGGCACAAAGGAAGGATACTTTAAGTTGTGTGGCATTCCTTGAATCCATAGGATAAACAAGGCCACTAGACTTGTCACCAGCACCAGGGCTAAGACCTGTAGACATAGAGAAGGTACTAATGAAAGCTACAACATAATAAATGTGTAAAACAAACACAATTCACAAAGCAGACAAAAGCCATTTTTAAAGATCAAATACTGAGTCATTTTCCGGGCATTAATGTGATAAAGTAAACCACAAAATTGACCAATGCGGTCAACAAAACAGGTTCCACATGACCAACATTTCAGCAGGTCACAGCTGTTTGTTTTAATTTAAAAGTGATATTTTAGTTCTAACCTGGGAAATTTTGCAGCATTTAATAGCCTGAGACTAGATTGTTACATGAGACTGATATCTTATGGGAGCAATCTGTGTGACCCTCTCACAAAGAAACCTAACGTTGTTTAGCTAAACTAAATATCTGTCAATGATATTTCAGCAGAATATTGTTTGCAACTAAAGATTTAAAGGTTGGCAAAGCTGAGAGTTTCCGGGGCGTGATATTCAATTTTTAACCACAAAAGTTTTCTAATGTTAAAGTACAACTTCTTCAAATGTTTCATTCAATAAACAAGTGTGTTTTACCTTCCTGGAGAAGCACAAGGCTATTAAAGTATCAGTGACAAACAGCTGTGAGATAACCTTACCGCCATCACAACTCTTCTCTTTTTGAAAGCCAGCACAACTCCCAGGGCAGCAAAGATGGCTATTGCCACAGGTAGAAGTGGCAGAAAGTGAGAGTCCAAGCCATAAGCCTGTAGCACAGAGTAGCAGAGAAGAGTACACAAGACACCACAAGCCCATCGCACGTAAATGGCTGTGGAGTATGGCAGACCTGTGGGAGACAATGTTTAATGATAAAAGAATAAATAAATATCTCACCATGACAAATATGAAAATAATTAAACATTATGTTTTATGATTACAAAATATTCATGAATCATCAATTTTATGAAGATTACCTGCTGATATAGCAGATCGTACAACTAAAGATCAGAATACAGATGTATTAGACAGCCAGTGAAGATTACCTGCTGATATAGCAGATCTTACAACTAAAGATCAGAATACAGATTTATTAGACAGCCAGTGAAGATTACCTGCTGTTATAGCAGATTGTACAACTAAAGATCAGAATACAGATGTATTAGACAGCCAGTGAAGATTACCTGCTGTTATAGCAGATCTTACAACTAAAGATCAGAATACAGATTTATTAGACAGCCAGTGAAGATTACCTGCTGATATAGCAGATCTTACAACTAAAGATCAGAATACAGATTTATTAGACAGCCAGTGAAGATTACCTGCTGTTATAGCAGATCGTACAACTAAAGATCAGAATACAGATGTATTAGACAGTGAAGATTACTTGCTGTTATAGCAGATCGTACAACTAAAGATCAGAATACAGATGTATTAGACAGCCAGTGAAGATTACCTGCTGTTATAGCAGATCGTACAACTAAAGATCAGAATACAGATGTATTAGACAGCCAGTGAAGATTACCTGCTGTTATAGCAGATCGTACAACTAAAGATCAGAATACAGATGTATTAGACAGTGAAGATTCATAAATAACTGTAGCATACAGAGAACAAGTCTCTGGTATGAGAAAAGACAACAGTTTTTACACCTGAAGCCTTAACAGCACTAAAACATGCTGACCTATTTCTCAATCCATCATGCAAATGCTGCATGGCAACAGGCCAAAGCATAAGAGCGCTGGTCCTGGATGTCTACTATTTTATATTGTTTATCCAAGTGCTGATTGTGTTTCTTTATAATAAATAATCTCCCCTCTGCAGTTTCTGCACAATAAATATGTGTTTGTTTTACATTTTCTTGAAGGCAAATTTTGGCCACTACCAAATCGAAAGTCCACAAATATAGATACGATGATCTAGTAAAATCAACACTGATATTTTTGTCAAAGTTGGCACAAATGTCCATCAAATCTCAACAAAGTCACAGATGTCCCATCAAATCTCAACAAAATCACAAATGTTCATCAAATCTCAACAAAGTCACAGATGTCCCATCAAATCTCAACAAAGTCACAGATGTCCCATCAAATCTCAACAAAGTCACAGATGTTCATCAGATCTCAACAAAATCACAAATGTTCATCAAATCTCAACAAAGTCACAGATGTCCATCAGATCTCAACAAAATCACAAATGTTCATCAAATCTCAACAAAATCACAAATGTCCATCAAATCTCAACAAAGTAACAAATGTCCATCAAATCTCAACAAAGTCACAGATGTCCCATCAAATCTCAACAAAGTCACAAATGTTCATCAAATCTCAACAAAGTCACAGATGTCCATCAGATCTCAACAAAATCACAAATGTTCATCAAATCTCAACAAAATCACAAATGTCCATCAAATCTCAACAAAGTAACAAATGTCCATCAAATCTCAACAAAGTCACAGATGTCCCATCAAATCTCAACAAAGTCACAGATGTCCCATCAAATCTCAACAAAGTCACAGATGTCCATCAAATCTCAACAAAGTAACAAATGTCCATCAAATCTCAACAAAGTCACAGATGTCCATTAAATCTCAACAAAGTAACAAATGTCCATCAAATCTGAACAAAGTAACAAATGTCCATCAAATAACATCAAAATCACAAATGTCCATCAAATCTCAACAAAGTAACAAATGTCCATCAAATCTCAACAAAGTCACAAATGTCCATCAAATCTCAACAAAGTAACAAATGTTCATCAAGTATCAGGGAAAACACTGATCCTAGTTAAAACAGGGTCAAATTACAAATAGGAATAACTGCAATAACAATAAGAAATGGTGGTAGCAACTTTGTCCTTGACATGGAATGTTGTTAATTAAGTTAGGCAATGTCAAGAATGATGATGTCTCATTATGTATGTCCCCTCACCCCAGCCAGCACCACCCCTACAGTGTGTCAGTCCCAAGAAATGAATGTATCTAACCATATCTCTCCACTGTCCTCTCACCCCAGCCAGCACCACCCCTACAGTGTGTCAGTCCCAAGAAATGAATGTATCTAACCATATCTCTCCACTGTCCTCTCACCCCAGCCAGCACCACCCCTACAGTGTGTCAGTCCCAAGAAATGAAATGTATTTAACCATCTCTCCACTGTCTCCTCACCCCAACAGTCTATCAGTCCCAAGAAATGAACATATCTAACCATATCTCTCCACTGTCCTCTCACGCCTACAGTCTATCAGTTCCAAGAAATGAACGTATCTAACCATATCTCTCCACTGTCTCCTCACTCCAACAGTCTATCAGTCCCAAGAAATGAACGTATCTAACCATATCTCTCGCCCGTGCGCTGCCGGGGCCCGAAAGGGAAGTAAAGAATAGCGGCGCTGTACCCTACCAGGCATGTTCGTAAGAGGCGAGAAAGGAGGGTTAGGCATGGGACTGGCTATCCCATACTGTAAAAAAATAAGCCGAAAAAAACTTCACAAACATGAACAAGTCAAGGAAAGATAAAGTAAATCCGTCAACCAGGAAAGAGAAGGGCTCTCTGTCTAAGAGACGTATGACGCAATCCGGAGAAAGCCATAAGGAGTCCGGGTTGCCGACTCACCCTTTGTCTACCAGGAAATCATCCAGAATTGGCACCTGGAATGTTCGTACCCTTAACGAACAGGGAAAAGCGGCACAAGTGGCAGCAGAAATGAACAACTACAAGATAGATATTCTGGGAATGTGTGAAACAAGATGGCTGGGAGCGGAGAGAATAAAATTGAATACAGGGGAGATGATTTTATCATCAGGACACCAGGAACCAGGAGCACAACATAGCGAAGGGGTAGCTATAATGCTATCAAAGAATGCACAGAAGACACTAATAGAATGGGAGGCAGTGGGACCAAGACTGGTGAGAGCAACATTTAGAACAACCAAAAACAAAATAAAATTACACATTATACAATGCTATGCACCAACCAACGATAAAGATGACTCAGTTAAAGATGATTTTTATAAACAGCTACAATGCCAGATGGATGCAAGACGAGCCAAGGATATTATAATCTTGATGGGAGACCTAAATGCTAAGGTAGGATCAGACAACAGAGGCTTTGAAGAGATTATGGGAAAACATGGACTTGGAGATATAAACGAGAATGGAGAGATATTTGTGAATTTCTGCGCCCTTAATCAAATGAGCCTAGGAGGAACAATATTCCAACATAAAAGAATACACAAAGCTACATGGGTGTCACCAGATCATAGAACGGAAAATCAAATTGATCACATATGTATTAATAATAAGTTTAAGTCATCCTTACAGGATGTAAAAGTATATAGAGGGGCAGATATAGCTTCTG
This sequence comes from Megaustenia siamemsis, assembly GCA_032433765.1. Taxonomy (NCBI): domain Eukaryota; kingdom Metazoa; phylum Mollusca; class Gastropoda; order Stylommatophora; family Ariophantidae; genus Megaustenia; species Megaustenia siamemsis. The sequence continues at coordinate 96,722,774 of JAVIAB010000047.1, read as the reverse complement.
ATCATCATCTTCTGTTAGCCAAACTTAAAATTAAATTAAAAAGGTATACTACAACGAATAAGGGCAGAACGTATTTCAATGTAGGGTTTCTTAAAGAACAAGGAATTAAAGATAAATTCGCAGTCACAATATCAAACAAATACCAAGTCCTCCAACAACTAGAAAATACAATAAATATAGAAGATCATTGGAAACAGGTAAAAAATATATGGAAAGAGACATGCGAAGAAACACTGGGAAAAGAGAACGCCAGAATAAGGCATGGATGACAGCAGAGACCCTGGATAAAATTAAAGAAAGAAAGAACAAGAAAGCAGACATAAATAAAAGCAAAACAAGAAGTAATAAAGCCAAGACACAGGAAGCTTACACAGAGGTGAACAAAGAAGTGAGAAGATGCATTAAAAGGGATAAGAGGAAATATATAGATGAATTAGCTAAAGAGGCAGAAGAAGCAGCAAATAAAGGGAATATGAAAGAACTGTACAACAGCACAAAGAAATTAGGTGGAAAATACAAACAGATCAACGCCTTTATCAAAGATAAGAAAGGAAATCTGCTTAGTAATATAAAGGAACAAATGGAGAGATGGAAGGAGCACTTTGAAGAACTTTTGAACAGACCTGGCTCAAATAATCCTCCAGATATACTACCAGCAGAAGAAGAATTACACGTTAACTGCGGAAAACCAAGCAAAGAAGAAATAATGAAAGCCATCAAACTGTTAAAAGATGGTAAAGCCACAGGACCAGATGAAATTCCTTCGGAAGCCATCAAAGCAGATATTATCACCTCTACCAAGATGTTACATAATCTATTGGATAAAATTTGGGAGAGGGAAGAAATACCTAAAGACTGGAGAGAAGGTTATATGATCAAACTACCAAAGAAAGGAAGTTTACAGGAGTGCACAAATTATAGGGGAATTATGCTACTATCAGTGCCAGGAAAAATATTAGGCAGAATCATTCTGGAGAGACTAAAAGAGGCTATAGAGAAACACTTGAGAGATGAACAAGCAGGTTTTAGGAAGAACAGATCATGTGCTGATCAAATAACTACTCTACGTATAATAGTTGAACAAAGTTTAGAACTAAAATCCCCACTTTATATTGGATTCATAGATTACGAAAAGGCATTTGATAGTTTAGACAGAAGAATGCTTTGGAAGTTGCTGAGTCATTATGGAATCCCCATAAAGTTTATTAACCTGATAAAAACAATGTATGAAGGAACAAAATGTAGTGTGGTGCATGAAGGACAGCTTACAGAAGCATTTGAAATAAGAACAGGAGTAAGGCAAGGATGCCTTCTGTCTCCATTTCTCTTTCTACTGGCCATAGATTGGATTATGAAAATAACTCAAAACAACAGAAATGGGATCCAGTGGTCACTGACCAAACAACTTGATGATTTAGACTTTGCTGATGACATAGCTCTCCTATCACACAGCCACCAACAGATGCAAGATAAAATGAGTATATTAGATGAGAGATCACAACAGCTAGGACTAAAGATTAATAGAGATAAGACCAACATTATGAGAATTAATGCAGTTGGCAATAACCAAATAAAACTAGGAGAAATACCTCTACTAGACGTACAATCTTATATATATCTGGGCAGTAATATAGATAAAGAGGGAGGAACAGAAAACGATACCAAAATAAGGATATCAAAAGCAAGAGGAGCTTTCATTGCACTGGGAAACATATGGAAATCCAAAGAAATTAGGCTAAATACAAAAATACAAATTTTCAACTCCAATGTTAAGTCGGTTCTATTATATGGCTGTGAAACATGGAGAATAACAAAATTGACAATCACGAAGGTACAGACTTTCATTAATGGATGCTTGCGCAGAATAAAGGGATGGAAATGGCAGGACAAAGTCACAAATGTGGAATTATGGAAATGTACCGGTCAAATACCAGTGGATAAAGAAATACAGCGAAGACGATGGCGATGGATAGGACACACACTACGGAAACCAACTGAGAGTATTACACAACAGGCCCTTTTTTGGAATCCCCAGGGGAAAAGACAAAGAGGAAGACCAAGGAATTCTTGGAGAAGACAGATTGAAGCAGAGATGAAGATGATGGGGAAGACATGGAATGATCTTAAAAGAATTGCAAAAAACAGAACGACTTGGAAAGTGTTTGTTGAAGACCTATGCTCCACTGGGAGCTAAAAGGTAGAAGAAGAAGAACCATATCTCTCCACTGTCCTCTCACCCCAACCAGCACCACCTCAACATTCTATCAGTCCCAAGAAATGAACGTATTTAACCATATCTCTCCACTGTCTCCTCACCCCAACCAGCAACACCTCAACATTCTATCAGTCCCAAGAAATGAACGTATTTAACCATATCTCTCCACTGTCTCCTCACCCCAACCAGCACCACCTCAACATTCTATCAGTCCCAAGAAATGAACTTATCTAACCATATCTCTCCACTGTCCTCTCACCCCTACAGTCTATCAGTCCCAAGAAATGAACGTATTTAACCATATCTTTCCACTGTCTCCTCACCCCAACCAGCACCACCTCAACATTCTATCAGTCCCAAGAAATGAACGTATTTAACCATATCTTTCCACTGTCTCCTCACCCCAACCAGCAACACCTCAACATTCTATCAGTCCCAAGAAATGAACGTATTTAACCATATCTCTCCACTGTCTCCTCACCCCAACCAGCACCACCTCAACATTCTATCAGTCCCAAGAAATGAACTTATCTAACCATATCTCTCCACTGTCCTCTCACCCCTACAGTCTATCAGTCCCAAGAAATGAACGTATTTAACCATATCTCTCCACTGTCTCCTCACCCCAACCAGCACCACCTCAACATTCTATCAGTCCCAAGAAATGAACGTATTTAACCATATCTTTCCACTGTCTCCTCACCCCAACCAGCACCACCTCAACATTCTATCAGTCCCAAGAAATGAACGTATTTAACCATATCTCTCCACTGTCTCCTCACCCCAACCAGCACCACCTCAACAGTCTATCAGTCCCAAGAAATGAACTTATCTAACCATATCTCTCCACTGTCCTCTCACCCCTACAGTCTATCAGTCCCAAGAAATGAACGTATTTAACCATATCTCTCCACTGTCTCCTCACCCCAACCAGCACCACCTCAACATTCTATCAGTCCCAAGAAATGAACGTATTTAACCATATCTTTCCACTGTCTCCTCACCCCAACCAGCACCACCTCAACAGTCTATCAGTCCCAAGAAATGAACTTATCTAACCATATCTCTCCACTGTCCTCTCACCCCTACAGTCTATCAGTCCCAAGAAATGAACGTATCTAACCATATCTCTCCACTGTCTCCTCACCCCAACCAGCACCACCTCAACAATCTATCAGTCCCAAAAAATGAACTTATCTGACCATATCTCTCCAATCAAGTTCTCCTCAGTCCATTATAAACCCAAACCTTCTGTCTCTTCGTCAACATATTACTATTGGATTACACTTTCCCCATTGTTTCTATTCTCTGTACAAAACCTTCATGCCTCATATGAAGCCCGTACAACCAACATTTTTTAATCACTTTCATGACTCCATGGGGCACCAATAATGCAATTTATATCATAAGAGCATTGATAGAAAGAGCCTAAGGGGGATAAAGAACAGTCTATATACATGCAAGAAAGGATTTGACAAATTAAAGTATCTAGCAATGATCAATGTGCTTGAGAAACCCTTGTGCAAGGATCTGAGAATCATAAAAACATGTACTGTCAACAAACAGCAGCCATAAGAATTAGCAACCAAACAGGAGAGTTCCAATACATAAAACAAGGAGTCAGACAAGGCTATGTTTTGTCACCGGTTTTGTTTTCACTTTACAAAGAAAATATTATGAGATCAATAGTAGATATAAAAGGAATTGAAGTCAACGGTCACAACATAAATAATTTGCGATATGCGGATGACACAGTCCTAATAGCGGAGACAGAGAATGAACTACAAAATATGATAGACATAATAGTAAAAGAAAGCATCAAGAAAGGTCTAAGACTGAATTGTAAGAAAACAGAAGTAATGGTCATATCAAAGAAACAATCATCACGATCATGCAGCATAAAAATAAACAGGACAAATTTGAAACAAGAGCAACGCGTCAAATACTTGGGCACAATAATAACATCGGATGGAAGATGCACCACAGAAATAAAAAGCAGAATAGCTGAGGCCAAAATAGCATTTCAGAAAATGAAAAATATCTTATGCAACAAATCTATGTCAATAGAAATGAGAAAGAGAGTTCATCAGTGCTATACAGAACCAATTCTGACCTATGGAAGTGAATTATGGACAGTAAACAAACAAATGAAAAGATGATTAGAGGCCACAGAGATGGGATTTCTCAGAAGAATGTTGAAATTTTCCTAGACAGCTAAAAAGACCAACAAGGAAATTCTCAAAGAGGCCCACACAAAAAGGGAACGCCTAAAAAACATCAGAAAGAAACAATCAACATTTTTTGGGCACAACATGAGGAAAGGAAAGTTGGAATACTTAGTTCTATCTATCTGTCTATTGACATTTCAAGCCGTAGCCAGCCTATAGGGAGTAGACCAAGATACTCCTTCTCTTATCTGAATTTCTGTTCTAGCAGTTTTCAATTCTTTTAAAGATATTTGATCAAATCTCGTCATTTGTCTCTGTTCTGTGCAAGCAGCTCTATCTCATTGAGGGAGCCGATTCCTGCTGCTCTTGCCTCTCTCATCAATGTTCTTCTCAGTGTCTCTCTGGGTCTTCCTCTTTTTCTCTTACCTGTTATTTCCCACATGAGGGCTTGCTTTGCTATTTGGTTATTATCTCTTCTCATCACATGTCCAACATATGACCATTGTCTGTTCTTTATTACTGAAGATATTAGTGGTTGATTGGCAATTTCTCTAATTTCCTCGTTTGTTTTGAATTCGTTCCATGCTATACAAAGTATTTTCCTTAGACATTTATTTTCGAATGCGTTCAAATTTGTTTCTATATCTCTTGTTGTTTTCCAGCTTTCACACACATACATAAGGGTTGATAGTACATTTGATTTGAATAGTCTAAGTTTTGTATTTGTGCTGATGAGTTTTGATTTCCACAACTTTTCAAGGCTTCTGAAAGACATTGCTGCTTTAGCTATTCTGATTCTAATTTCTTTGCTTGTATCCCCTTCTCGATCAATGTGACTTCCAAGATAGATAAAGTGATCGATCTCTTCCACTGGTTTGTTTTCCATGTATATTTTGTCGTCTGTTGGAATTAAGCTAATCATGACTTTAGTCTTTTCATGATTGATCTCAAGCCCAATTTGGAATACTTAGTTACAACTGGCAAAATATAGGGAAAGAGAGATCGCGGACAACAAAGAGAGAAAATACTAGATAGCTTGGTGTCATGGAATGGAAAACAGTCAACAACAGAAATGATATGATGCACTGTGGATAGAAGATTGTGGAAGTACGTAATCGCCTACATCAACCGGTATGGCACATCATGATGCTCATTCCATAGAAGAGTGGAAGCTGATTGAATAGATAAAAGCTACCACCAGATTGAGAGCGAGTCTGTGTGGCAAAAATCATAGTTTCACTGGCTGAAAAGCGGTCATACGGTGTTCGAAGCCCGTGGTAGATAAAAAGGATTTTTTTCTATCAGGAGTGAAATAAAAATACCTGAATCTCACATGTCGTGGTGACTGCTTTGACCATCTGACCTTTATTTCTCTGGTCCCATCGACAGCCCACCAACATACAGACCATCAGATGTATATAGTAGATGTGTCATAGGATAGTTTTTATTTTTGTCATTCACCAGATCAAGTAATCACGGGTCCAGATCATGGTAGGGTTAGATAAAGCCCTCCCCTCGGGGTTAAAATAAAAACTCTTGACTCTAATATCTTGTGGTGAATGCACTGGGCACGCAGCCCTTATTCTACAGCTTTACTGAAACAGGCTAAAAGTCTTTAATTATGTATTGGCCACTTGAATGTAAATATTTACATACCAGACTTTCTACTGTTTAGCCTAATATTTGTGTAAATTTTATGAGAACATAAAAATAATAATAATAAACAAGATTGTACACATATATAGTGTGCTTTATGTATCCATGTAGCTTCAGTATAAAACATACATCAACTAGTACTTGAACACTGTGGGAATCAAAGTGAAAAAATGAAATGGTTACACTAGACGGATACTTGCCTAGGTACTCAAAGATCTGTCGAATGCTGAGAAGTGTTGACAGGAACAAGGTCAGGGACACTAGGAAGATGAGTTGTACCTACAAGTATGGACAACAAACAGCTTGTGAATCAATCATGCTAAAACAATTGACAATAGTTTGTGAAACAATCATGCTAAAACAATTGACAATAGTTTGTGAAACAATCAAGCTAAAACAATTGACAATAGTTTGTGAAACAATCAAGCTAAAATAATTGACAACAGTTTGTGAAACAATCAAGCTAAAACAATTGACAATAGTTTGTGAAACAGTCATGCTAAAACAATTGTCAACAGTTTGTGAATCAATCATGCTAAAACAATTGACAACAGTTTGTGAAACAATCATGCTAAAACAATTGACAACAGTTTGTGAAACAATCATGCTAAAACAATTGACAACAGTTTGTGAATCAATCATGCTAAAACAATTGACAATAGTTTGTGAAACAGTCATGCTAAAACAATTGACAACAGTTTGTGAAACAATCAAGCTAAAACAATTGACAACAGTTTGTGAAACAATCAAGCTAAAACAATTGACAACAGTTTGTGAAACAATCAAGCTAAAACAATTGACAACAGTTTGTGAAACAATCAAGCTAAAACAATTGACAACAGTTTGTGAAACAATCATGCTAAAACAATTGACAACAGTTTGTGAATCAATCATGCTAAAACAATTGACAACAGTTTGTGAATCAATCATGCTAAAACAATTGACAACAGTTTGTGAAACAATCAAGCTAAAACAATTGACAACAGTTTGTGAAACAATCAAGCTAAAACAATTGACAACAGTTTGTGAAACAATCAAGCTAAAACAATTGACAACAGTTTGTGAAACAATCATGCTAAAACAATTGACAACAGTTTGTGGATCAATCATGCTAAAACAATTGACAACAGTTTGTGAAACAATCATGCTAAAACAATTGACAACAGTTTGTGAATCAATCATGCTAAAACAATTGACAACAGTTTGTGAAACAATCATGCTAAAACAATTGACAACAGTTTGTGAAACAATCAAGCTAAAACAATTGACAACAGTTTGTGAAACAATCATGCTAAAACAATTGACAACAGTTTGTGAAACAATCATGCTAAAACAATTGACAACAGTTTGTGAAACAATCATGCTAAAACAATTGACAACAGTTTGTGAAACAATCATGCTAAAACAATTGACAACAGTTTGTGAAACAATCAAGCTAAAACAATTGACAACAGTTTGTGAAACAATCAAGCTAAAACAATTGACAACAGTTTGTGAAACAATCATGCTAAAACAATTGACAACAGTTTGTGGATCAATCATGCTAAAACAATTGACAACAGTTTGTGAAACAATCATGCTAAAACAATTGACAACAGTTTGTGAATCAATCATGCTAAAACAATTGACAACAGTTTGTGAAACAATCATGCTAAAACAATTGACAACAGTTTGTGAAACAATCAAGCTAAAACAATTGACAACAGTTTGTGAAACAATCATGCTAAAACAATTGACAACAGTTTGTGAAACAATCATGCTAAAACAATTGACAACAGTTTGTGAAACAATCATGCTAAAACAATTGACAACAGTTTGTGAAACAATCATGCTAAAACAATTGACAATAGTTTGTGAAACAAACATGCTAAAACAATTGACAACAGTTTGTGAAACAATCATGCTAAAACAAATGACAACAGTTTGTGAAACAATCATGCTAAAACAATTGACAATAGTTTGTGAAACAATCATGCTAAAACAATTGACAATAGTTTGTGAAACAATCATACTAAAACAAATGACAATAGTTTGTGAAACAATCATGCTAAAACAAATGACTCCAGTTTGTGAATCAATAAAACAATTGACAACAGTTTGTGAAACAATCATACTAAAACAAATGACAATAGTTTGTGAAACAATCATGCTAAAACAAATGACAATAGTTTGTGAATCAATAAAACAATTGACAATAGTTTGTGAAACAATCATACTAAAACAAATGACAATAGTTTGTGAAACAATCATGCTAAAAAAAATGACAATAGTTTGTGAATCAATAAAACAATTGACAACAAGCAGTTTGTGAATCAATCATGTTAAGACAAAAGTCAGTGTGTGTCTTACCGGTAACCTGTCAGCATTCGTGTGCCATACTTATTTCACATGCAGACAAAATAACACCTTAAAAACCTAATCCTCCAAAATCCTGTCTAATTTAACATCAATTTATACAGCAAAGTGTCATTTATAAATCTAAAGTCATGCTCTGATACTTTGTAAAGTACTTTGTTGGTTCTGACAAAGATCTCACAAAAAACAAAATACTTCACAAAGATCTCAGAACCAACAAAATACTTCACAAAGATCTCAGAACCAACAAAATACTTCACAATGATCTCAGAACCAACAAAATACTTCACAATGATCTCAGAATCAACAAAATACTTCACAAAGATCTCAGAACCAACAAAATACTTCACAAAGATCTCAGAACCAACAAAATACTTCACAAAGATCTCAGAATCAACAAGCTACTTCACAAAGATCTCAGAACCAACAAAATACTTCACAAAGATCTCAGAACCAACAAAATACTTCACAAAGATCTCAGAAACAAAAAAATACTTCACAAAGATCTCAGAATCAACAAAATACTTCACAAAGATCTCACACACAAAAATACTTCACATAGATCTCAGAAACAACAAAATACTTCACAAACATCTCAGAATGAACAAAATACTTCACAAAGATCTCAGAACCAATAAGCTACTTCACAATGATCACAGAACCAACAAAATACTTCACCCACAACATCTCACAACCAACAAAATACATACATTTTTCAGAACCAGCAAAATACTTAACAGAGTTGTCACAATACTTAATCATGCACATATTCTAACATTTTTGATGATTAATATTTCCAGCTGCACTCATTTGGCCAATCAGATTTTTGGTACTTCTCAAGCGAAACCAGTTTCCTGCTCAAGTGTGTCTACCCAGTCAATTTTCAAAAATGAACATTTTCAGGTCACAAATGAATCTACTTATGTGAGTGATCTGCTATTTCATTCAGCTTGTGGAGTCCACCTGATTGATGAAACTTCAAGAAATACATTCTACCAATTTTGACTACTTTAGTTCGCAGTTGTGACGATAGTTTCTGTCAAAAATATCAGGTAATAAGACTTCACTATTTGTAAATGTATTGAGATGAATTATATAGCTCCAAGAGATTTGGCAAGATGGATGACCCACAAATTAAACACAATCACCAACATCGTATGCCATACCAGTTGGTGTAGGTGATCATGTCCTTCCACAATTTTCTATCCACAGTGCATTGTATCAAGTATGTTGTTCACTATTTCCCATACCATTGTAAACGGGGAAGAAAAGTGATATTGCATTTAGTAACGGACACCCAGGTCCATGGTGGGTGAAAATTAAAATTTAAGTTATAGTCAAGGTCATCAGACCACGTAAGCGCAATATTTAAAAACTTTACTACCAGACTGTGTGGGCAGACAGATTCAACAAATATTTGGGGAAATATTCATTATTAACAGAAACATAGGCAGATAGATTTGTTCACTTGTAGATATCATTCAACAGATTTGTTCACTTGAGGATACTGTTCAACAGATTTGTTCACTTGAGGATATTGTTTAACAGATTTGTTTGCTTGAGGATATTGTTCAACAGATTTGTTCATTTGAGGAAGGAATATACTCCCTTAGTATGTCAGTATGTATGTATTAACTCATTCCGGACCACTAACCAACACATCGGTTCCACTTATGAAGGTACTTTCAGGACCAAAACAGACACATCGGATCGGACTACAGTGGAATATTTTAAAGTAAAATAACGATCCTGTATAAATATTCACCAATACTTGCATTCGATATCTAGAAGAAGCTTTCTTATTACTTTGATTATCACATGGTATTTTCTTTGTTATGGAGGTTGACTGGTTGAATGTTCTATGTAAATGTGCATTTATTTCTGACAAATAGTGGCCACACCACTACTTCTATTTCTTGTGCATAATTTCATTATTTGTGGACATAAATGCATAAAGTAAAGTGTATATTAAAGAACTTTGGATTAGTTTGTGTAAACTTTCTAGGATAATGGGTAGAAAAACACTTCTAGTCAGGGAAAAGAGAGGTACATAAAAAATTATATTTTCAATTGAAAATTACCTGCCTTTGAATATTTTAATACTATTTATAATAAATCATATATTTTTTCCTTCAGATATCATCAACAGATTGCTATTTTCATTTTCTGCAACCATTTCCTTTCCTGGTGATGTATAACATGTACCACATTTCATTATATTATTGCGTGAAATCGTCAAATGAAAAAGACAATATAGAATTTTTCTAAATTAAAAATTCATCTGGTCCAAACATAAAGTCCGCCAAAATCCAGAAAGAGTTAAACTGAACAGAGAATGCAGAAAACAAAACCCAGGAGTGCAGGCTTTGATTTTAAGAACTTTTCAGAGGTTGATGTAGACATTAAAATAGATGGGTCTGTTATTCTTTAAAGGCAGAGTTCATGGCCTTTACTTCCCGAAATTGTTCACACACACACAAAAGTATACCAATAAATTATGCAATTTACAAAAAAATATACAAATAAATTATGCAACTTACAAAAAAAATCAGAGACAATGGAGCTGGCGTGTCCACAGCTACTAATGACAGAAGGATATGAAGAAGAGGTGCTAAGATCACAAAGATGACCACGGTTGCCACCAGCAGGGGAACTTGCACCACATCCAGATTATCCTCGCCTGTTGTTTGTGATTTGAAGGATGACAATGTTGGCACTAAGTACAGCTGCAGCAACACAAACCTGGAAATGGAAAAGTCAACCTGTGCTAAACTGGACACACAATCAGATGATTTCACAACATATATCAACATCAGGTTGCATGTCCTTTACAGAACGCTGCATTGCCCACAGCCCATCTGAAAGAATCTCTGTCTCTAGCCAGATCTCACACAGAACGCTGCATTCCCCACAGCCCATCTGAAAGAATCTCTGTCTCTAGCCAGATCTCACACAGAACGCTGCATTCACCACAGCCCATCTGCAAGAAAGAATATCTGTCTCTAGCCAGATCTCACACAGAACGCTGCATTCACCACAGCCCATCTGCAAGAAAGAATATCTGTCTCTAGCCAGATCTCACACAGAACGTTGCATTCCCCACAGCCCATCTGCAAGAAAGAATATCTGTCTCTAGCCAGATCTCACACAGAACGCTGCATTCCCCACAGCCCATCTGCAAGAAAGAATATCTGTCTCTAGCCAGATCTCACACAGAACGCTGCATTCACCACAGCCCATCTGCAAGAAAGAATATCTGTCTCTAGCCAGATCTCACAAAGAACGTTGCATTCCCCACAGCCCATCTGCAAGAAAGAATATCTGTCTCTAGCCAGATCTCACAAAGAACGTAGCATTCACCACAGCCCATCTGCAAGAAAGAATATCTGTCTCTAGCCAGATCTCACACAGAACGCTGCATTCACCACAGCCCATCAGAAAAAAATCTGTCTCTCAAATCTCCCACTTCTGTTGTCATGTTCAAGGTCTCCTTGTTGTCTTGAAAACACATTCTTCTTGGTCTGCCCCTGATGTTCACAACATGCACTTACTGAGATATGGGTCAATAATGATTGAGTTCATGATAACAGTGGAGTGCTGTAACAGTAATCAGTTCATGCATTTACTATGTAAGTTATCACCACTGGGTGAGTTATATATATAAACGTTGTTATTCACAAAACAAGAATCTCAATTTAATTTCATTCTTCAGAATGCTTTTCAGGATCATCATCATTGTACTCTGGAGAACCCATAGGTAACCCTAACTTCTCCTCAAAATGTTCATCAGCTCACAAAGACCAAACAGTTCTAGTTTAGTGTTGGTTGACAACTCTTCTCATTCATCCATAATATCATTCTATTTTGGCAATGTCAATCTTCACACACCCATTCACACGGTCTAGATAATGATATAGGTTAACCTCCAAAGTGCTTCATTCTACCTACCTCTCTGAGGTTGTCCATGATATCTCTCCTATCCAATGGTTGTCCATGATATCTCTCCTATCCAATGGTTGTCCATGATATCTCTCCTATCCAATGGTTGTCCATGATATCTCTCCTATCCAATGGTTGTCCATGACATCTCTCCTATCCAATGGTTGTCCATGACATCTATCCTATCCAGTGGTTGTCCATAATATATCTGTCCTATCCAATGGTTGTCCATACTATATCTGTCCTATCCAATGGTTGTCCATACTATATCTGTCCTATCCAATGGTTGTCCATAATATATCTATCCTATCCAATGGTTGTTCTAATATATCTATCCTATCCAATGGTTGTCCATAATATATCTGTCCTATCCAATGGTTGTCCATGATATATCTATCCTATCCAATGGTTGTCCATAATATATCTGTCCTATCCAATGGTTGTCCATAATATATCTATCACATCCAATGGTTGTCCATAATATATCTATCCTATCCAATGGTTGTCCATAATATATCTGTCCTATCCAATGGTTGTCCATAATATATCTATCCTATGCAATGGTTGTCCATAATATATCTGTCCCATCCAATGGTTGTCCATAATATATCTGTCCTATCCAATGGTTGTCCATAATATATCTATCCTATCCAATGGTTGTCCATAATATATCTGTCCTATCCAATGGTTGTCCATAATATATCTATCCTATGCAATGGTTGTCCATAATATATCTGTCCTATCCAATGGTTGTCCATAATATATCTGTCCTATCCAATGGTTGTCCATAATATATCTATCCTATGCAATGGTTGTCCATAATATATCTATCCTATCCAATGGTTGTCCATGACATCTGTCCTATGCAATGGTTGTCCATGACATCTGTCCTATGCAATGGTTGTCCATGATATCTCTCCTATCCAATGGTTGTCCATGACATCTGTCCTATGCAATGGTTGTCCATGACATCTGTCCTGTCCAATGGTTGTCCATGACATCTGTCCTATCCAATGGTTGTCCATCTGACATGATTGCTCAGCACTAACCTCTCTATTCTTTTGTTGTTCTCCTGTCAACACCAACATGACCCAGGATGAGCAAGGTATCAGTGCAGATCTCTGTACCAACACCAGCTACTGTCTACAGATGGAGCCTGCCTGGACTTTGCTGATGAAGCTCATCGAGGCACACAGAAAGAAGTGTCAACTTGTAACATCCAGATAAAAGCATTTTTCATGACCATGACCCTCACCATCATCTAGTTTTCTCCATTGTCTTCATTGTCAACATTGGAATGAATATCCTTCATATAGCTCCTTATTCTAATTTGGTTTGGACATTATCTACATGGATCTTCCTGGTGTCATAGGAAATTCATGTAAATCCCAGTTTGAGAATGTGGCTAACACTAGGGCAAAACAAAAGTCATGAACTTAAGTAGTGACAAAACTAGAACTTACCAAATAAATGAGAAAATAGTTGGAATGACAGATGTTGATATGACTGTGCCCAGTGCCCAGCAGACAAGACAAGTGCAGATAAATGGATATACTGTGAATAGTAATTGCTCTGTCACCTAAGCAGGACCAGAAAAATGTACAACTTAGAGAATATTTAAACAAATAAATAATGGCAAAATAATGACTACTCAAATTTCAGACATCAACTAAAGCACAAACTAAAAATATGAAATTAAAAATAGAATTGTCACTATAGTACCTGAAACGACATGATTTATGATCTCATAGTCATTGACACACACATAGACAGGATTAAGCACCAGCATTCTGAGGTGAGCTGGAAGTGTTCCTTCACTTTGACTTCATCTAAATCTTGAAGTCAGGTATCTACTGATTGCTGGAATGGAGCTAGAAACTCACTGAAGAGCATGTACATTTCATAACCAACAGCATTACATTTTCACAAACAACATCAACAATGTTGAAATAGACCCATATTTGATTGAAACATAACTCATTTTGATTTAACCAACACAAGCATTCAAGACTTTGTTGCATCTCCACCCTAACTACACTCTTCATATAGATAGTGATGCTGAGATCCACATTTTTCCAAATGTTTCCTCTATTTTGTTGTTCAGTTTCCTACTCAGCAAGAGAAAGATGAGCAACCACCATAAATCTAGATTATGAGCAGCCTACTATACCGAACATTTACACACTGCTCAATCAATGCAGGGTCCGCTGGCTTGGCCATTTACACCATAAGATAGATAGCCACCTACCAAAAGATATACTTTATGGACAACTAGCAGATGACAAAAGAACTAGGGGACGCCCAACAACTTTGATTTATAGATGTGTGTAAACGTGACATTAAGACTCTGAACATAAACCCTGCAGCCTGAGAAGAGATAGCTGCAGTCCGCAATCTTTGGAAACACTATACAGCTTCAACTCAAGCAAGAAGCAGACAAAGTAATATACAAAGAGAATACACCACAAAAGAAAAGAAAAAATAGTAACATTTCTTAGGGACACAGCAAAATCCATAGTCAACTATAACCAACGGAGGCTACTACTACTACACTTTGTCTTTCATGAGGCCAGATTTTGTTGTGTTATCCAGAAATTAGACAACTGATTGAAGTAAATTACATTAACAAAAAGGAATTTGTGGTAGTGTGGCTGCAAACAACCTCTGAGCAAATGAGCAGATTAAATGCCACCCACAGCACATAAGGTTTTCCAAAAAAATAGCTCTTATGGTTAAAGCCCACCCACAGCACATAAGGTTTCTAAAATAGCTCTTGGGGGGGTCCATCCAGCTACCAGACGAAATGGTTCACATTCTAGGAAGGTAGAGAGAGGAATGTCACCATCACTACTGAGTTTGTGCTGAGGGCAAAGACAGTTTTTGGTACGTTACTGGTGCCAACTCACATCTCTATCTTTATCTTTTTCATTAATAAAAGCTTGAAGTTGGTTGGTGCATTAGCTCACATTTCAAATGCAGAAAATTTGTGATAATTTCCCTCTTTTAAGCAGACAATGAAATATGTATGGCCTCTAGCATCTTGACAGACGGTTGCAGGCAATCATAAATCTTCACAGGTTTGGTCATATTTTAATGTATTAGGTTATGAAATGTTTTATAGAGCAGTCTCTCTCATCGTCTGCCAATATTGGATCCACAGATCCAACTGCAGAATGAATAAAGTGCACTTGTGCTGATTACCTAGCCTCATCTTCTTTCTCTAGCATCTTTCATCTTCTGATTTTAACCATGACCATTTGCAGTCTATACAAACCCGGTTTTTTTTTTTTAGAGAGTAGCTATTTTTAGATGCTGGTGACATCAAATAAGGAGTTTCTACCTGGGACATGTTGGCATAAATGTCAGTGCTACACCCATAATCCAGTCAGTGTCACACCCATAATAGTGACAGTGCCACACCCATAATAGTGACAGTGTCACACCCATAATAGTGACAGTGCCACACCCATAATTGTGTCATTGCCACACCCATAATTGTGTCAGTCTTTCTATCTATCTATTGACCTTTCGAGCCGTAGCCGGTCCATAGGGCATAGACCCAGATACTCTTTCTCTTATCTAAATTTTTATTCTAGCAGTTTTCAATCCTTGTAAAAATCTTTTAATCAAATCTCGCCATTTGTCTCTGTTCTGTGCAAGCAGCTCTATCTCATTGAGGGAGCCGTTTCCTGCTGCTCTTGCCTCTCTCATCAATGTTCTTCTCAGTGTCTCTCTGGGTCTTCCTCTTTTCCTCTTACCTGTTGTTTCCCACATGAGGGCTTGCTTTGTTATTTGGTTATTATCTCTCCTCATCACATGTCCAACATATGTCCATCGTCTTTTCTTGATTACTGAAGATATTAGTGGTTGATTGGCGATTTCTCTAATTTCCTCATTTATTTTGAATTCGTTCCACGCTATACCAAGTATTTTCCATAGACATTTATTTTCGAATGCGTTCAACTTTGTTTCTATGTCTCTTGTTATTTTCCACAATAAAGTATACACAAGACAAAGTATAGACATAGAATCGTGTCATTGCCACACCCATAATCATGTCAGCATGGGTTTACATGGGATTCTCTCTCTCTCTGCGATCAGGACTCAATCAGAGTAGGATTCCAGACTCTCACATGAAGTCAGGTGTCAGGTTAAGTGTGTTGATCGCCCCCACTAGCAGAACATCACAATTAGAGTCCGCCAGATCCACTCTGATTGAACACACGTTAAAATGTTGCACTGTGTTCTGCGCCAGTGGCCCAGTGCATCCGATTTCAGCCAGCATTTTATTCAGGTTTGCATTCCTTAGCCTTTGATTGTCCCCAATCTTCCTGCAAGGCAGCAGATGATCTTTTCCGTAGGGGATTCTGCCCTTAGATGGTCGGCCCTCCCAGGTTTACGAGCACCATCTGCCCGAGTCATAGAGGTGATTAACACAGACATGCACACACAAAGATAGGAGATGTGACCAACACAGACTTGCACACAGCGATACGAGGCATGACTAACACTGACACACATCAAGTTATATGACACATGACTAACATAAACATGCACATAAAGATATGAGATATGACTGACACAGACATACACACACAAAGATATGACACGTGCCTGACATAGACATGCACACACAAGGATATGAGATGTGACATACACAGATATGCACACACAAAGATATGAGATATGACTAACATAAACATGCACACAAAGATATGAGATATCTAACCCAAACATGCACACGCAAAGATATGACAGATGACTAACACAGATACACACTAAGATATGACTAAACACATACACACATAAAGATATGAGACATGATTAACAAGGACACACCAAGATATGAGATATGACTAACATGACACACACCAAGATATGAGCCATGGCCAGCACACACATACACACACAAGCTAAGATATGAGCCATGGCTAGCACAGAAATACATCAAGATATGAGCCATGGCTAGAACAGAAACACATCAAGATATGAGCCATGTCTTCACAGAAAAACACCAAAAAATGAACCATGTCCAGCACAGAAACACATTAAGGTATATATATGCTTGGGTTTGTCATAGTACTCTTCTTAACGTGGGAATCATCAACATACGAGACGTAGGCCCCGATTAACTGTTCACAGGTTTCGTTCAAACAGTTGTCCGGAGATTTGAGGGTGCAGTCTGACCCGTAGAACGTTCCCTTGCATGTACAGTTCCTGGTTGACTGTTCACAGGTGTCGTTGAAACAGTTGTCCGGACATTCGAGAGTGCATTCTGATCCGTAGTACGTTTCCTTGCACGTACAGTCTGTACTTTCCGGGTCACATATGATGTCACAGCCATCAGAACACGTCTGTTTGCACTGTAGCCCAAAATTACCATCGGGACAAGTGTCACTACAGATGTAGCCAGGACGTTTACATTGTAGGCATTTTCCGGATTTTTCCTCACATAAAGGACAGACACTAAGACACAACCCGGAGCAGTCGTGTCCATAGATCCCATGTGAACAGTTGCCGTGACACTTACCGATGATGACGTTGTATCCTTTGCAGCAACCACTACACACTGCACAAAACGACCAAGAATGCCCGTCCAGACAATAGGTGTCTGTAAATGTTTGCACCTCACTCACCGTCAGTGCACTGTCGGCCTGCGAAATGGTCGATGAGAACTCAATCTTAATGTGTGCCATTGTCGCTTGTGTGGTGACTACAATAGTGTTCGCAGAAATGTTTGGGTATGATATATCATTATACTGGAACACTACACCGCCACTGTCAGAGAAAGCCTGTAGAGTGGCATTCTTTACCCGAATCATAGTGCCAGCTCGATGATAAATTCGAATGGTGTGAATCTTCCAGGATGTGGCATAGTTCAGATACCAGTAAACAGAATTGGTCCCACTTCTCAATTGTGTGTGTGTGCAGTCATTGTCATAGAGATTGGTCTTTGTTTTGCCATTAACTGCAGCCTCTGGTCCACACCCGTCTCCTGTATAGCTAGCATTAAATGTGTCGGTCTGGTTTGTGTTCTGTTTGAGAGCCACATTCCGACCCCCGCCAATGTAGGTGGAGCAGGTATTTGCAAATATCGCCCCTTCAATCCGTAACTTGTTGATCAGACCAGCCCCAGAGCAAAAGACATCAATCTTGTGCGAACTAACTACAAACCGTGATTCATTGTTACATGAGGCAGAACCATTTAGTTTTACCGTGAAACTGTCCAGATCTGTTAAGTCATTCGCATAAATCCTAAACCAGGAGAACGGCAAAGATTGATTGAGAGTTGCCTCAACTGATGTAAAATTTGTGTCCGGATTACATGTGGTGTCGTTGTTATCAAACAGGAAAGTAGGTTAAGATTTTTTAGCGTATTTGTAAACGAAATCCAAGTACTGACACTGGGGTCCGAAATATTCGTGCTGACAACTGTCATTGTTTGGGCATGTCCCTGTAGTTTTGTCACAAACTGAGTCGTTATAGCAGTGACATTGTAACATACAATTCGTCCCAAACCAACCGGCTGCACAAATTAGGTCATTAACTACCAAGGTCTCGAACGAAGCCAGCAAAATAAAGACTTGATCTACAGTGGTGGTGAACGAACTGTGTACAAACATTTATTATCAAACCGTGGTTACATTTCTAAAAATCCGCCAACTCGCTGTGATAACAAATAGCGTGATGTTCACAGTCAACATTGTTTAAACGATAGCTCGGACGCGATCATGCTTCCATCTTGGTGCGTCCAATGATGTCATATCAAAAGTGTTCTTTTTAGTGTCCCTCTAGGTCTTATTATACATGGGATTGAACATCATTTACAAAGTTTAAACTCTCATTTTTAACCTAGAAAATAGATTTGTTAATGCAACAGTACAATTTCAGTATTTCTGTGTGTAAAAGTTCATGTTTGAAACCTTGGCTCGCACTATTTTTTGTTAATTTTGTACTTTCATTAGGTCTATATTTCGCTCACTGGTGGTTAGTGCAGATATTATATTATGTAGTAAAATAGTGGGATCTTACATATTTCAAAACTTAACTTTTACTTTAACAGCCACACATAAACTTGTTGACATGTATTGTTTCATGTGACTAAAAGTTTTAAAATGTTCTATGGATTATTGCTTTGATATTTGTGTTTTGGTAGGCCTACATCAACAATGGTGTTTTTATTGTTTTCTTATTATGGTCCTGAGAGAGATGGTAACAAACGTAATATCAAGACCATATTGTCAGTGTAAATGTTGTGGTTCACAGCAAAGTGAATTATCTGTGCACCCCCTTCACATCCAACGACGACATTAATAAGCACAAGAATTTCCTTCACTTTTCAATCCCTAACGAAGTACATTGCAAGAGTTTTTGTAAGATGTCACAGTCTACCTTCACTCAGCTCCTTACAGGAACAAAATGATTTGTTATTTGTATTAGATCAGTTTCTGGTGTCTGTCAAATATAAAACAACATCTACATTATAGTTTACATGAATTCTGTGTAACGGTAAAGTACGAGACTTGAACCAGCATCTTAGCACACGAGTTTCCACCCATATGTGCTTGACCGCCTATCCAGAAGTGTTCTGAGACTTCTGGATAGTGTCGCTTCAAGCATCGAAACTCATGATGCGAGGTGACATTCCTCACCTTCCCAGGGTAATACCCTGGTACTCATTTCTGCCAATGGCTGGGTCGACCGTGGAGGTATTTTTTTTTTCAACCACGAGTACAACTCACACTGCTCCCAGCGAGAATCGAACACGGGTTGTCCGAACGTCGGTAGTCAAGTCAGGTGGTTTTCCCAACTAGTATACCGAGGCCCCCCCCCCCCTCCCAAATTCTGTGTGTTTAAAATGTACGTTAGGCTAACCATGTTATTGTTATTCTACCAAATTGACATGCGGAAAAAAAGAGAGGAATGTCTCTACTTGTTAAGATTCACCCACCACCAGAAACAGTTAATGTTTTGTTTGATAGAAACACAAGTAATGGCTATAAAGTCACGTTCCTATCCTAGACAACAGTCGCAGAAATCGGTAAGAGAAACATATCCTTCAATTACAGCTGGATTTTCTGACCTAGATCATGCCATCTAAAGAGCATGATACAAACTGCTGTGTAACGCTGTCTCTTCCTCAAATTTTGCTGAGCCATTTCTTATTTTTATTCTCCATCTGTTGGCAGTTTCTCCAAATCACTTTCACTGATAGAGGATGCAATACTTAAACAATATTCCACAAGCAGAACAAATCATAGCAAGCACACACTAGTTATGGTACACTGTGTCCCCTCTTGGCAGACTCATTTTGCTACAGAAATACATAGCAAATACTCACAGCTGCTAGGATTGGTTCTTCCATTCGAAACGCTTTGAACTGCAGCAACACCCAACCTGCGGTGAGCACTACAAATAGGTTTATTAAAGCCACCAGAAAGATATGCCAGAATGACAGCCTGAAATAGAGCAAATATAGACAAAGCATTTATTGGTAGCAACATCTTGGGAATCAAGTGGAAGACGTGGGCAATATCTGTGAACATTATGATTGTAACATCTTGGGAATCAAGTGGAAGACGTGGGCAATATCTGTGAACATTATGATTGTAACATCTTGGGAATAAAGTGGAAGACGTGGGCAATATCTGTGAACATTATGATTGTAACATCTTGGGAATCAAGTGGAAGATGTGGGGAATATCTGTGAACATTATGATTGTAACATCTTGGGAATCAAGTGGAAGACGTGGGCAATATCTGTGAACATTATGATTGTAACATCTTGGGAATCAAGTGGAAGACGTGGGCAATATCTGTGAACATTATGATTGTAACATCTTGGGAATCAAGTGGAAGACGTGGGCAATATCTGTGAACATTATGATTGTAACATCTTGGGAATCAAGTGGAAGACGTGGGCAATATCTGTGAACATTATGATTGTAACATCTTAGGAATAAAGTGGAAGACGTGGGCAATATCTGTGAACATTATGATTGTAACATCTTGGGAATCAAGTGGAAGACGTGGGCAATATCTGTGAACATTATGATTGTAACATCTTGGGAATCAAGTGGAAGACGTGGGCAATATCTGTGAACATTATGATTGTAACATCTTAGGAATAAAGTGGAAGACGTGGGCAATATCTGTGAACATTATGATTGTAACATCTTGGGAATCAAGTGATTTGTATACATTAAAGACTGACAGCACTGGATCCTAATTTTTTTATGCCTCTTACTATGTTTGATGTTATATATGTGAAATGGTGCTCCATGGTAGCCATATAATGTGGAGATGGCACAAGATCATACAAGTATTGTTATATTTATGTATATGTGTGTGTATGTGTTGTTTTTATTAAAAAAAAGACAAAGAATCCAATCACGCCAAGTGGCATATAGGGAATATGGTGTTAGTGGTTATAATTTGTACAGACCTTCGGCACATGATTTTTGGGGTTATGTGGTCGGTACTATACCCCGTGCCGCTTTTCTTTCCCAGAAAAAAATCTGGTACCCATTTAAGGCTGGGTGAGCCCTGAAGCTGTTGGTCAGGATCGATTCCGACCTCTTGTCCTTTGTAGTCCAGTTCACTAACCACTATTGCGGCTCACTGTGTATTGTTGGGATACATACATTTGTTTGGGATAAAATAAGACAAATGACAATAATGACATAGAAGATAAACTTACCATAAAAGAGGAACAATCGATGCCAGCACATATGTATGCGTCGGTATGAAGATAATCACAAATGTGATAACGCACCTGCACAAATGATCAATATGATTATATGTCAGGAGAACTAATTACTATCTTCATTAGGTGAGTTCACAAAAAACATGATTGCTACGTCAGGAGAACTAATTACTATCTTCATTAGGTGAGTTCACAAAAAACATGATTGTTATGTCAGGAGAACTAATTACTATCTTCATTAGGTGAGTTCACAAAAAACATGATTGTTACGTCAGGAGAACTAATTACTATCTTCACTAGGTGAGTTCACAAAATGAACAGTGACAATATTCATATGTTAAAGAGTTCAAACTTGTAGATGGGGAGAGAACAGGACATAGCCATAAACAAGATAAATTTACATTTAACCGACTGAAGTGTCAGGAATTTTGGTACACGCTGGGGAGAGAACAGGACATAGCCATAAACAAGATAAATTTACATTTAACCGATTGAAGTGTCAGGAATTTCGGTACACGCTGGGGAGAGCAGTCATAAATGAACAAATCATACCTCTCACACACATTCTCCCTCATATGTACACACACAACTGATATCCTTTTAAGTCAAAGTTGGCACATGGAGCAGAAATTCTAGACTTTTCTTGTCTGAGTATCCTTCTACCAAGCATCAGACTTTGCACACAACCCACAGTGTATCTTACCAGACTAGATAATTTTGGGCAAGCCAACCTTAGTAAGGGAGAAAATGTTTGGGCAAGCCAACCTTAGTAAGGGAGAAAATGACAAATGTTGTTGCCTCTTAGTGTTTCTTTACATCTACCTTTTTTTTCTTTATCCAGATGTTTACTGTTCCTGTTTTACGATTCTCCAATAATCTCTTATCACCACATGGTCAACATATGCCAACCTTCTTGATTATAGATAACATAATAATAATAATAATAAATGATAATAAATAAATGATGATAATGTTGGATGCATGGCTATTTCTCTTATTCCTGCAGTAGTCTTGAATTCATTCAACAACAAACAAAGTATATCCATGAGACATAAGACACCTGAAGCAAGTGTGGAATTGTGTCCTGCACCACTACCATTGGTCCAGAAAACACAAATCCCTGGCCATCACTATGCAGGTTATCAGCCAAACTACATCAATAAGGTAACATTAGATCTCCTGTCACAGGCAGCTTTGATCTAGAGGATGCAAGAATTATCAGAAAGATCTGGCAAAGGATGACTGATGGGTGGACAAGAGGTACCGGCATGAATGGCAAGGGATGACTGAGGGGATGGACAAGAGGTGCTGGTATGAGTGGCAAGGGATGACTGAGGGGATGGATAAGAGGTGCTGGCATGAGTGGCAAGGGAGGACTGAGGGGATGGATAAAAGGTGCCGGTATGAGTGGCAAGGGAGGACTGAGGGGATGGATAAGAGGTGCTGGCATGAATGGCAAGGGAGGACTGAGGGGATGGATAAGAGGTGCTGGCATGAGTGGCAAGGGAGGACTGAGGGGTGGATAAGAGGTGCTGGCATGAATGGCAAGGGAGGACTGAGGGGATGGATAAGAGGTGCTGGCATGAATGGCAAGGGAGGACTGAGGGGATGGATAAGAGGTGCCGGCATGAGTGGCAAGGGAGGACTGAGGGGATGGATAAGAGGTGCCGGCATGAGTGGCAAGGGAGGACTGAGGGGATGGATAAGAGGTGCTGGCATGAATGGCAAGGGAGGACTGAGGGGATGGACAAGAGATGCTGGTATGAGTGGCAAGGCAGGACTGAGGGGATGGATAAGAGGTGCTGGTATGAGTGGCAAGGGAGGACTGAGGGGATGGATAAGAGGTGCTGGTATGAGTGGCAAGGGAGGACTGAGGGGATGGATAAGAGGTGCCGGTATGAGTGGCAAGGGAGAACTGAGGGGATGGATAAGAGGTGCCGGTATGAGTGGCAAGGGAGGACTGAGGGGATGAATAAGAGGTGCCGGTATGAGTGGCAAGGGAGGACTGAGGGATGGATAAGAGGTGCTGGCATGAGTGGCAAGGGAGGACTGAGGGGATGGATAAGAGGTGCTGGCATGAATGGCAAGGGAGGACTGAGGGGATGGATAAGAGGTGCTGGCATGAGTGGCAAGGGAGGACTGAGGGGATGGATAAGAGGTGCTGGCATGAATGGCAAGGGAGGACTG
Source organism: Megaustenia siamemsis (assembly GCA_032433765.1). Classification (NCBI taxonomy): domain Eukaryota; kingdom Metazoa; phylum Mollusca; class Gastropoda; order Stylommatophora; family Ariophantidae; genus Megaustenia; species Megaustenia siamemsis. The sequence goes on along the minus strand of JAVIAB010000047.1, from coordinate 96,698,548 downwards.
AGGGGATGGATAAGAGGTGCTGGCATGAATGGCAAGGGAGGACTGAGGGGATGGATAAGAGGTGCCGGCATGAGTGGCAAGGGAGGACTGAGGGGATGGATAAGAGGTGCCGGCATGAGTGGCAAGGGAGGACTGAGGGGATGGATAAGAGGTGCCGGCATGAGTGGCAAGGGAGGACTGAGGGGATGGATAAGAGGTGCTGGCATGAATGGCAAGGGAGGACTGAGGGGATGGACAAGAGATGCTGGTATGAGTGGCAAGGCAGGACTGAGGGGATGGATAAGAGGTGCTGGTATGAGTGGCAAGGGAGGACTGAGGGGATGGATAAGAGGTGCTGGTATGAGTGGCAAGGGAGGACTGAGGGATGGATAAGAGGTGCCGGTATGAGTGGCAAGGGAGAACTGAGGGGATGGATAAGAGGTGCCGGTATGAGTGGCAAGGGAGGACTGAGGGGATGGATAAGAGGTGCCGGTATGAGTGGCAAGGGATGACTGAGGGGATGGATAAGAGGTGCTGGCATGAGTGGCAAGGGAGGACTGAGGGGATGGATAAGAGGTGCTGGCATGAGTGGCAAGGGAGGACTGAGGGGATGGATAAGAGGTGCTGGCATGAGTGGCAAGGGAGGACTGAGGGGATGGACAAGAGGTGCTGGCATGAGTGGCAAGGGAGGACTGAGGGGATGGATAAGAGGTGCTGGCATGAGTGGCAAGGGAGGACTGAGGAGAATGATAGGAGGTGTGTATAGCTAGCAAATGACACAAATCAAAAGCATGTATATATTCATTCATCATCATATTGTTATGCCGGTTGACATATGTGATCATGTCCTTCCACAATTCTCTATCCACAGTACATCGCGTCAATTCTGTTGTTGACTGTTTTCCATGACATGACACCAAGCTATCCAGTATCTTCTCTCTTTGTTGTCTGCGATTTTTCTTTCCCTCTACATTGTCAGTTGTAACCAAGTGTTTCAACTTCCTCTTCTCATGATGTCCCCTAAAAATGTTGATTGTTTCTTACAGATGATTCTTAGGAGCTCCCTTTTTGTGTTGGCTTCTTTGAAAATGTCCTCATTGGTCTTTTTAGCTGCCCAGGGAACTTTCTACATTCTTCTGAGAAATCCCATTTCTGTGACCTCTAAACATCTTCTCATTTGTCTGTCTACTGTCCATAATTCACTTTCATAGGTCAGACTTGTTGCACATTTTTCATTTTATGAAATGTTATTTTGGCCTGAGCCATTCTACTTTTTTTTTCTTCTACTTTTCATATGTTGGACATGTGATGAGAAGAGATAATAACCGAATAGCAAAGCAAGCCCTCATGTGGGAAACAACAGGTAAGAGGAAGACCCAGAGAGACACTGAGAAGAACATTGATGAGAGTGGCAAGAGCAGCAGGAATCGGCTCCCTCGATGAGATAGAGCTGTTTGCACAGAACAGAGACAAATGGCGAGATTTGATAAAATATCTTTAATAGAATTGAAAACTGCTAGAACAAAAAAATTTAGATAAGAGAAGGAGTAACTTGGTCTACACCCTATGGGTCGGCTACGGCTCGAAAGGTCAATAGATAGATATTCTACTTTTTAATTTCTGTGGTGCATTTTCATCTGATGTTTTTTATTGTGCCCAAGTATTTAACGCTCTGCACTTGTTTCAGATTTGTCCTGTTTATTTTTATGCTGCATGATGGTGATAATTGTTTCTTCGATAAGACCATTACTTCTGTTTTCTTACTATTCAAACTGAGACCTTTCTTGTTGCTTTTCTTTCACTATTATGTCTATCATTTCTAGTAATTCATTTTCTGTCCCTGATATTAAGACTGTGTCATCCGCATATCACAAATTGTTTATGTCGTGACCGTTGACTTCAATACCTTTTATATCAATTATTGATCTCATAATATTTTCGCTGTAAAGTGAAAATAAATCTGGCGACAGAACACTGCTTTGTCTGACTCCTTGCTTCATGTATGTGTATAAATTAGGTGAATTATTACATGACTAACATGACTTCTTGTACACACATATCAATATCATTAAATACAATAATAAATTAGGTGAATTATTACATGACTAACATGACTTCTTGTACACACATACCAATATCATTAAATACAATAATAAATTAGGTGAATTATTACATGACTAACATGACCTCTTGTACACACATATCAATATCATTAAATACAATAATAAATTAGGTGAATTATTACATGACTAACATGACTTCTTGTACACACATATCAATATCATTAAATACAATAATAAATTAGGTGAATTATTACATGACTAATATGACTTCTTGTACACACATATCAATATCATTAAATACAATAATAAATTCATACATAATTTAAAGCCAAGTAAGATACCTTCTGCTGTCTCCGAGCTGAGTCATGATAGCTATCACAGCTGTGCCAACAGCAGCCATCAGCACAAGACTACAAAGTTGATGGAAATTTACAAACAAATGTTAATTTATAAGAGATTTATCAAGAATTTTAAGAATAGCAAAATGTTATATCTTCTCACATTCCTGTATGGTGCAGAAACATGGACATTAGACAAGAAAAGAGAACTGAAAATTTAAGCCTTTGAAATATGGATTTATAGAATAGGAAGAATTGGATGGAAAGCAAAGAAAACAAACGATGAAGTCTTAAAACAACTAAAAATTAAATGATAACTACTAAACACAATTAAAACGAGACAAATCAGATTTTTGGGGCATGTTAAAAGACACGACAGTCTACTAAAAGTAATCTTAGCAGGGAAAATACAAGGTAAAAGAGGTAAAGGCAGACCAAGACTAACATCAAAAGATGGACAAGTCAGCCTATGACAACCTGTAATATCAAAGCAAGAAACAGAGTGGAATGGTGCTCCATGGTAGCCAATCCTCAATGAGGAGACGGCATTGAATGAATGATTTTGAAATAGATCAAAGGAGTTACAAGGAGTAAATGGCTAATACATAAGCCCTAAATATCTTGATCCTTCCCACACCACTGCTGTACATCACATAGGGCTTGTAGTGTTTCCACCATCCACCTCTATTCTTAGCCAGCTATACTCCCAATATATATATATGAAGAATAAAATAACCATTTAATGTATAAAAATTGATAAACATATATATGTAAGAACTCAAATATGTAGTGATATCAACAGAAGCAAAATACATTGCTTGCGTATGCCAGCTTTTTTTAAACCTTCAACAAAGTCCCAAGAGATTAAATTTTACAAAAATATCAATTATTCTTATTTTCTGCAGTAGCAGCCATATGTTATCATGCCAACAGGCAGATACTCTCCAATCTCAGAGGTACTCTCATTTTTTTTATCATCATGATTTTTTATGTTTTGGTAGAATTTTCCCTTTCAATTTTGCTAGAGAGGCGCTCATTTTTAACCTACTCTTTTCGATTTCCACAGAACATCTTGTTTTTCGTCATTATACGAGAGGGCTAGGTATCATATTTCACTATCCAGAGACTAGTTCGAGGGTAAAGCCACAAAAAAAAAACCCAGCAGATTTGATTTAAAAACAAAAATAACTCTCAACGTCTGTGGTGGGAATCAAACTGGGACATTCTTGTCCCATGGTGACATCTGACCTCTAGTCCACCCAACTTCCAAAAGCATTGATTTATTAGACATCACATAAATAGGACATTCAAAGACACTCACAAAGGTAAAACCAACATTGATAGAGCATGTCTGGCTATCTGCAATCACAAAATTTATTTTAAAATTGTTTTCAATCATGTATGTCACAGACACCTTTGACTTGATAGAACGTGTTCAATTATGTGAACACATAAAAAAGTATCATCCTGACTCACATATAATCCTGTCCACTTACGTTTCTCCTCCGAGAGCCAGCACCAATAACAGTGCAGGGAGGCCTGTCACAAATGTACGCTTGTTGTAGCGAAATGGGCCTGGGTCGACAAGGTTTTTCTGCCGTTTATCATTGTTATCTCCTTTTGACCAGTTAGGGTTTGGTAGAAACTTGTCATAAAGGAATGGATCATCCATTGGATCATCTTCTGATTCTCCAGAAGACCCTGAGCCATTCTGTGTATTTGTTCTGTGATGCAGGGAATTCTCTGCATCTTCAAGGAATGTTTCCATCATTGTGCTGTAAGAGAAAAATTAGGAATGTTTCATCATTGTACTGTAAGAGAAAAATTAGGAATGTTTCCATCATTGTACTGTAAGAGAAAAATTAGGAATGTTTCCATCATTGTACTGTAAGAGAAAAATTAGGAATGTTTCATCATTGTACTGTAAGAGAAAAATTAGGAATGTTTCATCATTGTGCTGTAAAAGAAAGAACTTCTGATATGACTGACAAATAGGATCCAATGACTAACAGGATGGTAGTGACTGACACACCCATATTCGGCATGTGTAGATTTTTAATTGTTTAACATTTTAATCCAGACAGTTGCCATTCTGGTCTACTATTTTTGACTACTTTTACTTCCTCTTCTAAATCCAGAGCTTCAGTCAGAGCATAAGGCACTCACAAGAGATCTCCACCTTATCTGGTCTGGAGCAAGCATGGACAACTCTCGCCAGGACCTGCCAGCCTCTATCATTTCATCATGTATGGTTCATCGTTATGCCCCAATGGTCCGTCTCTTCTTCATTTATCAGATTGGGTCCATGTTAATGCTAGGTGCAGATGCCTGGTTCATTTGATTCGTAGAACATGGCTTAGCCATTTCCAATGTCTTCTTTTCACTCCTTGATTGATGTTGTTAATGCCTGATCTTCTAGTGACTTCTTTGCTCATAATGTTATGATCCGAACGGATGTTTGGAATCAATACAGCAACTTTCAAATCCTTTGTCAATTTTCTATCTTATGGTTCATTCTCCATGTTTCTGCTGCATGAGTACTTTTGTACTCCTCATAAATTGTACTTGTATCTGGCAGCTGTTCAACTTATTTTGCCAGAAACACAGTTGCAGTAACATCAGTGATGCATCATATAAATAGACAACAAATCAAATGGTAAAGGATGAGACTTGAACCAGCGTCTTAGCACACAAGTTTACACTTATTTTGTTTTGGATATTTCATTACTAGTTAGCCATGTAGGATTAGTTATATTTACTTACATATCTGTGTGTGTTGTTGTTTGTCTGTTCCTGCTGAAGGCCTATTGAGCCGAAACGTCGTTCAAATCTGTGTCGTCTACTAACCATGTAAAGCTTTTACCATACCTTTTTTTCTATTTTTTTCAATTTTCCCACCCATATGTGCTCGGCCGCCTATCCAGAAATGTTCAGAGATTTCTGTATAGTGTCGCCTCAAGCATCGAAACTCAGATGCGAAGCGTCATTCCTCACCTTCCCAGGGTAATACCATGGTCCCCATTTCTGCCAACGGCTAGGTCGACCGCAGGGGTATTTTTTTTTTCCAACCACGAGTACAATTCACATGCTCCCAGCGGGAATCAAACATGGGTTGTCCGAATGTCAGTTGACCAGTCGGGTGTTTTTCCCAACTAGGCTACCGACTACCGAGACAATCACCACCAGGTCGCTTCCCTCAAAAAATTGTCACACTCAGAAGCAATGGAAATTTATTTATTTATTTGACAAAAAACTTGTAACAAGGATATACTGAGTTATTGGAATGTAAAAATACAATACCATCATGCAGTTCATGTTAGAAATGGCTACAAATAAACAAGCAGCAGGTCTCAGTCCAACAACTACCATGTTACATAATAAGGTCAATTATTTGTATCTTCAGAACAGGCTACTCTACTCCTGAGCCACCACCACAGCACAGGAATAGTCAACACTGATGAATGTCAATGTAGAAGGAAGGCTCACACTTTCTTCAAGAGTGTAACACCCATATCACATCTCAAAGTCAAACTTGGTCCAAAGATAGAGATGTATGACAAAAACTGTGGGGACACTATGAGGACCCAGAGAGGACTTTCTAGGTTGGTCCTGGCAACAGGGAAAAGATGTTTAGATAAAAAAAAATGTCAAATACACAGAGTACAACACCATCTTTATATGGCCTTTGGCGTCTTGACAGACAGTTGGTAGCAAGTAATCATAAGTCAGTAGTTTGGCAAAAATGTTAGTGCCTTATGCTGGATGCTGCTTTGCTGAACAGATCCTCTTGTGGCTGAATCTGGCAAAATTGAATGACAGATACAACCACTGAATGAACAAGTTGTATTCATGGTGCCTGGCCTCATCACCTTTCTCCTGCACATTTTGTCTTCTGAATTTGATATCAGCATTGCCTCAAAAGTTGCTGTGCCATTTTTTATTTTTATTCTCCATGTGCTACGATCTGCAGCCAGATTTTCCCAGTTTCTTTCACTGATAGAGAATTCACTCAAGGAAGCCCTGCAAACATCCTTATATCTCAGCACTGGCCTGCCACCCTTTGGTCTCTTTACGTCCTTAATTAAGATTGCCATACAATATTTGTTTGGGAATACGATTGTTTGCTATTCTTCTTACATGACCCAGCCACCTTAGTCTCCAACTCCTAAGTGTTGCCATAATGGATGGGAATTTGGCTCATTGTAAGACATTAGAGTTGGTTACTTCGTTCTGCTATTTCATGTTCATAGTCTTTCGAAAGCAAGGCACATGAAAGCTGTTTAATCTTTTCTCCTGCCCTGCATAGATGGTCCAAGTTTCTGATCTGTACAGAATAATACTAAGTATGCAAATGTGGTAAATTTGAATCTTAGTTCTGGGTGTTAATTTGGTGTTGGCCCATGTATACAATACCATCAAACCGTCTTTATTGATAATTCACATGTTTCTTCACTTATGTAAAAGCCATTGAATTAAAACCATCAAAGTTATAAAATTTTTCATTTTAGTATTGTGAAAGTAAGATTAAAAAAACCATCAAATAAGAAAATTGAAGAAATCAGAAGATCCACACCACCAACTTTATACAATTCAAATGCAATAGGAAAACCACCAAATGAACCAGAGACCTACAAGAAATGACTCAAAAGAAGCAATTTTCTATATATTTTAACTGTAAATACAGTTTAAGAGATCCTTGCCCTATCTCTAAAAGCACTCACTTAAAATCGGTATAAAAAATAAAGTTTCCAAAATAGCAACAATGAAACATGGATGTATAAACATACATGTGGAGTTTACAACTAAAGATATGGTCTCCAACAGAGGAAGGGTTATTGTGAAATCATGTGGAGAAGAAATAGTTTACTATATTCACATTATAACGATCCACTTATAGAATGCCTAAAAGAGATACATCTAGATGACATGGACATACGACTAATATGTAATCTATACTGGGAGCAAACAGCAATAATAAAATATAACAAAGAGAACTCTACACCCATTGATATAAAAAGAGGAGTAAGACAGGGATGCATCCTATCACCAAACTTGTTCAATCTATACACTGAGCAAATCTTTAAAAACATCATAGAGATGCCAGGCCTACAAATTAATGGAAAGATAATCAATAACCTAAGATATGCTGACGATACTGTACTACTAGCAGAAAATCCTAAAGATCTACACCAATTACTAAATGAAATAAACATGATAAGCAAAAAATATGGACTAGATATGAATATCAAAAAGACTAAAACTATGATCATAAACAAAGGAAATACTCAAAACCCACAAGTGGATATCAAAATTGAAGGAATAGACCTGGAGACAGTTCAGAACTACAACTACCTTGGACATACTATAACCTGTGATGGAAAATGTACAACTGAAATAAACAAAAGAATAGGAATGGCAAAAAGTAAATTTAATGTCATGAAGAACATACTAACATCAAAACAAATAACACCAGGGCTAAAACTAAGAATAGCAAAATGTTACATCTTCTCAATATTCCTATATGGTGCAGAAACATGGACATTGGACAAGAAAATAGAACAGAGAATTGAAGCCTTTGAAATGTGGATATATAAAAGAATAGGTAGAATTGGATGGAAGGAAAAGAAAACAGACGAAGTCTTAAAACAACTAAAAATGAAAAGAGATCTACTAAACACAATTCAAACAAGACAAATGCAATTTTTGGACCATGTTAAAAGACACAACAGCCTACTAAAAGTAATCCTGGAGGGGAAAATACAAGGTAAAAGAGACAGAGGCAGACCAAGACTAACATGGACGAGTAACATCAAAAATGGACAAATCAGCCAATGACAACCTGCACCATCAAAGCAAGAGACAGAGCAGAATGGCGCTCCATGGTAGCCAACCTTCGTTGCGGAGACGGCACTCGATGATGATGATGAACGATCCACAAATTACATAGATAGCATCATCATCATCAAGTACTGTGCCTGCTGGTGTAGATGATAATGTCTCTCCACAACTTTCGATCTCGACAGTTATGTATGATTTCTGTTGTTGGCCTTCTGCCAGGTCATTCTCTTAAGCTATCTGGTATCTTTTCTCTTTGCTTCCCTCTAGTTCTTCATTTCTCATTTTTCTAGTTGTTACAATATATTCCAGCTTTTCTCTTCTCATTACATGGCCAAAAAATGATGATTTGTTTCTTCCTAATATTGGAAATTAGCTCTCTTTTTGCTTTGGTCTCTTTCAGAACGTTTTCATTACTCTTCTTAGCTGTCCATGGTATAGATAGCATAATTTGCTATATTTACTGCATAATGTTTCCCAAATTACAATTAAGAAATAGTCTACTATACAATGTTATACTCACAGGATAACATTCTCCAAAATACAAAGTAGATATAGAAGACCTAATTGTGTAACCAAAATACTCCATAAACAAGAAAAATACAATACAATAAAGTAATTCTTCAACCCTATTCAAAATAAACACTATAAGGAAATCCTATAATAGATCCAGTAAACAAAACTAACAGAATGAGGGAATACTTCAAGGAGCTTCTCAATCCCCTAGGCGGGATACAGAATCTAACAACACAAAACCAGGAGATGACATCGCTAGAACCAGAAATACTAGCAAAATATATGCCAAAATTATAGAAACAAGATTAGGACCTATTATAGAACTCCAATTGGCGCAAGAAGAGATGGGGTTTAGACAAAATAGAAGCTGCACAAGTGCAATATTTCCACTCAGGCAACTAGTAGAGAAAAACACAGAGGATAAAAGGAATCAGTGCATATCATTTGTGGACCAAGAGAAAACTTTTGATAGCCTGGATAGAAATATATTATAGCAAACATTGGCTCATGATGGAGTAAATGACCACCTTATTAGACGTTGCAAGAGTTTGTAGGACAAGGCCGTGTGTTGTTACCACTCTTGTTTATCACTTAAATTGACCAATATGCAAGGATGTCAAATCGCAGTGTGAAGATATAAATGAACAACTTTTTCCTGATGACCCGGCCCAAATAGCTTTAGAAGAAACAGAACTTCAACATCTACTGTCCTTGAATAAAGAATGTCAATTGAATAACATGAAAATAAGAACTGGAAAAACTGAAGTTATTTCAATAGGAAGGCAAAAGAAGACATTAAACATAACTACAGAACATCAAAGGGAGCCGCGATAGCTCAGTGGTTAGTGAACTGGACTACAAAGGACAAGGGGTAGGGTTCGATCCTAACCGACGGCTTCTGGGTTCACCCACCCTTAAATGGGTACCGGATTTTTTTTCTGGGAAAGTAAAGCAGCACGGGCGTAATACCGACCACATTACCCCAAAAATCATATGCCGAAGGTCTGTAAAATTTATGGTCACTAACACCATATTCCCTATATGCCGCCACTTGGCGTGACGGGGGTACTTTACTTTTTTTTTTATAGAACATCAAGTTATAAATCAAGTAACAAACTTTAAATATCTGGGAACAACATTCTTTGAAGATGGTAAAATTGATAAAGAAATAGACATCTGATGTAAACAGGCAAACGAAATATTGAGACAAATATCCCCTATACTTTAACACAAAGTAATACCTATAACCACCAAGAAATATCATATAGAGAGTATATTAATTCCAACATTCTTTTACTAATGCTAGACATGATCACTCACGACTAAACATAAAAGAAAGCTTGTCACCATATCAGAGATGAGATATCTGAGAAAAGCGCTTGAGAGTAACCAGAAAAGACTGGATCATAAATTACATTATAAGAGAAAGAGTAGGCATTGAGCCACTCATAAACTACATTCAGAAACAACAAATAAACTGGTTTGTCCATCTAGAAAGAATGCTATGTGATTCCTTACCATACAAAGTTATATTAAAAGAGGAGAATGGAGAAGAACAAGAGAGAGCCAGAGTAAGATGGACAGATAAGATCTATCTAACTTTCGTTCGCCTGGACAGACAAGTTCAAAGAAATGTTACAAGAGCATTAATTGACAATGAGTGAAGCCACCAAAAGGACGAGAATCAGAACTTTGTATCTCCCTCGACACCCGAATGAGTACAAAACGAAGTGAAGAAAGAAACTCTTGAAAATCCTAAAAGCAAACACACATGCACCAATCATTCTGCAGCTTGTTTAGTCAGCCCTGCACATCATGGCTCAGAATGTAATGAATTTCAAGGCACTATGACTGAAAAGGTTGACCTTTTGGTAACTGTTCTTCTTAGCATTATCCGATGAAGTGGGTGTGGATGTGTCATTAGTATATGGCAAGCATTAACTGATGAAGTGGGTGTGGATGCGTCATTAGTATATGGTAAGCATTATCCAAAGAAGTGGGTGTGGATGCGTCATTAGTATATGGCAAGCATTATCGGAAGAAGTGGGTGTGGATGCGTCATTAGTATATGGCAAGCATTATCTGAAGAAGTGGGTGTGGATGCGTCATTAGTATATGGCAAGCATTATCGGAAGAAGTGGGTGTGGATGCGTCATTAGTATATGGCAAGCATTAACCGATGAAGTGGGTGTGGCTGCGTCATTAGTATACGGCAAGCATTATCCAAAGAAGTGGGTTTGGGTGTGTCATTAGTATATGGCAAGCATTAACCGATGAAGTGGGTGTGGATGCGTCATTAGTATATGGCAAGCATTAACCGATGAAGTGGGTGTTGATGAGTAATTAGTATATGGCAAGCATTAACCGATGAAGTGGGAGATGTGTCATTAGTATATGGCAAGCATTAATCGATGAAGTGGGTGTGGAAGTGGAAGACCCCAACAATCATGTCGATGCGCAAATGTTGAAGACTAAGATGGCTGGGGCACATTCAGCGAATAGAAGAAAAACGCATCCCCAAGCAAATACAATATGGTGAACTAATACACGGAAAAAGACAAATCGGCAGACCTAAACTACGATATAGAGATATCTGTAAATTTTCTCTGAATGACTTCTCCATCTGTGAAAATGACTGACAAGTGATCTGGCAAGTGATCACACACCATGGAGAGCATGTATAAGGCTGGAATGGTATAACATCATTTGAGACTGTGCTAAGGCAAAACTTAGAAGAGAAAAGACTCATGAAAAAGGATGGAAAACCATGTGGATCAGTGAGCCTGACTTGTTCATTCTGTGGCCGTGTATGTTTGTCAAACATTGGTAGAATTAGTTACGAGAGAAGCTGTTCAACAAAAACAAAACCTGAAAAAAAATACACAATAACCTCCACTAGACCGTCTGACAAAACAAAAAGGGCCATAATATATATATATATCCACCCTAAGACTATACTTAAACTTTATACACTATAATTTAGTATAATTATTATTTATACTACAGGATATTGATACACAGTGGCACTTCATAGTGTAAATGTAGTTAATTTACAGTCAGTTGGCCACGAACGGTGTTGATGACAGTGCCGGTAGTCCTAGTTATTACATTAGTTAGTGTAGTATCCTGGTACAATCATGTCATCATGTGCAATAGCGCAGTAACATTTAAAAAGTAGTTAATCTGTTAATTAGTATTATAATTATTATTAGTATTAAATTAAAATTATTAAGCGATTTTAATATGCTTTTGTCGTATCATTTTTATTATAATATAAATATTTGTCATTTGTCACGTCCGGATATTGTCCAGTTTTTGTCAATTGAATGACGAAAGTCAAGTACAAGCAAATTTAAATTATCCTCAGGCTCATGTTTGAGTTAGACAATCCAAAAATGTGTCTGGAGCCTGCATCATCATCATTCATTGGTTGGTGATGGAATGGAGGCATCTTGTATCAAATCTCTCATCCAACCGCACTATTTTATTGTATACACTATAATAGTACAGCAAAATCTTCATGCTGTTTTCGATGAACTTTAATTACAGCTACCTTGTTTAAAAAGGTAGAATCCTGTAACAAATTCAAGAAACTGTTACTGAAAACCTCCCGCCAGCAAAACAAACGACGGCCATTTTGTGTCAGAGAGAGCTTGACAGGAAAACCCCCACAAAACGTCACAAAGCGACTAATGGCAGAGGGAAACTACACACATTTCTGTGACGTCACAAGGGATGGTGGTGGCCATGATGGCGGTAGTCGGGTGCATGGACAGTGGATTGTTGGACACGACTGATGATGTATTTGCAGAGGAATCACATTTTTGACTTATGCAAACGGTGCATAAAGAATGGCATGCAGCATAGTTAAATTTCTAGAGAATCTATGTATGCGAAATCCGTAATGGATTCTGTACGGGACAATGTTAGGGAATTGGAAGGAACAATCGTTTTCGCAAAACCATCGATTCCGTCAAGACACATCAAAGTCTGCACGGAACTGTCCAAGAAAGGAAAGCTAGACAATTCAGATGTGTTCGCTGATTTACCAGCATTGAGGTAACTATTATTTTTTCTCCACCAGGATGGAATTTAGGTTCGTTCCTCATTAAAATTTCAGTTGATATATTTGATCGTTTGATTCACTGTGCACTCTTCAGTGTTGAGCATGGACGAGAAAAAAGAAATTCAAAAATTTAATTGATTGGATTTTGAATTTCTGAAGAAAAAAAAAGTTCGCTCTCGCGGCTCTGCGATTGTAACTCATTTCAAACAAATTTGAATTTGCTACTTCAAACTAAAAATCTGTTACATTATTTGCTCCAAAAGTTCTTTTGCTTTTTTAAAAATTGAGTACATATGTTTATATGTTTTAATTACAAAATAAATTTAAATAGTTTAATAATTTAGGAATATATTATTGCAATGAATATTGGGTTCCGTGGCGTACCTTGTAATTGTTCATCTTTTGATTCATGTGTACATTTTTGTTTGTGTGACGAAGAGAAGTGCCATCAAGTGTTACACTCTGCCTACATTAATGACTTTTAAAATTAAAATACAAATTTCTTTCCAGGAATCATATAATGAAATCATAAATGAAAATGTGACTTCTATCTGCTTTTTTAAAAAAATTACTTCATCATTGAGTGAAGTCTCTGCATTGAAGGTTTGGCTACTAGGGTGCACCATCCCACTCTGTCTCTAGCTTTGATGGTTCAGGTTATCATAGGCTGACTTGTCCATCTTTTGGTGTTACTTGTCCATCATTGTTAGTCTTGGTCTGCCTCTTTTGCCTTGTATTTTCCCTTCCAAGATTACTTTTAGTAGGTAGGCTGCTGTGTCTTTTAACATGCCCCAAAAATCTAATTTGTCTTGTTCTAATTGTGTTTAGTAGTTCTATATTCATTTTTAGTTGTATAACCATAATTTATTTTCTTCTCTTTCCATCCAATTCTTCCTATTCTTCTATAAATCCACATTTCAAAGGCTTCAATTTTCTGTTCTGTTTTCTTGTCTAATGTCCATGCTTCTGCACCATACATGAATGTTGAGAAGATATAACATTTTGTTATTCTTAGCTTTAGCTCTGGTGTTATTTGATTTGATGTTAGTTTTTTTTTTTCATGACATTACAATTAATTTTTGCCATTCCTATTCTGTTTATTTCAGTTTTACATCTTTACACTTTATTTATTGGTGGGTTATAAGGAAGTTGTAATTGCTACAAATTGGGTACAATTAAAGTGTTAGCAATAACTGACAATTGGGTGGGTTGTGCAAACTGACATTTTGTTCAGTTGATTGCAAGAGTCAATCATTGGGTGAGACACATGTTACTTATAAAAGTAGATGATGTGGTGAAATAAAGTAGTGCAAGAACTGAGAAAATGTCATTGGAAAAGTTGACTGAGAGAAAGTGCTTGAAAGAGCTGGCTAAGAGAAGGTGGTTGGAAGAGTTGAGGATTAGGTGAAATACAGTGAATAACACTTGAGAAGAATTGGTTGGAAGAATTGTTGGTTGGGTGGGATAAGAAGTGCAAGAATTAGAAATGGTTTCAAGGTCAGGTGGGATAGAGCAGTGCATGAGGTAAGGGTTGGATTGTCAGAGTTAAGTATTTGGTGATACCTTATATTTATGCCAGAAATTGTCTTTCTACTTATTAAAAAAAAAAAAATATCTTGATGTTCCACTATTGAATAACATTGAGAATGTTGAACATAAGAAGCGTTGTATCTTTGACTAAATGATTTTGGAACCTGAGTTGTATTATAATGCCTTTTTTGTAGAGTTAGAAGAAATATCAAATGTTCATATCATGGTACTACCTTCTTGATTCTAAACTGTCATATTTTTGCTTTGTTTGAAAATGACTATTCTAGGAATTTTAATATCATTGTATCTATTGTGTTATTTTGTCGTGTGCTGTATATTAATCATAATGATAAAAATAAGTAATAAGAATAGGTGTTAACTGTAAAAACAAGAGCAATCACGTAATGTATACATGCCCAGACTCAGCTAATTATGCTGTACTTCAACCCTCTCTAGACTGTCTGAAAGTCTATGAACCTGTCAGTTTTATTGGCGGGGAATCAGGTCAGTAAGATTGCGTTATGTTCTGCATAATTTAATAGTGCTTGCTTCTCCCGGCAAATATTTCTTTGTCTTAAAATACACATGGTTACATTCTTTGGTCCACATATTCTGACCGATAAGGCAAGGCTAGAAGGCAGGTTTAGTCTTGCTTGATTTATAAAGGCCAGTTTCCTGGTACAGATCTTGGAAATGTTCTTTTAATGATTGTCAAGTATGCACATGTCCACATATTTCTCATATTTTTATATACTGATATCGTGTTCCAACAATTTCAAATTCGCTATACCGTTTTTCTTTATTTTTGTGATATTATGTTTTGTTCCTTTTGAAGTGATCCTATGCTTATAATGTTATGTTTAAAGCAGTTTTGAATACATTAACCCAGATATTGCCACCCATTTTACCAGTCTCATTTATCTTATACATACTTGATTTGTATTGATCTACAATTCGATTAGATACCAGGGAAAGGGGAGAGCAAATAAAATATATGGGAGTAGTTACACGATGAAAAGGAGGTGGCGTTTGTGTATTTAGTCACAGTTTTCTGTTGCTAAAGCAACTGTACACGTTACCAATCTTCCATGTTTCACTGCAGCAACACGTTTGTGTATTTAGTCACAGTTTTCTGTTGCTAAAGCAACTGTACACGTTACCAATCTTCCATGTTTCACTGCAGCAACACGTTTGTGTGCCCTTAGTCCCAATCCATAGGAAGGAGAATATCTCTGTATTGAAGATCACTGTGTTTGGGTTGGCGTTTATTAACAAGTGTTAGTTTGTAATAACAAGAGGGCACTATCTGGTTTATTTCCTTCTCTAGTGAGTTGGCCTCGCCTTCCTGTGTAGCTCATCAAATAAGTAGGCCAAGTTTAATTAATCAAATGTTCCGTCTGTCCGTTTTCCGGTCTTCAGTCAAATTGATTGATTGATAAGATAGACATTTCTTTGGCTGTGTTTTCTTGTTTTATTATTATTTGTGTGTGTGTATGGAAAAAGGGAGGGGGGGGGAGTTGCAGTATATGCACTTATATATGGTGTAATATCTCAAATAAAGCTGTTTGTTTTCAGCACTACTATAGTAAATTGCTACCGCATGTCTGTACATTCCAATGATTATTGACTAGTGGACGGCTGGCTCTCTCTACTGTATGTCAATTATATGTGTATGTACAGTCTAAAAACTAGTAGAATAAGGAATGAAGAGCTTTAGATCTTGTTTTTTTAATTGCACGTGCTGCCCAGACTGTGTGGAATTGAAGGTCATATTAACCTTTCCCTATTACAAGGGCCATACCCTCACACCCACCTTCCCAAATACCTGTTACTGACGTCTATTTGTGGCGGGATGTAGAGGCCGCCTTGAGACTTTCTGACATTGTTCCTTTTATAACATCAAGGTGTTCTGTGGCTAACGTTGTGTCTTAATTAATGAAGGTAAGGGACATCATCGCTCTATCGGACTGTTTTCTGTTTAGTAAAATGATGAATGTTTGGCAGAGATAGATCAACAAATATGGTCTTGTGACTGCAGTAGCTTCCCGTTCGCTGGAAATCTTTCCTTTCATTCAGACCAGCTGCTGTTTCTGGGAATTTGCGCTTTGGGGCGCTGGAGTGTTAAGCATACTCTGACAGTGTTCTACTGGATCTGCTGTTTCTCATGTCAGGGTCTGCACTACAAGCAGTGTTGAACTAGTTCTTACATTGCTGGCAAATTATGTTCTTGTTTTTTTTTTTTGCTTTATTTCAGTCATTTGATGTTTTCTGCCTTCCTTATCCTAACTCACTCGTTTTGTGTTTGTGTCATCCTTCCCTACCCCCCCCCCCCTTTTCACTTCTGGTTTCGTGTTGTAGTCATGCGTCGTTGCAAGCCCCCCTGCCACGTATGTGGTGGTGACATGTGCACGTTGAACAGCTTCTCAGTCTTGTAGCAGGAACAGGCTTAGACTAACAACCCCCCCCCCCCCCCGGGCCACGTAGCGCTAATAGTGTACTTACCGTTCAGCGTTAGTCTCACATCAACCGAGGAGGGTGTCGAGGGCTTCCGTCTGACATCAAACTAGAACATTAGGTGTTTACTTAACCCCGCTGATCTCCGCGCGCAGGGAGCGCATTATTTGTTCACCACTAGCACAGATAATTATGTGTCTGTATGTTCGCCCTTGTGATCGCTTTTGTCCGTCTTACACTCTGTTTTTTAGCGCTACCACCGAGTACTTATTACATACTCATTAAGTGTTTACTTATTACATAGTTTGGCTTCTATGGGGGGGGGGGATTGATTGAACTCGCGGATTGTTGTGTCAACCTTGAATGGCCTTTTTCATCGTCTTTGCTGACGCTTTGCGCGGGCTGGCATCGATCGTTGTGTCCATACTACCCGGCGAGAATTGAGTCAATATCTCCACTTACTTTACCATGCCTGGACAATTAATAAGTTAGTCCATTGTCGGTGGTGTACTTGCTCGTCCCCCTCTCTAGATTCCATTTTACAAATCTCCGATGGATTGAGTCCACACTTCAGCTCTAGTTTTCTGTATATCTCTCGACGCTTGTGGCAACATTTTCTGTTTGTATTAGACACGCTCAGACTTGAACAGATAGCGACAGAGCAGATCTAACGTAGCCCATGCCACTTCTCCATCTTGACAGTTTCAGAAATATGCGATGATGTCATATTGCAGATGTAGCTACAAACGATTATTTCCGCCTCATTTCTCTATTAGATTGACACGTGTCGCCTTTACACGTGACGTCACCCATATTTGAAAACTTCTCTCTTATCAGCACCACTGTACTTGCACTGTGATTGATCATTCAGCAACATTGCTTGAGCACGGGCACAGCGATACCGTTTGAGTTGCTGTTATAACCAAAGCGTGTAGGCTACTAAGGAACTGGTGTTGTCGGTGATACGTCATGGCCTGGACGCCATTATATATGATTACGTTGACGTTACTCAGAACTGTCCGTTGTGATTTAGTTTTGTGTGTGTGCAGCGATTTCCTTCTATATTAATACATCAGTTGAATTTTATTATATTTATCACATTATGATATATTATTATATTGTTTTTTTAACAAGTGGACTTTTAAAACAGGCAGGCAATCCTAAAAATTTTAGCAAAAACCCATCCACAATATGTTGTCTGTGTGGACATATGAGCATAATCATACTGGAGACATAAGAAAACAATTTTCTGTTATGTTGGGGGGGGGGGGAGATTAAAATCGTATATAACAAATTTGGCTCCTTTTGGTTCAATTAAATCCTACCTGCCATATTGTCTATTAATCAGGTAACCAACATCAACGTAAAATCCTGGCCACTGTTTATATTTCTTTCATTATTTAGAATAGTATTTGCCTGAAGTGTTGATATGTGTATACCTTTGTACCTGATGAAGGTTTTTTTCAGAAACTATGTTCTTTATCTCGTCTCTTTACTGACTTAGCTGCTAGATACAGTTGTATGTTTATTTACGCGTATACAGCAACTTTACTAAAATAAATAGACCACAGTACTTCGTCAGTGAGACAAGGCGTGAAACCTGTGCAAGTTGAGTCCTGGACAGTTGGGCGAGACAAGAATCATTAGCAAAGAAACAAGTTTTCATGAAGAATGTTGAGAATACCATGAGCAGTAGATAAGAATAATGAGGATGTCCTAAAAGAGACTACAGCAAGACCAGCTTCAGGAGGACACCATCATCGTTGTTGTGGCTCACATGTTACGAGAATGTGAGCACCTACAATAAATTTTGACAACAGGAAAAATTGAGGAAATAAGAGGTTGAGGGAAACAACCAAAAATATGCAGACCATGGTGTATGGCACGTTCTCCAGCAGGCACAATTATGTACACATAAGCACTTATCATTAAAGCTAGTTGTGACCAGGTACCAACAATTCAGATAAACCACGGCTGGCTATATGTAAGAAAATAATCGTTTGTTTTTTCATGAAAACAAAGCATTTAGGCAAGTATAAGATGCAGTGTTAAATGTCACTTGAACAACTTGCATTCATTATCCTGATGTGCCATACCGGTAGGTGTATAGGCAGTCATGTCCCTCCACAATTCTCTATCCACAGTTCATCGTATCAATTCTGTTGTTGACTGTTTTCCATATATATATTTACTTTCAATATTCTTTTGAAAAATCCCATTTCTCAACTTGCACAACTGAATATAAATATTTCAAATAGTAAATAATAGTAATTAGGAGCTTTCGTGTGCAGTATTGAGATTGAGTTTTGACTGAAGTCAATCATGGATCCATCATTTCAGTTTTGTAGCAGCTTAGTATTGAAGTAAAATTGAAGGAATAGACCTGGAGACAGTTCAGAACTACAACTACCTTGGACGTACTATAACCAGTGATGGAAAATGTACAACTGAAATAAGCAAAAGAATAGGGATGGCAAAAAGTAATTTTAATGTCACGAAGAACATACTAACATCAAAACAAATAACACCAGGGCTAAAACTAAGAATGGCAAAATGTTACATTTTCTCAATATTCCTATATGGTGCAGAAACATGGACATTAGACAAGAAAACAGAACAGAGAATTGAAGCCTTTGAAATGTGGATATATAGAAGAATAGGTAGAATTGGATGGAAGGAAAAGAAAACAAACTACGAAGTCTTAAAATAACTAAAAATGAAAAGAGAACTACCAAACACAATTCAAACAAGATAAATGCGATTTTTTGGGCCATGTTAAAAGACACAGCAGCCTACTAAAAGTAATCCTGGAGGGGAAAATACAAGGTAACAGAGGCAGACCAAGACTAAGATGGACGAGTAACATCAAAAGATGGACAAATCAGCCTATAACAACCTGCGCCATCAAAGCAGAATGGTGCTCCATGGTAGCCAACCTTCGTTGCGGAGATGGCACTCGATGATGATGATGAGCAGCTTAGTTGCTGGGTCATAAAATATGTGTCTGTCTAGCTGAGTTTATATAGTGTTTGTATATACATTTGTTTTATACCTGAGCTTCACTATCAGCTTTGAGTACTTTAAATCCATAGTACAGTTATTGTGGATCCATGCACCAAATGCATTCTTGACATCAGTGGGTTTATAGTTGTTGGGTCTTATAGCGATCATGGGTAAGACACTAGAACTGCTTGGTGTTGTCTGACTGGGTAAGACACTAGAACTGCTTGATGTTGTCTGACTGGGTAAGACACTAGAACTGCTTGGTGTTGTCTGACTGGGTAAGACACTAGAACTGCTTGGTGTTGTCTGACTGGGTAAGACACTAGAACTTTGTCATCTATGGCTGCAAGGTGTTGTCTGACTGAGTAAGACACTAGTACTGCATGGTGTTGTCTGACTGAGTAAGACACTAGTACTGCAAGGTGTTGTCTGACTGAGTAAGACACTAGTATTGCATGGTGTTGTCTGACTGAGTAAGACACTAGAACTGCAAGGTGTTGTCTGACTAAGACACTAGTACTGCATGGTGTTGTCTGACTGGGTAAAGACACTAGTACTGCATGGTGTTGTCTGACTGAGTAAGACACAAGAACTTTGTCATCTTTGGGTGCAAGGTGTTGTCTGACATGAGCGAATTACTTCAGGGGGAGAGCTATGTTTGCAACACTCAGAGAAAGATCACTAATAATCAACAGAAAAAAAAAAAAAACAACTACAGATGATCCGAAGCAGGATCGAACCCATGCTCCTCTGCATTACTGCCTGATATGAGGTACGTTTTCAGCTTCCTGTGGGGTTGGTTAGTTCCATTTTTAAAACAATCGTCATTTTGTGTTTAGATTGTGTACAGCACACTATATTTGTTTCCTCTCTTGGTATATTTACACAGTTTTATTTATGAGTCCAACTTAGAGCCAATTCTGACCTATGGAAGTGAATCATGCACACGCGAAAAGATGATTAGAGGGCACAGAGGTGGGCTTTCTCCGGCGACTACTGAGAGTTCCTTGGACAACTGTAAAGACCAACGAGGACATTCTCAAAGAGGTCAACACAAAAATAGAGCTCCTAAGAAACAATCAACATTTTTCGGGAACATCACGAGAAAAGTTGGATTTCTTGGTTCTTCTTTCTTCTTCTTTTCTCTTTTCACTGATACCTAAAAGGTGTCCTGGTTTATATCATTTGTCGTTCTTGAGCTGCTCAAACTGTCTGAATTAGTGATTTTCCTTTGTTGTTACATGTCTCTGTCACTACATCTATCCATCTTCTTCTGGGTCTTCCTCTTAGTCTTTTTCCATGCATTCTCGAGAAGAACGCCCTTGATGGTGATTTCTTGGTTACATCTGGCAAATTAGATGGAAAGAAATATCGTGGATGACAAAGAGAAAAGATACTAGATAGCTTGGTGTCATGACATGAAAAACAATCAACAACAGAATTAATACGATGTACTGTGGATAGAGAATTGTGGAAGGACATGATCACCTACCCCAACCGGTATGGCACATGATGATGACAAGTCAAATTTGTCAAGATAACAGACTTTGATGGACTGGCACAACTTGTAGTTCTACTAGTATGGGCAAAGCACAATGTTGGGCTCAGCCATTTCACATGATCCTTTTTCGTAATGCATCAGATTCTGTTGTCAGACCAGGCTGGTCTTGTGTGTGAGTTAGTTACTAGCTAAGTAATGGTTATTTGGACCAGGCTGATTGTGTGTGTGTGTTAGTTACTAGCTAAGTAATGGTTATTTGGACCAGGCTGATTGTGTGTGAGTTAGTTACTAGCTAAGTAATGGTTATTTGGACCAGGCTGATTGTATGTGTGTGTTAGTTACTAGCTAAGTAATGGTTATTTGGACCAGGCTGATTGTGTGTGAGTTAGTTACTAGCTAAGTAATGGTTATTTGGACCAGGCTGATTGTGTGTGAGTTAGTTACTAGCTAAGTAATGGTTATTTGGACCAGGCTGATTGTGTGTGAGTTAGTTACTAGCTAAGTAATGGTTATTTGGGCCAGGCTGATTGTGTGTGTGTGTGTTAGTTACTAGCTAAGTAATGGTTATTTGGACCAGGCTGATTGTGTGTGTGTGTGTTAGTTACTGTAGCTCGTTTCAAAACATATGCCCAACATCAAAACGCTATTACTCTCTAACCGTTTGTTAAATACTTTTGAAATTTTCCAAATGTTATTAGAATGCAAAAGACCCTTTAAATGTATATTTAACAAATATCCTGCAGTTTTCTTAAAGCGGCGATATTTCTTTGATGTTTGTCAAAATTGTAAATTGTGAAGCCCTAAAGAATAGAAATTACCGTAGTTGCTGGTCTACGATTAATTTTCACTAGGTAAAGGCGTGGCCGTAATGGGGAAATAACTGGATAAAACAAAACACCAGGATAATTATTGTCTGCTCAGTTCGAGGACGGACGATAATAATATCAAGGTATACCTGTATGTCCAATTTTCATAGTTGTGTGGTCCTGAAAAGGACCGTTTGTTGAAATAATTTAAGGTAATATAGGGGCCAACATTGTGGGGGCTATATACTTTCATTCTGAATCAGACGAGTCTAAAAGATTAATAACTGCTTGGGGTTGAACATTCCACAAACCATCATTTTTCCAATATTCCTCTTTATGTTTTAAGACGTGGTCTTCACATTTAGCCCAATAATCTTTGTCTATATTTAATAAAGCGAGATTAGCAAGAGTCTTTACATCGCATATTTTGAATGTTGTATTTTCATCTGCCACTTGTCCTTTTAATTTTGCCCAGATTAGTTCTATTGGATTTAAATGAGCATGGTAAGGTGGCAGCCTCAAACTTATATGACCGTGCTCTTGGATAATCTTATCTATTTGAAAAATCTTTGTCCTCTGTTTTTGCTTTACTAGAGATAGTAATTCAGGTTTTAAGTACATGTTATTAAATTGTATGTGCTCCTTTGTGAGCCATATCTTAATAGCATCTTTTGTACTGGATGACGTCGGGACTTTATCTTCAAGTGCAACAATGTTGTGGTACGCTGCATTGTCCATTAATAGGCAAGATGGTCGATCTAGTGATGGGAGAACAGAATTTTCAATCCAATGTCTAAATATGTGACCATTCATCTCAGAGTGATAATCCCGATTATCTATGGATTTTGAAAGAAAAATGAGCTCTGCATTCTGTATTAGTCCATGTTGTCGAATATCTGCATGAGCAATTATCAAGCGCTGTCCTTTGCTGCTAGGTATTAATCTCTTAATCTTTCCATCTGATGACTGCCATTCCCTTTGGTTAGTGTGGTGAACATTGATCCATGTTTCATCCAAGTACACAATATCATAACCTTGCTTGCGCACCTCTTTTACTTCACGTAAGTACTTGCTTCTCATGACTACTATATGTGGCTTCTCACAGATGATGTTTCGTCCATTGGAATACTTTCTGAATGTAAAGCCTGCAGCTCTCACATTCCTCCATAATGTAGACTTTGATATTTCAATACTGTTGTTCTTTTTCAGCGAAATTTTTAATTTTCTTATTGTAACAGTTTCATTCATACCCAACATTTTGCGAATTTCACTTCTAATAAGTTCACTGTCGAAATTATCCAACATTTTTGCTCTTCCTTGTGATTTTGTATATTTGGAACATTGACGGTCACGTGCTTGAATCCAGCGATTAAATGACCGTTTAGATAAATCCAAAATGTGTCTTGTCCTATTCTCAGGGTTTTCTAAAGAATGAAATAATCTTCCTCAATTAGCCTCTTTGCAAAAATAGTCATACATTTTTATTGCGATGTTTTGTAAACTGCAGAATTTCATTTTAAGACTCATGATAAATGTTAGCATTCCACGTCTACACCTATGAAAGAACGGAAATGGAACACACAATGCCTCGTGTTTTCTAAAAGTGTCTAATTGTGTCAGATAGCTCACGTTTAAAGCGTGAAAAATCGTAAATTTGAGCGTGTATAGATTTGTAATCGCTATTTTTAACTTAAATACTGTAAACACTAAGTTTTGACTACATCAATGGGTCGTTATAAATTTACATAAATCAAATAAGCAATAATAATAACCAAATGTTTGTTTTTAATGAAATTAATTCCCTGTTGGGTTCTAATCATTATAACTTTACATGCAAATTTTGAAAAAAATACAAAAAGCGGTTTAAAAGATATTGATTTTAAAAGTTGGGCACGACTTATGAAACAAGCTATAGCTAAGTAATGGTTATTTGGACCAGGCTGGTTGTGTGTGAGTTAGTTACTAGCTAAGTAATGGTTATTTGGACCAGGCTGATTGTGTGTGAGTTAGTTACTAGCTAAGTAATGGTTATTTGGACCAGGCTGATTGTGTGTGTGTGTGTTAGTTACTAGCTAAGTAATGGTTATTTGGACCAGGCTGATTGTGTGTGTGTGCGCGTTTGTTACTAGCTAAGTAATGGTTATTTGGACCAGGCTGATTGTGTGTGTGTGCGCGTTTGTTACTAGCCAAGTAACAGTTATTTACACCAGGATGATTTTTGAATCTTTATATTTTCTGTATTTTTGTTTACAAGTCACAGACGTTGCTTTAATTAGTTGTGAGTCATGAGACCTTTACTTATCAGTACTCAGTGCTGCTGACACTTGCAACCCGATGCCAGAGAGAGTCGTCTTGTGGGTTAACTGAGGCAGCAAAGGTGATTAATAACTTGGAATGTTATCAGCAAGGTTTCTGGGCACTGGGCTGTATGTTGACTGGCTGTGGGGCACTAATTGAGTGTATATGCCAAATACCTTGTGTGTGTGTGTACTCGGCTGTATGTTGACTGGCTGTAGGGCACTAATTGATTGTATATGCCAAATACCTTGTGTGTGTGTATACTCGGCTGTATGTTGACTGGCT
Source organism: Megaustenia siamemsis (assembly GCA_032433765.1). Taxonomy (NCBI): domain Eukaryota; kingdom Metazoa; phylum Mollusca; class Gastropoda; order Stylommatophora; family Ariophantidae; genus Megaustenia; species Megaustenia siamemsis. The sequence goes on along the minus strand of JAVIAB010000047.1, from coordinate 96,673,874 downwards.
GTAGGGCACTAATTGATTGTATATGCCAAATACCTTGTTCTGTCCTACCTGAAAGACTTGATGCCCTTGACGGGGAAGAAGAACGGGAATATGAATTGTTGGCAGGTGAGACAAGCAAATGTAATGAAGACAAGCGTTTGAAGTGTGTACACGTTAACTGTTCTGTTTATTCGTGACCTTACCCATAATTACGTGAGAGTTGATCATTTTGTGCCGTTTGGTTTGTGGTCCATCTTTCCCATAATATCATTGTGTGCCGTTTAGTTTATTGCCTATTCCAGCTTTTTAAAGATCTTTTTGTCACGCTCTCGTCAGGCAGTTCGCTGTTGCCGGATGTTCTGTTTCGAAAGACAGGTCATCAGTCACTGTGATATTTATTTGATCTATGATATTAATGTCCATGTTTGACACTGGATTAGTTGTTGGGGACGGCCATCCAGCCGTCGTGGCAGAGTAATTCGATCATCGTTTTTTTACGTATAGTTGAGGAAGGCAGGAAAATTGTAGACCTTACACACAAAAATGGTCACATTTTACCTGCACTAAATGACTGTCATCAGAGAAATACTTCCCCATCGTGGTAGATTTGTTGTCCGCAGATGTTTATCTCTTCTGTGTTGCGGTGATGGGAGAGCTGTTTGTGTCATCTCTCTTTGTCAGTCAGTGAGACAATAACACCATCGCCGTTGTTCCCTCCTGAATTAATCATTGTTTTCTGTTATTATTGCCTCGTTTACTAACGGACAAGAGCAAACTTTTGATCTCCAGCCAGTATTGGAGGTAACCATAGATCAATGACAAATCATCATCAGTAAATATTTATTGCTGTTAGTCTCTGGGGACTAGAAGCATAAAATACTGTCCAAGGGTGTGCTCAGACAACGATAACAGTGTGGATTAGGCGAAGCTAGGAGACAATCTTGTAAGATTATCGCGGTTTTTTTTTTTTGGGGGGGGGTGTAAACTGGCATTCCTTTGTCGTGTGTGTGTGTTTTTTTTTTTCTATTTGCTTAGAAGTCGTTGACCTGAACAACAGGGTTGTCAGGGGTAAAACAGTCTGTTGTTGACTGATATCATAGAAGGGTCTAGATCGTTGTACAGGTGAGGAGGTTTAAGACAGAAACAGGCAGCTGACATGGCCTCCCACGAGGACCGTCGTAGAGCACGGCTAGCTGGGCCAACATATCCAGTTTGTCGAACCTTGCATGGAAGACCGGGGATGGGAAGACAATATCAAATAATGGACGGTCTTTGATCATCTCACAACGACGGGGATGGGAAGACACCATCAAATAATTGATAATCTGAGTACTGATTACGCCGTCCTTTACTTATCAGTACTCATTTTTGCAACCCGATGCCAGAGAGAGAGAGAGTCGTCTTGTCGGTTATCTGAGGCAGCAAGGTGATTAATAACTTGGAATGTTATCAGCAAGGTTTCTGAGCACAGTGCTGTATGAATGGCTGTAGGGCCGTCACTCTACGAGGCACGATGTTACTGATAATCAAACGCCTTTCAATATGACTACAAAACATGCTCCGGCACCAAGATGGACGCTTGTTTGCGTTTGAACAAAGCCCAACGGCCAAGATCAGTATTTGCAGAATTCGTTTTTCGCCACCTACGTATTTAGCTTTCTGTCCATATGGTACGTTGTGTGCATAACAGTGGAGAATTACATCACCATATGTCATCCAACAAGCTTTGTGGTCGTGTGCACAAGGCGACGCGCCAGTATCGTGGTCATCATGTAGTCTTGTCGTTGTTGTATATGGCCACTACTGTTGCTGCTGAGGTAACGCCAAATGAGATAGGTCTTGAGAAATGCTTGCCAAGTCCAAGGCTGATGTTCTTGCACATAATAACCTACATTGACTCGGTAGTAACGTTGCTACTACCGCTGATCGCCATTACTGTCATGCTCTTCACGATCATTCTGTCCATCATACACAAGTCCCGGTGGAATAAGCTCAGTGGCCTGCCGATGCTGGAAGTTTCCGAGCTGAAACCGATCAACGATCCTAGGTGGAGCTCAGTGAGAGCTAGCGCCCAGGTTTGTGTGGCTAGGCTGCTCTTCGCCTTGTCTCTATCTTACATCATCATGAACGCAACCAGCCACGTGGCCAGACTGTACAATCAGAAGCGGACTCAAGATTCAGGGGACATGAAATTGACATTCTCTGAAAGTCTTATCCGGCTGATCTTCCTGCACGTCAGCCACGCCCACCATGCCTGCAAGTTTTGGATCTTCGTGGTCGTCAGTAGAAGCTTTACCAAGAACCTCAGACAAACTTAAGGGGACGTTACCAAGTGTATATGTTAGTCGTGGCTTATATCTTGGTGGTTGTCTGTGCTAACCATGGCTCATATCTTTGTGTGTGCATGTGATAGCCATGGCTCAATTTTCAGTGTATATCCGTAGCTCATATCTTAGTGGGAGTCTGTGGTAGCCATTTCTGATATCTTGGTGGGAGTATGTGCTGGCCATGGCTCATATCTTGGTGTGTGTTTTGGCTGGCCATGGTTCATATATTGGTGTATTTCCGTGCTAGCCATGGCTCATATCTTAATGTGTTTCTGTGCTAGCCATGGCTCATATCTTAATGTGCTTCTGTGCTGGTCTGACTCATATCTTAACCTGTGTGTGTGCTAGCCATGGCTCATATCTTGGTGTGTGTCATGTTAGTCATATCTCATATCTTGGTGTGTGTCCGTGTTAATCATGTCTCATATCTTTGTGTGTGTCTGTGTTTAGTCATATCTTAGTGTCTATCTGTGTTAGTCATGTGTCATATCTGTGTGCGTGCATGTCTGTGTTAGCCACATCTCATATCTCTGTGTGCATGTCTATGTTATTCACATCTCATACCTTTGTGTGTGCATGTCTATGTTAGTCATGTTTCATATATTTGTGTGTATGTCCATGCTAGTCACATCTCATATCTTAATGTGTGTCTATGTCAGTCATGTATCATATATTTGTGTGTCTGTGTTTGGTCATATCTCATATCTTTGTGTGTGCATATCTATGTTGGTCACATCTCCTATCTTTGTGAGTGCATGGTTGTGTTAGTCATGCCTCATATCTTTGTGTGTGCATGACTGTGTTTAGTCATATCTCATGTCTTAGTGTGTGTATCTGTGTTAGTCATATCTTATATTTTAGAGCGTGTCTGTGTTAGTCATATCTTAGTGTGTGTCAGTGTTAGTCATGCCTCATATCTTTGTGTGTGCATGTCTGTGTTGGTCACCTCTAGTGACTCGGGCAAATGGTGCTCGTAAACCTGGGAGGGCTGACCATCTAAGGGCAGAATCCCCCTACAGAAAAGACAATCTGCTGCCGTGCAGGAAGATTGGGGCAATCAAAAGCTAAGGATAGCAAACCTGAATAAAATGCTGGCTGAAATCGGATGCACTGGGCCACTGGCGCACAACACAGTGCAACGTTTTAACATGTATTAAATCAGGGTGGATCTAACAGACTCTAATTATGATGTTCTGTCTGTGGGGTCAATTCACTTAAACAGACATCTGTCTTCATGTGAGAGTCTGGAATCCTACTCTGATAGAGTCTTGATCGCAGACAGTACACAGACCTGAGAAGAGCAATGTGGTCCACACCCACCTCCCTGGAAGAGAAACTATATGGGGCAATCGAATCACATTTAAACAGACAGCTGACTTCATGAGAGAGTCTGGAATCATACTCTGAATGAGTCTTGATCGCAGAGAGAGAGAGAGAGAAATAATGAGCAATCTTTGATCATCTCACATCGACGGGAATGGGAAGACAACATCAAATAATGGACATTCTTTGATCATCTCACAACGACGGGAATGGGAAGACAACATCAAATAATGGACATTCTTTGATCATCTCACAACGACGGGAATGGGAAGACAACATCAAATAATGGACATTCTTTGATCATCTCACAACGACGGGAATGGGAAGACAACATCAAATAATGGACATTCTTTGATCATCTCACAACGACGGGAATGGGAAGACAACATCAAGTAATGGACATTCTTTGATCATCTCACAACGACGGGAATGGGAAGACAACATCAAGTAATGGACATTCTTTGATCATCTCACAACGACGGGAATGGGAAGACAACATCAAGTAATGGACATTCTTTGATCATCTCACAACGACGGGAATGGGAAGACAACATCAAGTAATGGACATTCTTTGATCATCTCACAACGACGGGAATGGGAAGACAACATCAGATAATGGACATTCTTTGATCATCTCACAACGAAGCGTCTGGGAAGACAACATCAGATAGTGGGCAGTCTTTGATCCTCTCACAACGATGGGGATGGGAAGACAACATCAGATAGTGGACAGTCTTTGATCATCTCACAACGATGGGGATGGGGAGACAACATCAGATAGTGGACAGTCTTTGATCATCTCACAACGACGGGGATGGGAAGACAACATCAGACAGTGGACAGTCTTTGATCATCTCAGAATGAACATCAGGAAAAAATAGTAATTGAGGAGGTCGGCTGAAGACATCAGTTCTGCCGAAACGATAGATTACTGGATAGAAGGAAGGTTTTGCTGTTGATTTTCGTTTTAGGAAGTACTTCTGCCTTTGGGCTGCCTGTGAAGCATAGGTCTTCAAGAAACACTTCCCGTGCCGTCCTGTTTGGTGTCATTCTTCTATGATTACTGCATGATTATAACGCAATAACCTGCCTACAAATAATCAATAGACACGCTGGACAGATTTCAAACCAGTATGATTTCACTGTGACATTTAGATGCCTTCTTGATGTCATGTGTATCTGGAAGGTGCCCTTTTGATCACTTGTGTACACAAAGGTGCGTACTTTTTTCCACCTGTGTACGTGAATCTCCACACTTGATCTTTTATTAACACGTAGTTCTGCTTTTGCTTCACCCAATGACTGGGCGTACCTTGTGGTCTCCGGTGTGCGCGTGGCTGTTTCTTGTCTTGATATTGTACAGTCACTGTACGAGGCACACCCAGCATCGGTTAATTTAGGTCGCCTGTAGTATTCACATTTTGCCCCAAATAGATCCTTCTGGATATTGTGTATGGTAGGTGCGCCCTTGGCCGCTGTCACGTGTATCTCCTCAATGTTCTTTGCTCCTGTAGTCAAGCGCCCCTGGTTACTATCCTGACAGGGCGCACTCCTCTTGGCAAGTGTCAAGCTATCACAAATTAGTCACGTTTATTGCCCATTCTGCGTGTGTGTTCGCTCCTTTCACCTTTCCCTCTTCCCTTCCTCATTTTCCATTCTTCTCCGCCAGATTCTGCCGCCCCTGCAATGCCGAATGAGGATTCTCCAACTCATCAACAGGCGCCCGTAGTCTGTTACCGGTTACTGTTAACCTCACGGCCCCTGACACTTGAACAGAGTTCAGCCTGAGGCCTACTTCAGCGTCCAGCACTGCTTCTAAGTTACAAAAGATTCCCGCCGCTAGGAGTCTCCGCCTGTCTACGGCCCTGCTCTTTTATTCTCTTTCAGAAGTTCTGCTACAGATCCTAGCGACAATTACCTGATTCTCTTATTTTTGATTATACTCATTTCTTGTTATACTTGTTTGTTATTGTGTTCTCATTTCTTGTACTACCATTTATTGTTATACTCATTTGTTATGCTTTCTTTTGTTGTAATACAAATTTGTTATGTTCTCATGTATTATACTAATTTGTTGTACTCTCATTTCTTGCTGTGCCCATTTCTTGTCGTGCTATCATTTATTTTATGCTCATTTCTTGTCGTGCTGTCATTTGTTTTATGCTAATTTCTTATCGTGCTGTCATTTGTTTTGTGCTCATTTCTTATCGTGCTATCATTTCCTGTCGCGCTATATTTGGTTTTATGCTCATTTCTTGTCGCGCTATCATTTGTATTATGCTCATTTCTTGTCGTGCTATCATTTTCTGTCGCGCTATCATTTGTTTTATACTCATTTCTTGTCGTGCTGTCATTTGTTTTATGCTCATTTCTTGTCGTGCTATAATTTGTTTTATACTCATTTCTTGTGCGATCATTTGTTTTATGCTCATTTCGTATCGTGCTATGAGCTGTTGTTATACACATTTATTGTGCTCACATTCCATGTACACAAATACTGACGACTACGATGAAGAGCTACTATATATGTCATAAGTGCGTGACTTCACCGTGGTAGAATGCCATATTTCCAGTTCCCTTGTTCCTGCCAGCATGCACGCCCGTCGCCATCAGTGGTTCAGCAGCCCATTGTATACAGAGTTGTTCTGATAAGAGGCTTCGAGGCGTCGATCATCTGTTTGATATCATCATAACACATTTATGTTCAATACTCCAGCAGTGTGTTTTCAACAGGCTATTGTGATCATATATTTGTCTCCCATCTGTAGTGTTGTTTCCCTCTCGGTTGTAACCTTGATGGACGTCACGTGTCCGGTCCCTATCACAACATTAGTTATATCCCATCATCTAATCTCTGCCATTCCGTTTCATCTTTGTTCAATGTCTCTCAGCTACAACTGTTTTGCTTCCCTCGTTCTCGTGAGGTTCTCTTAATCTTCGTGTCAGACATTCTTCTTCTTTTTTTTTTCTCGTGAGGTTCTCTAAATCTTCGTGTCAAATATTCTTTATCTTCCCTACCTGATGGACTTGATGATCAACTTTCTTCTATTAATTATACAATTGTTGATCACATCGTTTTGACTTCCATTCTTTGCCATGTGATCATTTATGAGTTCTCTGTTTCCATTCTTTGCCATGTGATCAGTTATTAGTTCTCTGTTTCCATTCTTTGCCATGTGATCATTTATTAGTTCTCTGTTTCCATTCTTTGCCATGTGATCATTTATTAGTTCTCTGTTTCCATTCTTTGCCATGTGATCATTTATTAGTTCTCTGTTTCCATTCTTTGTCTGTCATGTGATCATTTATTAGTTCTCTGTTTCAATCTCTTCTGCCATGTGATCATTTATTAGTTCTCTGTTTCCATTCTTTGTCTGCCATGTGATCATTTATTAGTTCTCTGTTTCCATTCTTTGTCTGCCATGTGATCATTTATTAGTTCTCTGTTTCAATCTCTTCTGTCATGTGATCATTTATTAGTTCTCTGTTTCCATTCTTTGTCTGCCATGTGATCATTTATTAGTTCTCTGTTTCCATTCTTTGTCTGCAGTGTGATCATTTATTAGTTCTCTGTTTCCATTCTTTGTCTGCCATGTGATCATTTATTAGTTCTCTGTTTCCATTCTTTACCATGTGATCATTTATTAGTTCTCTGTTTCCATTCTTTACCATGTGATCATTTATTAGTTCTCTGTTTCCATCTCTTCTGCCATGTGATCATTTATTAGTTCTCTGTTTCCATCACTAATACGTGTATGTAGAGGGTGGTAATATGTTTGTTGTGTATAAAGAAGGTGGTAATATGCTTGTTGTGTATAAAGAGGTTGGTAATATGTTTGTTGTGTATAAAGAGGGCGGTAATATGTTTGTTGTGTATAGAGGGTGGTAATATGCTTGTTGTGTATAAAGAGGTTGGTAATATGTTTGTTGTGTATAAAGAGGGCGGTAATATGTTTGTTGTGTATAGAGGGTGGTAATATGCTTGTTGTGTATAAAGAGGGCGGTAATATGCTTGTTGTGTATAAAGAGGGCGGTAATATGCGTGTTGTGTATTTAGAGGTTGGTAATATGTTTGTTGTGTATAAAGAGGTTGGTAATATGCTTGTTGTGTATAAAGAGGGTGGTAATATGTTTGTTGTGTATAAAGAGGGCGGTAATATGCTTGTTATGTATAAAGAGGGCGGTAATATGTTTGTTGTGTATAAAGAGGGCGGTAATATGCTTGTTGTGTATAAAGAGGGCGGTAATATGTTTGTTGTGTATAAAGAGGGCGGTAATATGTTTGTTGTGTATAAAGAGGGTGGTAATATGTTTGTTGTGTATAAAGAGGGTGGTAATATGTTTGTTGTGTATAAAGAGGGTGGTAATATGTTTGTTGTGTATAAAGAGGTTGGTAATATGTTTGTTGTGTATAAAGAGGGCGGTAATATGCTTGTTGTGTATAAAGAGGTTGGTAATATGTTTGTTGTGTATAAAGAGGGCGGTAATATGCTTGTTGTGTATAGAGGGTGGTAATATGCTTGTTGTGTATAAAGAGGGTGGTAATATGTTTCTTGTGTATAAAGAGGGTGGTAATATGTTTGTTGTGTATAAAGAGGGCGGTAATATGCTTGCTTGCTTACGTTCGCCCAATGACTAAAGTATTCTAGAGTATTCGTAGACTGTAGAATTCCTCTTCGTCATCCGCCCTTAAAAGGACGTTAAGTTGACGTATCTGCGTTGTGTTGTGGTTTGCAGTATAACTGTGATATTTGCGCCTTTCGGCCCAACGCATTCGACTTGAGCACGACATTTTTGAGTGCCGGGTTGTCTTCGCTCTTCGATCCCTACTCGCTTGGCCAGACTAGACAGGTTTGTCTGTTACTGGAGGCACCACGGAGAGGTGGAGCAGGGTCTGGATGATTTTGGTTCACCGATCCTGGCGCAAGCCATCAGCTGTGGGTCGCTGACAACTTCCAACTCTGATGCTGGGAGACGCCTTGTGTGTATATAAAGGGTAACCCTCGGTAGTGAAGTGGAGGTGACAATATAGCTGTCACTGACCCACAGTGGTACGAAGGTACATACATGTTCACACATACAGTGATACACACATGTATGTTCACATACACATACATACATGTTCACAACGATTGACTCTTGTTCGGGTTTTCAAATGTAACGATCTCCCGATACCTAAGGGAAGTAACAAATACAATGAGCCGTGGACATATATTGGCCATTGACCTATAAGAGCATTATTTTGTTGGTAACAACTATTTTGTCTCTCTGCCTTTAAAGGGTTCAGACCTCTAGCTCTAAGAAGGCACACATCGATAATAAACATTGGTGGTGCAAGGTAGATGATGCACTCAGGAGAGATCCAGAAACAGCTACAAGAACTGCCATGCGTGGTACAGGATAGGCATGGACTCGGACGTTGGGGATGGTCAAGTCTGTTTACATGCTTACCTCGAGGAGGTTAGTTGGATCTTGATCAGCGCTGGGTCGCTGATTCTGAAGCCTGCAGTCAGCTATGAGTCACAAATCGCTGGTGCTGTTGTGTTTCTTGGGCTCGTGATGGTTTTTTGCACAATCACGTGACTCATTGCGTACAGTAGAGATGCGTATCTCCAGTTACGCCATCTCGTTGTTTATTTCAACTGTCCCGCACGGAGACATCACACGTTTCAATGAAATCAGCTTCCCTAATGTATTCACAATGTATTAAATGGAAAAAACAGTGCGACAAAAGAAGCCATATTCTGCATGGGTCAATTGATCCAAAAGTACACAGAAGTTTAAAAAATAAACAAACAAACAATATATGTCTACTTCATAGACAACACCAAAGCTTTTGATTGAATACACCATAAATAACTTATATGCTGCCTAAAAGATATACACATAGACAGCACAGACATACGACTAATATGTAATTTATACAGGGAGCAAACAGCAATAATAAAATATAACAAAGAGAACTCTACACCCATTGATATAAAAAGAGGAGTAAGACAGATATGCATATTATCACCAAGCTTGTTCAATCTATACACTGAGCAAATCTTTAAAAACATTACAGAGATGCCAGGCCTAAACATTAATGGAAATATAATCAATAACCTAAGATATACTGACGATACTGTACTACTAGCAGAAAATCCTAAAGATCTACAACAATTGCTTAATGAAATAAACACGACAAGCAAAAAATATGGATTAGATATGAATATCAAAAAGACTAAAACTATGATCATAAACAAAGAAAATACTCAAAATCTACAAGTGGATATCAAAATAGAAGGAATAGACCTGGAGCCTACAACTACCTGGGACATACTATAACCAGTGATGGAAAATGCACAACTAAAATTAACAAAAGAATAGGAATGACAAAAGGTGATTTTAATGACATGAAGAACATACTAACATCAAAACAAATAACGCCAGGGCTAAAACTAAGAATAGCAAAATGTTACATCTTCTCAATATTCCTGTTTGGTGGAGAAACATGGACATTAGACAAGAAAACAGAACAGAAAATTGAAGCCTTTGAAATGCGAATATATAGAAGAATAGGTAGAATTGGATGGATGGAAAAGAAAACAAATGATGAAGTCTTAAAACAACTAAAAATCAAAAGAAAACTACTAAACACAATTAGAACAAGACAAATGAAATTTTGGGGGCATCTTAAAAGACACAGCAGCCTACTAAAAGTAATATTGGAAGGGAAATACAGGGTAATAGAGGCAGACCAAGTCTTCTAACATGGACGAGTAACATCAAAAGATGGACAAGTCAGCCTATGGCAACCTGTACCATCAAAGCAAAAGACAGAGCAGAATGGCGCTCCATGGTAGCCAACCTTCAATGCGGAGACGGCACTCAATGATGATGATGAATGTATTGGCGGTCACAAACCTCCTTCAAGAACATGACAAATAATATTGCGTTTATCAGAGATGATAATAAAACGATATCCTTGGAGGGTAACGCCCACACAGTTCATCCGTTCTTTTGGTGTCCTGTTCTTGCGGCGGCTGACGAAGGAGCAATACAACATTTACAAAATACAATGGATGCAAAAATAAAGTCAGTCAAGCGGTCATAATTAATTCGTTTCTACAAAATATAAGTTCATCTGGCTGAGAAAAATTGGTACCTGACCTTTGTTATGGAAAGAAGCAATCATGCTCAAGTTTGATATGCAACGTTTCCCAGAGGATTTATCCAAGAGAAATGGAGGTCCCCCGCCTACGCTCGGCTTGTCAGAGGCGACGATGCTGTATCTTTATCTAGGAAAGAAGGCGCTGAAAAAAAATATGGGACAGAAAATGACAAAATAGCATGCTTGGTAGGGGGGATGACAGGTTGAAATATTGTAATGTTCAGTGGCGGGTGTTTGTTGAAATAATTGATGGTTACAAAACGTATAGTTTTGTGTATGTGATAACAGTGATTGCACAAGTGCCAAGACGGTCGCGGGTTTCAGGGTGGTGATTTGTTGCTTCATAGCGTGTGCAGATCTCTCGCATTTAGCTCGTTTAAGAAATATATCACTGTTGTGAATGGTGTACCTCTCGTATCTCACTGTTGTGAATGGTGTACCTCTCGTATCTCACTGTTGTGAATGGTGTACCTCTCGTATCTCACCGTTGTGAATGGTGTACCTCTCGTGTTTCACTTTTGTGAATGGTGTGCCTCTCGCGATGTACCTCTCGTATCTCACTGTTGTGAATGGTGTACCTCTCGTATCTCACCGTTGTGAATGGTGTACCTCTCGTGTTTCACTTTTGTGAATGGTGTGCCTCTCGCGATGTACCTCTCGTATCTCACTGTTGTGAATGGTGTACCTCTCGTATCTCACTGTTGTGAATGATGCACCACTCGTATCTCACTGTTGTGAATGATGCACCACTCTTATCTCACTGTTGTGAATGATGCACCACTCGTATCTCACTGTTGTGAATGATGCACCACTCGTATCTCACTGTTGTGAATGATGCGCCTCTCGTGTCTTACTGTTGTGAATGGTATATATTCCATACATCGTGTACAGCTTCAGGGTTATGTTTTCTGTGATGACTTATCGCAAGGTGAACAGCAGTTTAAATATATACAATGGGTGATGTACAACAGTTAGTAGTATTAAAATCGCGCGTGTGACGGATATTATTGTGTGTCTGGTGTGCGGAGGTGGTGATCAAAAGCTACCAATGGACTGCGTTGACACGCCTTCGGCACACATTACAATGTGTAAATTGGCTCACGCTGGTTGCGCCCTTAGAAGTATATACCAAACAAGAGTAGTGAAGTTTTCTTATGATTTTTTCCCCTAGCAACGGCGTGAAACGTTTAGAGATTCATTATCGGGTGATAACCCAGTGCGGTGATGGGCGTGTGGGTCATACATAAGTGTATGTGTGGACTTCAAAGTTCAAGATCGGAGCCACTAGAGTGGAGAATTCCCCTCGATTGTTTTCAGCATTCACATCGGGCACGGAAGACTCCACTGCAGTAATGGAGAACGTCATTTGAATGACTCTGGTGTGTCATAGTCAAGGATGTGACATTGGATCTGCGTATTCACTCCTGGCGGGTTGAAGTTTAGACAATTGTATATGCAAGATGGATATCCAAACGACTGACACCTAAGATCAAAGAGTGTCGTGTTGGTGCTTGTCATGAGCTTCTGCATCGGAGTGAGACAAGTGGTAAGCGTTTCTACAACGTATCGTCTGTGTGGATGTGAGCTGGGTACACTTCTGTCAGCCACACGAAGGCGTGGAGCCCTACCTTGTCTCCAAAACTAGAGAATTTGGATCTGCTTGCAAATGTTGACCTTCTTCTGGGATCACAAGGAGCATATCTTGGAGCACTGCATGACCAGGTGAAGCACTGTGACCACAAAGAGCATATCTTGGAGCACTGCATGATCAGGTGAAGCACTGTGACCACAAAGAGCATATCTTGGAGCACTGCATGAACAGGTGAAGCACTGTGACCACAAAGAGCATACCTTGGAGCACTGCATGACCAGGTTAAGCACTGTGACCACAAAGAGCATACCTTGGAGCACTGCATGACCGGGTGAAGCACTGTGACTACAAAGAGCATATCTTGGAGCACTGCATGACCAGGCGAAGCACTGTGACCACAAAGAGCATATCTTGGAGCACTGCATGACCAGGTGAGGCACTGTGACCACAAAGAGCATACCTTGGAGCACTGCATGACCAGGTGAAGCACTGTGACCACAAAGAGCATACCTTGGAGCACTGCATGACCGGGTGAAGCACTGTGACCACAAAGAGCATACCTTGGAGCACTGCATGACCAGGTGAGGCACTGTGACCACAAAGAGCATATCTTGGAGCACTGCATGACCAGGTGAAGCACTGTGACCACAAAGAGCATACCTTGGAGCACTGCATGATCAGGTGAAGTACTGTGACCTCAAAGAGCACATCTTGGAGCACACTGCATGCCACATGAAACTCTGTGACCTCAAAGAGCACATCTTGGAGCACACTGCATGCCACATGAAACTCTGTGACCACAAAGAGCACATCTTGGAGCACACTGCATGCCTAGCTAGCAATGATCGTTGCTACCGATACATGCTGAAGCCTTCTAAGGTAAAATCTGTGGCCAGCTGTTCGCCAAAAACGGCGCGGGTTGTTGACGGCGGAAGTGTTTCTCCTCCATGACAAAGCCTGACCCACATCCTGCTAGAGCAACAGTGTCCACGCGGCGCTGTGGTTCGAGTGCATCCTCAAAACTTGGCACTCAAGTATGTATGTAGTATGTATGTTCGGCATATATGTTGTGTGACATGACTGTCGGTCTAAACAGCTTGTGCTTGTTATGGTGGGTGTGTCATTAGACTGTGCCACGTGTGTTAAATCGATGCTATCTGGAGAGATTTGTAAGTGATACATGTCGGTTTCAATGTCAAGTCATTAGTTGTAATTCCCTTAGGCCTCTGTTGATGCTGACAACGTTTGGCGTTGCTGTAATCGTCATACATGTGATAGGACACTTCAGGCCAGTAGTGGTCAACTGAAGGTTGATCGAGGCTCGAATTCTAGCCAGCACAAGAGGATCACATTTCGAGTATAGTCATGACATGATGTGATGTAGCCATCAATAATACTGCTTGCACGCTGTCACGTGACACCGACAGAAAAGCAACTTTGTAGCGTCAACTATAAACAAAACCTTTGATTATTGTCGGCATCAATAGTTTTTTCCCACTTTTTTTTACCGACCAGAACATTTGTTTTTATTTATAGATGTTTAATCTAGTGGTTTCTGTGGAAGCCTCGATGGCCAAAATAAAATAGACTGGCGGACAAATCTGATCCTCGGGCCGCCATTTGCCCGGCTTCGCTGCTGTGTAGACTGTAATTGCTTGACCCGTGCCCAGCATTAACACACTCTCTTCTGCTCATTAAGTTATGCCAACCTGTTTGTCCATGATTGTCACTAATATGTGCGTGCTAGGACTTCCTTTTCTATTTATTTGTTATTTCCATACTAGACTAAAAGCTGCTTATTTCTTTTTTTTTTTCCACTTACAGTTTCAAAGTATGCACTTTATTGAGGAGGGGGGGGGGGGGACTTTTAATGGTTTGTCATTTTTTTCTTTTTTACCTATTATATGAAAGCAAAATCTTACAGGATGTCTGTTTTATAAGAGATCTAAGATATAGATAAGACTACATCAATACACAGCAGTATAGCAGTTTGTTTGCCAGAAAATTGATGTAATTTTGGACAACAAATTTGATGTAATGTTTGGACAACAAAATTGATGTAATGTTTGGACAACAAAATTGATGTAATGTTTGGACAACAAAATTGATGTAATGTTTGCACAACAAAATCGATGTAATGTTTGGAAAACAAATTTGATGTAATGTTTGGACAACAAAATTGATGTAATGTTTGGACAACAAAATTGATGTAATGTTTGGACAACAAAATTGATGTAATGTTTGGACAACAAAATTGATGTAATGTTTGGACAACAAATTTGATGTAATGTTTGGACAACAAATTTGATGTAATGTTTGGACAACAAATTTGATGTAATGTTTGGACAATTTGATGTAATGTTTGGACAACAAATTTGATGTAATGTTTGGACAACAAATTTGATGTAATGTTTGCACAACAAAATTGATGTAATGTTTGCACAACAAAATCGATGTAATGTTTGGAAAACAAATTTGATGTAATGTTTGGACAACAAAATTGATGTAAAGTTTGGACAAAAAAATTTGATGTAATGTTTGGACAACAAATTTGATGTAATGTTTGAACAACAAATTTGATGTAATGTTTGGACAACAAAATTGATGTAATGTTTGCACAACAAAATCGATGTAATGTTTGGAAAACAAATTTGATGTAATGTTTGGACAACAAAATTGATGTAATGTTTGGACAACAAAATTGATGTAATGTTTGGACAACAAATTCAGGAAGGGCTATAGTTGATCAATGACAGCTGCAGCTAGTGTTGTCATTTACTCATCTTATCCAATCTTCGCTTGGCTGCCCCAGCTAGGCTGCCCTCATGTTATCATTCTAATATAACCCACATATCTGTTTAGTCTTCTGTCTTCACACCTTAATATAACCCACATATCTGTTTAGTCTTCTGTCTTCACACCTTTAATATAACCCACATATCTGTTTAGTCTTCTGTCTTCACACCTTAATATAACCCACATATCTGTTTAGTCTTCTGTCTTCACACCTTTAATATAACTCACATATCTGTTTAGTCTTCTGTCTTCACACCTTTAATATAACCCACATACCTGTTTAGTCTTCTGTCTTCACACCTTTAATATAACCCACATACCTGTTTAGTCTTCTGTCTTCACACCTCTAATATAACCCACATATCAGTTTATTCTCCTGTCTTCATCCTAATACAGCCTATCAGTATGCACATCTCTATTGGCTCTATATAAATAGTATCTGTTGCTATTATATTATACAGTGAGTGGCATATGTTATTATTTCCACCCCATGAAACCTATTCACTCACATATTGACTAAATATGCACATCTTATCTCCGGCCACTTTGTTTTTTTTTTTTTTAAATAATATTTATACAACTGTGAACATATTGCCGTCATTTATTGATTACTTTTGTATTTAGCTTCACGACACCTTTGACGATCGTTGAAAGGTGTGCTCGTTGTTGTGATGAAGGGAAGTAGTGGGCGATCATAGAGCTGGCAATGAAAGATGACGTCTTTGCTAATTATATGTGGAAATAGGATTCTTGTTGCGATTGTGCTAATCAGAATTAACGAGGCATTCATTGGCCATTCTTGCTCAGGGTTTCATTTTAAACTGGAAATAATGTTCTAACAATAGTTTGTATTTCGGTTTGAAATAGCCTAGTGTTCTAACAATAGTTTGTATTTCGGTTTGAAATAGCCTAGTGTTCTAACAATAGTTTGTATTTCGGTTTGAAATAGCCTAGTGTTCTAACAATAGTTTGTATTTCGGTTTGAAATAGTCTAGTGTTCTAACAATAGTTTGTATTTCGGTTTGAAATAGCCTAGTGTTCTAACAATAGTTTGTATTTCGGTTTGAAATAGACTAGTGTTCTAACAATAGTTTGTATTTCGGTTTGAAATAGCCTAGTGTTCTAACAATAGTTTGTATTTCGGTTTGAAATAGCCTAGTGTTCTAACAATAGTTTGTATTTCGGTTTGAAATAGCCTAGTGTTCTAACAATAGTTTGTATTTCGGTTTGAAATAGCCTAGTGTTCTAACAATTTTCCAAGGCAAGAACAACCATTTTCAGACTGAACAATTTGCTTTCTTTGTGTTATTGTTTTTACATTATCGACCTCTTGGTGTTGTTTTCTTTGAAATATTGATTGTGTGTCCCCCCCCCCCCCCCACCTTGGAACGGTTTCTTGTGAATGAAATGCCCTGTATGCAGTCGTGGACGTTGTTGACGGACAGCCAGGGAGAGCAATACGGAACAGCTTGGATGATGCACTCTTTGATATTATGATCACACTTCAGTCAAAGCAAGAGGTAAATAGGTACGTGACTAGCAGAGTTGGGTAGAATAGTCAGGGAAAACAAGTGGTAAATAGGTACATTACTCGCAGAGTTAGGTAGAATAGTCAGTGAAAGCAAGTGGTAAATAGGTACATTACTAGCAGAGTTGGCTAGAATAGTCAGTGAAAGCAAAGGGTAAATAGGTACATTACTAACAGGGTTAGGTAGAATAGTCAGTAAAAGCAAGTGGTAAATAGGTGCATTACTAGCAGAGTTAGGTAGAATAGTCAGTGAAATGAGAGTGGAGGTTATGCCATCTCACATTGGACACTTCATTTTGAAAGTTGGAGAAATGTGACATGAAATAGTGAAAATGGGAACTTCTCTACCAAAGTCAGTGGTATGTGTCTACATGAAATAATCGTCTCAAAAGGAATGCTGTACTGTGACAGTGAGTATCGTCCCCAGCGTGGTAAAATCATTTCACACAATGTTTACCAGTTTGCTGCAGAGCGGCGTGCAGCCACGATGAAACTGCCAAAAGCACAGCACAGCTTGATCTAATGTTAGTTAATCATTCACGTGTGCCACAACCTGAGATCAGCTCATGCACTTGCAGCGGTTGGTCCACCTCACTAGCATCTTGGCCGGCCGGTCATGTTTTACATACGAGAATAGACCGGAAGCTGTCACCTACTGAGAGGGTACTAATCACGTGTGTACACAAGTTTTCGTGTATGAACGTTCCAGATTTCTGGCTTGGAGAGTTTGACTTTGTCTATTGTTTCATGTATTCCTTTTTGTTCTTAGTGAGAACAGTCGTTCTCCAACCAGTTCAGGGTTTACCAGCTCAGCTAATGCAGTTATTTGCCATCGTTTCTGCTGCGTTCGTCCTTTTTTTCTTCCCTTGTGGGTTCATTCAACCATGGCTGGGTTATTTTGTCAAGGTTTACTTTACCAGTTGTCATCTCCTCTCTATTGATTGATCATGAGTATTCTTCCATCATTCTCTATCCCTTTATTATATCAGGTCATGAGTATTCTTCCATCATTCTCTATCCCTTTATTATATCAGGTCATGAGTACTCTTCCATCATTCTCTATCCCTTTATTATATCAGGTCATGAGTATTCTTCCATCATTCTCTATCCCTTTATTATATCAGGTCGTGAGTATTCTTCCATCATTCTCTATCCCTTTATTATATCAGGTAATGAGTACTCTTCCATCATTCTCTATCCCTTTATTATATCAGGTCACGGGGTACAGAGTGCACGTGTTGGAATGATCTGGTTTGTAGTTTGTTTGTTTTTTTTTCGAAAAAAGCTGCCTCCCTCCCTCCCATCTCTTCCTGATTTAACTTTGCCCTTTTCCCCTTTTTTTCCCTACCAGCTTTACAGCAACTGGTCCTTTTTGTCTTTTCCATTTCACATATTAGCGCCTGTGTTTACTTATACTAATATAGATCTCATATCAGTTGATTCGCATGTGTTTACTTATACTAATATAGATCTCATATCAGTTGATTCTTGTGTCGTCACTCTATGTCCGTGCCCCGCCAAACCCTTGACACCACGATGTAGTACATCAAATATGATGACCTATTCAGTTCTTGTCCTTCACAGGAAGCATCAAGCAGAAGTTTGTTCTCTCCTTTGTTGTGAGAATGCTGAGCTCGGAGTGACGTCAGTGATACTTTACCCAACGTTGTTTCAGTTACTGACGTGTCTCACTACAGATGCCCTGGTTCTATCGTCACCAGGTGGGGCCGTTGAGTAATGTGGAGATTTTGGTGCATCACTTGTGCTCCTGTAACAGCGTACTGAACCATGAACAACTTCTGATGGACACAGTGACATGTTGTCCGATCACTCATGAAAGTCTCCTCGCTTCATTCAATACCAAGGAGCGCAAGAATTGATGGAGTTGCTGATTTACTGCTGATAGATATCTGTTCGTTCGCTCTGACGCTCTTTCTTTGTTAGGTCCTAATGAAGCTATTGTCTTCTGTCAATGAAGATACCTGCTGCCGTTGACGGCCCTGGACGCGGCAACTGGACACCTAAGACTGGTCACTTTGAAACGCTTGTTTCTCTTTCAGCGCTCGTCTCTTTTGAGTCTATATCACCCAGACCCCCACCCCTCCCATCCAAATCGCTATCAGCTGATCAATGAAGTTTTCTCTGTCCTTCCATTATGTCTTATAGTTTGTTATATAGACTGACTACATGTGTATTCATATAATCTTTTACTGTACTGCCCTTCTTGTACTCTGTTCTGTCTTCTTCTTCACTCATATCCTCCACTTCCCGCCCTTCTTTTCCCGTCTGTGTGTTTATATCATTACCGATCGCAAGGCCTTGCATTATTCAAGTCTCGCCTTTGTGCGAAATTTCTCATGCTCTGGCATATTAGCTGTCAGCATATTTTCTCAGAAATCCCATATCTTGACAGACAAGTAATGTTACACAATTCCAGGTAGGCGGTAGGAAACATATTTTCTCAGAAATCCCATATCTGGACAGACAAGTAATGTGACACAATTCCAGGTAGGCGGTAGGAAACATTGATTGGTTGTACACTACTAGTAACTTTGTGACCATGACCTGTCCTAACACGTTCTTCCGTCTGTCAATTCGTATTGCGAGATCCTTCCTGCTGAGCCGCTGTCTTTGTGCTCCAAATCCACTTTCAGATATCCGGAGTGCGGACAGCGAACGCAGCGTAATTGACATAGGCCAGGCGCCTGTTTCCCCCATTTGTTCGTTGCCACGACTAGCCCGTCCCTGTCTATATAATACCTCAGCTTATTTGCTTTGCTGTAGATTTGACTCAGTAATGAACAATCAATGGTGTTTGCTTTTCTGTTTATGCAGATTTTGTTTTCTGTTGTATTCTGGGCTCCGGCTTCTATTTGAAGCCCGTGTTTGTCTTATCGTCTGACACCCCTCATTGTGATCTGTGTAATCTCCCTTTGTTATACAGCACCATATCGGGCCTTGTATGTGGCTAATGAGAGTGGTGCACTGTCCCAACACTGATGGTCTTGCGCAGTACCCTCACTATGTGGATGATTGCCACAGTACTGGCCCACTTTTGCACCTGGGAGTGGAGTGAAGCAATTCTTCTGTGGGTGGGGGATTTAGCTGGGAAACATTTGTGAGTGATAAGCATATTCTAACGAAGATATTTATTGATATCGCCATTGCGCAAACTAGTAGATTGATCAGCATTCAGACAACTGATGGAAGTCGGGCGTCCTGCCGATCAGTGATACAAAGCTACCTACTCTATGGCTGAAGATGATTTGAGCATGCTACATTTCTCTCACTCTAAAATTTGACATTACATTTAAAGTGCTTTCAATTTGTGCCACCCTGTGCAAAACGCAACATTTCATGCTAAAGTCAACATGTATGCATATTTGAGTCATTAATGATTGTAAACTATAGGAGATCAAAGACTGACAAAATCTGAGAGTTTCGGGGAATGCAAGATTCCATTTTTAAGTACAAACAGTTTTTTTCCCCATTTTAAGATACAGCTTCTTCTAATTGTTTTCAATGTGTCATGACACTTGCTTGTGTGTTTTCATCTTCATGGAAAGACATAAATCAGCAGATGAACTAAAGCATCAGTGACAAATAGCTGTGATACATATTTAAGCTGACAAAGAACAATCACTGTTGACTAGCGTGTTCGTCATTTAGGGTTTAGTTTTGGATGATACTAGTCGCGATAGCTCAGTGATTTATATCATATTATATCATCTTCGCAATCAAACTTCCGGTATCGTGTGACCTTGTGCTTGTCGAACTATCTTCTTCTTCTCCCCCCCCCCCCCCCCAACCTCACCAGACCCAATTAAGACAGTCGTCAATATGTCATCGATTTTCTTGATATCCTGTGCATTTTCTTTCTGTCTTTCTCTCTCTCTCTCTCTCTCTCTCTACCCCCCCCCCCTACTCCTCTCAGTCAAATCAGTCAAACCCACAATGTGTTCACACTCAACGGTATGCATTATTTTTCTCTCGTTCACCCGATGACTACTAAAGGAATTGAATGTCTTCATCGTTATCCGACCTCAAAAGGACCTTAATCGAGCGTAGATGTAAAAAAATAAATAAATAAAAAGTCCCATAACGCCAATTGGCGTATAGGGAATATGGTGTTTGTGACAAGTTATTGTTCATGGTGTCTGTCTTATAGATTAGTGATTGTTTAATAACCACATCAAGACAAGTTATTGTTCATGGTGTCTGTCTTATAGATTAGTGATTGTTTAATAACCACATCAAGACAAGTTATTGTTCATGGTGTCTGTCTTATAGATTAGTGATTGTTTAATAACCACATCAAGACAAGTTATTGTTCATGGTGTCTGTCTTATAGATTAGTGATTGTTTAATAACCACATCAAGACAAGTTATTGTTCATGGTGTCTGTCTTATAGATTTGTGATTGTTTAATAACCACATCAAGACAAGTTATTGTTCATGGTGTCTGTCTTATAGATTTGTGATTGTTTAATAACCACATCAAGACAAGTTATTGTTCATGGTGTCTGTCTTATAGATTAGTGATAGTTTAATAACCACATCAAGACAAGTTATTGTTCATGGTGTCTGTCTTATAGATTTGTGATTGTTTAATAACCACACCAAGACAAGTTATTGTTCATGGTGTCTATCTTATAGATTAGTGATTGTTTAATAACCACATCAAGACAAGTTATTGTTCATGGTGTCTATCTTATAGATTAGTGATTGTTTAATAACCACATCAAGACAAGTTATTGTTCATGGTGTCTGTCTTATAGATTTGTGATTGTTTAATAACCACACCAAGACAAGTTATTGTTCATGGTGTCTATCTTATAGATTAGTGATTGTTTAATAACCACATCAAGACAAGTTATTGTTCATGGTGTCTATCTTATAGATTAGTGATTGTTTAATAACCACATCAAGACAAGTTATTGTTCATGGTGTCTGTCTTATAGATTTGTGATTGTTAACTCCAAGAACCCGATAAGTAAGTTGTTACCTCTCGTACCGTCACACAACCTTGTTGGTTTAGTTGTTGTGTCTCCAGCAACCAAGTTGGTGGCGGCGACGTAAACTGATGTGGCGAGACAGAAAGAAGGACAAGCTCTACGATAAATGTGTAGACTAGGAGACAAGGCACCCAACAGGAAACAGAGGTGGAAGCTGCCAGCAGCGCATAGCTGATGGACTGCGCTTTTTTCAGCACGGCCTTTATTAAATATCTGGTTGCTTTTCCTATCACACTAGACGGGTCAGTCTGTTACTAGAGGGACCGCGAAGAGGTGGAGTAGGGTCTGGATGTTTCACCGATCCTAGCGCAGTCCATCAGAATAAAAAGGGAAATAAAAAGACTACTAAACACAATTCCGAAAAGACAACTGACATTTATTGGACATGTGAAGAGATGTAACACCATTCTAAAAATCATCTTTATAGGGAAGGCGCGCGGTAGAAGAGGCAGAGGCAGACCAAGACTAACGTGGATTGAGAACATCTAATGATGGACAGGTGAACGAACTTATGACGACGTGCATCATCAAGACAAGAGACAGAGTAAAATGGACCTCCATGATAGCCAACCTTTGATGTGGAGACGGCACCCAATGAGTGAAAGGATGACGCTCCATGTTAGCCAACCTTTGATGTGGAGACGTCACCAAATGAGTGAAAGGATGACGCTCCATGTTAGCCAACCTTTGATGTGGAGACGTCACCAAATGAGTGAACGGATGGCGCTCCTTGTTAGCCAACCTTTGATGTGGAGACGTCACCAAATGAGTGAACGGATGGCGCTCCATGTTAGCCAACCTTTCTCTCTCTCTCTCTCTGCGTTCAGGACTCAATCAGAGTAAGAATTCCAGACTCTCATATGAAGTCAGCTGTCAGGCTAAGTGTGTTGATCGCCCCCACAGACAGAACATCACAATTAGAGTCTGTCAGATCCGCTCTGACTGAACACCCGTTAATACGTTGCACTGTGTTCTGCGCCAGTGGCCCAGTGCATCCGATTTCAGCCAGCATTTTATTCGGGTTTGCTTTCCCTAGCCTTTGATTGTCCCCAATCTTCCTGCAAGGCAGCAGATAATCTTTTCTGTAGGGGGATTCTGCCCTTAGATGGTAGGCCCTCCCAGGTTTACGAGCACCATCTGCCCGAGTCACTAGAGGTGACTAACACAGACACGGACACACAAAGAAGCCAACCTTTGATGTGGAGACGTCACCAAATGAGTGAAAGGATGACGCTCCTTGTTAGCCAACCTTTGATGTGGAGACGTCACCAAATGAGTGAACGGATGGCGCTCCATGTTAGCCAACCTTTGATGTGGAGACGTCACCAAATGAGTGAAAGGATGACGCTCCATGTTAGCCAACCTTTGATGTGGAGACGTCACCAAATGAGTGAACGGATGGCGCTCCATGTTAGCCAACCTTTGATGTGGAGACGTCACCAAATGAGTGAACGGATGGCGCTCCATGATAGCCAACCTTTGATGTGGAGACGTCACCAAATGAGTGAACGGATGGCGCTCCATGTTAGCCAACCTTTGATGTGGAGACGTCACCAAATGAGTGAACGGATGGCGCTCCATGATAGCCAACCTTTGATGTGGAGACGTCACCAAATGAGTGAACGGATGGCGCTCCATGTTAGCCAACCTTTGATGTGGAGACGTCACCAAATGAGTGAACGGATGGCGCTCCATGTTAGCCAACCTTTGATGTGGAGACGTCACCAAATGAGTGAACGGATGGCGCTCCATGATAGCCAACCTTCGATGTGGAGACGGCACCAAATGAGTGAACGGATGGCGCTCCATGATAGCCAACCTTTGATGTGGAGACGGCACCAAATGAGTGAACGGATGGCGCTCCATGTTAGCCAACCTTTGATGTGGAGACGGCACCAAATGAGTGGCGCTCCATGGTAGCCAACCTTTGATGTGGAGACAGCACCAAATGAGTGGCGCTCAGTGGTAGCCAACCTTTGATGTGGAGACGGCACCAAATGAGTGGCGCTCCATGGTAGCCAACCTTTGATGTGGAGACGGCACCAAATGAGTGAACGGATGGTGCTCCATGGTAGCCAACCTTTGATGTGGAGACAGCACCAAATGAGTGGCGCTCCATGGTAGCCAACCTTTGATGTGGAGACGGCACCAAATGAGTGGTGCTCCATGGTAGCCAACCTTTGATGTGGAGACAGCACCAAATGAGTGGCGCTCCATGGTAGCCAACCTTTGATGTGGAGACAGCACCAAATGAGTGGTGCTCCATGGTAGCCAACCTTTGATGTGGAGACGGCACCAAATGAGTGAACGGATGGCGCTCCATGATAGCCAACCTTCGATGTGGAGTCGGCGCCAAATGAATGAACGGATGGCGCTCCATGATAGCCAACCTTCGATGTGAAGACAACACCTAATGAGTGAATGGATGGATGAATGAGTGAATGGCGTTCCATGGTAGCCAATCTAGGATGTGGAGACAGCACACATTGAATGAGTGAATGGCGCTCCATGGTAGTTAACCTTGGATGTGAAGACAGCACCCAATGAATGAGTGAATGGCGCTCCATGGTAGCCAACCTTGGATGTGGAGCCAGCACCCAATGAATGAATGGATGAATGAATGAGTGAATGGCGCTCCATGGTAGCCAACCTTGGATGTAGAGACAGCACCCAATGAATGAATGGATGAGTGAATGGCGCTCCATGGTAGCCAACCTTGGATGTGAAGACAGCACCCAATGAATGAATGATTACCCTGTAAATATGGTGGTGTCAATGATAGATGTAATGGTCTCTTATATAATGAATGCATGTCATAACTGTTTGTTATCTGTACTTTAGTTACTTTGTTCGTTTTAAAATATGACCTGTGTCGACGGATACTTGCAAATATAGGTAAACCCTGACTTGATCCTATCGTATAATATCAACAAACGTGATTTTCTCTTTTAATTTTCGATAGCGGTGCAATATAACCTGAAAGACATAGCCTGTGGTTGAAAGGATCGTACCTCGCCAAGAAGTGGGCACAACTTGCAAGACAACAGTAACAACTTGCATTTGTGGTTCGTGGATTAGAGGAAGTTGAGATTTGAATCAGATTAGCTGTGACGCCAGGAGACCAGTCTTTTTTGCTCACACAGATTAGCTGTGACGCCAGAAGACAAGTCTTCTTTGCTCACACAGATTAGCTGTGACGCCAGGAGACAAGTCTTCTTTGCTTATCTTATCTCATTGACGCGAACAATTTGTAGCGTGTTGTTGGTAAGCTCGCTGGTAACTCTGGCACTGAGTCTAGCCTCGCGACGTTACCAAGCTTGTTCTCTCCTTGAGCGAAGAGGAGGATGGGTGGGACAATATGTGTACACATTGAGAGACTGAGGTGTATAAAGGTGGGAACGGGGTCTGGTCGATCCGGAGTGCTTAGTGGGAAAAACAAGTGTATCTGTACTCAACATCTTAAGGAACAATCAGTCTGCACACGGTTCGAGAAATCCTGGGACGGACGGTGCAGCGGATATGGGAATGCCCTGGCTGCAATGAAAGTGATTTCATGAATAGAATAGAATCTGCCGCATGAGAATAATTGAGTCTAGAACATTGACAGTTTCATGTGTGGGCCATGGTAGCACTCCCAGTGAAGCATCAACTGAGTGTGAGTGGAGACTCGTGGTTTCTTCGACTTTAAATCAGGCGTCAAGCGGTGTACCTAAAATGCCATTTTTACAGTAAAACAAAGAGCCGTGCCCATAGTTACTTAAAATTATTTGTTGAATGGATGTGTCGTTGGTAATATCTGATGTTGGAGGCGTTGAGATGGCCTTTCCCACTTGCAAGTGGATGCAGGCAGGTGCTGGTCGTGATGGTCGACACACGTGACCTGTCACTCCCGTTAGCACCTGCCAGTGCTTGGTCACGAGTGAAGACTGAAGCCGTGGGAGTAGCGCATATGACATGTACTGGGAGCCTATATCTGAAGATTAGCCACTGGTTATATCGTGGCAGGGCTACTATGGTAGACAAAGCATTCACAAGTAGCGGAGCCATTACTGAAGTAGTCAACAGGCTGGGCTAGTTAGAAAACGTCTATATGCAGTGTGCACAGTTGTTTATCATTGATGCTTAGTTGATGTGCTTATTTGTATCCTTCCAAGAAGATACATTGTACATACGTCTTTCATTCAACATTCACAGTTAGTACATGAAGCTGTATCTTCAAATTGAAAAACTCAGATTTGTAAAATGTTGGTTTTTTGTTTCGTTACGAGCATTCATTATTAAAATATTCATACATGAATATTTGTTTAGCTAAACATTTTATGTTTTGTGTAAAACTGCAAATTAAAACCACTCCCATTAAAGATCAATTTTAAGAATAAATGGAATGTACCAGGTTCGGACATCTTCATCCAAAAATGCTGCAAAGTTTTCACGATTACAGCTAAAATGTCAATTTGATAAGACACCTTGCTGCTGTGTATGGCAATGAGTCGAGGTACAACACACCCGACATGACAGGAGGGTATTGGGTTCGGATCCTGCTAAAGGAAATTGTTCTCTTCCAGTCCGTGGTTCCATCGTTGTTAGGTAGTTGGAGCTGACCTCCTATGGTAATGGCAAAAAAAAAAAACAGGACGCCCGTGTACACTCGCGCACGTTAAATAACCTTTGGTAATTAAAGTAATAAAAAAGAGTAGGTCAAAATGGCAACTTCCCGGGAAAAATTGTTATGCCCATGCCTGATGTGTCTGGTCGAACAGCGCAGATTTCAATGCTCTGGCGTAACCTAGCGACTCAACGCGTCCACGTCACGGATGAACTCTAAGAACCAATGGATCTGGCGGACATCGTGACATCCGAGATGGGGAAAGGGCACAGGATTTCGAGAACCATGAGCCACGATTGCTCAACAATGAGCCCACGTATTGCCCAACCATGAGCTCCTTCAGATGAGGAAGATGGTAGAGAAAAGATGGGTACAGTCAGAAAGGAGAGGTTTAGAGAGCGCGTAAGTGGACTTATCAACCAACACAGAGCTGGAGTCGTCAGTCACTGAACGCTGCGGGACGTACTAGCTATGAGGAGGCGATCTAAGCACATATGGACATGTTGGGAGTGCAATGAAGATAACCCACAAATAATATCACTACGATGGATAATTACACCAATGGGAACAATAGACGTCTGTGAGGCAGGAGTTGTCCTTCTTACCGAGTCCCATCTTCATCATCCTGTACCGGCTCCGTTCCGTATAGAAGGAGGTTGGCTACCATGGAGCGCCATTTCACTTGCCTTGATGGTGCACGCAGTCTTAGGTTCTCCTACCCAACTCTTGATGTCGTCAGTCCACTGTCTTTGTCATCCCCTACCTCCTTTACATTCGTCTATATTATAACGTCTTCATGGTGAGAGTCGCGTTGCACTCTTATGTTTGGCATGTAGCCCAGTGCATTCGATTTCAACGTGTTTGTGTCTCGCCTTTCTTGGTCCCAGGCTATTTAACCTGTCCAGTTTGGGTGATCCCTTGGTAGCAATGCTACAGATCTGAGAGATGTAAGGACACAGGCTCCTCTAGCACTTTGTGATTGAGACACGTCGGCGGAGCAGATTTGTGCATATACTCTACCTGTTAGGTTTAAAACGTCTACTTATAGAATGATAGAACATCTACTGAGTTATAATGTTGCATGGTGTCAGATCTAAAACCTGATTTTATAGATCAAATGATCATCATCATGTGCCATACCAGTTGGCGTAGACGATCTTGTCCTTCCACAATTCTCTATCCGCGGTACATCCTATAAATTCTGTTGTTGACCGTTTTCGATGCCATAACACCAAGCTATCTACTATCATCTTTCTTTGTTTTGCGCCATCTCTCTCTCTTTCTGTCTCTCTATCTCTCCATCTCTCCCAGCAATTTGCCAGTTGTAACCAAGTATTCCAACTTTCCTCTTCTCATGATGTGCTCGTAAAGTGTATATTGCTTCTTTCTGATGTTTTTAGGAGCTCCTTTTTTGTATTGGCCTCTTTGATAATGCCTTCGTTGGTCTTTTTTTAGTTGTCCATGGAACTTTCTCCATTCTTCTGCGAAATCCATTCTCTGTGACCTTTAATCGTCCTTTCATTTGTTTGTCTACTGTCCATGATTCACTTCCATAGGTCAAAATTGGCTCTATTTAGCACCGATGAACTCTTTTTCTCACTTTTATTGACAGATTTGTTCCATAAGATGTTTTTCATTTTCTGAAATGCTATTTTAGCCTGAGCTAATCTGCTTTTAATTTCCGTGTTCATTTTCCCTCTGATGTTATTATTGTGCCCACGCATTTGACTCTCTGCACTTGTTTCAGATTTGTCCCATTAATATTTTTATATTGCATGTGGTGATGATTCAATTTGACCATTACTTCTGTTTTCTTCTCTTATAGATCATCTATTGAGTTATAATTCCGCATGATGTCATCATCGGTGAGGCAGACATAGATGTCTCTTGGCAAATCCGCATTCCAAAAGATTCTCGTTAGCTTCTGCACCATATATGAACGTTCAATAGATGAACACATTACAACCCCCTGCTGTTGTCGTCATGTTATTTGCTTTGATGTGGCTTATATTTTATGCTGTTAATTTTTTTTTTTTTTGTCACGTCAGTTCTTTTATTTCTGTGTATGTTCCTTCAGTCATCAAATTACATCACCAAGACATAGATCAATGCTGTCAACTTTCTCTGCGTTCTTTCCTTTTTTATGTTGATTCGTATGATGACTAGCATGGGTTTTAGTTGCTTTCATCATCAACCTGTGGCACAGCTTCCCAAACTCAGCATTTCAAACTAGCACCTTCTTTTTTTCCCTTCTTCGTTTCCTCATTTGCCTATAATTAGAGCTATAATTTGCAGTCTTTTGTTGGCCTCTTCTGCTGTTATGTTTCCTAGTCTTTGTAATATTTCATCAATCCACATGTTGTGGTCGGCTCTTGGGTATGGTGTTCTCGTAACGTTAATGAAGGCTCGTTGTGTTGTGTTTTGGTCTTTCTGCCTTATCACGTGCCAAACCATTTGATCTGTTGTTTCTTTATATATTCTATGGTTGTGGTTATTCCTAGTTTTTTTTGGTCGATTCTTCATGTCTGATCTTATCTCTCAGGCTGTTTCCTGTCATTTGTCTAACACATTTTATCTCTGTAGTGGTTATTTCTCTTATTGTTCTTACATCTAGGATCCAGGACTGGCATTGGTGGCACAACGTTAGTATGAATATTATATTTTAGAGTACCCGTTTTGCCTCTAGAGTTATTTCCTTGTTGGGTAATAGTGGTGATAGCTGTCCAATGATTTGACAAGCTTTGTTGCATCTTGATTCCATCTATGCTGTTTGTGAATTGTTGTTTGTCACTAGACTTGTTAGGTATTTCAATTCCTGTACTTGTTTTAGTTGTCTGCCGTACATCATTATTTTGATGCTCTGTTTCTCTTTTGCGATGTTCAAGACTTCTGTTTTATTGATGTTTATTTTCATGTTGTCTTGTGTGTCTGGGCTGTTAAATGTATATAAATGCTCTTCTAGGTCCTCTATTTGACCGCACACCGTGCTACTGCGTGTTGATATTTTTTCTGCAAAGTACTTAGAAATCTACAGTTACGGTTGCTGCTCAGTGGGGATGTTGCGAGAGCTCGCGTCGGTGGGGCGCGCCGGGTAGCCGCAATCACGCGTGAAGCCTCGCAGAAGAGGCGGCGAGAGGAGCTCACATTCCATGTCCCGTTCTGATTGTCTTATGTCTGGTTGACCCACTTTCACGCCAGTGACCCACTTCATGGGGCCTGGCCGCGAAGTGAGGGAGATCGATGGAGGATGCGTCCTCGTCTGTCGGCCTGCCAGGCTAGCAGACGAGCGACCTTCCAGCTTCCCTTGGCCTTTGTCAGACTCCGAAGCTATTTTTAGTCACGTGAATTTCTTTTCTCTTTTGCCCTTAATACGTCCTGTTCCCGTGGTAGCCCTGCACTATTGGTTTAACTGTGTGTAACATTTACTACTCAAAAGACTACCGTTGTTAAGTCAGCGCTTGTAGTACACTACTTTTCACAGTGCCACATTAATACATTTTGTTTTGTTTGGATATACAACAGTCGCACTGTAGTGGCTTGTACCGCCAGTGGACGCAACATTTAATCACACTTTCGCCTTTGTTCAGTTTTAAGCATGCACTTTCTGTGTTGTTGTCCAGGCTTCACACTCGTCAGTCTACTACCATCAATGAAGGCATATTGGACCAGCTGTGGTGTAGATGTATCTTCTATATAGCTTCGTCTATTCCCGTCGGTTATTTCTGTGAGATCACAAATGCTAGGTAACGCAGCATTTCATCGCCATTTGTGTGTGTTGTCATTTGTAAGGTGACCTTACATTAATATAAACGTGACGTTAGTGAGTTAGCAAGTTGTGAAATGAAATTCAGTTAATTAATTCAGCTATTATGTTGTTAATACCCCCCCCCCCCCCCCGTATTTTCATGCGGGTAAAGAAATTGTGGATGGAGTGTGTTTGTGTATGCTATTAGTTTGAGTAGAAGAGACGTATGGACTTGACTTTGTGAGGATATCTCATGTTTATTCACAGTTATGGATATGATAATTGCTTGTATATGTCTGGTGTAGTCAATGTATTGGTCGGTACAATTAAGCGATAATTGTTTTATCTTACTAGAGTTTGAATGGGGTTTGTGTGTTAATATTTGAGTGGTGCTACATACAATGTAGAGCGTGCAGTATAGTTTGTGAACATAGAGACCTGCAGGTACACTGGCGCACCGGAAGTTTGAGGTAAGGCTGAGATATTGGTGGGGAGTGTGGGCGTGGGTAAACATGAGAGGGCGATGAGGCATAACGGGGCGGGCAGTTTAAGGTTAAAGAGGCTAAATTCCTGCCTACCGGGCTGATCATTAACGACCTATCAACGTGCCTGCGCCTCGTCGGCGTTTCCTGATGTCTGGAGGGAGATCCTAAAGTTAATGGGCGTTGTCCGGGTCTGGTGTTGATAGTCCTGTATTATCAGGAGGGAGGTCCTAAAGTTAACGGGCGTTTTCCGGATCCGTTGACTAAATCGTCACACTTGGATTTAAACCCAGACTACTGGCTAGGGAGATGAAATCACAACCACTCCACCACAGCGATCACTAAAACTCTTTCCTTATGTCTAGTCTGTTTTCTTATGAAAGGGATCAGTGCTATCATCAGGCAGCTTGTAGGCACCTCACACGGGACGTCAATGCCTAAATAATTTCTTAAGCCTACCGACAATTAAATATCACAGTTGAGGGAATACATCTGGAGACAGTCCAGAGCTGCAACTACCTGGGACATACTGTAACCAGCGATGGAAAATGTAAAATTGAAATAAACAAAAGAATAGGTATGGAAAAAAGTAATTTTAATGCCATGAAAAATATACTAACAACAAAACAAATATCAACAGGGCTGAAACTAAGAATGGCAAAATGTTACATCTTCTCAATATTCCTGTATGGTGCAGAAACATGGACATTAGACAAGAAAACAGAACAGAAAATTGAAGCCTTTGAAATGTAGATTTATAGAAGAATAGGTAGAATTGGATGGAAAGAAAAGATAACAAACGATGAAGTTTTAAAACAACTGAAAATAAAAAGAGAACTACTAAATACAATTAAGACAAGACAAATGAAATTTTTGGGGCATGTTAAAAGACACAACAGCCTACTAAAAGTAATATTGGAAGGAAAAATACTAGGTAAAAGAGGCAGAGGCAGACCAAGACTAACATGGACGAGTAACATCAATAGATGGACAAGTCAATCTATGACAGCCTGCACCATCAAAGCAAGAAACAGAGTAGAATGGCGATCCATGGTAGCCAACCTTCGTTGCGGAGAAGGCACTCAATGATGATGATGATGAAAGTATTGCCTAGCGTTAGAGCCTTTCTGATTGACGTCACCATGGCTCTGCGTTTGTGCTCGCACTCTCTCGTCCCACATAGAGGTACACATTTATACATTAGTAAACATTACATGACTCTCTCTCGTCCCACATAGAGGTACACATTTATACATTAGTAAACATTACATGACTCTCTCTCTCGTCCCACATAGAGGTACACATTTATACATTAGTAAACATTACATGACTCTCTCTCTCGTCCCACATAGAGGTACACATTTATACATTAGTAAACATTACATGACTCTCTCTCGTCCCACATAGAGGTACATATTTATACATTAGTAAACATTACATGACTCTCTCTCGTCCCACATAGAGGTACACATTTATACATTAGTAAACATTTGATAACATTCTGGTTCGATGGTTTCCGGAATGTCCTCGTTTGAGTTTAAGTAAGATGGAGTTCCCTGATGCGAGATTAACTTTCATCGTAAGTGGTGGCGGCAGCGATACGGACTCACAACTACAGTGACACACGCAGTCAAAGATAGAAAACTGCAACTGTCCACGTTTCCAAACAAATTTTGTTGCTGCATGTAAGTAACCGCGCAGTGTTGGCTGGTCATAGGCAAGGTTTTCGTGGTATGTGACGTCATTGGTATAATGAATAGTAAACTAACACCAGGGCTAAAACTAAGAATAGTTTTATAGTTATATATATGATAATATCTTCTGAACATTCCTGTATGGTGCAGAAACATGGACATTAGACTGGAAAACGGAACAGAAAATTGAAGCATTTGAAATGTGGATATATAGAAGAATAGGTAGAATTGGATGGAAAGAAAAGAAAACAAACGATGAAGTCTTCAAATAACTAAAAATGAAAAGAGAACTACTAAACACAATTCAAACAAGACAAATGCTATTTTTGGGCCATGTTAAAAGACACAACAGCCAACTAAATGTAATCTTGGAAGGGAAATAGAAGGTAAAAGAGGCAGAGGCAGACCAAGACTAAGATGGACGAGTAACATCAAAAGATGGACAGGTCAGCCTGTGACAACCTGCACCTTCAAAACAAAAGACAGAGCAGAATGGCAATCCATGGTAGCCAACCTTCGTTGCGGAGACGGCACTCGATGGTGTCATTGGTCTAGTTAGTTGGTGGGCGTGGTCAGGTTGAAGTTAGGAGAGTGGAGCTGACGTCATGTCATCGACAGACCTGGGGTAGTGACTCCTGCCAGGGCTGGGGTAGTGACTCCTGCCAGGGCTGGGGTAGTGACTCCTGCCAGGGTTGGGGTAGTGACTCCTGCCAGGGCTGGGGTAGTGACTCCTGTCAGAGCTGGGGTAGTGACTCCTGCCAGGGCTGGGGTAGTGACTCCTGCCAGGGCTGGGGTAGTGACTCCTGCCAGGGCTGGGGTTTTATCGTCTCTCTCAGTGACTAGCCAGCAAGTGCTGGCTCAGTGTACATGTACACATTTGGACAAACGAGGACAGAGAACATAGACGAGAACATGCCATGTACATGACATTGCTTTCACGAGACAGCAGAGGACACACACCAGTCGTCGAACGCTAAGTAAATGACAGAAATGAATGTTGACATTAGATACAAGGTCTCATAAATTACCGTAAAACGTAACGCGATGAATAATGTCACTATATGTCACGTTTTGTTAATATAACGAATGATGTTTCAGCAAACATATACGAATACTGTATATCGACAGCAGATATAATAGATACCTGGATTTTATATAAATTGCAGTCAGACATACAATATAGTAGAGTCAGCAAATAATATCCCTTAAGCTTATCGCTGCGATGGTTCTCATATTTTTCCATCGTAGTACTTTTCTTTGGTGTCTTCACAGAATGTGTTCCTTCTCAACTTGGCGTGCGAACCTCGACCTCTGCGGAGCTAGGCTGAAGGTCGCGAGGGCTGAACTACTCTGTTATGAAAAAAGGAAGGGAAGAAGAAAGTCTCCGCGAGAGTTGAGCGCGTGCAGGGGCCGTTCTTCATTGGCTAGAGCCAGCTGGAGCCCTAATGCGAACCGTGCCGTCTGTTTCCGGGAATCTCATCCTGTGGAGATTAGGGCTGCTGTTAACTTCAGGGATGTTCCATTTGTTTACATGGTCGACAAATATTACAACTTGTCGAGTCATTATTTCTTGTTCTTCTCCTTTTATTTCTAACTTCTCGTGTTCTTAATTCTAACTTGTGTCTTTCTTTATTTCTAACTTTTTGTGTCTTTCTTTATTTCTAACTTTTTGTGTATGTCTTTAATTCCAACTTCTTGTGTCTCTCTTTAATTCCAACTCCTTGTGTCTCTCTCTAATTCCAACTCATTGTGTCTCTCTCTAATTCCAGCTCCTTGTGTCTCTCTCTAATTTCAACTTCTTGTGTCTCTCTTTAATTCCAACTCCTTGTGTCTCTCTCTAATTTCAACTCCTTATGTCTCTCTTTAATTCCAACTTCTTGTGTCTCTCTTTAATTCCAACTCCTTGTGTCTCTCTCTAATTTCAACTCCTTATGTCTCTCTTTAATTCCAACTCCTTGTGTCTCTCTCTAATTCCAACTCCTTGTGTCTCTCTCTAATTTCAACTCCTTATGTTTCTCTTTAATTCCAACTCCTTGTGTCTCTCTCTAATTCCAACTCCTTGTGTCTCTCTCTAATTTCAACTCCTTATGTCTCTCTTTAATTCCAACTCCTTGTGTCTCTCTCTAATTCCAACTCCTTATGTCTCTCTCTAATTTCAACTCCTTATGTCTCTCTCTAATTTCAACTCCTTGTGTCTCTCTCTAATTCCAACTCCTTGTGTCTCTCTTTAATTCCAACTCCTTGTGTCTCTCTCTAATTTCAACTCCTTATGTCTCTCTTTAATTCCAACTTCTTGTGTCTCTCTTTAATTCCAACTCCTTGTGTCTCTCTCTAATTTCAACTCCTTATGTCTCTCTTTAATTCCAACTCCTTGTGTCTCTCTCTAATTCCAACTCCTTGTGTCTCTCTCTAATTTCAACTCCTTATGTTTCTCTTTAATTCCAACTCCTTGTGTCTCTCTCTAATTCCAACTCCTTGTGTCTCTCTCTAATTTCAACTCCTTATGTCTCTCTTTAATTCCAACTCCTTGTGTCTCTCTCTAATTCCAACTCCTTATGTCTCTCTCTAATTTCAACTCCTTATGTCTCTCTCTAATTTCAACTCCTTGTGTCTCTCTCTAATTCCAACTCCTTGTGTCTCTCTATAATTCCAACTCCTTGTGTCTCTCTCTAATTTCAACTCCTTATGTCTCTCTCTAATTCCAACTCCTTATGTCTCTCTCTAATTCCAACTCCTTGTGTCTCTCTCTAATTTCAACTCCTTATGTCTCTCTCTAATTCCAACTCCTTATGTCTCTCTCTAATTTCAACTCCTTATGTCTCTCTCTCTAATTTCAACTCCTTATGTCTCTCTCTAATTCCAACTCCTTGTGTCTCTCTCTAATTCCAACTCCTTGTGTCTCTCTCTAATTCCAACTCCTTATGTCTCTCTCTAATTTCAACTCCTTATGCCTCTCTAATTCCAACTCCTTATGTCTCTCTCTAATTCCAACTCCTTATATCTCTCTCTCTAATTCCAACTCCTTATGTCTCTCTCTAATTTCAACTCCTTATGTCTCTCTCTAATTTCAACTCCTTGTGTCTCTCTCTAATTCCAACTCCTTGTGTCTCTCTATAATTCCAACTCCTTGTGTCTCTCTCTAATTTCAACTCCTTATGTCTCTCTCTAATTCCAACTCCTGATGTCTCTCTCTAATTCCAACTCCTTGTGTCTCTCTCTAATTCCAACTCCTTATGTCTCTCTCTAATTTCAACTCCTTATGCCTCTCTAATTCCAACTCCTTATGTCTCTCTCTAATTCCAACTCCTTATATCTCTCTCTCTAATTCCAACTCCTTATGTCTCTCTCTAATTTCAACTCCTTATGTCTCTCTCTAATTTCAACTCCTTGTGTCTCTCTCTAATTCCAACTCCTTGTGTCTCTCTATAATTCCAACTCCTTGTGTCTCTCTCTAATTTCAACTCCTTATGTCTCTCTCTAATTCCAACTCCTTATGTCTCTCTCTAATTCCAACTCCTTGTGTCTCTCTCTAATTTCAACTCCTTATGTCTCTCTCTAATTCCAACTCCTTGTGTCGCTCTCTAATTCCAACTCCTTGTGTCGCTCTCTAATTCCAGATCCTTGTGTCTCTCTCTAATTCCAACTCCATTTTCCAACAGTCTATTTCTTCTTTTACTTGTTCCACGTTTGATGTAAAGTTTTCTACGCTCGCCCTATTACCACCCAGTGTCTGGTATGATGTCAGATGTCATGTACAACGACAAAGCTCTTACTGTGCCGACTGCTCCGTGTCTTCTTTAGTCGGTCCTTCCCCATCAACCGTTGAATGTCGAGGAGAGACACCGTTTCAGGTCTTATTCTCTTCTCTTTATCTTTCCTCCTCCACCTGTTATTTTTTTGTCGCCAGCTTTCACCTCTAGCGAAGATACGAGAGACTAGGAACTGAATTTTGCGCGTTAATCCATTTTTACCGTGATAGACGTGTGTATAAGAGTCCCTCGCCGAACAGGCACATAACTGTCTTCGGAGGTACTCATATTTTTTTGTCCGTCGATGAGTAATTAACGTTTCAAGCCGGGTCTCGCGACTGAGAGGTGGTTGCCGCAGAGAGAAATCGGAAATAAAAATCTCAACTGGTGCAGTCGAGATTTGAACTCACAACCTCTTTGTCTCTAGACCGGCCGTCTTACCTCAAGAGCAGCCAGTTCCCCCTCCCTGCTGCTATGTTTTCTAATGTGTCTAATATTTCAGCTTCGCAGCCTCTTGTACTCTCACAGCGGTTGTTGAAATCTCATTGTGTTGTAATATGATCGTTCTTTCATATCACGTGACCAAACCACTTTATCCGTTATTGTTTTTTTTGTAGGTTTTCAATGGCGGGGGTTGCTCTAAAGTTATCTTTCTCAGTTCTTCATTTGCGATTGTATCTCTCACACTGTATCCTGTCATTCAACTAACACATTTGGTTGCGGTATGTGCTATTTTTCTAGCTGTTCTTGAGTCTGGGGTCAGAGTTTGGCATTGGTAGCACAACGTTGGGACAAGCGGTCGTTGTTACTAGTTTGTTTGTTGTTAGGATCATCATCATGACTGCACACCAGATAAACCCATAAGTGCTTCGATATACCCCTCGAGTAAATCCGAGGAGAACTCTAGCCCATATGAACGAACTCCGTAGCACGACCTGGGATTCACGGTACGGACAGGTTTCTTCTGACGAGAGACAAATAATAATAAATGAATATTATCATAGAGGGAAACTTCCGAGGCGATAATCAGCGAATCAATTCACAGGAAGACCTATGTTTACAGCACTCGGAAAAATGGCAAATAATCAACAACAGAAAAAAAAAAAAAACAAAGAACAATGTATATGGACCGAAGCAGGATCGAACCGGTTTTTTTTTCTAGAAGTTTCTTCTGACGACTTTGCCACGGTTGCGCCATGTTAATAACTTACTCTGTTTTTATGTTAACTCTCAAGGGATCTTTAACGTGCGCGACTGCACACGGGACCTCCTGTTTATTGCTGTTATCCGAGAGGGTTAGACATGGGATCTCACTAGCCAAGAGACCAGGGGAGGGTAACGTCATAAAGAAACCAGGGATTCACATTTGTGACAAATCAACATCGCTTCTGGTGGGCACTGAACGCGGGTCCCACCTGAGGCTGACGCCATAGCTCGAGACTAGCCGGTCCCAGCTTGTTATTACTGAGAGCACATGAACCATCGGCTGGACTGTTGACTCGAAGCCTTGCTTGCATCTTTCTACACCCTTGTTGCTTTTATTGGATCAAAATAGTCTGAGAATTTGCATGAGGCAAATTGTGTGAAATTATGAGGGGCAGGTTGTGTGAAATTATGAGGGGCAGGTTGTGTGAAATTATGAGAGAGGCAAATTGTGTGAAATCATTTGGGGGAAGGGGTGAAATTATGAGAGAGGCAGATTGTGTGAAATTATGAGAGAGGCAAATTGTGTGAAATCATTTGGGGGAAGGGGGTGAAATTATGAGAGAGGCAGATTGTGTGAAATTATGAGAGAGGCAAATTGTGTGAAATTATGAGAGAGGCAAATTGTGTGAAATCATTTGGGGGAAGGGGGTGAAATTATGAGAGAGGCAAATTGTGTGAAATCATTTGGGGGAAGGGGTGAAATTATGAGAGAGGCAAATTGTGTGAAATCATTTGGGGGAAGGGGGTGAAATTATGAGAGAGGCAGATTGTGTGAAATTATGACGGGCAGGTTGTGTGAAATTATGAGGAGCGGGTTGTGTGAAATTATGAGGGGCAGGTTGTGTGAAATTATGAGGAGCGGGTTGTGTGAAATTATGAGGGGCGGGTTGTGTGAAATTATGAGGAGCGGGTTGTGTGAAATTATGAGGAGCGGGTTGTGTGAAATTATGAGGGGCGGGTTGTGTGAAATTATGAGGGGCGGGTTGTGTGAAATTATGAGAGGGGGATTGTGTGAAATTATGAGGGGCGGGTTTTGTGAAATTATGAGAGAGGCAGATTGTGTGAAATTATGAGGGGCGGGTTGTGTGAAATTATGAGGGGCGGGTTGTGTGAAATTATGAGAGAGGCAGATTGTGGGAAAACATGAGAGATGTAGGTTGTGGGAAATCATGAGAGAGAGGCACATTGTGTAAAATCATGAGTCTTGGTGTAATATTTTTCCTGCTGTGCTTCATTATTCGTATCCGCATAGAAACACATGAAAGTAGACAGAGTCAATATATTCCTGGCTTGTGTTGCGTTGAGTGGATTTCCGTGTGTTGTTGTTTAGACTGGCCTAATCGATTATCGTTGTATTTGTGATTCTGTTGATGTTTTCGGTCGTCTCATTACACCGCCCGGTGTGCCGTTTTCAGGACATACACATGCCCGTTTAATGACAATAAATGTATTTGTTGCTAGAGTCATGACTGCACACTTGGCGAATCCATAGGTGCTTCGATATTCCCCTCGAGAATCACGAGAAGATCCTAGGAGAATCCTGACCCACGTGCACGAACTCCGAAGCACGGCCTGAGAGCCACGGTGTGCCTAGGTTTTTGCTGACAATTTTGCCCGGGCAGCGACCATATGGTCTACTCTTTTCGATTTTAACAGCCAAAAGATATTTAACGTGCGCGAGTGCACACTGGACCTCCTGTTAATTGCCGTTATCCGAGAGGGTTAGACATCGGATCTTACTACCAGAGATCTGGCGATGGTAACGTCATAAAGAAACCACGGGTCAAATTTTTTCTATTTTTTTTTTAATCACGAACGCTTCTGGTAGGCTTTGAACCCAAGTCTTTTCTGTCCTGGGGTGACTTCATACCTCTAGACTACCCAGCTCCCTTGACAGTAAGTAAAGTAAAGAACCCATCACGTAGCGTATAGAAAATATAGGTGTTAGTGACCGTATTTGTAATAGACCTTCGGCGCATGATTGTTTTGTGTGGAATGTGGTCGGTTCGTGCTGGTTTACTTTCCCATTAAAACCCCGGTGCCCATTAAAGGCTGGGTGAACCTGGAAGCCGTCGATCAGGATCGAACCCCACCTCTTGTCCATAGTAGACCAGTTCACTAACCTCTCAGCTATCGCGGCTCCCCTGTGATGACAGTGCTATTGATATTCCTTTCAGCGAATGATTCGATGATCCGTCATTAGAGAAATGTATGAAGATAAAGTTGAACCTACCAAGACTTTTGGGGGCCGCGATAGCTCAGTGGTTAGTGAACTGGACTACAAAGGACAAGAGGTATGGTTCGATCCCAACCGACGGCTTCCGTGTTCATCCAGCCTTAAATGGGTACCGGATATTTTTCTGGGAGAGTAAAGCGGCCGGACGTAATTGGCAGGACCGACCACATTACCCCAAAAATCATGTGCTGAAGGTCTGTAAAATTTATGGTCACTAACACCATATTCCCTATAACGCCACTTGGCGTGACGGGGGTTCTTTACTTTTTTTACCAAGACTTTTGCTCAGCGATTTGTCAGTATTGCCATGTTGGAACCTGCTGCTCCTGGCGACAGCACAGACCGCATTGGCAGTCAGGCCTAGACGTAATCTCCATGACATCAGCAGATTTGCACGTGTACTCTTGTTGATAGTGTCAGCGTGAGCTCTTGTCTTGTCATGTTCGACGACTGATGTTGATGGCAGACGTGCTAGCGGCCATGTTGTGTGTATTGACCAATGTTTATCCACGTTTCAGGCCAGGCATTTGTGACAAGAAACGTAGAGCTACCCTATGGAAATATGCCATAGTGCACAGCAGCGGTCTCCAGCCTGTAGGGTGTAACCACATACATCTATAATATACATAAGGTCCGCGGTTCGACAAGAATCACCTCAAGTTTGTGACATTTTCAGCTTCACGAGCAGGAGCGCTTCTGGATATAATGGCGTCGGCTTTCAATAGCTCGAATATTTGAAGACGGTATAAACTTTGGATTATTCCAGGATTTCCCTTTCAGCCTGCAGCAAAACAATAGATGGCTGTGGACATAACCAACTTCTCGGTTTGTGGCAGGAGCAGCATAAATAAAAGAAAAAAAATGTAGATTCCAGAAATATGAACTTGGTGGTCTAATGGTAGGACGTGGGCCTCTGGACAAGAAAGTCATGGGTTCGACCCCCACTACAGACGGTGAACGTTTTTCAAACGTGGAACCTGTTTCTTCCCAGCTACACTATCTCCTGGTCACTGGTAGTGAGATCTGCCATTAGGCTTCCCCGAAAAACAGGGAGTCCCTTGCGCACGTTAAAGAACCCTGGCAGTTTACTGGCATTAAAGAGTAGGCCAAATAAGATTGTCCGGACTCAAATTGTTAAGTAAATCTACTCACCCTTACCGAAGGCGGATGTGTCGGGACGAAAAGCTCAGATATCGCGTCCTCGCCGTAAACTACGACATAACGCATCAACGCTCACTTAACGACAAGAATAGTAGAGGAGATTCCAGAAATGACTTGTTTGTTAACCTTGCTGTTGTTCTCTCGCTTCTGGTGTGTGCAACGTGGCTTCAATTTCTTTGAGCGGGGGTTTAGCGTTTCATGAATAAAACATTCGTGTTTATATTGTATTCGCTGTATAAGTCATCACCACCACCAACAACGCGGGGCCGATTGGGGGGGGGGGGGGGGTTGTTGGTTTACGTCCGCCAGCTTATATCTCTACCTAAGTCCCGAGGGACTGAGTTGAATATCACTTTTTTCTATTTTTAAACCTCAGATTTTGTTCATGTGTCTCTCGCCATACAGGCAGATATTCTCCGACCTCAGAGGCACTCTTATATTTATATCGTCGAGAGTTGTAAGGTTTTTTTTCCGTAGATTTATTTCCTATTATTTTCTGCCCGGATAGCTTCCACGTTGGCCTACTCTTATCAATGTCCAACTACCAAGTGTATTCCCCTGCACACGCTATCTCCTGTTTTCGATGTCCAACTGCCAAGTGTATTCCCCTGCACACGCTATCTCCTGTTTTCGATGTCCAACTGCCAAGTGTATTCCGCTGCACACGCTATCTCCTGTTTTCGATGTCCAACTGCCAAGTGTATTCCCCTGCACACGCTATCTCCTGTTTTCGATGTCCAACTACCAAGTGTATTCCCCTGCACACCGCTATCTCCTGTTTTTGATGTCCAACTGCCAAGTGTATTCCGCTGCACACGCTATCTCCTGTTTTCGATGTCCAACTACCAAGTGTATTCCCCTGCACACGCTATCTCCTGTTTTCGATGTCCAACTGCCAAGTGTATTCCCCTGCACACGCTATCTCCTGTTTTCGATGTCCAACTACCAAGTGTATTCCCCTGCACACGCTATCTCCTGTTTTCGATGTCCAACTACCAAGTGTATTCCCCTGCACACGCTATCTCCTGTTTTCGATGTCCAACTGCCAAGTGTATTCCCTGCACACGCTATCTCCTGTTTTCGATGTCCAACTACCAAGTGTATTCCCTGCACACGCTATCTCCTGTTTTCGATGTCCAACTACCAAGTGTATTCCCCTGCACACGCTATCTCCTGTTTTCGATGTCCAACTACCAAGTGTATTCCCCTGCACACGCTATCTCCTGTTTTCCGAGAGGACTAAACATGTGATCTCAATACTCACAGACCAGGGAAGGTAAAGCCACAGATTCGATTTTTTTTCTTCTTCCGGCTGTTGTGGGAATCGAACCGGTACCTCTCTGTGACCTAAGCCATACGTCTAGAACACCGAGCCACCAAAGATGAGAATCTTTTATTCACCTGAAGTATTGTCAGCGACCAGAATGATTTATAATGTTTGCATGACTGGTAGGTTGTACCACCTGCTTGCATAATTTAAAAAAGAAACAGTTCTCACTATAGGACTTTTTCTGTTGTACGGACATTCCTGTGATGCCCTTCTGTTAGTATTTCCGTCCTTTAATATTACCATGATTCCATGGGGCATGTTCTTCCTGCTTGCAGACAATTGTGGCAATAGATGCTAGGCGTACAGTTTGTCGATTACTCAGTAGTTCATGTTCTTTCTTGTTGAGACATTGCGTTTTCACGTTCTTTCTTGTTGAGACATTGCATTCTCATGTTCTTTCTTGTTGAGACATTGCATTCTCGTGTTCTTTCTTGTTGAGACATTGCATTCTCGTGTTCTTTCTTGTTGAGACATTGCGTTCTCACGTTCTTTCTTGTTGAGACATTGCGTTCTCACGTTCTTTCTTGTTGAGACATTGCATTCTCATGTTCTTTCTTGTTGAGACATTGCATTCTCATGTTCTTTCTTGTTGAGACATTGTGTTTTCACGTTCTTCTTGTTGAGACATTGCATTCTCGTGTTCTTTCTTGTTGAGACATTGCGTTCTCACGTTCTTTCTTGTTGAGACATTGCGTTCTCACGTTCTTTCTTGTTGAGACATTGCATTCTCATGTTCTTTCTTGTTGAGACATTGCATTCTCATGTTCTTTCTTGTTGGAGACATTGCATTCTCATGTTCTTTCTTGTTGAGACATTGCATTATCATGTTCTTTTTTGTTGAGACATCGCCTTCTCGCGTTCTTTCTTGTTGAGACATCGCCTTCTCGTGTTCTTTTTTGTTGAGACATCGCCTTCTCGCGTTCTTTCTTGTTGAGACATCACCTTCTCATGTTTTTTTTTGTTGAGACATCGCCTTCTCGTGTTCTTTCTTGTTGAGACATCGCCTTCTCATGTTCTTTCTTGTTGAGACATCGCCTTCTCATGTTCTTTCTTGTTGAGACATCGCCTTCTCATGTTTTTTTTTGTTGAGACATCGCCTTCTCGTGTTCTTTCTTGTTGAGACATCGCCTTCTCGTGTTCTTTCTTGTTGAGACATCGCCTTCTCATGTTCTTTCTTGTTGAGACATCACATTCTCATGTGACATTGTGTTCTCGTGTTCTTCCTTATTGAGACATCGCTTTCTCATGTTCTATCTTGTTGAGACATCGCCTTCTCATGTTCTTTCTTGTTGAGACATCGCCTTCTCATGTTCTTTCTTGTTGAGACATCGCCTTCTCATGTTCTATCTTGTTGAGACATCGCCTTCTCATGTTCTTTCTTGTTGAGACATCGCCTTCTCATGTTCTTTCTTGTTGAGACATCGCCTTCTCATGTTCTTTCTTGTTGAGACATCGCCTTCTCATGTTCTTTCTTGTTGAGACATCGCCTTCTCATGTTCTTTCTTGTTGAGACATCGCCTTCTCATGTTCTTTCTTGTTGAGACATCGCCTTCTCATGTTCTTTCTTGTTGAGACATCGCCTTCTCATATTCTTTCTTGTTGAGACATCGCCTTCTCATGTTCTTTCTGTTGTGACATCGCCTCTCATGTTCTTTCTTGTTGAGGCAATGAATATGTTTCATGTGTCCGGCGAGATGGCGACTGTTCAGAGAAAGACCCAATCAAAAGTCGCTGCAGGGGGTGGTGGTATTTGAACAGATGTCCAACTCAGAGAAGGAAACTTGATAGGGAACTCAGATGTGTAGGAACGAACCGCACATCTGGCAAGACTGCTTCATGTCAACACAATGTTGACAACAAACAACTGCTTCCTTCATACAAAGTCTGCGAAATGTTCCGTACAATTAAGTGCTGAAGTCGGATATACAGGGCCACAAAGGACAGAAAAATAAAAGACTAGAGAAATGTCCCGTACAGTTGTGTGTTAAAGTCGGATATACAGGGCCGCAAAGACAGAAAATAAAAGGCTAGAGAAATGTCC
Organism: Megaustenia siamemsis; assembly: GCA_032433765.1. NCBI lineage: Eukaryota > Metazoa > Mollusca > Gastropoda > Stylommatophora > Ariophantidae > Megaustenia > Megaustenia siamemsis. The sequence continues at coordinate 96,629,912 of JAVIAB010000047.1, read as the reverse complement.
CTTACAGTTGTGTGCTAAAGTCGGATATACAGGCCGCAAAGACAGAAAAATAAAGACTAGAGAATATCCCTTACAGTTTGTGTGCTAAAGTCGGATATACAGGGCCGCAAGACGGAAAAATAAAGACTAGAGAATTACCCTTACAGTTGTGTGCGGAAGTCGGATATACAGTGCCGCAAGCTACAGAAACAGCGGGATGCAACTCTCTGTAATAATGAAGATGGAGAATTTTCCTTTAATAATTAAAGAATCGTTAATTGCCCGCATTGTATCATTTACCCACGCATTCTGATAGACGACCATGTGTGTCTGCATGATGGTCCAACGCCATTGAGAATTTGAAAACCACTGATCCAGTTTGTTAAGTAGGTTAAGGTTTTTAGCGAATGCCTAGAGAGTAATTTTTAAAATATTTTTTTTTAATTGTATTTATTACTGAAGCTATTTTCAGGTCGGAAATCCTAGGCGGTGACGTAATCTAGATCAGCACGAGATATTTCTTTTTATCTGACTGTTGAGACTGGTTTACACATTCAGCAATAAGATTGGCATTGTACCCAGGGAGTTTGGTGTGTCAGCACGTTACTTTGTTAGTGTCGTGTGGCTTTTATTTAGCGGGAGTCCGGTGCCAGTAGTTGAGTTTGGTTGTAGTGTTGTCTGTGGTAGCGGAGGTTTTCGAAAGTCTTCGTTTCAAATAGTGCAGCAGGCGAAATGATTGAGGTAGCTGTGTTCTTGTTGTGTTGACCTACGTGATTGTAACAGACAAAATGATGGAGGTAGCTGTGTTCTTGTTGTGTTGACCTACTGTGATTGTAACAGACAAAATGATGGAGTAGCTGTGTTCTTGTTGTGCTGATCGACTATAATTGTAAAAACGAAATAATGCAGCTGGCTGTGTTCTTGTTGTGCTGACCGAGTATGATTGTAACAAACAAGAATAATCCAGCTAGTTGTGTTTTAGTTATATTGGCCTGAGTAATAGATTATAACTCTCGGTTGGTTTCTTTGAGCATTGAAATCTTGCTTTAGACTGAGCCATTTGCCAGGCTATCGCCGGTGTTTGTGTATCTTGTGTTTGGTTTCTGTCTATCTTGTGTTTGATTCCTGTGTATCTTGTGTTTGGTTTCTGTCTATCTTGTGTTTTGATTCCTGTGTATCTTGTGTTTGGTTTCTGTCTATCTTGTGTTTGATTCTGTGTATCTTGTGTTTGATTCCTGTGTATCTTGTGTTTGGTTTCTGTCTATCTTTTGTTTGATTCCTGTGTATCTTGTGTTTGGTTTTCTGTCTATCTGTGTTTGATTCCTGTGTATCTTGTGTTTGATTCCTGTGTATCTTGTGTTTGGTTTCTGTCTATCTTGTGTTTGATTCCTGTGTATCTTGTGTTTGGTTTCTGTCTATCTTGTGTTTGATTCCTGTCTATCTTTTGTTTGATTCCTGTGTATCTTGTGTTTGGTTTCTGTCTATCTTGTGTTTGATTCCTGTGTATCTTGTGTTTGGTTTCTGTCTATCTTGTGGTTTGATTCCTGTGTATCTTGTGTTTGGTTTCTGTCTATCTTGTGTTTGATTCCTGTCTATCTTTTGTTTGGTTCCTACGTCTGGGTAATATCTTGAACCTTTTGTTGTTTTCCTTTTTAAGTGACACGAGCCGTTATAGCTCAGCTGTTAATGAACTGAACTACTAAGGAAAAGAGATCGGTTTGATTCTAATCGACGGCTTCTTGGTTCTCCCAGCCTTGAATAGGTACCGAGTTTGTTTCTCCTATGAATGTAAAGTGGCACGGACGTAATACTGACCACATTAACCCAGACATAGGCCGAAGGTAGATTTATTTATATATTTTAATGACGCCACCGCAATATTCCCTATACGCCACAGCGTGACGGGGTCCCTTTACTTTTACTTCTAAAGTGGCCGCAGGAACTACCGTTTGATGAGGGTGTTGTTAAGTTCTCGCCTGCTTCCGGCAATCCAGCACACAGTAACGATCACTTTAATTTCCTGTTTTTGTGAGGTCTTTTGGGGAAGGTATGAGTGCTACCCAAGTAGACCAGTAGTGTGAGTCTGCGCTGACTTTAGGGAGTCCCAATGTGTGACCTATTGTCATTACAGGTAGTAGAACCACGAGATGGACACAGTCCATGTGAGTCCACGATAAGAAGTCAGTAAAAGGTCATGTCCACACCCCGAGACCACAGACTCCTGTCACAGCTGTTATATTTTTAGAGTGATATTTTAGTTGCTAGTTCTCGTAACAAAGAGAACAAAGATTGGCAAATATTCTATGTTTCAGGGGATGCTATATTCAGTTTTTTAACTGCCAAAGTTTTTATTTATTTTTTATTTTCACATACTTTTTATTTTTTTTTATTATCATATACATTTTTGTCTAATCACTTTAAATGTATAATAGAAGTATGTGTATTTTGAAAATCTTCATGCAAATGAACAAATCAACTCAGTATTAGTGACAGGCAACTGTGCTGTGTGTATACCATGCTTACATATATATATCATATATCATATATGACAGATAGAAGTAGAGATGAAGATGATGGGGAAGACATGGGCAATCTTAAAAGAATGTCAACAAACAGAAGGGCTTGGAAAGTGTTTGATGAAGACCTATGTTCCACAGGGAACTGAAAGTGTTTGTTGAAGACCTATGCTCCACATGGAGCTGAAAGGTGGAAGAAGAAGAAAATATCATATATTCGTCTCCTTGTCTGTGTCTCTTTATATTACCGTCACCACAGATGTCTGTCTTGTTTAACAACTTTCTGATTGATGTAAACTGCGACTTACAGTTCTTCGTCTACAGGCGCCGGTATCCCTTTAACCATTTGGGACAGGGCAGGACGAGGGCTAGTTGGGATATTGTTTGAATCTCCAGCTGGTTAGATTGTCGTGCAGTGTCAACTATATCGGGAAACACTGAGTTTAAATGTCAATAGTTTCGGGTCGGAAGTGGAGGGACGGACGGAGGGGCACAGAGAGGACGTGTGTCCGTAACGTTGCCAGTGACGATCGGCACTGGCTAGGACAGGCTGCGAACTCGTGAAACTTTCCTCTGCCCTCTTCTTTCATTCGCTCTCACTCTGAGTGTGTCCTCTCACATTCTTGACATCTTTCTAAATTCTATCCTTCTGCATACTTGACATCGTCCTACCTTCTATCCTTCTGCATACTTGACATCGTCCTACCTTCCATCCTCCTGCATACTTGACATCGTCCTACCTTCCATCTTCCTGCATACTTGACATCGTCCTACCTTCCATCCTCCTGCATACTTGACATCGTCCTACCTTCCATCTTCCTGCATACTTGACATCGTCCTACCTTCCATCCTCCTGCATACTTGACATCGTCCTACCTTCCATCTTCCTGCATACTTGACATCGTCCTACCTTCCATCCTCCTGCATACTTGACATCGCCTACCTTCCATCCTCCTGCATACTTGACATCGTCCTACCTTCTATCCTCCTGCATACTTGACATCGTCCTACCTTCTATCCTCCTGCATTACTTGACATCGTCCTACCTTCCATCCTCCTGCATACTTGACATCGTCCTACCTTCTATCCCCCTACATACTTGACATCGTCCTACCTTCTATCCCCCTGCATACTTGACATCGTCCTACCTTCCATCCTCCTGCATACTTGACATCGTCCTACCTTCCATCCTCCTGCATACTTGACAAAGTCCTACCTTCTATCCCCTGCATACTTGACATCGTCCTACCTTCTATCCCCCTGCATACTTGACATCGTCCTACCTTCTATCCTCTTGCATACTTGACATCGTCCTACCTTCTATCCCCCTGCATACTTGACATCGTCCTACCTTCTATCCTCCTGCATACTTGACAAAGTCCTACCTTCTATCCCCCTGCATACTTGACATCGTCCTACCTTCTATCCCCTTGCATACTTGACATCGTCCTACCTTCTATCCTCCTGCATACTTGACATCGTCCTACCTTCCATTCTCCTGCATACTTGACATCGTCCTACCTTCCATTCTCCTGCATACTTGACATCGTCCTACCTTCCATCCTCCTGTATACTTGACATCGTCCTACCTTCCATCCTCCTGCATACTTGACATCGTCCTACCTTCCATCCTCCTGCATACTTGACATCGTCCTACCTTCCATCCTCCTGTATACTTGACATCGTCCTACCTTCTATCCCCTGCATACTTGACATCGTCCTACCTTCTATCCCCCTGCATACTTGACATCGTCCTACCTTCTATCCCCCTGCATACTTGACATCGTCCTACCTTCTATCCCCCTGCATACTTGACATCGTCCTACCTTCTATCCTCCTGCATACTTGACATCGTCCTACCTTCTATCCCCCTGCATACTTGACATCGTCCTACCTTCTATCCCCCTGCATACTTGACATCGTCCTACCTTCTATCCCCCTGCATACTTGACATCGTCCTACCTTCTATCCTCCTGCATACTTGACAAGTCCTACCTTCTATCCCCCTGCATACTTGACATCGTCTACCTTCTATCCCCCTGCATACTTGACATCGTCCTACCTTCTATCCCCTGCATACTTGACATCGTCCTACCTTCTATCCCCCTGCATACTTGACATCGTCCTACCTTCTATCCCCCTGCATACTTGACATCGTCCTACCTTCTATCCCCCTGCATACTTGACATCGTCCTACCTTCTATCCCCCTGCATACTTGACATCGTCCTACCTTCTATCCCCCTGCATACTTGACATCGTCCTACCTTCTATCCCCCTGCATACTTGACATCGTCCTACCTTCTATCCCCCTGCATACTTGACATCGTCCTACCTTCTATCCTCTTGCATACTTGACATCGTCCTACCTTCTATCCCCCTGCATACTTGACATCGTCCTACCTTCTATCCTCCTGCATACTTGACAAAGTCCTACCTTCTATCCCCTGCATACTTGACATCGTCCTACCTTCTATCCCCCTGCATACTTGACATCGTCCTACCTTCTATCCTCCTGCATACTTGACATCGTCCTACCTTCCATTCTCCTGCATACTTGACATCGTCCTACCTTCTATCCTCCTGCATACTTGACAAAGTCCTACCTTCCATTCTCCTGCATACTTGACATCGTCCTACCTTCCATTCTCCTGCATACTTGACATCGTCCTACCTTCCATCCTCCTGTATACTTGACATCGTCCTACCTTCCATCCTCCTGCATACTTGACATCGTCCTACCTCCATCCTCCTGCATACTTGACATCGTCCTACCTTCCATCCTCCTGTATACTTGACATCGTCCTACCTTCTATCCCCCTGCATACTTGACATCGTCCTACCTTCTATCCCCCTGCATACTTGACATCGTCCTACCTTCTATCCTCCTGCATACTTGACATCGTCCTACCTTCTATCCCCCTGCATACTTGACATCGTCCTACCTTCTATCCCCCTGCATACTTGACATCGTCCTACCTTCTATCCCCCTGCATACTTGACATCGTCCTACCTTCTATCCTCCTGCATACTTGACAAAGTCCTACCTTCTATCCCCCTGCATACTTGACATCGTCCTACCTTCTATCCCCCTGCATACTTGACATCGTCCTACCTTCTATCCCCCTGCATACTTGACATCGTCCTACCTTCTATCCCCCTGCATACTTGACATCGTCCTTCCTTCTATCCTCCTGCATACTTGACATCGTCCTACCTTCTATCCCCCTGCATACTTGACATCGTCCTACCTTCCATCCTCCTGTATACTTGACATCGTCCTACCTTCCATCCTCCTGCATACTTGACATCGTCCTACCTTCTATCCTCCTGCATACTTGAAATCGTCCTACCTTCCATCCTCCTGCATACTTGACATCGTCCTACCTTCTATCCTCCTGCATACTTGAAATCGTCCTACCTTCTATCCTCCTGCATACTTAACACCGTTCTACCATCTATCCTCTCTCATCCTGGACACCGTTCTACCATCTATCCTCTCTCATCCTGGACACCGTTCTACCATCTATCCTCCTGCATCCTTAACATCGTCCTACCATCTATCCTCTCTCATCCTGGACACCATTCTACACGCTCTCGTGTATTTCTCAGAGTCATTGTTTTCCCGTGGCCTTCTCAAAGCATAGGTTGCCTGCATCTACCGTTGCGTTTATGTCTCCCATCAATATTATCAATATATTTGGTCCCTTACCTACCATCTTTCTGCGGGTTGCGTCAAATCTTCCCTTATCTGTGGCGGACGACACATTTTCTCGACGTTTGTGGGCTTTATGTTGGTGTAGTCAACACACCGTATCTCAACACAACGTATCTCAACACACCATATCTCAACATACCGTACGATCGTGCACACGGCCCCCTGCTCTGAACTATCAAAGCTCTATATAGACGTGAATAGGTCATTGTGTTTCTGATAGGTGACTGTGACACGCGCGCAACCGTGGTGACGTAAGACCAACCACTCGCTGTCGTTGCGCTGTGTTGAGGCCGCAGTGCACACTCGCCTGTTATGATCTGTCTTTGGGCGGTCTTTCTGGACTTTGTTATTACCTAGTTGACTGTTGCCGAGTTTTGGCGTGGTTACAATTTGTATTTAATATCTGTGTTACAATGTGTTTGTGTCTTATTACATGGACATTCATTCACGCCATAAATTACTGTTAGTGTCTACTAGCTTGGTCTAATGTGTCTCTCAACACGGGACAAGATTGGAATAGTGATGTTATTCTTTACAATTGCAGTCATTTAATGTTGACTTTGTTTCGTGTAGATTTCTCTCCTGACCAAATAATGCAAGTTGTTCACTATAATTGAGTCGGTGAATTCACGGAGATAGAGCGTGTTACATTATGTGCAAATGTTCTAGAAAGCAGTAGAGCTGTGACAGACGATGATGATGCAGTGAACTGTCAGCAACCAGGTGAATGGTTTTGCCAGGCCGCTAATCGGACCCGAGTGGTACAGCTCACCTTAACTGCACGGGAAGTGCCAGATGACGTTCATTCATTCCCGACTGCGTGTTACACCCGGCCTGTTTGATTGGTCCAGCCAGTGACCCAGTGACCTAGATATGTTTACCCTCCAGTTTCAGAGTGCTCACGTCTGGTGTAAGCATGAATTCTCTACTGCTAAGTGATGACGCAGTTGTTTGCCCTCACTTTGGACTTGGTTACAGCATGTCCAGCCAAGTCATTGATCGTTGTGTGACTGTGAAGTGTCGATTTGGCTTATGCAGGAAAATGCTGACTTGGCGAAACTAAGTGACGTGCAGTCGATCTGTGGGCTTTTTCATTCTGGATATGGCGTTAGGTGCATCCGCGATTCTGGTGTGACTAGTGTTATCTGGATTTCGTTGTTGCTTGCTATGTCAATAGTTGTGATTGTATAGCAAGGTGTATTGTGTCCGGACGAGACCGGGGACCTGGTTTTTGATGCGCATGTTCCGGCTGTGGCATCAAACACTTAACGCATGCTGATACGACAGAAAGCGGGCTGGAGGCTGCACCATCAGGCCTACCTCTGGCCCAGGAGGAGCAGGACGTCACCACCGTCGTCCATATCTGCGCCATTGCTACTACCACAACGGCGTAGAAGTGTCGCTAGCAGCGGAAGTAGTGCAGTCCACAGCGGGATGATGGCTCATCGTCGCCGCTGTCACGACGAGAAGCAGCAGTTGTGGTAGCTGTGTGGAGGTGAGGACACGTTCTCGCCGATGTCATCGCGCAGCAGAACAGACAGTTGTGAGGCGGTGGATACCTCCTCTCCTTCATCGATCTCGTCATCATCCGCGACATCATCTCCCCGCAAGAGGAAAGCCAGCAGCAGTTTAGACCTGGACTTAGACGACATTTTCCCTCCGCCTCACACTTCTGTCCTTCCAGCCATGTCCAGGGACAACAGCGTTGTCTCTCATCTCGTGCCAGAAGAAAACTCCGCTCAGAAACGGAGAAGAGGTAGCAGCGACAGCGGGGATCGGCAGGCAACATCGCCCACCTTGGATGTAGCATCTGTCGATGGCATTACCGGCCGGCAGGAGAGTGGAGATGTTGCAGTTCTCGCGCGGACAGTCTTCCAGACAAGGTAATGACACCGTCGTGACTGTGTTGCTTCTTGGCTGTTGTGGGGGTCATGTCATGTCACTCATCATCTTCCAACACACGACATCACCACCAGCAGCAGACAGAACAACCCATCATTTGTTTGATGTCTGGTTAGCTTGACGTCATGCTTGTTAACATGGCTGTCTTGTCACACACTCCTTGTGCTTCGTTAACTGTCCGTCAGGCTTTGCTGTTGTCGCTAATTACATACAGCCATAGAGGTGAACACATACACATACACGCTAAAAAACTGAAAAGGACTTGATAATTAATATAACCCATACTCATGGACATAGCACTTGCCAACAACCTGGCGTGTATAAACTCTATTGTACAGGAACTAGTGACCACATATTTGACACATTCATTACTTACATTTTCGATTACTACAAATGTAGTTTTATCTACAAAATTATATGACAGCTGCTGTCCAGTATAAACCAAAAGTCGTAGTGAGAGGTTGCACGAGTCGTGCCTAGCCTGGAAGAAACCCGCCAACGCCACCGACCCCAAACACACTCAGTTAAAGTTAGAGCAGCGTGGGGATAGATCCACGCTAAGGTTTGTTTGTTTCTTGTTAGAGTCATCATCATCATTGCACACCGGACGAGTCCATAGGTGCTCGGATATCCCCCTCGAGAATATCGGGGGAAACCTAGGAGAATCCTGACCCACGTGCACGAACTCCATAGCACGACCTGGGATCCACGGTATGGGTAGGTTTTTGCTGACAATTTTGCCTGGGCAGCGACCGGTTATATCCTACTGTTTAGATTGTAACAACAAAGGGTTCTTTAACATGCGCGAGTGCACACCGAACCTCCGATTTATTGCCGTTATCCGAGAAGGCTAGACATCGGATCTCACTACCCAAGAGATCAGGGAGACAATAACGTCATATAGAAACCACGGATATATTTTTCATATTTTTGAAAAATCGTCGCCGCTTCTGGTGAGCTTTGAACCCGGCTCCTTTTTGTCCTGAGGCCGACGACATAGATCTAGACTAGGCAGAATAAAGAAAACATAAGAAACACACAAATACAGGGTCAAGTGACTTATGTCGCTGTTGTCTTGGTGTTTCCACGGTTAGAATCTGTCTCCGATGCGTGGTTGCATCACGTACGCACGCTTACCAAGTTGTTCTCATCTATAAGTCCATAGTCCAAACCACACACATAGAGTATACCTACCTGCATGGCTCAAGTTATCATCACAACATAGTATGTCTTCATTTATTTAACATCGTGTCTTAATTTACTTTCACAGCTTCTTATGACTTAATTTACTTTCACAGCTTCTTATGTCATAATTTACTTTCACAGCTTCTTATGTCATAAGTTACTTTCACAGCTTCTTATGTCATAATTTACTTTCACAGCTTGTCTTAATTTACTTTCACAGCTTGTCTTAATTTACTTTCACAGCTTCTTATGTCTTAATTTACTTTCACAGCTTGTCTTAATTTACTTTCACAGCTTCTTATGTCATAATTTACTTTCACAGCTTGTCTTAATTTACTTTCACAGCTTCTTATGTCATAATTACTTTCACAGCTTGTCTTAATTACTTTCACAGCTTCTTATGTCATAATTTACTTTCACAGCTTGTCTTAATTTACTTCACAGCTTATTATGTCATAATTTACTTTCACAGCTTGTCTTAATTTACTTTCACAGCTTCTTATGTCATAATTTACTTTCACAGCTTCTTATGTCTTAATTTACTTTCACAGCTTATCTTCACATACATCTTCACAACATTTTATTGAACATACATCTTCACAACATACTATCGCCACATACATCTTCACAACATTTTATCGCCACATACATCTTCACAACATTCTATCTTCACAACATTTTATCGCCCATACATCTTCACAACATTTTATCGCCACAACATCTTCACAACATTATATTCACAACATTTATCGCCCCATACATCTTCACAACATTTTATCGCCACAACATGTTATCGCCACATACATCTTCACAACATGTTATCGCCACAACATGTTATCGCCACATACATCTTCACAACATGTTATCGCCACATACATCTTCACAACATGTTATCGCCACATACATCTTCACAACATGTTATCGCCACATACATCTTCACAACATGTTATCGCCACAACATGTTATCGCCCATACATCTTCACAACATTTTATCGCCACAACATGTTATCGCCACATACATCTTCACAACATGTTATCGCCACATACATCTTCACAACATGTTATCGCCACATACATCTTCACAACATTCTATCTTCACAACATTTTATCGCCCCATACATCTTCACAACATTCTATCTTCACAACATTTTATCGCCACATACATCTTCACAACATTCTATCTTCACATTTTATCGCCCATACATCTTCACAACATTTTATCGCCTCATACATCTTCACAAACATTCTATCTTCACAACATTTATCGCCCCATACATCTTCACAACATTTTATCGCCTCATACATCTTCACAACATTTTATCGCCCCATACATCTTCACAACATTTTATCGCCTCATACATCTTCACAACATTCTATCTTCACAACATTTTATCGCCCCATACATCTTCACAACATTTTATCGCCACAACATTTTATCGCCACATACATTTCACAACATTTTATCTTCACAACATGTATTGTCACATACATCTTCACAATATTTTATTGTACATACATCTTCACGACATTTATCGTCACGTCTTCACAATATTTTATTGTTACATACATCTTCACGACATTTTATCGTCACGTCTTCACAACATTTATTGCCACATACATCTTCACAACATTTTATCGACACACATCTTCACAACATTTTATCGTCACGTCTTCACAACAATTTATCGCCACAACATCTTCACAACATTTTATCGTCACGTCTTCACAACAATTTATCGCCACATACATCTTCACAACATTTTATCGGTACATACATCTTCACAAAATGTTATCGGTACATACATCTTCACAACATCCCATCTAACAACTTATCACAAGAAGATGAGTGTCTATCTATCTATTGACCTTTCGAGCCGTAACCGGCCCATAGGGCGTAGACCAAGATACACCTTCTCTATATGGAATTTTTGTTCTAGCAGTTTTCTTTTAAAGATATTTTATCAAATCTCGCCATCTGTCTCTGTTCTGTGCAAGCAGTTCTATCTCATTGAGGGAGCCGATTCCTGCTGCTGAAGATGAGTGTATCCCTGTCATAATTGACACATGTCACGTACATGGTGTAGTGTAACTATGAGACGAAACATTTCTATTGGCGGCCTTCCCCATAAGTGTCTTCACACTACTAGGTCTCCCTAGCACCTGTAGTAACAAGGCTAGCGGGCAGAAAGGAAAATCCGAGAAAACCCCCGCATGTGAGCAATAGACGGCTGACGTCATTCTACCCATAAACACCCTGCTCGCAACGCTGAAAACGTCTCAAAATTGCGTCTTGACTGCTCCCTGGTCTTGCTGATGTCTGTGTGCTCGATGTGTTACAACTTACCAGCTATCTATAACTCCAGCATGTGCTGTCTTGCTGATGTCTGTGTGCTCGATGTGTTACAACTTACCAGCTATCTATAACTCCAGCATGTGCTGTCTTGCTGATGTCTATGTGCTCGATGTGTTACAACTTACCAGCTATCTATAACTCCAGCATGTGCTGTCTTGCTGATGTCTATGTGCTCGATGTGTTACAACTTACCATCTATCTATAAACTCCAGCATGGCTGTCTTGCTGATGTCTATGTGCTCGATGTGTTACAACTTACCAGCTAATCTATAACTCCAGCATGGGCACGAACTCTCAATCACTAGTCTGATTACATGTTTTCTCAGTCTATCTTGTGTGATTACATGTTTTCTCAGTCTGTCTTGTGTGATTACATGTTTTCTCAGTCAGTCTTTATGATTACATGTTTTGAGTGACTAAAGAATACCCACACGTTTTCTCTGTCACTCTAGTGATACTATACGTATTGTGAGTTGTTATGTTATCTCCACTCGTATTCTAAGTTGTTTTAGTACCTCTCCACGTATACTGAGTTCTAGTATCTCTCCACGTATTTGGAGTTGTCTAGTATCTCTCCACGTATTTTTGAGTTGTTTAGTATCTCCCCGCGTATTTGAGTTGTTCTAGTACCTCTCCACATATTATGAGTTGTTCTAGTACCTCTCCACATATTCTGAGTTGTTCTAGTACCTCTCCACATATTCTGAGTTATTCTAGTACCTCTCACACATATTATGAGTTGTTCTAGTACCTCTCCACATATTCTGAGTTATTCTAGTACCTCTCCACATATTATGAGTTGTTATAGTATCTCTCCACATATTCTGAGTGTTCTAGTACCTCTCCACATATTCTGAGTTGTTCTAGTACCTCTCCACATATTCTGAGTCCCAGTACATTTCCACATATTCTGTGTTCCATTACCTCTTTACACATTCTGAGTTCTTCTAGTATCTCTCCACATATTCTGAGTTGTTCTAGTACCTCTCCACATATTCTGAGTTATTCTAGTACCTCTCCACATTTTCTGAGTTGTTCTAGTACCTCTCCACATATTCTGAGTTGTTCTAGTACCTCTCCACATATTCCGAATGTTCTAGTACCTCTCCACATATTCTGAGTGTTCTAGTACCTCTCCACATATTTTGAGTTGTTCTAGTACCTCTCCACATATTCTGAGTTGTTCTAGTACCTCTCCACGTATTCTGAGTTGTTCTAGTACCTCTCCACATATTTTGAGTTGTTCTAGTACCTCTCCACATATTCTGAGTTGTTCTAGTACCTCTCCGCTTATTCTGAGTTGTTCTAGTACCTCTCCACATATTCTGAGTTGGTCTAGTACCTCTCCACATATTCTGAGTTGGTCTAGTACCTTCCGCATATTCTGAGTTGTTCTAGTACCTCTCCACATATTCTGAGTTGTTCTAGTACCTCTCACATATTCTGAGTTGTTCTAGTACCTCTCCACATATTCTGAGTTGTTCTAGTACCTCTCCGCATATTCTGAGTTGTTATAGTACCTCTCCGCATATTCTGAGTTGTTATAGTACCTCTCCGCATATCTGAGTGTTCTAGTACCTCTCCGCATATTCTGAGTTGTTCTAGTACCTCTCCGCATATTCTGAGTTGTTCTAGTACCTCTCCACATATTCTGAGTTGGTCTAGTACCTCTCCACATATTATGAGTTGTTCTAGTACCTCTCCACATATTCTGAGTTATTCTAGTACCTCTCCACATATTATGAGTTGTTATAGTATCTCTCCACATATTCTGAGTTGTTCTAGTACCTCTCCACATATTCTGAGTTGTTCTAGTACCTCTCCACTATTCTGAGTCCAGTACATTTCCACATATTCTTGTTCCAGTACCTCTTTACACATTCTGAGTTCTTCTAGTATCTCTCCACATATTCTGAGTTGTTCTAGTACCTCTCCACATATTCTGAGTTATTCTAGTACCTCTCCACATTTTCTGAGTTGTTCTAGTACCTCTCCACATATTCTGAGTTGTTCTAGTACCTCTCCACATATTCCGAATTGTTCTAGTACCTCTCCACATATTCTGAGTTGTTCTAGTACCTCTCCATATATTTGAGTTGTTCTAGTACCTCTCCACATATTCTGAGTTGTTCTAGTACCTCTCCACATATTCTGAGTTGTTCTAGTACCTCTCCGCATATTCTGAGTTGTTCTAGTACCTCTCCACATATTCTGAGTTGGTCTAGTACCTCTCCACATATTCTGAGTTGGTCTAGTACCTCTCCGCATTCTGAATTGTTCTAGTACCTCTCCACATATTCTGAGTGTTCTAGTACCTCTCCACATATTCTGAGTTGTTCTAGTACCTCTCCACATATTCTGAGTTGTTCTAGTACCTCTCCGCATATTCTGAGTTGTTATAGTACCTCTCGCATATTCTGAGTTGTTATAGTACCTCTCCGCATATCTGAGTTGTTCTAGTACCTCTCCGCATATTCTGAGTTGTTCTAGTACCTCTCCACATATTCTGAGTTGGTCTAGTACCTCTCCACATATTCTGAGTTGTTCTAGTACCTCTCCGCATATTCTGAGTTGTTCTAGTACCTTCCACATATTCTGAGTTGTTCTAGTACCTCTCCGCATATTCTGAGTTTTCTAGTACCTCTCCACATATTCTGAGTTGTTCTAGTACCTCTCCGCATATTCTGAGTTGTTCTAGTACCTCTCCGCATATTCTGAGTTGTTCTAGTACCTCTCCACATATTCTGAGTTGTTCTAGTACCTCTCCGCATATTCTGAGTTGTTCTAGTACCTCTCCACATATTCTGAGTTGTTCTAGTACCTCTCCACATATTCTGAGTTGGTCTAGTACCTCTCCGCATATTCTGAAATCTTTCACTATAATTGAGTGATTTCTTATAAGAAGCCGCATTAGAACATCGACTAGAGAAATGAGGCCAAGAGTTTCAGGCCCCCGACTTCTAGGTTTACACAACATATGGAAGGAGGGAAAGGGCCAGTGGTTTCTACATTACCTAAAATGTTCTCATGGCCAAGGAATTGTGGATACATGAATAATATTGATACTAGAGAGATGGTCCGAGGTTGTTGTGGCCATATAGGTGACGACAAACTAACCGTTGCTTCATCATGACCTATGTTTGTGTTCCTGATTGTAGATAACGTGTACAGAAATGACAGCGGAGTCTGTTATTAGGGCCACCCTCACAGTACACTGGACTATCAAGAGCTGTTCCGAGAACCACCTAGAGAATCTCGAGAAAATCTTAGAAGAATCCTGGCCCACGTGCACGAACTCCGTAGCACGGTTATGATGGACGGTGTGGGTAGATTCCTGCTGACCATTTTGTCCGGGCATCGGTCTACTCATTTCGATTTCAACTGACAAGGGTTTTTTGACGTGCGCAAGTGCACACTCAACATTCTGTTTATTACCGTTATCCGAGAAGGCGAGACATAGAATCTCACTACCCAAAATATCTGAGGAGGGTAACGTCATAAAGAAACCACGGATAAATGTATCCCGTTTTGTGTTATTTTAAAATCACCAACACTTCTGGTGAGCTTTGAACCCTAGTCCTTCCTGACCGAGGCCGACGTCATAGACCACACAGCTCCCTTCTCGGAGTCGACTGTACTAATGATAAGCTGGTGAGGTCATATTTTGTCCACATTATCCGTGTCGGTTCGACTGATTGGTGTGGTAGCAGAGACATGCTCAGAGAAATGTTCCAGGTTTGGGCATCTCTTACTCAGAGCGGATCACGTTCTCCTAAAAGGATAAAACAAGCAATCAGTGTACTTGATAAGCTTGTAACTGATGTGACGGAACATAACATAAAATGGTTTCGCCGTGTACATTGATCGTCTGGCCTGGCAAAGACAAGGAACCACCCATGTTAGTCTTGGTCTGCCTCTTTTTATTGTAAATTTCAAAAATCAGTTGTTTGTTGTTTTTTTTTTTTTTTTTTTTTTTTGGGGGGGGGGGGGGGGGTTCACGCGCAGCATCATGTTAAACCTCCGTTGTTGAAACTGAACATATGATGAACAGAGAAGGCTCCTTGTGGCCATCACCGGTACCATATCGGTCGGGACCAGCTATATGGTGACATGACCAGCCTTGAGCTGACGAATGCTATCCTCGAATTTATTAATATTGAAGTCTAGAGGTTGTACACGTTAGAAGAAAAACTTACTGCCTAAAATTACAGTCTTGAAATGAACTGGGTCATTTTGATGGAATGTGTCTCCAATGTGACTCGTTAAGCATGGAGGCATGATGCATGTGTTGATTTTGTGTTTGTTTTTTTAAAGAGAGAGAGAGAGAGAGTGTGTGTGTGTGTGTGTGTGTGTGTGTGTGTATTTACACATTAGATGAAGAGAGAGAGACCGCCCCTCACACTGGAGTAATTATAAATGTGTTGACCTGTCCTGCTGGCCTCTGACTCACAGGCTGTCTGTGTGTTTATGATCAGCGGTTACAGTTTTATTTCTGGGGAAGAGCACCGTCACGCCCCGTGACGTAGAGAGTACATGGTGTCGTTGTCCGGGTTTCCCATCAGGACACACACACACACAATGAGCCTTTAATAAACGTTACGATAACACCATGCTAAATTACTGAGCACGAAAACGTTGGATTGATGGATTATTAGAAACACAAGGAAACATAAGGAAAAGTGCCAGTCAAATACCAGTGACAAAGAGATACAACGAAGACGGCGACGATGGATAGGACACACACTGCGGAAGCCAACTGAGAGTATTACACCATAGACCCTTTTTGGAATCCGCAGGGAGAGAAACAAAGAGGAATACCTAAATATGCTTACAGAAGACAGATATAAGCAGAGATGAAGATAATGGGGAAGAATAATCTTAAAAGAATTGCAGGAAACAGAATGGTTTGGAAAGTGTTTGTTTCAGACTTATGCTCCACATGGAGTTGAAAGTGTTGAAGACCTTTGCTCCACAGGGAGTTGAGTAGAAGAAGGAAGCATAACAGCAGCAGAGGCCAAACGAAGAGTAAACGACTGCAGATGATATCTCACGTCGACGCTGACAAGTAAAGGATGAAGGAAAGAAGGCGGCCATCAAGGGAGAGAACGTTGACCGGTGTGTGCTGCCGTAGTTAGTTACTTGGTTTTCAGAAACTTCAGCCAAGAGTACATTCCCATGTCATCTTCTCGGTGTTTGTTTGACATTTAAGACTGATTCTCGCCCTTCTTCAAAAAAGACGTTCAATTATCAAAGTTGAGTTGTGTTGCAGTTTAAGGATATCGGCCTCAGATGACCCAAAATATCCGACTTTATGTTAATTGTGGGTCCCGGGTTGTCTTCCCCTTCAACCCCTACTCGCGTGGCCAGATTCACTAATCATCTATTAGGAAACAGGAGGAAAACCTACCAACACCCTGGATCCCATGCCGTGCTGCGGAGTTCGTGCACATAGACCAGGATTCTCCTCGTATTTTCTCGAGGGTGGTATCGGAGCAGCACTTATAGATTCGTATAGTGTGCAGTGATGATGATGCTAACAACTGAAGTGCTGCGGTAAAGCTGGTAGCAAGGAGCTAGTGGTGGGCTGTGACGTACACTCCTTCAAGATATAGTTACAGCGTAGCCATCTATTACCAGGGCCACCATTAGAACGTAGAGTTAGGGTCTTGATCATTTGTTGGTTCTGGAGTTCTCACGCAGTCGGCTCAGAGACATCTACCTTTTCAGGTCAATGCTTTCTGGTGTCTAGGGCACTCCGCCATTCACATCTGACGATTGTAGGTATCCATGTTCATGATTTCATTTCTTCAAGTCTCGCTGCTTTTTATATTTGCGTTAACATTTTGTCTAGTTAAATTTAGTATGTATATGTTCAGTGTGTACGTGTCCGTGTATTTATGTATCCTTTTACTCACTAAACATGTGTTACACATTTCATTATTTTTTTTTTTTAATCTTCATAACGGATCTCCGTGCGGAAGTAAGCTATCACGACCCGACAAATTGCCGACCAATCATAATCGTTGCAATAATCCGCACAATAATTGTATGTGAGTTACTTTGTTCCGGGTGGTACTGATTTTGCCACAACTACTAGCAGCGGCCGAGTTGCGGTAGATGGTCATACTTTGTGTTTATAACTTTCTTTCCTTCATATTGTTATTCATGGCACATAGGATCCGTTGTAACTCAATGATGTGAGCAAATAAGGTTTGATCCAGATCGATGGCTTGTACGTCCACCCAATCTTAAATATCCATTTTTGTTATGGGGAGGGGGATTACGTTCGTTTGTTTGCGATCACTCGATGACTACAAGTTACATCTCTGAATTATCTGCCCTTGAATTGACCTCAAGTGGGCATAGATGTGTTGTGGTTTGTGGCAGAACTGTGATATTGCGCATTTCGACCCATAATATCCGACTTCAGCATGTTATTTGTGAGTACCTGGTTGTCTTCACTCTTTGATCCCTATTCACTTGGCCAAACTAGACAGGTTTGTATGTTTCTTCTGGAGGTACCATGGAGAGTTGGAGTAGAATCTATCTGGATGGTTCTGGTTCACCGATCTTGGCGCATGCCATCATCTGTGGTCGCTTACAGCTTCCAGTTCTGCTGCTGTGTGGTGCCTTTGCCTGCGGGGGGAAGGGGGTTGGTAGAGGACCCTAGCTACTGTTACACTTCCGCTCAAGTTGCTGTTGTTAGACACCATTATCGTTGGTGTTGTTACATCTCAATCATGGTCGATGTCGACACCCGTCTCAATCATGGTCGATGTCGACACCCGTCCACTATAGTTTGTGCTGTTACATTTCAATCATGGTCGATGTCGACACCCGTCTCAATCATGGTCGATGTCGACACCCGTCCACTATAGTTTATGCTGTTACATCTCAATCATGGTCGATGTCGACACCCGTCTCAATCATGGTCGATGTCGACACCCGTCCACTATAGTTTGTGCTGTTACATCTCAATCATGGTCGATGTCGACACCCGTCTCAATCATGGTCGATGTCGACACCCGTCTCAATCATGGTCGATGTCGACACCCGTCTCAATCATGGTCGATGTCGACACCCGTCCACTATAGTTTATGCTGTTACATCTCTACGTTGTTTCAATCCCATACAATTCTTCCTCTGTCAGCTGTCGCTGCCTTTAATATGTCCGTTCGTCATCTCGGACAATCTTTTACTATTGAACTATGGAAGTGTTGACATGAAATTGGGACGGACTGTCGTCTCTAGAACGAGCACAGAAGCTAATCGTTATAAATAAACGACTATTTATTATCGATGTAAACTCCTAGGTGAGAGACATGCATATATTACATGGAGACACAGGTGTTTTACGGCACTAGAAAAGGTGCACAGGCAACAGAAAACACAAGAGAGACTGGCTTAGATACCATGAGGTTCCCTATTATCAAATATATCCACACACACACATGAGTGAAATAATGCGTAGATATCACATTAAGGGACGTAACAACACGGGTTTTAATCCTGCTTCGGAACTGCCTATTGTTCTCTTTGTTTTCTTCTGTTTGTAGATGCTTGTGTCAAATGAATGTCGCTGTGTTAGAAATGTTCGAGCACAGCGGAGGAGGCTGCAGCAGCTTTTCTTTGTCTCTGGAGAGCCCCCACCAGCACTCCAGTAAAGCTCAAGTCTGTGTTATTCTCGTCGAGTCACTGTCATGGCTTATCCTTCTGTTTCGCCCCTCCAGCCCCGCACGTCTACACTACCAAACGCGACACTCTTGTCTTTATCCGGCTTTATTATTAGATAAGTTACAAGTTACAGAAAACATTACCGATATTTGATTATCCAGTTTACTTTTCTTACTTTCACTGTTTGAATGTTTTGTTGTTGTTTTTTCGTTCGTTCTATCGTTCATTCATTCAGTTGTATTCCCTTAATGACCGAGCTCTGCAAGCATCACAAGGTCGCCGTCCGTTGGATTTCATCTCACTGTAGAATACAAGGCAAAGGAAAGTAGATCAGCTGGCAAAGGAAGACGCAACAGGCACACAAACCAGATGCACCAGTTACATACAATCAGAAGAAACAATGAAACCAGTCAGAAGACCACAAGCTGAGATCAGGATGCCTTTTATAATATGAATAGATATGAACAAGTTATCATTATACACCTCAGAACAACTGCACAATCAACTCCATAGTCACATGTATGCACAATTCAAGATCGGCACCTCAACTACATGTACATGTGGACAGGCGCCCCAGACTGCTGAGCAGATACTTCTAGACTGTACTAAATATAGTAGACTGAGGAAAATCCATTGATCCATAGATACAACACTATCTATCTATTGTCCTTTCGAGCCGAAGACGGCACATAGGGCAGAACCACAATCTCAAAAATAGAAACCTTGCGTGCCAAAATGGCACATATTGCAGAGATCACTGCTTCTAAAATCTATGGTCTGTTTCCATAACAATGCTTTTTACAATGACAGCTTGTCAAGCCATCGATCAATCTCCTTAGTCGCCTCATACAACATGCCTGGAAGGTCACAGTGTCACTATTCTTTACATCCCACATAATGGGGCCCCGGTAACACACGGGCAGATACAACACTACAGGCAAAAAAAAAATAATAATAAATTGACTTCAGCAAGAAACTAAAAAAAAAAGAAGAAGTAAAAATGTATACAGAAAACGACATTGCAGATATAGACACTACTTCAGGCTAATGAAAGATAGGTAGATCGATAGATTCAGTTATATCTTAAAGCACTTCATATTTATTTTAAAATCTCCACGGAACTTCATCTTTCCATCCCTCATGACCCGTCTTCTAAAACCACCAATCCGTAGTGGTTTTGTGGGTGAAGGTATCACAGTAGCGGCCGGAAGCAGGAATAATCAAATATGTCCACCACCTGAGTTGGTGCAGCAGGAAGTCGAGGGTTAGCCGAGGGAAGAGAATGGACTCACGCACACACTCAGAGGCTGATAAAGTCCTGATCTCATTTCTTAAATTCTATTTTCCTTTTATTTAACACAGAAATAAATGACGCGTCCTTTGGCCAAACTGATGAGAAATCCTCGCTTCGGCCAGCTCAAACAAGATTAGGTATAATCATGACATGCCTGTGTTACAGCAATTCATTGACATGAATATTTGCAGGTTGTAGAGATCGCAGAGCCAGCCGTTTAGCGCCGAGTTAATGTCTGTGTTGCTTGATGTATATGGCCATGACTTTTGTTCACGGGCATACAGGCCAGATCGCAGCGAACATTATGCAGCCCTTAAGTTCACGCATGCGTATTGGGCGTTCTGGACCCACAATTAATTTCTTGACCTGTATCATGAACAAAGAGTAATTAACAATACATGAACAAACATGGCAGGGTTTCTCGTCAAATGAAACGTCCGAATATCGTGATCATAGTCAGGTTTGGTCTATATCTTTCCGCTGGTTTCACCCTTCAGTAAATGCGTGTTATCTTTGAGAGCTATCAATCCAAAGTTGTAAATGGGTACCATCATCTCACATTGTGGAAAGGTAACAACATCGAGGGAAAGCTGTATCTCCATATATGTCCAGCTTCGTGATTGCCAAGTTCAAATATTGTACTGGCCGTTCTGTACATGCTTTCGTTGTTGCCATGTACCTTCTGAGGAGGCCAAGGCGCCTCACACAGCTGGAAGCTGTCAGCGACCCACAGCTGGAAGCTGTCAGCGGCCCATAGCTGGAAGCTGTTAGCGGCTCACAGCTGGAAGCTTATGCCAGGATCGAAGAAGCAGAACCCCACTCCACCTCTTTACAGTCCCTCTAAAAACAAACTAACCTTTCTAGTCTGACCAAGCTAGATCAAAGTGAGAAGATAACTCGGTACTCAAAAATAACATGCTAAAGTCGGATGTGTTGGGCCGAAAGGTGCAAATATCACAGTTCTACTGCAAACTACAACACAACGTATCTACGCCTAATTAACTTTCTCATATAATCCATTTGTTTACGATGATATCGTATGACAAGGAACAGTTGGATGTGTTTACTTTCTGTGCGGTTTCGCCTTACATCTTTTGGCGTGTGCTGAGACTGCTATGATGAGATCTACAGCTACCTTTCTTTGTTTGGGAGATGAGTTAGTAATTCGGGTGATTCCACTGGCACGGACGTTGAGCAATTATGGATGTTAATTCGTTTGCAGTGATACCGGGGCCTTCCATAACCAATAACGTCCTCATAAGGACGTGAGACGAAGGGGACAATCAATTCCTTTGTAGTCATCAGGTGAACGAGAGAAAGAAAGAACCCGGACCGTTCTGGCCAGATAAAGAATGCATTAAGAAAGTGAGAGATAGAACCCGGGTCCTTACTGTCCTGATGTCGACATGCCTGGCATACATGTCAACTATCACGTTAGTTATCTACATCGGGTAGTCTCTACATGTCAACTATCACGTTAGTTATCTACATCGGGTAGTCTCTACATGTCAACTATCACGTTAATTATCTACATCGGGTAGTCTCTACATGTCAACCATCACGTTAATTATCTACATCGGGTAGTCTCTACATGTCAACTATCACGTTAGTTATCTACATCGGGTAGTCTCTACATGTCAACTATCACGTTAATTATCTACCTCGTGTAGTCTCTACATGTCAACTATCACGTTAATTATCTACATCGGGTAGTCTCTACATGTCAACTATCACGTTAGTTATCTACATCGGGTAGTCTCTACATGTCAACTATCACGTTAATTATCTACCTCGTGTAGTCTCTACATGTCAACTATCACGTTAATTATCTACATCGGGTAGTCTCTACATGTCAACCATCACGTTAATTATCTACCTCGTGTAGTCTCTAAATGTCAACCATCACGTTAATTATCTACCTCGGGTAGTCTCTAAATGTCAACCATCACGTTAATTAACAACCTCGGGTAGTCTCTAGATGTCAACCATCACGTTAATTATCTACCTCGGGTAGTCCCTACATGTCAACTATCACGTTAATTAACTACATCGGGTAGTCCCTACATGTCAGCTATCATGTTAATTATCTACCTCACTTTTCCTACATTGGGTCCTACCTACATTTCACCTGGACTATTACCTGCATCCCGTCTACAGACATGTCTCCACTGAATTACTTCCTATGTTTGGTTCCTTGTCCTAATCGTCTACACAATCGTTGTTCTCTACACCAGACAGTTATTACAAAGCACACATACACACCGTCTTATGTCGTTATCGTCTATGTCCGCTCACATCGGCCTCAGATCCCCAGACCTCTCTTACTGTCTCCTCTAATCACCTGGCCTGAACGTGCCTTGCACCATCATTGATTTGACAACAGTGAGAAAACGCCATTCCTTCTGATGAAAGGATGAGAGTAAAGATGGGCGGCTACAGCCAGACACGATAGGCTTAGTTTGTGCATCACAGGAACAGTTGCTGACATGTTGGGGATTGGGGGGGGGGGAATTGGACACGCTCCGAGTACAGTGATGGTAACCCACCAATAACTCAATGACATCACGTTCCGAGTACAATGATGTAACCCACAAATAACTCAATGACATCACGTTCCGAGTACAATGGTGTAACCCACAAATAACTCAATGACATCACGTTTCGAGTACAATGATTGTAACCCACAAATAACTCAATGACATCACGTTCCGAGTACAATGATTGTAACCCACAAATAACTCAATGACATCACGTTCCGAGTACAATGATTGTAACCCACAAATAACTCAATGACATCACGTTCCGAGTACAATGATTGTAACCCACCAATAACTCAATGACATCACGCTCCGAGTACAATGATTGTAACCCACCAATAACTCAATGACATTCAGGAGACAAATAGTAATCAATGAATATTGACGGAAACTTCCGATGCGATGAGCAAGTCGTGTCAGGGGAACAAGTATGTTAACACCTGTTATGTGAGAAGGGAACAAGTATGTTCAACACCTGTTATGTGAGAAGGGGAACAAGTATGTTTAACACCTGTTATGTGAGAAGGGGAACAAGTATGTTCAACACCTGTTATGTGAGAAGGGGAACAAGTATGTTCAACACTGTTATGTGAGAAGGGGAACATGTATGTTTAACACCTGTTATGTGAGAAGGGAACAAGTATGTTCAACACCTGTTATGTGAGAAGGGGAACAAGTATGTTTAACACCTGTTATGTGAGAAGGGGACAAGTATGTTCAACACCTGTTATGTGAGAAGGGGAACAAGTATGTTCAACACCTGTTATGTGAGAAGGGGAACAAGTATGTTCAACACCTGTTATGTGAGAAGGGGAACAAGTATGTTCAACACCTGTTATGTGAGAAGGGGAACAAGTATGTTCAACACCTGTTATGTGAGAAGGGGAACAAGTATGTTTAACACCTGTTATGTGAGAAGGGGAACAAGTATGTTTAACACCTGTTATGTGAGAAGGGGAACAAGTATGTTTAACACCTGTTATGTGAGAAGGGGACAAGTATGTTCAACACCTGTTATGTGAGAAGGGGAACAAGTATGTTTAACACCTGTTATGTGAGAAGGGGAACAAGTATGTTTAACACCTGTTATGTGAGAAGGGAACAAGTATGTTCAACACCTGTTATGTGAGAAGGGGAACAAGTATGTTTAACACCTGTTATGTGAGAAGGGGACAAGTATGTTCAACACCTGTTATGTGAGAAGGGGAACAAGTATGTTCAACACCTGTTATGTGAGAAGGGGAACAAGTATGTTCAACACCTGTTATGTGAGAAGGGGAACAAGTATGTTCAACACCTGTTATGTGAGAAGGGGAACAAGTATGTTCAACACCTGTTATGTGAGAAGGGGACAAGTATGTTCAACACCTGTTATGTGAGAAGGGGAACAAGTATGTTCAACACCTGTTATGTGAGAAGGGGAACAAGTATGTTCAACACCTGTTATGTGAGAAGGGGAACAAGTATGTTCAACACCTGTTATGTGAGAAGGGGAACAAGTATGTTCAACACCTGTTATGTGAGAAGGGGACAAGTATGTTCAACACCTGTTATGTGAGAAGGGGACAAGTATGTTCAACACCTGTTATGTGAGAAGGGGACAAGTATGTTCAACACCTGTTATGTGAGAAGGGGAACAAGTATGTTCAACACCTGTTATGTGAGAAGGGGACAAGTATGTTCAACACCTGTTATGTGAGAAGGGGACAAGTATGTTCAACACCTGTTATGTGAGAAGGGGAACAAGTATGTTTAACACCTGTTATGTGAGAAGGGGAACAAGTATGTTCAACACCTGTTATGTGAGAAGGGGACAAGTATATTCAACACCTGTTATGTGAGAAGGGGAACAAGTATGTTCAACACCTGTTATGTGAGAAGGGGACAAGTATGTTCAACACCTGTTATGTGAGAAGGGGACAAGTATGTTCAACACCTGTTATGTGAGAAGGGAACAAGTATGTTCAACACCTGTTATGTGAGAAGGGGACAAGTATGTTCAACACCTGTTATGTGAGAAGGGGACAAGTATGTTCAACACCTGTTATGTGAGAAGGGGACAAGTATGTTCAACACCTGTTATGTGAGAAGGGAACAAGTATGTTCAACACCTGTTATGTGGGAAGGGGACAAGTATGTTCAACACCTGTTATGTGGGAAGGGGACAAGTATGTTCAACACCTGTTATGTGGGAAGGGGACAAGTATGTTCAACACCTGTTATGTGGGAAGGGGACAAGTATGTTCAACACCTGTTATGTGAGAAGGGGACAAGTATGTTCAACACCTGTTATGTGGGAAGGGGAACAAGTATGTTCAACACCTGTTATGTGAGAAGGGAACAAGTATGTTCAACACCTGTTATGTGAGAAGGGGAACAAGTATGTTCAACACCTGTTATGTGAGAAGGGAACAAGTATGTTCAACACCTGTTATGTGAGAAGGGAACAAGTATGTTCAACACCTGTTATGTGAGAAGGGGAACAAGTATGTTCAACACCTGTTATGTGAGAAGGGGAACAAGTATGTTCAACACCTGTTATGTGATAAGGGAACAAGTATGTTCAACACCTGTTATGTGGGAAGGGGAACAAGTATGTTTAACACCTGTTATGTGAGAAGGGAACAAGTATGTTCAACACCTGTTATGTGGGAAGGGGAACAAGTATGTTCAACACCTGTTATGTGAGAAGGGGACAAGTATGTTCAACACCTGTTATGTGAGAAGGGAACAAGTATGTTCAACACCTGTTATGTGAGAAGGGGACACGTATGTTCAACACCTGTTATGTGAGAAGGGAACAAGTATGTTCAACACCTGTTATGTGAGAAGGGGAACAAGTATGTTCAACACCTGTTATGTGAGAAGGGGAACAAGTATGTTCAACACCTGTTATGTGAGAAGGGGAACAAGTATGTTCAACACCTGTTATGTGAGAAGGGAACAAGTATGTTCAACACCTGTTATGTGGGAAGGGGAACAAGTATGTTCAACACCTGTTATGTGAGAAGGGGAACAAGTATGTTCAACACCTGTTATGTGAGAAGGGGACAAGTATGTTCAACACCTGTTATGTGAGAGGGAACAAGTATGTTCAACACCTGTTATGTGAGAAGGGGACAAGTATGTTCAACACCTGTTATGTGAGAAGGGGAACAAGTATGTTCAACACCTGTTATGTGAGAAGGGGACAAGTATGTTCAACACTGTTATGTGAGAAGGGGACAAGTATGTTCAACACCTGTTATGTGAGATGATTTGCTGATCTATCGCCTCGGAAGCTCCCCGTTACAATATATTCATTTATTATAGTATGTCTCCAGTCTAAATCACAGGAAACTACTATTCCTGCTGTTTCGTCCCATAACTGTTTGTCTGAAACACAATTATTTAGCCCTACCCTATCCGGGAGATACTTGTCTAAATATGAAAATACAGATACACAATTTATTTCCGAGATGTTTGTAACCCTGTACTATAGTCATGAGTGCACATGCGTGAATGACATCGCCAATGATAGTTACTTATTTAGGTTGCTTAGTTGGCTGTGTGCTCTATCGTTTGTTTCTCGTGGCAAGGCGCTGTGTCCAAGAATACCGGTTTGATCTTGCTTCGGGGTGTCTATTGTTATTTTTTTTCTATTGTTGATTGTTTGTGTTTCTGAGTATTGTAAATATACCTCTCCATTGAAATGATTCCCTCAATGACATCCCACCGTCTCTCAGACTTACATGAAGACAGAGGTCTCTGTTCTCGAACTGCCTTTGTTCATGTCTTTGTCTCACTTTTCGTCCCTGGCCTATTTAATTTGTAGTCTGCCCTCTCTTTTTATTTCTCCTTCTGTCTATCTTTCCCGTTCCTACTTTGCAGCAACGACTTAAGGATGGACGACGAAGAGTTTAAGCATATCGTCACATGTCAATAGCGGGCGATAATGAAGTCTTTAAGAGAACGTATCGTGCGTGTTCTCATTAGTGTGTGTTTGTTGCAATGTGCGCGCTGCCCTAGCCAGCGAAACGGGGGAGAAAAGGGGGGGGGGGGGGGGGTGCTGGCTACATCATATTCTTGATCTCATCACAGCACTTTAAGACTGTGCTCGATGTAAGTCAGTTTCGCTACCAAGTTTCTCAACATTATATTTACTAATTTAAGAGAACCATTGAGACTATTACACGACAGACCTTTTTTTTTTTAATCCCCAGGGGAAGAAACAACAATTTTTTTTTAGAAGACAGGTGAAAACTTAGATGAAGATGGTGGGGAAAACATGGATTGATCTTGCAAGAATTGCAAGAAAGAGAATTGCTTGGATAGTGTGTGTTTAGGACTTATACTCCACAGGGCGCTGAAAGAAGAAGAATTTTTGACGCCATTCAAAATGTTGACACTTATAACATCATACGGCAAGAGATGTCTATAATTGTGTATATAAGTATTACCTGAACTTCCGGTAAGTATGACGGATAGGTGACAGGGAACTGTTGAGGTACTGTCTGAAAGATGTTCCTGTTGCAGTTTCCTCATATTCCAAGTCCGGCTTGCTGCTTGAGCTATAGAGTAGTGCTCTGTGCACACCGTGAGCTGTGTGTTTCATCTGGATGGTGTTTCTATATTCAGATTACTTACGATGAATATACATCCTATGACGAAGGACACTTCAGATGCGTTCACTGTCGGTGCTATACTACGCCTTATGTATTTTGACGTTTGCTACGATGGGGACTGCAACTGCCTTTCTTTGTTTGGATATTCGATGAGATATTAATTCGGATGATTCCACTGGCACGGACGGATGTTCAGTTATGGATCTCCATTCGTTAACTGTGAACTCCGGGTTTTTGTATAACCATAAATATGACCTAAATAAATATTCATTAACTAACATCAACTTTCTCTACGGCATTCCCCGCACCTGCTTGTGTGGTTTCTGTGGGATATGTCTAGGCCTATAGGACCGGAGAATAAAGACGGCATGCCCACTCTTGTTCAGGTCACAGATGGGGGGAAAAAACGCTTGACATATTCGAGCCCGCATTCTCCTATCAGTATTTTTTGAAAACTATCAAATCGAATATCCCTAGAAATTATATGAATTTAAATTTATTATTAATTTATACTTTTCAAATATATATATATATATATATATATATATATATATATATATATATATATATATATATATATATATATATTCGCTGAAGTGATGTCCTCTAAGGTTGGCATCAGCACCCCCCACTCCAGCAACAAGAGTTCCACTATTTCAACTTGTTTGACGCAAACAACTCAACGGCCTATTTTAATGGTGGCCTACTTAATATGTGCTTTTATGTGTAGGTTGTATATCACCACCCTCGAGGTTAATGGGGCTAGACAGTAGTTAATATATTTATAGCAACTATGGATTGTTTGGTGAGGGACATAATAAATAGAGACTGACTAAGATACACTTTAAAGGCCATGGCTCATGAAACAAAGGTGTTCTTCCTTCTTTCAACTCCCAAGTTGTTATTAACGCACAATAATATATTAGAGACATCATTGTATTCAGTTGAAGTGGTTTCATGTTGGTCAAGATTAACACTAGATGGCTTCAACAAGTCAAGCAAAAACCTACATGTCTTGCTTTCTGCTAAACGATTTCTACAAAATATGGTAGCTGTCAACAAATCTGGAACGTACACAGAGTGTGTGTGTTTCTTCCTGTGTTATCAGAGAGGCCAATTGGCCTCAAAACACGAGAATCGTTCTCATCTCTCACTAGTTAATGTCTTGACTTGCAGACATAGCTGTCCATACAGAAAGATGCAAGTTGACTGTCTGACCTAATCAAGCGGAAATATCATTGCTTCGAGTCAAGCAATAATCATGCACCTACCAATAATGTTATTATCTTGTACGTGATAAGAGGAGGAACCATGCCCGATAATAAGAGTTCATTAATGATCCTTAGAAGCAGTGGAAGGTTCTAGAAAATAACGGAACTCTTGCTATACCAGCGGCAACCCTAGCTTCTGCTTTCACTTCTTTGTTCTTTTTCTTCTTTTATTCTTCTTATTTTTCTTCTTCTTTTGCCTTTCAGCGTCGAGAGGAGATCATCTTCACCCTCCTTTACCTATCATCTTCACTCTCCTTTACCTATCATCTTCACTCTCCTTTACCTATCATCTTCACTCTCCTTTACCTATCAACTTCACTCTCCTTTACCTATCATCTTCACGCTCCTTTACCTATCCTCTCCACCCTCCTTTACCTATCATCTTCACTCTCCTTTACCTATCATCTTCACTCTCCTTTACCTATCATCTTCACTCTCCTTTACCTATCATCTTCACCCTCCTTTACCTATCATCTTCACTCTCCTTTACCTATCATCTCCACCCTCCTTTACCTATCGTCTCCACCCTCCTTTACCTATCGTCTTCACTCTCCTTTACCTATCATCTCCACCCTCCTTTACCTATCATCTCCACCCTCCTTTACCTATCGTCTTCACTCTCCTTTACCTATCATCTTCACGCTCCTTTACCTATCCTCTCCACCCTCCTTTACCTATCATCTTCACTCTCCTTTACCTATCATCTTCACTCTCCTTTACCTATCATCTTCACCCTCCTTTACCTATCATCTTCACCCTCCTTTACCTATCATCTCCACTCTCCTTTACCTATCATCTCCACCCTCCTTTACCTATCATCTTCACCCTCCTTTACCTCTTCACTCTCCTTTACCTATCATCTTCACGCTCCTTTACCTATCTATTCACCCTCCTTACCTATCCTTTCCACTCTCCTTTACCTATCATCTTCACGCTCCTTTACCTATCCTCTTCACGCTCCTTTACCTATCCTCTCCACTCTCTTTTACCTATCATCTTCACTCTCCTTTACCTATCATCTTCACTCTCCTTTACCTATCATCTTCACCCTCCTTTACCTATCATCTTCACTCTCCTTACCTATCATCTTCACTCTCCTTTACCTATCATCTTCACGCTCCTTTACCTATCATCTTCACTCTCCTTTACCTATCATCTTCACGCTCCTTTACCTATCCTCTCACCCTCCTTTACCTATCCTCTCCACCCTCCTTACCTATCATCTTCACCCTCCTTTACCTCTTCACCCTCCTTTACCTATCCTCTCCACTCTCCTTTACCTATCATCTTCACTCTCCTTTACCTATCATCTTCACTCTCCTTTACCTATCATCTTCACTCTCCTTTACCTATCATCTTCACTCTCCTTTACCTATCATCTTCACTCTCTTTACCTATCATCTTCACTCTCCTTTACCTATCATCTTCACTCTCCTTTACCTATCATCTTCACCCTCCTTTACCTCTTCACTCTCCTTTACCTATCATCTTCACTCTCCTTTACCTATCATCTTCACTCTCCTTTACCTATCATCTTCACTCTCCTTTACCTATCATCTTCACTCTCCTTTACCTATCATCTTCACCCTCCTTTACCTCTTCACCCTCCTTTACCTATCATCTTCACTCTCCTTTACCTATCATCTTCACGCTCCTTTACCTATCCTCTCCACCCTCCTTTACATATCCTCTCCACCCTCCTTACCTATCATCTCCACCCTCCTACCTATCTTCTCCACCCTCCTTACCTATCATCTCCACCCTCCTTACCTATCCTCTCCACCCTCCTTACCTATCATCTTCACGCTCCTTTACCTATCCTCTCCACCCTCCTTTACCTATTCTCTCCACCCTCCTTACCTATCCTCTCCACCCTCCTTTACCTATCCTCTCCACCCTCCTTTACCTATCATCTCCACCCTCCTTTACCTATCATCTCCACCCTCCTTTACCTTTCATCTCCACCCTCCTTTACCTATCCTCTCCACCCTCCTTTACCTATCATCTCCACCCTCCTTTATCTATCCTCTCCACCCTCCTTTACCTATCCTCTCCACCCTCCTTTACCTATCATCTCCACCCTCCTTATCTATCCTCTCCACCCTCCTTTACCTATCATCTCCACCCTCCTTTATCTATCCTCTCCACCCTCCTTTACTTATACTCTCCACCCTCCTTTACCTATCATCTCCACCTCCTTTACCTATCATCTCCTTCCTCCTTTGTCTATCCTCTCCACCCTCCTTTACCTATCCTCTCCACCCTCCTTTACATATCCTCTCCACCCTCCTTTACCTATCATCTCCACCCTCCTTAATTATCCTCTCCACCCTCCTTTACCTATCCTCTCCACTCCCCTTTACCTATCATCTCCACCGTCCGTTACCTATCATCCTAACTCTACTTTACCTATACTCTTCACCCTCCTTTATCTATCCTCTCCACCCTCCTTAACTATCCTCTCCACCCTCCTTTACCTATCTTTACTCTCCTTTACCTATCCTCTCCACCCTCCTTAACCTATCCTCTCCACCCTCCTTTACCTATCCTCTCCACCCTCCTTTACCTATCATCTCCACCGTCCTTTACCTATCATCCTAACTCTACTTTACCTATACTCTCCACCCTTCTTAACTATCCTCTCCATCCTCCTTTATCTATCCTCTCCATCCTCCTTTATCTATCCTCTCCACCCTCCTTTACCTATCCTCTCCACCCTCCTTTACCTATACTCCCCATCCTCCTTTACCTATACTCTCCATCCTCCTTTACCTATCCTCTCTACCCTCCTTTACTATACTCTCCATCCTCCTTTACCTATCCTCTCCACCCTTATTTACCTATACTCTCCATCCTCCTTTACCTATCCTCTCCACCCTCCTTTACCTATACTCTCCATCCTCCTTTACCTATCCTCTCCACCCTCCTTTACCTATACTCTCCACCCTCCTTTACCTATACTCTCCACCCTCCTTTACCTATACTCTCCATCCTCATTTATCTATCCTCTCCACCCTCCTTTACCTATACTCTCCATCCTCCTTTACCTATCCTCTCCACCCTCCTTTACCTATACTCTCCACCCTCCTTTACCTATACTCTCCACCCTCCTTTACCTGTACTCTCCACCCTCCTTTACCTATACTCTCCACCCTCCTTTACCTATACTCTCCACCCTCCTTTACCTATACTCTCCTTTACCTAATTTCTTTATTCTACATCAACCTGTTCCGCCGTTGTGTGCCTCCCGTGCCAGGATCAGCTGCGACTTTCAACAATTGGCTTCATTGTCTCTCAACTTGCCTATGACTGGCTTTGTTGGTCCCGCCTTCTCAGCTGTAGCCGTTCCCTGCCAGCGAGCGTGTCCTCAGGTGCCTCACCACCACAAGCATCCTTCCTTTATGGTGTTGCGGCTGAGCTTGTTACGTAAATCAAGCCTAATTTGCCAGCGAGGGCGCGCACAGAAAAAAAAGTCAATATTGAACTATAGGCGACAATGACGCCATCAAGATGGTTCGCCTGTGTGGACGTCGTCGCCGTGACTATTTTCTTTGCTGTTCTGGAGTCTTATGTCACATACATCTCAGTCTCTCTGCTGATCTCCAAGTGTGATCTCTCTCTCTCTCTCTCTCTCTCTCTCTCTCTCTCTGTTCTCTCATACCACCCCAGTGTTATTATGTGATGACTGCATTACTTTACGATCTCTCTGTGTTCTATATCTCACTTGCTACTATTGTATGTGTATGTATGTATGTATATATATATATATATATATATATATATATATATATATATATATATATATATATATATATATATATATATATATATATATATGTCTTATTGTCATATTTTACATGTTCAGTTGAAGACGTATCTATGCTTTACCTTTGTCAGTCACAGTCCCTGTCTCACTGCTGCCAGTCACAATCCCTGTCTCACTGCTGTCAGTCATAATACCTGTCTCACTGCTGTCAGTCATAATACCTATCTCACTGTTGTCAGTCACAATCCCTGTCTCACTGCTGCCAGTCACAATCCCTGTCTCACTGCTGCCAGTCACAACCCTGCCTCACTGCTGCCAGTCACAATCCCTGTCTCACTGCTGCCAGTCACAATCCCTGTCTCACTGCTGTCAGTCATAATACCTATCTCACTGTTGTCAGTCACAATCCCTGTCTCACTGTTGTCAGTCACAATCCCTGTCTCACTGTTGTCAGTCATAATCCCTGTCTCACTGCTGCCAGTCACAATCCCTGTCTCACTGTTGTCAGTCATAATACCTATCTCACTGTTGTCAGTCACAATCCCTGTCTCACTGCTGCCAGTCACAACCCCTGCCTCACTGCTGCCAGTCACAATCCCTGTCTCACTGCTGCCAGTCACAATCCCTGTCTCACTGCTGTCAGTCATAATACCTATCTCACTGTTGTCAGTCACAATCCCTGTCTCACTGTTGTCAGTCACAATCCCTGTCTCACTGTTGTCAGTCATAATACTATCTCACTGTTGTCAGTCACAATCCCTGTCTCACTGTTGTCAGTCACAATCCCTGTCTCACAGCTGCCAGCCACAATCCCTGTCTCACTGTTGTCAGTCACAGTCCCTGTCTCACTGCTGCCAGTCACAATCCCTGTCTCACTGCTGTCAGTCATAATACCTATCTCACTGTTGTCAGTCACAATCCCTGTCTCACTGTTGTCAGTCATAATCCCTGTCTCACTGTTGTCAGTCATAATACCTATCTCACTGTTGTCAGTCACAATCCCTGTCTCACTGTTGTCAGTCACAATCCCTGTCTCACAGCTGCCAGCCACAATCCCTGTCTCACTGTTGTCAGTCACAATCCCTGTCTCACTGCTGCCAGTCACAATCCCTGTCTCACTGCTGTCAGTCATAATACCTATCTCACTGTTGTCAGTCACAATCCCTGTCTCACTGTTGTCAGCCACAATCCCTGTCTCACAGCTGCCAGCCACAATCCCTGTCTCACAGCTGCCAGTCACAATCCCTGTCTCACAGATGCCAGCCACAATCCCTGCCTCACTGCTGCCAATCACAATCCCTGTCTCACACCCGCCAGCCACAATCCCTGCCTCACTGCTGCCAATCACAATCCCTGTCTCACACCCGCCAGCCACAATCCCTGCCTCACTGCTGCCAATCACAATCCCTGTCTCACACCTGCCAGCCATAATCCCTGTCTCACACCTGCCAGCCACAATCCTTGTCTCATTGCTGCCAATCACAATCCCTGTCTCACAGCTGCCAGCCACAATCCCTGTCTCACAGCTGCCAATCACAATCCCTGTCTCACACCCGCTAGCCACAATCCCTGCTTCACTGCTGCCAATCACAATCCCTGTCTCACACCCGCCAGCCACAATCCCTGCCTCATTGCTGCCAATCACAATCCCTGTCTCACAGCTGCCAGCCACAATCCCTGTCTCACACCTGCCAGCCACAATCCCTGTCTCATACCTGCCAGCCACAATCCCTGTCTCATTGCTGCCAATCACAATCCCTGCCTCACTGCTGCCAGTCACAACCCCTGCCTCACTGCTGCCAATCACAATACCTGCCTCACTGCTGCCAGTCACAATCCCTGCCTCACTGCTGCCAATCACAATTCCTGCCTCACTGCTCCAATCACAATCCCTGCCTTACTGCTGCCAATCACAATCCCTGCCTCACTGCTGCCAATCACAATCCCTACCTCACTGCTGCCAATCACAATCCCTGCCTCACTGCTGCCAACCACAATCCCTGCCTCACTGCTGCCAACCACAATCCCTGCCTCACTGCTGCCAATCACAATCCCTACCTCATTGCTGCCAATCACAATCCCTGCCTCACTGCTGCCAGCCACAATCCCTGCCTCACAGCTGCCAGTCACAACCCCTGCCTCACAGCTGCCAGTCACAATCCCTGCCTCACAGCTGCCAGCCACAACCCCTGCCTCACTGCTGCCAGTCACAACCCTGCCTCACTGCTGCCAGCCACAATCCCTGCCTCACAGCTGCCAGTCACAATCCCTGCCTCACAGCTGCCAGTCACAACCCCTGCCTCACAGCTGCCAGCCACAACCCGTGCCTCACAGCTGCCAGCCACAATCCCTGTCTCCACTGATTTCAACCTTAGATATAGAAATTATTCAGAATAGGAGCCATTTGTTTGTGGCACTAGAGATGAGCGTTGGATATGACAAGTAATTAATGTGACTAGTCAGCGAGCTACACTAACCATTACACCCTTCGCTGCTTGCTACAATGCACCGATTACCTCAAGAACTGACGGGTGTGATGTCACTTGTTAACGTGTCGATCGCGGGCTTGCCTACGTCACACACACCCGTGACGTCACATTACGCCTAGTGCTGTCAACCTGTGACATATTCCTATATTTATTTTGTCTGCCTCAAATAATATCTTTGACTAAACTAGATCAGCGCTTTTCACGTATTTGTTGAGTGCAGGTACCCAGCTATTAAGTGTTGTCATGACATATCTCAAATGTCTTGTACTCCTGACATGATGTATCCATTTGTAGTTTGAATATCTTTGACGTGCTATTTTGTAAATGTTGCCTCGTCCTTACATCATCATTGAGTGCCGTCTCCGCATCAAAGGTTGACTGCCACGGAACCCAATTCAGCTCTATCTCTTTCTTTGATTGTGCATTTATCATAGGCTGATTGTTCATTATTTTATGTTGCTGTCCATGTTAGTCTTGGTCTGCCTCTTTTACCTTGTATTTTTCCTTCCAATATTACTTTTAGTACGCTGCTATGTCATTTAACATGCCCCAAAATTCTCATTTGTCTTGTTCTAATTGTGTTTAGTAGTTCTCTTTTCATTTTTATTTGTTTTAAGACTTCATCGTTTGTTTTCTTTTTCTTTCCATCCAATTCTACCTATTCTTCTATAAAGCCACATTTCAAAGGCATCAAATTTATGTTCTGTTTTCTTGTCTATGTCCATGTTTCTGCACAATATATAAATGTTGAGAAGATATAACATTTTGCTATTCTGAGTTTTATCTCTGATGTTATATGTTTTGATGTTAGTATATTTTTCATGCAATTAAAATTGCATCTGTCAAGAACAAATAATAAAGGGCAATTAGAAGGTGGGAGTGTACAAGCTGAAGACCGCTGAAGTCCACAGGTCATGTCTCTCTTCTAGCCTAAACGTTCCTGATGAACTTGCGTAATCCAGAGTAGGCCCCTAGCCTGTGGTGAAGTGCTGGCTGGCCATTCGTCAGTCGGCCACGTGCTGCGTATCCTCAAGAGTTTGGATTGGTGTTTCATGTCCTATAAGTAGCACATCTTGTTGTTACCTCTTCAAACATGTGTGTTCACAGTCAACAATCATTTCTCATGGTATCTGGAGCAGCTCCGTAGACAAGAGCAAGTTGGTTTCGTCTTGTGAGCACGCAGTAAGTGGGACATTAAATTACTTCTTTTGGCAGTTCATAGAAGACAGCAGTTTGCTTGTCTATAGTAATGTAGAGTATGTGCTTCATTCATATATTTGAACGCTTCCACGTCTGTGGTCAATTATTCTTCTTCTTCTTTTATCCTTTAACTGATACCGAAAAGGTGTCGTGGTTTATATCATTTGTCGTTCTTGAGCTGCTCGAACTGTCTGAATTAGTGATTTTCCTTTGTTGTTACATGTTTCTGTCACTGCATCTATCCATCTTCTTCTGGGTCTTCCTCTTGGTCTTTTTTCCATGCATTCTCGAGAAGAACGCCCTTGATGGTGATTGGTAAGGATTCATTCTGACCAGGTGACCAAACCATTTAAGTTGTTGTTCTATATATTCTTGGCAGCGTTTAGTTCCTACCATTTTTCATATGGTTTCATTACTTTCATTTGGTATTCTATCTCTTCTTGTGTTGTATGTTGCTTTTCTCAAGCATCGCATCTCACATGTATTGATCTTTGTTAAATGGGATTTAGAAAAGGTCCATGTTTTAATTTCATAGCACAACGTTGGTATGAAAATGCTATTTATCATTTGTTGTTTAGCTGGCATAGAAATGTTTGGATGTCTTATCGATGGTGAAAGCTCAATCAATTGTTCACGAAAAATCGAATACAGGAAATGATTAGTTGCATCTTGTTACACTTGTAGTTTTCAGTGCGT
Source organism: Megaustenia siamemsis (assembly GCA_032433765.1). Lineage (NCBI taxonomy): Eukaryota > Metazoa > Mollusca > Gastropoda > Stylommatophora > Ariophantidae > Megaustenia > Megaustenia siamemsis. The sequence goes on along the minus strand of JAVIAB010000047.1, from coordinate 96,592,730 downwards.
GCCGGTGCATGATTTCTGCAATAGTTTCTGTCATCTGACACCGGGTCATCGCTATCGTATCATGAGAGCACAGTTGTTGGTCAATTATACTTGAGTTGATTGGCCCGTGTGTGTCCAGGGAGATCAAATCTACATACTTCTTATGTTATACATGCCAAGTGTTTAGAAGAAGAAACTGTATCCTACAATTGTACAACTTTTGTGCTTAAAACTAGAATATGGAATCCCCTGAAACTCTTAAATGTACCCCATTTTTACTATGAGCATTAACAAGCCAAATGGGCACATATACACGTGTGTTTTAGTTACAAATGTTTTATGTGTGGCTACACAAATTAAAGCCATTTGGATCAAATATTAATTGTAAATCAGAATGAGTGCAGTGTACGAGGTTGACAACATCTTCATCTATAAACGCTGCTAAATCTCCAAGATCACATCTAAAATGCCATTTTAGGATGACAACAAAGAGCTGTGATTATCCACTTGTGGTGGCAACATGTTTGAAACAGGCTGCAGCTCCAAGAATATTTCTGTCTACCCTAAAAACATGAATGCTTTCTTCCAAGCATCTCATCTCATATCCTTCTGTAGATATTGGACATGCTTGCCATTGATAAAGGAAGAATGGCGGTCGTTTCAGTGTTGTCGCTTTGTTACCGTTCTTATCGACGATCGATAGTTCGAGCTGGGCCCTTGTTCACGTAATGCCTCCTCGTCTGTAAACGCTTCTCCTGTACTTGCATTTCCGGGCTTGTTGAAGTTTGGATTATTGCCATGAAATTATCCTGATAGTTCGTGTCTTGGTTACAAGCATCAATGAGAGCAGTAGTTCCGTAGTTTATCTTCATTTTGTACCGGTTATATTTTGATCAAGTTGTTGTTGTACACCTGCTCCTGAGAGGTTACCAATATCGACTGTTGTCAATCAATATCTCTTTATTGTCAAATGTCTGGTACAGGTAGTTCCTTGTGTAGTTCGTTGACGTATTTGTTGTCATTTGTGCGAAACCCCCCCCCCCCCAATCCTTGCCATGATGTATAGCGGGTGTAGAGGTGGCTGCTGTGGTGTGGAAATATTCCAAGCTACCGAAGGGAGAACTGACCACTAATTTTGAAACACCCACACATTTGGAGTAAACAGTCACAAAAATAATTTGTGGGGTAAACAGTCAACACTTTATTTTTGGTGAAAACAGTCAATACTTTATTTTTGTGTAAACAGTCAGCACTTTATTTTTGGTGAAAACAGTCAACACTTTATTTTTGGTGTAAACAGTCAGCACTTTATTTTTGGTGTAAACAGTCAGCACTTTATTTTTGGTGTAAACAGTCAACACTTTATTTTTGGTGAAAACAGTCAAGACTATCATTGTAGGTGTAAATGTAAAAAGACTTCTTTCATTGTTATCGGATTGTTTGCTTTGTAAGCTCAGGTGTATTCATCGTTGTTATCGGATTGTTTGCTTTGTAAGCTCAGGTGTATTCATCATTATTATCGGATTGTTTGCTTTGTAAGCTCAGGTGTATTCATCGTGGTTATCGGATTGTTTGCTTTGTAAGCTCAGGTGTATTCATCGTTGTCATCTGAATGTGTACTTTGTAAGCTCAGGTTTATTCATCGTTGTCATCTGAATGTGTACTTTGTAAGCTCAGGTTTATTCATCGTTGTCATCTGAATGTGTACTTTGTAAGCTCAGGTTTATTCATCGTTGTCATCTGAATGTGTACTTTGTAAGTTCAGGTTTATTCATCATTATTATCGGAATGTTTGCTTTGTAAGCTCAGGTTTATTCATCGTTGTCATCTGAATGTGTACTTTGTAAGCTCAGGTGTATTCATCGTTCTCATCTGAATGTGTACTTTGTAAGCTCAGGTTTATTCATCGTTGTCATCTGAATGTGTACTTTGTAAGCTCAGGTTTATTCATCGTTGTCATCTGAATGTGTACTTTGTAAGCTCATGTGTATTCTTCATTGTTATTGGAATATTTGCTTTGTAAGCTCAGGTTTATTCATCATTGTTATTGGAATATTTGCTTTGTAAGCTCAGGTGTATTCGTCATTGTTATTGGAATATTTGCTTTGTAAGCTCAGGTGTATTCTTCATTGTTATCGGAATGTTTGCTTTTGTAAGCTCAGGTTTATTCGTCATTGTTATTGGAATATTTGCTTTGTAAGCTCAGGTTTATTCATCATTGTTATTGGAATATTTGCTTTGTAAGCTCAGGTGTATTCTTCATTGTTATCGGAATGTTTGCTTTGTAAGCTCAGGTTTATTCGTCATTGTTATTGGAATATTTGCTTTGTAAGCTCAGGTTTATTCGTCATTGTTATCGGAAAATGTTTGCTTTGTAAGCTCAGGTGTATTCATCATTGTTATCGGAATGTTTGCTTTGTAAGCTCAGGTTTATTCATCATTGTTATCAGAATGTTAGCTTTGTAAGCTCAGGTGTATCCATCATTGTTATCAGAATGTTTGCTTTGTAAGCTCAGGTGTATTCATCATTGTTATCAGAATATTTGCTTTGTAAGCTCAGGTGTATTCATCATTGTTATCAGAATGTGTACTTTGTAAGCTCAGGTTTATTCGTCATTGTTATCGGAATGTTTGCTTTGTAAGCTCAGGTTTATTCGTCATTGTTATCGAAATGTTTGCTTTGTAAGCTCAGGTGTATTCATCATTGTCAGCTGGTTCGTTGAATAAACTGTGTAATAGAGAACTTTTTAGATTTGATCTTCAACCTCATCAGTTATTATAATTTCTTCCCATTCTTTGTTTGTTCGTCCTATGTGATATGAAAGCTATGTCGTCAGCAAAGTCTAAGTCATTTAAGTTGCTTGGTCAGTAACTACTGGATTCCATTTCTGTTGTTCTGAGTTATTCTTATAATCCAAATTATGGCCAGTAGAAAGAGAAATGGAGGTACAATGTATCTCTGTCTTACTCCTGTTTTTATTTCAAATACTTCTAAAAACTGCCCTTCATGCACAACACTACATTTCATTCCTTCATACATTGTTCTTATCAGGTTAATAAACTTTATGGGGATTCCGTAATGACTCAGTAATTTCCAAAGCATTCCTCTGTCTAAACTGTCAAATGGCTTTTCGTAATCTATGAATCCAATATAAAGTGGGGCTGTAGTTCTAAGCTTTGTTCAACTTGAGAGCTTCTGAAGCAATTTCATCTGGTCCTGTGGCTTTACCATTTTTTAATTTGGTGGCTTTCATTATTTCTTCTTTGCTCGGCTTTCCATAGTTAATGTGTACCTCTTCTGCTGGAAGGTTATTTGGACCGGGTCTGTTCAAGAGTTCTTCAAAGTGTTCATCCCATCACTTCATTTGTTCCCGTATATTACTAAGCAAATTTCCGTTCTTATCTTTAATAAAGGCATTGATCTGTTTGTATGTTCTGCTTAATTTATTTGTGCTGTTGTACAGTTCTTTCATATTTCGTTTAGTTGCCGCTTCTTCTGCCTCGTTAGTTAGTTCATCTATATATTTCCTCTTATCCCTTTTAATGCATCTTCTCACTTCTTTGTTCACCTCTGTGTAAGTTTCCTGTGTCTTGGCTTTAGTACTTCTCATTTTGCTTTTTTTTATTATTATTATTTCTGCTTTCTTGTTCTTCCTTTATTTAATTTTCTCCTGGGCCTCTACTTTCATCCGTGCCTTATTCTGTCGCTCTCTTTGCCCCAGGGTTTCTGTGCATGTCTCTTTCTCTCCTTTACCTGTTTCCTATGATCTTCTATATCTATTGTATTTTCTGGTTGCTGCAGGACTTAGTATTTGTTTGATACTGTGACTGCAAATGTATCTTTAATTCCATGCTCTTTAAGAACCCTACTTTGAAATACTGTCTACCTTTATGGGTTGTAGTATATTTTTGTTTCAGTTTTGCTAGTAGAAGATGATGATATGAAGATCTGCTCCTTAATATACTTTTACATCATGTAAGGATGACTTCACTTTTTATTTATGCATATGTTGTCAATTTGATTCTCCATTCTATGATCTGATGACACCCATGTATCTTTATGTATTCTTTTATGTTTGAACATTGTTCCCCCTAGACTCATTTGTTTAAGAGCGCAGAAGTTCACAAATATCTCTCCATTCTATGATCTGATGACACCCATGTATCTTTATGTATTCTTTTATGTTTGAACATTGTTCCCCCTAGACTCATTTGTTTAAGAGCACAGAAGTCCACAAATATCTCTCCATTCTCATTTATTTCTCCATATCCATGTTTTCCCATAATCTCTTCGAAGCCTCTGTTGTCTGATCCTACTTTTGCATTTAGATCTATCATCAAGATTATATCTTTAGCTCGTCTTCCATCTATCTGACAGTGCAACTGTTTATAGAATTCATCTTTAACTAGATCATCCTTACCATAGATTGGTACATAGCATTGCATTATGTTTATTTTTATTTTGTTGTTTCAAATGTAGCTCTTATTAGTCTTGGCGCTACTGCTTCCCTTCTATCAGTGTTTTCTGCGCTTCCTTTGATAACATTATAGCAACCACATCACTAAGTTGTCATCTAGGTTCCTTGTATCCTGATGATAAAATCATCTCTCCTGTGTTTAGTTCTATCCTTTCTGTTCATAATTGTCTTGTTTCACACATTCCTAGAATATCTATTTCGTAGTTTTCCATTTCTACTGCGACTTATGCAGATTTTCCTTGTTCATTTAGAGTGCGTACATTCCAGGTGTCAATTCTGGTAGACACAAGGTGAGTCGGCGGCCTGGACTCCTTGAGTCTTTCTGGATTGCGTCATATATCTCTTAGACAGCGAGCCATTATCTTTCCTGGATGGAGGATTTACTTTTTTTTCTTCTATTTGACTTGTCCATGTTTGTGAGCTTTTGGCGGCCTATTTTTACAGTACAGGATAGCCAGCCCCATGCCCAACCCTCCTTAGTCACCACTTACGTACATGCCTGGTAGGGAACAGCGCCACAATTCATCACTTCCCTGGGAGCGCACGGGCGACATTTTTTTGATGACTTGTAATCTTCATAGGATTGATCGGATTATCTTCCATATGATCCATGATCTTATCGGGAATACCCTTTGAATCTTTGGGGGAGAGGGGATCAAGTTTTAAACGGGTCAGTGAAATCATGACAAAATTATTGTTGTCAATGAAATCATGACAGTGTTTTTTGCAAACATGACAAAATTATTGTTGTCAATTAAATCATGACAGAGTATTTTGTAATCAATGCAAAATTATTGTTGTCAATGAAATCATGACAGCGTATTTTTTGTAACAGCTTACATTATATTCGTGTGTGTTGTCGTTGATTGACATCCAACCCATGACCTATATACACTATGTCTCGTTTGTGGAGCGAGATGGAAGGTCGGTTGAATGGTAGCGGTCGGCGCTGTTGATGACGCCCTCGTGTGCTGTGTGTCGTCTCCGGTAATTGTGTATCCTCATTGAGCCGTGTGGAGAATGCTTCGTCTGTTGTGGACATTAGGTTTATTTATGGTCTGCCTGTGTAGGCGGGAACGCCGACCCACTGAGCACACAGACAATCTCTCTGTGTGTTTGAGCGTTGCAAGTCCCGCTAGATATGGCTTTTCTTACCGTTTCATTGACTTCAAACAACTGGTACGTTCTCTTTGTGGCTTTGATCAAGGCTCGCCATGAACCCTGACCCACTCGATTGGAATTCCAGAGATCAAGTGTGGGTGTGTGTGTGTTTATTTTTTTTATTTTTTTTTTTTAAATAATATTTTGCCCGAGCAGAGGTCAAATGTTATGGTCAGCTCTTTATTTTAGCTGCCAATTCTCCTTTAACGTGCGTGAGTGTACACGGGACTTCGTGTTTGTTGCCGTAATCTGAGAGGGCTAGACATTAGGTCTCACTACCCAAGATAGCAGGGGAAAAAGGGGGGGGGGGGGTAACTCCACAAAGAAATCACTGAATAATTTGTCATATTTAAAAAAAAAAAAGTGAGTAGTGATACGGAACAACACGAGAGTGTCACATGGTGGTGATGATGATGATGACATATCTTTGAAGATGTATTCACAGATTTCCGTTTCCAAAATGGTGGAACGTAGTCTCGATCGTCGCTAAAAATTGCATTTGGGGACTGATTAATTTCGGCTCTCTATTGCAATTTTCTGCGGTAAAGTCAAAATGATGTTTTACTTAACAAATTTGCGCCGATGAAAGCGGAGTCGTACACGCGGCAATATTCCTTTTTGACGAGTCAAGTGTTGTGAATGATGCTACCTTACGCTGCCTAGAGCAGAGTTAATCTGCGGTCTACGTCAACACACTGAGTGCTGTCCAATGGCTGTCGTTGGAATTGTTTGACGCAAGTTATTTACATATTACAACTCATTAATGTAGACTGCTACGTCAAGTCAACCGAAGTTTTCACGTTACTCGGAGTTTCATGTTAGTCAGGAAGGATATTGTCTAAATTCTAGAGGGCTACTGTAGGATCTAGGGTAGACATGCGTGCTGCGTTCGATGACTAAAAGAGTACACCTCTTCATCATCCGCCCTTAAAAGAACGCTAAGTGGGCGTGTCTGCGTTATGTTGTGGCTTGCCGTATAATTGTGATATTTGCGCCTTTAGGGCCCAGCACATCCGACTTCAACGCGACAATTTTGAGAACCAGGTTGTCTTCCCTCTTTGATCCCTACTCGATTGGCCAGACTAGACAGGTTAGTCTGTCACCACGGATAGGTGGAGCAGGGTCTGGATGGTTCTGGTTCACCGATCCTGGCGCAAGCCATCAGTTATGGGTCGCCGACAACTTTCATCTCTGGTGCTGTGAGGTGCGCATGTCAATATGTGATTTATAATTTTACAAATTAACATTGAGGGAAGATCTTACGGTCTGTTGTTTGATGTGCGACGGGGATAATCCGACGACTAACTGTGTTTTATATGTTCGGAATTTGAGTCAAAAACGATGTCCTAACACCATCAAGCGCTATACATAAAAAAAAAATGACGATCATCATTTTTAGGAAGACGTGAACTTCCGGTCAATATGGTGGATAGGCGGCAGGAACCATTGAAGGCTATGTATGAAAAGTTTTCCTTGTTGCAGTTTCCTCACATTTCAAGTCCGGCTTGTTTGCAGGAGCTACTGAGTTAAGTGCTCTGTGCACACCGTGAGCTGTGTGTTTCATCCGTTTTGATCATGTTTCGATATTCCAGTTATTTACGATGAACGATGATATCGTATGACAGGGAACAGTTGACTGTGTTCACTTTCTGTGCGGTTTCACCTTATGTCTTTTGGCGTGTGCTGAGACTGCTATAATGTGGACGGCATCTACATTTCCTTTTTGGTGGAGATGAGATATTAATTCGGATGACTCCACTGGCACGGGCGATTGAGCAATTATGGATTTTAATTCGTTTGCAGTGATACCGGGGACTTCCATGACACGGATGTTGTTTCGATAAATTATGTTTAGCTGTACTTTCTATTGGTTCAACATGTGACGTAACCGCACAACACCGGATCAGCAGTATCGGGTAAGCAGTGGACCAAGATTAATATAGCATCGAGTTTGACATGCGTAGCTGAGGGATATTATTGCTGAATGAGTCTGTGTCGTCACGTTCACACGAGTCAGAAACAAGTATGGCTGTTAACGAAAGCTACATGCCTCCCCCTGCATGACTATCTCTAAACGTATCCACACACAGGCATCCAATTGTTCTGCTAATGTCAGACCCTTCCTCTTAGGTTCACTCAAGAAGATTCAGAAAGACAGATTCTTTTAGACGGGCTGTGCTGAATGTAACGTTCTGTGGGAGATCTGGCTAGAGACAGATTCTTTTAGACGGGCTGTGCTGGATGTAACGTTCTGTGGGAGATCTGGCTAGAGACAGATTCTTTTAGACGGGCTGTGCTGAATGTAACATTCTGTGAGAGATCTGGCTAGAGACAGATTCTTTTAGACGGGCTGTGGTGAATGTAACTTCTGTGAGAGATCTGACTAGAGACAGATTCTTTTAGACGGGCTGTGCTGAATGTAACATTCTGTGAGAGATCTGGCTAGAGACAGATTCTTTTAGACGGGCTGTGGTGAATGTAACTTCTGTGAGAGATCTGGCTAGAGACAGATTCTTTTAGACGGGCTGTGGTGAATGTAACATTCTGTGAGAGATCTGGCTAGAGACAGATTCTTTTAGACGGGCTGTGGTGAATGTAACATTCTGTGAGAGATCTGGCTAGAGACAGATTCTTTTAGACGGGCTGTGGTGAATGTAACATTCTGTGAGAGATCTGGCTAGAGACAGATTCTTTTAGACGGGCTGTGGTGAATGTAACGTTCTGTGAGAGATCTGGCTAGAGACAGATTCTTTTAGACGGGCTATGGTGAATGTAACATTCTGTGAGAGATCTGGCTAGAGACAGATTCTTTTAGACGGGCTGTGGTGAATGTAACGTTCAGAGATTCATTTAGACGGGCTGTGTTGAATATAACGCTCTGTGAGAGATCTGGCTAGAGACAGGGATTCTTTCAGACGGGCTGTGGTGAATGTAACGTTCTGTGAGAGATAAATGCTTCATTTAAAAAAAAATGTCGGTGCTGTAAGGTAGAAGATGGCCTGAGAGAAATCACAAGTCGTCCAAATGTAGGATATTGACTCCTGCCTCAGCCGCTATATCCGAAATAATACAGTGTGAGAACATCGTCTAACGTCGTGATCTTTATCTGGGTCAAGCTGGATGTCGTGATTGTGAAGGTCATTGGGCGGCAACCAGCGTCTGGATGAAGATTAGACCAGATCTACTTATTTATGATCGACCTTTTCCAGGAAATCTATAGTCTACAGTTTCCTGTATTTTCCCTCCCGCACTAGTTATTGAGGTTAAGTTGTTGCACGGACAAGCCGACTTATATCAGACGGAGTGATAATGTTCGTGGGATAGTGGTTGATATTCTCCACTTATGTTCCCATTTTTTCGTGACATGTCGGGTTATTGGAGAATTATCAACTTCGAATGTACCATGGATAGGAAATTAGATGCCCTTGAAAACAAACGGCCTAACATCATCAAGTGCTATGACGATCATCATTTTCGGGAGGACGTGAACTCCCATGGTATATGGTGGATAGGCGGCAGGAACCATTGAAGGCTATGTCTGAAAAGTGTTCCTTCTTGCAGTTTCCTCATATTCCAAGTCCGGCTTGTTGCAGGAGCTACTGAGTTAAGTGCTCTGTGCACACCGTGAGCTGTGTGTCTCATCCGTTTTGATCCTGCTTCGATATCCCGCTTGTTTACGATGAATGATGATATCGTATGACAGGGAACAGTTGGCTGTGTTCACTTTCTGCGCGGTTTCGCCTTATGTCTTTTGGCGTGTGCTGAGACTGCTACGATGGGGACTACAGTTACCTTTCTTTGTTTGGGAGATGAGTTGATAATTCGGATGATTCTACTGGCACGGGCGGTTGAGCAATTATGGATTTTAATTCGTTTGCTGTGATGCCGAGGCCTTCCGTAACCAATAATAATAATAATAAAACAAATGTCTCCCTAGGATATTAAACATTTGCCCATCAGGCATTCATGTGGAAACTATCTGGTAAAAAGATAACAAAGGTAGAGCAAGAGAATATCTATACAGAACAATTACTAGGGAAGGCTCAAGCATGGGACTAAACAACAACCAAAAACTAGCAGCAGATCGTCAATCGTGGAGAATTATGACTTCCGCCATGTGTGCCGTCTTCGGCTCGAGAGAAAAAATGAACGAATGTACAATGTTGAAGATGTACAACATAGGCGGATATCAAACAACACTGTTCTCGCCAGTCGAAGCCATTTGCTTGATATAGTGGGTAGGGAAATAAAGACTTCTATGTGTACATCGCGGCTACAGCACTGGTCATGCCACCTATATTCATAATTAGTGCCCCTACCTGTCAGTCTTGACGAATCATCGCTGTCTAGTGTCTAATCGTTGGGAGAAGCTTCAATGTCACGATCTTGGGTGCCATTAATGGTGGCAGTAGAGAGCAAAGAGTGAGCCAACACAGACAGCATCGTTACGGTCTAATTAGACTTAGAGAATTGATTGGACCTCTGATGGTCTACTTTAGTTAGTCATGAGAGAATTAATTGATTGGACCTCTGATAGTTTACTTTAGTTAGTCATGAGAGAATTAATTGATTGGACCTCTGATGGTTTACTTTAGTTAGTCATGAGAGAATTAATTGATTGGACCTCTGATAGTTTACTTTAGTTAGTCACGAGAGAATTAATTGATTGGACCTCTGATAGTCTACTTTAGTTAGTCATGAGAGAATTAATTGATTGGACCTCTGATAGTCTACTTTAGTTAGTCACGAGAGAATTAATTGATTGGACCTCTGATGGTCTACTTTAGTTAGTCATGAGAGAATTAATTGATTGGACCTCTGATAGTCTACTTTAGTTAGTCATGAGAGAATTAATTGATTGGACCTCTGATGGTCTACTTTAGTTAGTCACGAGAGAATTAATTGATTGGACCTCTGATGGTCTACTTTAGTTAGTCACGAGAGAATTAATTGATTGGACCTCTGATGGTCTACTTTAGTTAGTCACGAGAGAATTAATTGATTGGACCTCTGACGGTCTACTTTAGTTAGTCACGAGAGAATTGGACTTCTGTTTTAGTCACGCGAGCCAAGCAACAACAGCAGCAGCAACAACAAAAGAAGGTAGGATGAGGGCCAATAAATTGTGACGGCACTCTCATCCCCCGTTCTTGCGTTGTTTTTGTTGTGTGTAGAAACATGATTGCCCATGCCAGGCATGGCACCTAATGACGTTATGGTGAGCTTGGTTGTATCCATAGTAACGGGTAATACTAGACGTCTGTTTTTGATTGACAGGTCAAGTTATCACCGGTTGAACCCCCGAACCGCCTGTGTCACCAGTGTACGACGGTGTGTGAGCATGCCCTCAGTGAGCGTTCGGTTATTGTTACTCTGCTCATGTTGTCAAGTACTTGAGCCGGTCAGCTCTGCTTGCTAATTGCAGTTCATGTTTCGTGTCACGTTACCCAGCATCCCTCCTGAGACCGTTGCCCTTGCAGTAGTAGATTTCCCTGATAAGTGCTACTTTATCACACTCGCTCATCTACAAACGTGGTACGTGGACAGCGCGTCGGTGACTCAAGCCTGGATTTCTACAACCATTGCTTCTCTGCACGGAGAACTCTCTCTTGTTACCCTTTGTGTTGACAGCTTCCCCCCACCCCTGTATGTGGGATGGAAAGAGTGTGCATAACACGGTTTATTTATCAAGCTTTATCAATACTTCCGACCTTTGATCTGTAATGAGGGACGTAACTCGCCCAGTGATGATAACATTTACTATAATGCACCTTTAATAATGGCCATTGCTATCGATTTTCTTGATCATGATACATGGCCCTTCGTCACGGAACCTTCGTTCTGTCGTGCAGGCCAGCCAGTTCACTACCAGCATTTGTTTCTTCTCCTCTGGTATACTTGTTAATATCATGTTTGTGTGATTGTTAGTGTTTCTTTAATTGCTTTCATCTTGTTTATGGGATTGTTAGTGTTTCATTAATTGCTTTCATCTTGTTTATGGGATTGTTAGTGTTTCATTAATTGCTTTCATCTTGTTTATGGGATTGTTAGTGTTTCATTAATTGCTTTCATCTTGTTTATAGGATTATTAGTGTTTCATTAATTGCTTTCATCTTGTTTATAGGATTATTAGTGTTTCATTAATTGCTTTCATCTTATTTATGTGATTGTTAGTGTTTCATTACAGAAATGAGAAAGAGTTCATCGGTGCTATATAGAACCAATTCTGATCTATGGAAGCGAATTATGGACAGTAGCCAAATAAAGGAAAAGACGATTAGAGGTCACAGAGATGGGATTTCTCAGAAGAATTTTGAAAGTTCCCCCGGACAGCTAAAGTGACCAATGAGGAAGTACTCAAAGAGGCCAACACAAAAGGGAGCTCATAAAAAACATCAGAAAGAAACAATAATTTTTTTGGGTGACATCATGAGAAGAGGAAACTTGGAATACTTGGTTACAACTGGCAAAATAAAAGGAAAGAGAGATCGCGGACGACAAAGAGAGAAAATACTGGATAGCTTTGTGTCATGGCATGGAAAACAGTCAACAACATAACTGATACGATGCACTGCAGATAGAAGATTGTGGAAGGATATGATCACCTACGCCATCCGGTATGGCACATGATGATGATGAGTGTTTCATTAATTACTTTCATCGTGTGTATGTGATTGTTTGTGTATCATGGTTGATTTCATGTGTGTGAGATTAGCAATATCTGCACAGGCACATTCTCTCACGATGACTCAGTGTACTTGAAGTTCTGCTTGTACTGTCATTTTCTACCATACTGGTTGGCGTAGGCGATCATGTCCTTCCACAACTTTCTATCCACGGTACATCATATGAGTCCTGTGACACCAAACTATCCATGTACAACTAACGCCCTGCGTTGTCAAATACCGTGGATGTGTTGTTGAAACATTTGCTCTCTTACACCCTCATCGTTCCACGCAACATTCCTGCCCCCCCTTTTCATGTAAAATCTGCACACCTTAACTCAAAACAGAAATACAAGCAAGTAATCATCATTTTGTGGCCATGTAATGAGAAGAGAACAACTGGAATATATTGTACAACTGGAAAATTGAGGGACGAAGAGATAAAGGCAAGCAAAGAGAAAAGATACCAGACAGCTTAAGAGAATGGCTTGGCGGAAGGTCAATAACAGAATGATAAATAACTGTCGAGATCGAAAGTTGTGGAGAGACATGTTCACCTATGCCAGCAGGCCCGGTACTTGATGATGATGATGATGAATGCTTTTGCTTACACCAGTACTTGGCTATTTGCTTTCTGACCTGGCTTCGTCATCGCAAGGTTTCCAAACAAACATAACTAATGTTTTGTTTTAAAACCTCACTTGCTTGCACTGATGTACGTCTTCATTTCTCATTGGCTCTTTGTGGTTGATTTATTTGTTTCGTATTTCTCTCTTTTTTTCCCCTGCCTCTTCCCCGATTTTGTTGATGACATTGCGTGTCGTCAGTACTGGCATTTAACATGGTCGTATGTCCTTAACTGATGCCTTGTTGCCCAGGATGGGTGTAAGAAATGTCCGGTGCTTATTTGTGTGTGTGGTTAAGGTGACCTTCATTGACCTCCGTTGGACCGGAATCGTTTCCAACTGATCCCCGGAGGAGGTCACGTCGGCTAAGTGTATCAGTGGATATGTCGTCACATATTAGCCAGCTAGTCGTCACACAACAGCCAGCTGGTCGTCACATATTAGTCTGCTAGTCGTCACACATTACCCTGCTAGTCGTCACACATTACCCCGCTAGTCGTCACACAATAGCCAGTCAGCTAGTCATCTCACCCAGCTAGTCGTCACACAATAGCCAGCCAGCTAGTCGTCACACAATAGCCAGCCATCTCGTCGTCACACAATAGCCAGCCATCTCGTCGTCACACAATAGCCAGCCAGCTAGTCGTCACACATAGCCAGCCAGCTAGTCACCACACAGTAGTCAGCCATTTAGTCATCTCACACTGCTAGTCGTCACACATAGCCAGCCAGCTAGTCACCACACAGTAGTCATCCATTTAGTCATCTCACCCTGCTAGTCGTCACACATAGCCAGCCAGCTAGTCACCACACAGTAGTCAGCCATTTAGTCATCTCACACTGCTAGTCGTCACACATAGCCAGCCAGCTAGTCACCACACAGTAGTCATCCATTTAGTCATCTCACCCTGCTAGTCGTCACACATAGCCAGCCAGCTAGTCACCACACAGTAGTCAGCCATTTAGTCATCTCACCAGCTAGTCGTCACACAATAGCCAGCCAGCTAGTCGTCCAACTTGAATTGTCCGCCAAACGATGGTACTTTTCTCATGTTTGAAACGACACCCATCCACAGTACCCTTCCGTAGCACTATATTATGTGATACATCAATCATGTGGTACTCACACCTTCCCTAGTACCATTACCCTGCACTATTGCTTTACTGCTACACTTTGTATCATGTCACGGCAACTTCGATCACAACGTAAGCACTATAACAAATTAAGTTGTACGTCCACGAGAATGTAACAATCCTCAGTTTGAGACACGCCCACCTTTACTGGGGACGGTTTGTACTGACAAAAATCAAGTTATAGGCCACGAATGGTTTTCCCTCACAAGTTTATTGTCACAGTCACCAGGAAGTGTTCTCATAAGTCGAGATGCCACGACATGCAGCGACTAGACCATATGTCACAGTTGTTTGTCGTCACTGTTACTTGAGTGCATTTCTTCCAGGAAGATAGCAAGCGCATACATCTCCTATTGTACATTCAGATTGATTAAGCGAAGCTGTATTTCAAAATGTAAAACACGTTTGAGTTATTTGCGGGTCATCATCATTGCACTCCGAACATGTCCATAGGTGCTCAGATCCCCTCTTCAGCAATTCCGTCAGTGTCCAGCGACCGACGACTTCAGTTCTATGTTGGTTGATAAGTCCTCTCACACAAAACACGTTTATGGTAAATTAAAAATATCATGAATAGGGTTTGTTGTTAGGATCATCGTCACTGCACACCGGGTGAACCCATAGGTGCTTCGATATCCCTCTCGTGAACATCCGATGAGAATCCTGTCCCACGTTCACGCGGCCTAGGATCCGCTGTGTGGGTAGGTATTTTACTGACAATTTTGCCCGGGATGTGGCCTTATTTGAGGACTAGCTTTTCGGCTTTATATGTCAAGAGTTTTTTTTTACGTGCGCGAGTGCACACGGGACCTCCTGTTTTGTTGCCGTTATTCGAGATGGCTAGATATTGAACTCGACTACCTGGGAGATAAGGGGAGGGTAACGTCATGAAGAAACGACTTATTAATGTGTCCAATGTTTGAACAAATCACCCTTCTTCTAGTGACATTTGATCCCGACTCCTTCATGAGGCCACGTCCTACCTCTAGGTTACCCGTGCCGCCCCCTCCCATCCAGGTAACTCTCAGACTTCATAAACATCATGAAGTACCATGCCTGCTGGCATGGGTGATCATGTCTCCCCACAACTTTCGATGTCGACAAGTTATTATTTCTGTTGTTGACCTTCTGCCATTCTTCTCTTTTATTTTTGTTGTCTGGTATCTTTTCTCTTTGCTTCCCTCTATCTCTTCGTCCCTCAATTGTCCCAGTTGTCACAATATATTCCAGCTGTTCTCTTCTCATTACATGGCTTAAATAATGATTGTATCTTCCTAATATTGGAAATTAGACCTCTCTCTTCTTTGGTCTCTATCGGAACGTATTCATTACTCTTCTTAACTATTCATGGGATTCTGAGCATTGTTCTGTAAAAGACTCTCACACTTACCAATCTGTTATGTACGATCATTATTCGAATAAAATATTCATATTTACTTTAGCTGACCAAATACGTGGTGTATTTGAGAAACCACTTCCATCAAATATCAATTTGAATCATGAGTGAAGTGTGCCAGGCTCAAGACATCTGCATCCATAAACGATTATACATTTTTCAGTTTTAGAACTAAAGTACCACTTTAAGATGGAAACAAACAGCTGGACACAGTAGGCATCATCATTTGATGCCGTCTCCGCATCGAAGGTTGGCTACCATGGAACGCCATTCTACTCTGTCTCTTGCTTTGATGGTGCAGGTTGTCATAGGCTGACTTGTCCATCTCCGCATCGAAGGTTGGCTACCATGGAGCGCCATTCTACTCTGCCTCTTGCTTTGATGGTGCAGATTGTCATAGGTTGACTTGTCCATCTCCGCATCGAAGGTTGGCTACCATGGAGCGCCATTCTACTCTGTCTCTTGCTTTGATGGTGCAGATTGTCATAGGTTGACTTGTCCATCTCCGCATCGAAGGTTGGCTACCATGGAGCGCCATTCTACTCTGTCTCTTGCTTTGATGGTGCAGGTTGTCATAGGCTGACTTGTCCATCTCCACATCGAAGGTTGGCTACCATGGAGCGCCATTCTACTCTGTCTCTTTCTTTGATGGTGCAGGTTGTCATAGGCTGACTTGTCCATCTCCACATCGAAGGTTGGCTACCATGGAGCGCCATTCTACGCTGTCTCTTTCTTTGATGGTGCAGGTTGTCATAGGTTGACTTGTCCATCTCCGCATCGAAGGTTGGCTACCATGGAGCGCCATTCCACTCTGTCTCTTGCTTTGATGGTGCAGGTTGTCATAGGTTGACTTGTCCATCTCCGCATCGAAGGTGGGCTACCATGGAGCGCCATTCCACTGTCTCTTGCTTTGATGGTGCAGATTGTCATAGGCTGACTTGTCCATCTTTTGATGTTAGTCTTGGTCTGCCTCTGCAACTTTTACCTTATATTTTCCCTTCCAATATTTCTTTTTAGTAGGCTAGTAGGCTTTTTAACATGTCCCAAAAATTACACTTGTCTTGTTCTAATTGTTTTAGTAGTTCTATTTTCATTTTTGGTTGTTTTAAAAACTTAATTGTTTTTTTTTTTATTTATTTCCATCCAATTCTACCTATTCTTAAATCCAAATTTTCAAAGGCTTCAATTTGCTGTTCTGTTTTCTTGTCTAATGTCCATGTTTCTGCACCATGCAGGAATATTGAGAAGATGTGACATTTTGCTATTGTTAGTTTTAGCCCTGTAGTAGGCACGGCTCATTGCCACCACTAATCCAAGCACGTGATAACCACAAATGAATGGCGTCCACGCATACATGTACGAGAATTATGTGTGCCTTGACACTGCTTGTAACGACAATCGGATATTTGTATACAGTTGTATGATTACATCATTCAATCTCTCATTTCTTGTGAAGGGTGGACGAGAAGGGAGAAGAAGGAATCAGAGTGTGTGGGTCCTTTATTTCTCCCCTACCCTCGGCATGTTTAATCATTTATTTGATCTTTTCCATGAACTGCATACAGCAAACATCTTGTCAAGGTGATGTCACAACACGCTCTTGTGCACGTAGTCCTTGGTGTTGTCGAGTAGAAGTGGGGCGTGTGTCGATTTCATTGTTCATAACTAGCATCACGTGTCGGATTTACAGAGACTGTCACATTCGGATAAGGGAAACAGTGAAACGTTAGTTGTTTGTAGAAAGGCTGAGACGATTTAGCGTCGTTAACAAAAGCGATGGATTCTTGATAAGTTGTTGTACAAATATAGTGATAAGTGTCTAAGATATAAGTTGTAGTACAAATATAGTGATTTGTGTGTAAGGTATAAGTTGTAGTACAAATATAGTGATAAGTGTCTAAGATATAAGTTGTAGTACAAATATAGTGATTTGTGTGTAAGGTATAAGTTGTAGTACAAATATAGTGATAAGTGTGTAAGATATAAGTTGTAGTACAAATATAGTGATATGTGTGTAAGATATAAGTTGTAGTACAAATATAGTGATTTGTGTGTAAGATATAAGTTGTAGTACAAATATAGTGATATGTGTGTAAGATATAAGTTGTAGTACAAATATAGTGATAAGTGTGTAAGATATAAGTTGTAGTACAAATATAGTGATAAGTGTGTAAGATATAAGGTGTAGTACAAATATAGTGATTTGTGTGTAAGATATAAGTTGTAGTACAAATATAGTGATATGTGTGTAAGATATAAGTTGTAGTACAAATATAGTGATATGTGTGTAGATATAAGTTGTAGTACAAATATAGTGATATGTGTGTGTAAGATATAAGTTGTAGTACAAATATAGTGATATGTGTGTAAGATATAAGTTGTAGTACAAAGATAGTGGAACAGGGAAAAGCGGCACAAGTGGCAGCAGAAATGAACAACTACAAGATAGATATTCTGGGAATGTGTGAAACAAGATGGCTGGGAGCGGAGAGAATAAATTGAATACAGGGGAGATGATTTTATCATCAGGACACCAAGAACCAGGAGCACAACATAGCGAAGGGTAGCTATAATGCTATCAAAGAATGCACAGAAGACACTAATAGAATGGGAGGCAGTGGGACCAAGACTGGTGAGAGCAACATTTAGAACAACCAAAAACAAAATAAAATTACACATTATACAATGCTATGCACCAACCAACGATAAAGATGACTCAGTTAAAGATGATTTTTATAAACAGCTACAATGCCAGATGGATGCAAGACGAGCCAAGGATATTATAATCTTGATGGGAGACCTAAATGCTAAGGTAGGATCAGACAACAGAGGCTTTGAAGAGATTATGGGAAAACATGGACTTGGAGATATAAACGAGAATGGAGAGATATTTGTGAATTTCTGCGCCCTTAATCAAATGAGCCTAGGAGGAACAATATTCCAACATAAAAGAATACACAAAGCTACATGGGTGTCACCAGATCATAGAACGGAAAATCAAATTGATCACATATGTATTAATAATAAGTTTAAGTCATCCTTACAGGATGTAAAAGTATATAGAGGGGCAGATATAGCTTCTGATCATCATCTTCTGTTAGCCAAACTTAAAATTAAATTAAAAAGGTATACTACAACGAATAAGGGCAGAACGTATTTCAATGTAGGGTTTCTTAAGAACAAGGAATTAAAGATAAATTCGCAGTCACAATATCAAACAAATACCAAGTCCTCCAACAACTAGAAAATACTATAAATATAGAAGATCATTGGAAACAGGTAAAAAATATATGGAAAGAGACATGCGAAGAAACACTGGGAAAAGAGAACGCCAGAATAAGGCATGGATGACAGCAGAGACCCTGGATAAAATTAAAGAAGAAAGAACAAGAAAGCAGACATAATAAAAGCAAAACAAGAAGTAATAAAGCCAAGACACAGGAAGCTTACACAAAGGTGAATAAAGAAGTGAGAAGATGCATTAAAAGGATAAGAGGAAATATATAGATGAATTAGCTAAAGAGGCAGAAGAAGCAGCAATAAAGGGAATATGAAAGAACTGTACAACAGCACAAAGAAATTAGGTGGAAAATACAACAGATCAACGCCTTTATCAAAGATAAGAAAGGAAATCTGCTTAGTAATATAAAGGAACAAATGGAGAGATGGAAGGAGCACTTTGAAGAACTTTTGAACAGACCTGGCTCAAATAATCCTCCAGATATACTACCAGCAGAAGAAGAATTACACGTTAACTGCGGAAAACCAAGCAAAGAAAAATAATGAAAGCCATCAAACTGTTAAAAGATGGTAAAGCCACAGGACCAGATGAAATTCCTTCGGAAGCCATCAAAGCAGATATTATCACCTCTACCAAGATGTTACATAATCTATTGGATAAAATTTGGGAGAGGGAAGAAATACCTAAAGACTGGAGAGAAGGTTATATGATCAAACTACCAAAGAAAGGAAGTTTACAGGAGTGCACAAATTATAGGGGAATTATGCTACTATCAGTGCCAGGAAAAATATTAGGCAGAATCATTCTGGAGAGACTAAAAGAGGCTATAGAGAAACACTTGAGAGATGAACAAGCAGGTTTTAGGAAGAACAGATCATGTGCTGATCAAATAACTACTCTACGTATAATAGTTGAACAAAGTTTAGAACTAAAATCCCCACTTTATATTGGATTCATAGATTACGAAAAGGCATTTGATAGTTTAGACAGAAGAATGCTTTGGAAGTTGCTGAGTCATTATGGAATCCCCATAAAGTTTATTAACCTGATAAAAACAATGTATGAAGGAACAAAATGTAGTGTGGTGCATGAAGGACAGCTTACAGAAGCATTTGAAATAAGAACAGGAGTAAGGCAAGGATGCCTTCTGTCTCCATTTCTCTTTCTACTGGCCATAGATTGGATTATGAAAATAACTCAAAACAACAGAAATGGGATCCAGTGGTCACTGACCAAACAACTTGATGATTTAGACTTTGCTGATGACATAGCTCTCCTATCACACAGCCACCAACAGATGCAAGATAAAATGAGTATATTAGATGAGAGATCACAACAGCTAGGACTAAAGATTAATAGAGATAAGACCAACATTATGAGAATTAATGCAGTTGGCAATAACCAAATAAAACTAGGAGAAATACCTCTACTAGACGTACAATCTTATATATATCTGGGCAGTAATATAGATAAAGAGGAGGAACAGAAAACGATACCAAATAAGGATATCAAAAGCAAGAGGAGCTTTCATTGCACTGGGAAACATATGGAAATCCAAAGAAATTAGGCTAAATACAAAAATACAAATTTTCAACTCCAATGTTAAGTCGGTTCTATTATATGGCTGTGAAACATGGAGAATAACAAAATTGACAATCACAAAGGTACAGACTTTCATTAATGGATGCTTGCGCAGAATAAAGGGATGGAAATGGCAGGACAAAGTCACAAACGTGGAATTATGGAAATGTACCGGTCAAATACCAGTGGATAAAGAAATACAGCGAAGACGATGGCGATGGATAGGACACACACTACGGAAACCAACTGAGAGTATTACACAACAGGCCCTTTTTTGGAATCCCCAGGGGAAAAGACAAAGAGGAAGACCAAGGAATTCTTGGAGAAGACAGATTGAAGCAGAGATGAAGATGATGGGGAAGACATGGAATGATCTTAAAAGAATTGCAAAAAACAGAACGACTTGGAAAGTGTTTGTTGAAGACCTATGCTCCACTGGGAGCTAAAAGGTAGAAGAGAGAAGAGACAAAGATAGTGGTGTGTGTGTGTGTGTGTGTGTAGACGGTGGAGGAGTGAGAACAAAGAATGCATGCCTGCTCGAGGAAACCTGGACATGTGGGGCTGACACCATTTGAGATCTGGCACCACAGCATCACCATGATTCTGCTGCTGACTTAAGTGGCTAGATGTCTGAGTGGCTAGATGTCTGTTATCTGATGTCTGAGTGGCTAGATGTCTGTTATCTGATGCTCTAAAGTTTTGCTTTCCATTAACCAGAACCATCATTGTGTATGTGCGCGCGCGCCCTCGATAAGGTCAGCCATCTTCGCAACCAAACTTCCGGATCGTGTAGCCTTGTGTTTGTCTGACCCCCCCCCCCCCCCCCACACACACCTCACCAGCCCAATTAAGACAGTCGTCAATATAATGTCATCGATTTTCTTTATATCCTGTGTATTTTCTTTTCTTTCTTTCTCCTCATTTTCGCTTTCCTATTCTCCATTCGCATTCTTTCCTTCCTCTATCTCTCTATTCTTTCTCTTTTTCGCGCTATCTCTTTCTCTCTCAACCTCTCACTCTCCCTCCCCCCTCTCCCGCTCTCCCCCCCCCCCCAAAAAAAAAAAATTAAACATATTAAATCTTAAATATATCAGTGACTTAGCTCAGTGGTTAGTGAACTGGACTACCACGGACAAGGAGTAGGGTTCGATCCCAACCGACGGCTCCGGGTTCACCCACCTTAAATGGGTACCGGATTTTTTCTGGGAAAGTAAAGCAGCACTGGCGTAATACTGACCACATTACCCCAAAAATCATGTGCTGAAGGTCTGTAAAATATAGGGTCACTAACACATTTCCCTATACGCCACTTGGCGTGACGGGGGTACTTTACTTTTTTTATATCAGTGACTTCCAGGACGGCTCGCCTGGTATCATTGACAAGCCGGTATTGGACACAATTAATTGGAAGAAACCAACACAGACTAAGGTGGATTTAATCTATGGCGGGGAATAAGAAGCTTAACTGGTGACAGAAAAGTGGCGTCTGTGTGACGGGGAGTGTTCATTGTTTGTTGTGTTCAGTGTTTGTTCTACGGGAACAACACAACGAAATCATCGCATCTGGAAGCTTCCATATGTTTTACTTCTCTGTGTTCATCATTGCATGCAGAACCCTGGCGTTGATCAGTTTAGATTGGTGTTAATGTCAGCTGTCTTATTTTGTCAATAACACGGTCTTAAAAAAGGTAAAGGTGTGCCATTTCACACCATGTGACGTATAGGGAATATCGTGTTAGTGGCCATCAATTTTTTTTTTTACATACCTTAGACAAGTGATTTTTGGGTAGTGTGGTCGGTATTACGTCAGTGCTGCTTTACTTTCCCATAAAAAATTAGGTACCTAGTTAAAGCTGGACGAACCTGGAAGCTGTCGATTAGGATCGAACCCAACCTCTTTTATTTACTTAGTTTAGTCTCTAACTACTGAGCAATCGTGGCTCACACACTGTCTTATTTGTTCATATTTTAACTTCCCCGCTTTTTCGTCCAGTTACACTCGTCTTGTTGAGGCTGTCCGTGTTTATTTTCTCACCGCGTCTGGTCCACATCATCTAGTTTGTCCGTGTTTATTTTCTCACCGCGTCTGGTCCACATCATCTAGTTTGTCCGTGTTTATTTTCTCACCGCGTCTGGTCTACATCATTTAGTTTGTCCATGTTTATTTTTTCACCGTGTCTGGTCCACATCTAGTTTGTCCATGTTTATTTTTTCACCGTGTCTGGTCCACATCTAGTTTGTCCATGTTTATTTTCGCACCGCGTCTGGTCTACATCATCTAGTTTGTCCTTGTTTATTTCCTCGCCGCGTCTATTTGTCCGTGTTGTTCTCTTCACATTGCCTATTTTGTCCACAATTTACGCTCAACGCGACGTCCTCTGACGTTGCCATATGTTCACAACGCATCATTATAGTGTAATCATTGCTATTTGCTTCCCCTGTTTTCATATCTGGATGCGGGACGTTGACTGCCGCAGTGCTGACACTGAGGCAGAGAAAAGACGAGCGTATTTATCTAGAACAATGGCTCCGATGACGCACGGGAAGTCATTTCTACCATTGATCTGCTCCATTCCTGTCACGCTGCGTCCGTAAACTAACTAAAGGCTGCGTCCGCCGCAGACGGTCAGACGTCGTGTCCCCGTAGATGATGACACAATCATAACGTATACAGATTATATTAGGCAGACACTTGCTATTTGTGGACTTGTTGTCTGTTAGGGCGGACCACGTTATTTATTGACTTCACGGTCTTGCTACTGGACTTCCTCTATGTATGGAAACTGCAGCAACGAGAATTAGAAGGGATTTGTTACGCAGCACGTGATGTTTCTACTAAAAATAGCTAGATTCATGTTTGTGTTCCTGAAATGGAGAGTATCAGATATATCTTCCTGGGACGCTTTTAAATCGCATGAGCGTTAGTCACATTGAGCTACTTCCTCCACATGCCACTTGTTTCCATGTTGGCACAGCATTTGGGTACACTTGGCCTCCAAATGGGCACGCCTTCAATGATAGCAAATAGCTACACCTGTTCTTGAGTGATGTCACTTGGGATCACTGGAGCAGTAGAAGAACCCTCTACGCTTTCTTGTGCTCTAGCTTCCCAGCATCGCCCTTTTTAAATAAAATCATACACTCCTCTTTTTATATCTATCGATCCAGACATACGCCTGTCTGTCTGTCGATGTCTCTTTGTCTGTCCCCTTTTTAAATAAAACCATACACTCCTCTCTTTTTATATCTATCGATCCAGACATACGCCTGTCTGTCTGTCGATGTCTCTTTGTCTGTCCCCTTTTTAAATAAAATCATACACTCCTCTTTTTTATATCTATCGATCCAGACATACGCCTGTCTGTCTGTCGATGTCTCTTTGTCTGTCCCCTTTTTAAATAAAATCATACACTCCTCTTTTTTATATCTATCGATCCAGACATACGCCTGTCTGTCTGTCGATGTCTCTTTGTCTGTCCCCTTTTTAAATAAAATCATACACTCCTCTTTTTTATATCTATCGATCCAGACATACGCCTGTCTGTCTGTCGATGTCTCTTTGTCTGTCCCCTTTTTAAATAAATCATACACTCCTCTTTTTTATATCTATCGATCCAGACATACGCCTGTCTGTCTGTCGATGTCTCTTTGTCTGTCCCCTTTTTAAATAAAACCATACACTCCTCTTTTTTATATCTATCGATCCAGACATACGCCTGTCTGTCTGTCGATGTCTCTTTGTCTGTCCCCTTTTTAAATAAAATCATACACTCCTCTTTTTTATATCTATCGATCCAGACATACGCCTGTCTGTCTGTCGATGTCTCTTTGTCTGTCCCCTTTTTAAATAAAATCATACACTCCTTTTTTATATCTATCGATCCAGACATACGCCTGTCTGTCTGTCGATGTCTCTTTGTCTGTCCCCTTTTTAAATAAAATCATACACTCCTCTTTTTTATATCTATCGATCCAGACATACGCCTGTCTGTCTGTCGATGTCTCTTTGTCTGTCCCCTTTTTAAATAAAATCATACACTCCTCTTTTTTATATCTATCGATCCAGACATACGCCTGTCTGTCTGTCGATGTCTCTTTGTCTGTCCCCTTTTTAAATAAAATCATACACTCCTCTTTTTTATATCTATCGATCCAGACATACGCCTGTCTGTCTGTCGATGTCTCTTTGTCTGTCCCCTTTTTAAATAAAATCATACACTCCTCTTTTTTATATCTATCGATCCAGACATACGCCTGTCTGTCTGTCGATGTCTCTTTGTCTGTCCCCTTTTTAAATAAAATCATACACTCCTCTTTTTATATCTATCGATCCAGACATACGCCTGTCTGTCTGTCGATGTCTCTTTGTCTGTCCCCTTTTTAAATAAAATCATACACTCCTCTTTTTTATATCTATCGATCCAGACATACGCCTGTCTGTCTGTCGATGTCTCTTTGTCTGTCCCCTTTTTAAATAAAATCATACACTCCTCTTTTTTATATCTATCGATCCAGACATACGCCTGTCTGTCTGTCGATGTCTCTTTGTCTGTCCCCTTTTTAAATAAAATCATACACTCCTCTTTTTTATATCTATCGATCCAGACATACGCCTGTCTGTCTGTCGATGTCTCTTTGTCTGTCCCCTTTTTAAATAAAACCATACACTCCTCTTTTTTATATCTATCGATCCAGACATACGCCTGTCTGTCTGTCGATGTCTCTTTGTCTGTCCCCTTTTTAAATAAAATCATACACTCCTCTTTTTTATATCTATCGATCCAGACATACGCCTGTCTGTCTGTCGATGTCTCTTTGTCTGTCCCTTTTTAAATAAAATCATACACTCCTCTTTTTTATATCTATCGATCCAGACATACGCCTGTCTGTCTGTCGATGTCTCTTTGTCTGTCCCCTTTTTAAATAAAATCATACACTCCTCTTTTTTATATCTATCGATCCAGACATACGCCTGTCTGTCTGTCGATGTCTCTTTGTCTGTCCCCTTTTTAAATAAAATCATACACTCCTCTTTTTTATATCTATCGATCCAGACATACGCCTGTCTGTCTGTCGATGTCTCTTTGTCTGTCCCCTTTTTAAATAAAATCATACACTCCTCTTTTTTATATCTATCGATCCAGACATACGCCTGTCTGTCTGTCGATGTCTCTTTGTCTGTCCCCTTTTTAAATAAAATCATACACTCCTCTTTTTTATATCTATCGATCCAGACATACGCCTGTCTGTCTGTCGATGTCTCTTTGTCTGTCCCCTTTTTAAATAAAATCATACACTCCTCTTTTTTATATCTATCGATCCAGACATACGCCTGTCTGTCTGTCGATGTCTCTTTGTCTGTCCCCTTTTTAAATAAAATCATACACTCCTCTTTTTTATATCTATCGATCCAGACATACGCCTGTCTGTCTGTCGATGTCTCTTTGTCTGTCCCCTTTTTAAATAAATCATACACTCCTCTTTTTTATATCTATCGATCCAGACATACGCCTGTCTGTCTGTCGATGTCTCTTTGTCTGTCCCCTTTTTAAATAAAATCATACACTCCTCTTTTTTATATCTATCGATCCAGACATACGCCTGTCTGTCTGTCGATGTCTCTTTGTCTGTCCCCTTTTTAAATAAAATCATACACTCCTCTTTTTTATATCTATCGATCCAGACATACGCCTGTCTGTCTGTCGATGTCTCTTTGTCTGTCCCCTTTTTAAATAAAATCATACACTCCTCTTTTTTATATCTATCGATCCAGACATACGCCTGTCTGTCTGTCGATGTCTCTTTGTCTGTCCCCTTTTTAAATAAAATCATACACTCCTCTTTTTTATATCTATCGATCCAGACATACGCCTGTCTGTCTGTCGATGTCTCTTTGTCTGTCCCCTTTTTAAATAAAATCATACACTCCTCTTTTTTATATCTATCGATCCAGACATACGCCTGTCTGTCTGTCGATGTCTCTTTGTCTGTCCCCTTTTTAAATAAAATCATACACTCCTCTTTTTTATATCTATCGATCCAGACATACGCCTGTCTGTCTGTCGATGTCTCTTTGTCTGTCCCCTTTTTAAATAAAATCATACACTCCTCTTTTTTATATCTATCGATCCAGACATACGCCTGTCTGTCTGTCGATGTCTCTTTGTCTGTCCCCTTTTTAAATAAAATCATACACTCCTCTTTTTTATATCTATCGATCCAGACATACGCCTGTCTGTCTGTCGATGTCTCTTTGTCTGTCCCCTTTTTAAATAAAATCATACACTCCTCTTTTTTATATCTATCGATCCAGACATACGCCTGTCTGTCTGTCGATGTCTCTTTGTCTGTCCCCTTTTTAAATAAAATCATACACTCCTCTTTTTTATATCTATCGATCCAGACATACGCCTGTCTGTCTGTCGATGTCTCTTTGTCTGTCCCCTTTTTAAATAAAATCATACACTCCTCTTTTTTATATCTATCGATCCAGACATACGCCTGTCTGTCTGTCGATGTCTCTTTGTCTGTCCCCTTTTTAAATAAAATCATACACTCCTCTTTTTATATCTATCGATCCAGACATACGCCGCCTCGATGTCTCTTTGTCTGTCCCCTTTTTAAATAAAATCATACACTCCTCTTTTTTATATCTATCGATCCAGTACGCCTGTCTGTCTGTCGATGTCTCTTTGTCTGTCCCCTTTTTAAATAAAATCATACACTCCTCTTTTTTATATCTATCGATCCAGACATACGCCTGTCTGTCTGTCGATGTCTCTTTGTCTGTCCCCTTTTTAAATAAAATCATACACTCCTCTTTTTTATATCTATCGATCCAGACATACGCCTGTCTGTCTGTCGATGTCTCTTTGTCTGTCCCCTTTTTAAATAAAATCATACACTCCTCTTTTTTATATCTATCGATCCAGACATACGCCTGTCTGTCTGTCGATGTCTCTTTGTCTGTCCCCTTTTTAAATAAAATCATACACTCCTCTTTTTTATATCTATCGATCCAGACATACGCCTGTCTGTCTGTCGATGTCTCTTTGTCTGTCCCCTTTTTAAATAAAACCATACACTCCTCTTTTTTATATCTATCGATCCAGACATACGCCTGTCTGTCTGTCGATGTCTCTTTGTCTGTCCCCTTTTTAAATAAAATCATACACTCCTCTTTTTTATATCTATCGATCCAGACATACGCCTGTCTGTCTGTCGATGTCTCTTTGTCTGTCCCCTTTTTAAATAAAATCATACACTCCTCTTTTTTATATCTATCGATCCAGACATACGCCTGTCTGTCTGTCGATGTCTCTTTGTCTGTCCCCTTTTTAAATAAAATCATACACTCCTCTTTTTTATATCTATCGATCCAGACATACGCCTGTCTGTCTGTCGATGTCTCTTTGTCTGTCCCCTTTTTAAATAAAATCATACACTCCTCTTTTTTATATCTATCGATCCAGACATACGCCTGTCTGTCTGTCGATGTCTCTTTGTCTGTCCCCTTTTTAAATAAAATCATACACTCCTCTTTTTTATATCTATCGATCCAGACATACGCCTGTCTGTCTGTCGATGTCTCTTTGTCTGTCCCCTTTTTAAATAAAATCATACACTCCTCTTTTTTATATCTATCGATCCAGACATACGCCTGTCTGTCTGTCGATGTCTCTTTGTCTGTCCCCTTTTTAAATAAAATCATACACTCCTCTTTTTTATATCTATCGATCCAGACATACGCCTGTCTGTCTGTCGATGTCTCTTTGTCTGTCCCCTTTTTAAATAAAATCATACACTCCTCTTTTTTATATCTATCGATCCAGACATACGCCTGTCTGTCTGTCGATGTCTCTTTGTCTGTCCCCTTTTTAAATAAAATCATACACTCCTCTTTTTTATATCTATCGATCCAGACATACGCCTGTCTGTCTGTCGATGTCTCTTTGTCTGTCCCCTTTTTAAATAAAATCATACACTCCTCTTTTTTATATCTATCGATCCAGACATACGCCTGTCTGTCTGTCGATGTCTCTTTGTCTGTCCCCTTTTTAAATAAAATCATACACTCCTCTTTTTTATATCTATCGATCCAGACATACGCCTGTCTGTCTGTCGATGTCTCTTTGTCTGTCCCCTTTTAAATAAAATCATACACTCCTCTTTTTTATATCTATCGATCCAGACATACGCCTGTCTGTCTGTCGATGTCTCTTTGTCTGTCCCCTTTTTAAATAAAATCATACACTCCTCTTTTTTATATCTATCGATCCAGACATACGCCTGTCTGTCTGTCGATGTCTCTTTGTCTGTCCCCTTTTTAAATAAAATCATACACTCCTCTTTTTTATATCTATCGATCCAGACATACGCCTGTCTGTCTGTCGATGTCTCTTTGTCTGTCCCCTTTTTAAATAAAATCATACACTCCTCTTTTTTATATCTATCGATCCAGACATACGCCTGTCTGTCTGTCGATGTCTCTTTGTCTGTCCCCTTTTTAAATAAAATCATACACT
Source organism: Megaustenia siamemsis (assembly GCA_032433765.1). Lineage (NCBI taxonomy): Eukaryota > Metazoa > Mollusca > Gastropoda > Stylommatophora > Ariophantidae > Megaustenia > Megaustenia siamemsis. The sequence goes on along the minus strand of JAVIAB010000047.1, from coordinate 96,563,944 downwards.
CCTCTTTTTTATATCTATCGATCCAGACATACGCCTGTCTGTCTGTCGATGTCTCTTTGTCTGTCCCCTTTTTAAATAAAATCATACACTCCTCTTTTTTATATCTATCGATCCAGACATACGCCTGTCTGTCTGTCGATGTCTCTTTGTCTGTCCCCTTTTTAAATAAAATCATACACTCCTCTTTTTTATATCTATCGATCCAGACATACGCCTGTCTGTCTGTCGATGTCTCTTTGTCTGTCCCCTTTTTAAATAAAATCATACACTCCTCTTTTTTATATCTATCGATCCAGACATACGCCTGTCTGTCTGTCGATGTCTCTTTGTCTGTCCCCTTTTTAAATAAAATCATACACTCCTCTTTTTTATATCTATCGATCCAGACATACGCCTGTCTGTCTGTCGATGTCTCTTTGTCTGTCCCCTTTTTAAATAAAATCATACACTCCTCTTTTTTATATCTATCGATCCAGACATACGCCTGTCTGTCTGTCGATGTCTCTTTGTCTGTCCCCTTTTTAAATAAAATCATACACTCCTCTTTTTTATATCTATCGATCCAGACATACGCCTGTCTGTCTGTCGATGTCTCTTTGTCTGTCCCCTTTTTAAATAAAATCATACACTCCTCTTTTTTATATCTATCGATCCAGACATACGCCTGTCTGTCTGTCGATGTCTCTTTGTCTGTCCCCTTTTTAAATAAAATCATACACTCCTCTTTTTTATATCTATCGATCCAGACATACGCCTGTCTGTCTGTCGATGTCTCTTTGTCTGTCCCCTTTTTAAATAAAATCATACACTCCTCTTTTTTATATCTATCGATCCAGACATACGCCTGTCTGTCTGTCGATGTCTCTTTGTCTGTCCCCTTTTTAAATAAAATCATACACTCCTCTTTTTTATATCTATCGATCCAGACATACGCCTGTCTGTCTGTCGATGTCTCTTTGTCTGTCCCCTTTTTAAATAAAATCATACACTCCTCTTTTTTATATCTATCGATCCAGACATACGCCTGTCTGTCTGTCGATGTCTCTTTGTCTGTCCCCTTTTTAAATAAAATCATACACTCCTCTTTTTTATATCTATCGATCCAGACATACGCCTGTCTGTCTGTCGATGTCTCTTTGTCTGTCCCCTTTTTAAATAAAATCATACACTCCTCTTTTTTATATCTATCGATCCAGACATACGCCTGTCTGTCTGTCGATGTCTCTTTGTCTGTCCCCTTTTTAAATAAAATCATACACTCCTCTTTTTTATATCTATCGATCCAGCCATACGCCTGTCTGTCTGTCGATGTCTCTTTGTCTGTCCCCTTTTTAAATAAAATCATACACTCCTCTTTTTTATATCTATCGATCCAGACATACGCCTGTCTGTCTGTCGATGTCTCTTTGTCTGTCCCCTTTTTAAATAAAATCATACACTCCTCTTTTTTATATCTATCGATCCAGACATACGCCTGTCTGTCTGTCGATGTCTCTTTGTCTGTCCCCTTTTTAAATAAAATCATACACTCCTCTTTTTTATATCTATCGATCCAGACATACGCCTGTCTGTCTGTCGATGTCTCTTTGTCTGTCCCCTTTTTAAATAAAATCATACACTCCTCTTTTTTATATCTATCGATCCAGACATACGCCTGTCTGTCTGTCGATGTCTCTTTGTCTGTCCCCTTTTTAAATAAAATCATACACTCCTCTTTTTTATATCTATCGATCCAGACATACGCCTGTCTGTCTGTCGATGTCTCTTTGTCTGTCCCCTTTTTAAATAAAATCATACACTCCTCTTTTTATATCTATCGATCCAGACATACGCCTGTCTGTCTGTCGATGTCTCTTTGTCTGTCCCCTTTTTAAATAAAATCATACACTCCTCTTTTTTATATCTATCGATCCAGACATACGCCTGTCTGTCTGTCGATGTCTCTTTGTCTGTCCCCTTTTTAAATAAAATCATACACTCCTCTTTTTTATATCTATCGATCCAGACATACGCCTGTCTGTCTGTCGATGTCTCTTTGTCTGTCCCCTTTTTAAATAAAATCATACACTCCTCTTTTTTATATCTATCGATCCAGACATACGCCTGTCTGTCTGTCGATGTCTCTTTGTCTGTCCCCTTTTTAAATAAAATCATACACTCCTCTTTTTTATATCTATCGATCCAGACATACGCCTGTCTGTCTGTCGATGTCTCTTTGTCTGTCCCCTTTTTAAATAAAATCATACACTCCTCTTTTTTATATCTATCGATCCAGACATACGCCTGTCTGTCTGTCGATGTCTCTTTGTCTGTCCCTTTTTAAATAAAATCATACACTCCTCTTTTTATATCTATCGATCCAGACATACGCCTGTCTGTCTGTCGATGTCTCTTTGTCTGTCTCTATTTGTTGTCTCTCATTGTTGCTGCCTGTCTGTCTCTCTTTGTCTTTTTCACTTTGTCCGCCTCAGTTTTTGCCTGTCGATCTCTCTTTGTCTGTCTCACTTTGTTGGTCTCTGTTTTTGCCTGTCCATCTCTCTCTGTCTGTCTAATATAACCCTTCCGTGTCTCCTCTATCTGCTGCCAACTCCTTCACTGTGACACTCTATAGCTGACCGTAGACGACATTCACGTCCTGTCTGCCTACTTCACACTTGTTTGTTTTTATATTGCTCCCATAATTTGTCTTGCTCGTGGATTCCTGTCATCTCGCTAGATTCAACCTGTTGGTCCAGTGCGCTCCCTATCTATCTCTCTCTCTCTCTCTCTCTCTCTCTCTCTCTCTCTCTCTCTCTCTCTCTCTCTCTCTCTCTCTCAGATCTCTCTAATGTCAACTTAACTCGCTTGTTGAACTTGCTGTGACCTTGACTCACTAAATGAGATTATGCATCTTTTCTTTGATGTCAGCTTAACTCACTGGTTGAGTTTATGCCTCCTTTCTTTGATGTCAGCTTAACTCACTGGTTGAGTTTATGCCTCCTTTCTTTGATGTCAGCTTAACTCACTGGTTGAGTTTATGCCTCCTTTCTTTGATGTCAGCTTAACTCACTGGTTGAGTTTATGCCTCCTTTCTTTGATGTCAGCTTAACTCACTGGTTGAGTTTATGCCTCCTTTCTTTGATGTCAGCCTAACTCACTGGTTGAGTTTATGCCTCCTTTCTTTGATGTCAGCTTCACTGGAAAGTTGAGCCGGGCCTATGTGGAAGTAAGACCGACTTTCTTGTACTGTTTAAATCAGCCGGAAACAGTTGACTTGGACAGGGCTGCTGTCGAGGCTTTCTTGTCTAGATTCCTTGTTGACCTTACAGGTGACGAACTGGTTCTGGGTGAGTCTTGAGAGGGTGTGAAGCTCTTGAGATGCTTTGTTTTGTACACAAGCCAGGACATGTGTGATTGAGTTCCAGGTTGAGACTCGTCTTGTGTAGACAGAGCTGACAGTCAAGCAGGGAAGTGTGTCACGACTTGTAGGTGAGAGGACATGTTGGTCGGGTTCATAGCAATTGATGGAGCTGTTGGTAATGTGGGCGTTTGCTCGGAACAATTGATGGAGCTGTTGGGAATGTGGGCGTTTGCTCGGAACAATTGATGGAGCTGTTGGGAATGTGGGCGTTTGCTCGGAACAATTGATGGAGCTGTTGGGAATGTGGGCTTTGTGACTAGACACTATGGGCGTTTGCTCGGAACAATTGATGGAGCTGTTGGGAATGTAGGCTTTGTGACTAGACAATGTGTGCTTTGTAACTAGACATTGTGAGATTGAGACTAGACAATGTTGCTAGAGAGCTACATGAACCATTTTTCAGAACTTTCTGGCTCAGTGGATCAGTCTGGTCTGGGTTGAAAATACTCTACGATTGCAGTCCAACCTGGCCCATAGGTGCTACTGAGCGTATATTATTTTAGCTTGATGGCGTTCCTGTCTGTGTTCTAAAAGATGATCGGATCCTCCATACTCGTTCAATTCATTTTTTGTTCATTTTCTATTAAAGCATCCGACTAAGATGTTGACCGTTGCGGACTTCCTCGCTGGCTATTCCCCGATGTCATGGAACCCACGGCGTCAGCCATTGACCATTCAACCGTTCTCCATTGTACAGCCCTGCGATAAAACGTCATGTTCCATTCTTGCTTCTATTTTGATCGTCTGCAATGCTTCTTGCTAATCTTCTACATCTGAGGTGATCTTCCGCGTCACCTTTCATCATTCACCCTTATCGATAATCATTGTGCCAGTTATTATCCTCATCATCAAATACCGGGCCTGCTGGCGAAGGTAATCATGTCTCTCCACAACTTTCAATCTCGACATTTCTGTTGTTGACCTTTTGCCAAGCCATTCTTTTAAGCTGTCTGGTATCTTTTCTCTTTGCTTACCTCTATCTCTTCGTCCCTCGATCTTCCCAGTTGTTACAATATATTCCAGACGTTCTCTTCTCATTATGTGGCCAAAAAAATGATTGTTTCTTCCTAATATTGGACATTAGCTCTCTTTTCGCTTTGGCCTCTTTCAGAACGTCTTCATTCTGTCAGGTCGGGTTACCTGCTACTGTATGCAGTAAACAGTACAACCTGCGGCTGCCCTGCTGCCTTGCATGTATGCTCGGGAGAGTAAAAGGCTAAAGGAGGGTAGACTGAAGTAAATTAACTCCACTGCCTTGTGGGTGAGGCAAAGGTTAGTGAGCCAACTCAACAAACCGACGGAAAGCAACAGAAATCACCGTCGTAATTTCTTCATAAAATCATGAATCGTTATTATCCTATCTTCCCATAATGATTCCATCTTCTGTAACAGGTCTCATCTCCCTCTACTGATTCCATCTTCTGTAACAGGTCTCATCTTCCTCTACTGATTCCATCTTCTGTAACAGGTCTCATCTCCCTCTACTGATTCCATCTTCTGTAACAGGTCTCATCTTCCTCTACTGATTCCATCTTCTGTAACAGGTCTCATCTCCCTCTACTGATTCCATCTTCTGTAACAGGTCTCATCTTCCTCTACTGATTCCATCTTCTGTAACAGGTCTCATCTCCCTCTACTGATTCCAACTTCTGTAACAGGTCTCATCTCCCTCTACTGATTCCATCTTCTGTAACAGGTCTCATCTTCCTCTACTGATTCCATCTTCTGTAACAGGTCTCATCTTCCTCTACTGATTCCATCTTCTGTAACAGGTCTCATCTCCCTCTACTGATTCCATCTTCTGTAACAGGTCTCATCTTCCTCTACTGATTCCATCTTCTGTAACAGGTCTCATCTTCCTCTACTGATTCCATCTTCTGTAACAGGTCTCATCTCCCTCTACTGATTCCAACTTCTGTAACAGGTCTCATCTCCCTCTACTGATTCCATCTTCTGTAACAGGTCTCATCTTCCTCTACTGATTCCATCTTCTGTAACAGGTCTCATCTTCCTCTACTGATTCCATCTTCTGTAACAGGTCTCATCTTCCTCTACTGATTCCATCTTCTGTAACAAGTCTCATCTTCCTCTACTGATTCCATCTTCTGTAACAGGTCTCATCTTCCTCTACTGATTCCATCTTCTGTAACAGGTCTCATCTTCCTCTACTGATTCCATCTTCTGTAACAGGTCTCATCTTTCTCTACTGATTCCATCTTCTGTAACAGGTCTCATCTTTCTCTACTGATTCCATCTTCTGTAACAGGTCTCATCTTCCTCTACTGATTCCATCTTCTGTAACAGGTCTCATCTTTCTCTACTGATTCCATCTTCTGTAACAGGTCTCATCTCCCTCTACTGATTCCATCTTCTGTAACATGCCTCATCTCCCTCTACTGATTCCAACTTCTGTAACAGGTCTCATCTTTCTCTACTGATTCCATCTTCTGTAACAGGTCTCATCTTTCTCTACTGATTCCATCTTCTGTAACAGGTCTCATCTCCCTCTACTGATTCCATCTTCTGTAACAGGCCTCATCTCCCTCTACTGATTCCATCTTCTGTAACAGGTCTCATCTCCCTCTACTGATTCCATCTTCTGTAACATGCCTCATTTCCCTCTACTGATTCCATCTTCTGTAACAGGTCTCATCTCCTCTACTGATTCCATCTTCTGTAACAGGTCTCATCTTCCTCTACTGATTCCATCTTCTGTACAGGTCTCATCTCCCTCTACTGATTCCAACTTCTGTAACAGGTCTCATCTCCCTCTACTGATTCCATCTTCTGTAACATGCCTCATCTCCCTCTACTGATTCCATCTACTGTAACAGGTCTCATCTCCCTCTACTGATTCCATCTTCTGTAACAGGTCTCATCTCCCTCTACTGATTCCAACTTCTGTAACAGGTCTCATCTCCCTCTACTGATTCCAACTTCTGTAACAGGTCTCATCTTCCTCTACTGATTCCAACTTCTGTAACAGGTCTCATCTCCCTCTACTGATTCCAAACTTCTGTAACCGGTCTCATCTCCCCTCTACTGATTCCAACTTCTGTAACAGGTCTCATCTCCCTCTACTGATTACAACTTCTGTAACAGGTCTCATCTCCCTCTACTGATTCCATCTTCTGTAACAGGCTCATCTCCCTCTACTGATTCCATCTACTGTAACAGGTCTCATCTCCCTCTACTGATTCCAACTTCTGTAACAGGTCTCATCTTCCTCTACTGATTCCAACTTCTGTAACAGGTCTCATCTTCCTCTACTGATTCCATCTTCCGTGTCAGACTTGATTGATCATCCCGCTGGCTACCTTAAGCCCGACACTGCCCATATCTCCTTTGTAACCATTATTAGTAACCAGCTATATGTGTTTAATCATGTAATATTGATGTTTTCTTCACTCTTGATCGCTCTACTACTTCTGATGTCTCTCCCCCTCCTCCCCATTGTTTCTCTCTCTCTTCATTTTTCCACGTGACCAAATATTTTTTTTAAATACGCTTCTATCGTTCCCTGATCCTGATGGAGACCTAGATATTAGCGTCACGAACTGTTTCACAGTGTCGCTCGTGTGATCGTCGTATGCGCACCCTCGGCACAGAAGCTCGTCTGTTGATAAGTTGTGTTTCGTTGAGAGGAGTTCTTGACGCGAGTAGACTTGAATTGTGCCAGACAATGAAAAAACATCGATTTCTTGTGTCGTTGTTTCATGACCTGCTCCGCGGCTGCCGCCAGGGGACGTCACCACAGTAATTGCTGTCTAGTGTGGGAATTGGGTTATAAAAAGGGCAGGCATGAGCGTGGAGCAGGTTAGTCCTGGAGACAACGAGCTTGTCTTGAAGGTTGCGATCACAGCAGCTCATCACTGGCTAGAACTGTTCCAGGTAGCGTGCCCAAGCAGGTAGGTACAGGTAGCGTAGCTGCTCTCTGTGTGATAGAACAACATAACTGTAGGTGTACAATTTATTACTAACGCGATATGGAACATTTCGTAGATAATAAATGTTTGTTTGACTTAGGAAGTAAGTCACCGCTTCGCCCAAGATGATATTATTGTACAGGAAATAATAGTCTCATGACTTTGCCTAGTCTCTACAGGCTCTTCTTCTGTATTGTTCTTATTCTGTCTTCTTCTTCCTTTCAATTCCATGTAGAGCATAGGTCTTCAACAAACACTTTTAACTCCCTGTGGAGCATAGGTATTCAACAAGCACTTTCCAAGCTGTTCAGTTTCTTGTCATTCTTTTAAGATATTTCTCCTGTCTTCCCATCATTTTCATCTCAGTCTTCACCTATGTTCTCCGAAAATATTTTTGGTCTTCCTCTTAGTCATTTCCCCTGGGGATTCCAAAAGGCCTGTCGAGTAACACTCTCAGTTGTCTTCCGTATCGTGTCCTGACAAGCACCATCACCCTGGTTACCCTTATCCACTTTTATTTAACTGGTACTTGTTCCGATGATTTTCAAACATGTGCCCTTTGAACATTGTACGCCTCTGTGCCACGTCTTCACCACATTTTTTCTGCCAATCTCATTATAACGCCATCACAATGCAACAACAGACACACCCACAGACCACATTTCCGTATATGTTAATGTATGTGTGCTAGCTATTTGCCTTATTTTACTTCATTTTTATCAGTCTCCAACTTCACCTACACGTGCGGAGATAATTATGTATAAACTATGCAGGTCAAACACCACACAGCAGCAGAGCTGTCAGCGACTCAAAGCTGATGGCTTGTGTCAGGATCGGTGAACCAGACCCTACTCATCTCTCTTGTGGTCCAACCAGAACCAGACCCTACTCATCTCTTTGTGGTCCAACCAGAACCAGACCCTACTCATCTCTTTGTGGTCCAACCAGAACCAGACCCTACTCACCTCTTTGTGGTCCAACCAGAACCAGACCCTACTCACCTCTTTGTGGTCCAACCAGAACCAGACCCTACTCACCTCTTTGTGGTCCACCCAGAACCAGACCCTATACTCACCTCTTTGTGGTCCACCCAGAACCAGACCCTATACTCACCTCTTTGTGGTCCACCCAGAACCAGACCCTATACTCACCTCTTTGTGGTCCACCCAGAACCAGACCCTATACTCATCTCTTTGTGGTCCACCCAGAACCAGACCCTATACTCACCTCTTTGTGGTCCACCCAGAACCAGACCCTATACTCACCTCTTTGTGGTCCACCCAGAACCAGACCCTATACTCACCTCTTTGTGGTCCACCAGAACCAGACCCTACTCACCTCTTTGTGGTCCAACCAGAACCAGACCCTACTCACCTCTTTGTGGTCCACCCAGAACCAGACCCTATACTCACCTCTTTGTGGTCCACCCAGAACCAGACCCTATACTCACCTCTTTGTGGTCCACCCAGAACCAGACCCTATACTCACCTCTTTGTGGTCCACCCAGAACAGACCCTATACTCACCTCTTTGTGGTCCACCCAGAACCAGACCCTACTCACCTCTTTGTGGTCCACCCAGAACCAGACCCTACTCACCTCTTTGTGGTCCACCCAGAACCAGACCCTACTCACCTCTTTGTGGTCCACCCAGAACCAGACCCTACTCACCTCTTTGTGGTCCACCCAGAACCAGACCCTACTCACCTCTTTGTGGTCCACCCAGAACCAGACCCTATACTCACCTCTTTGAGGTCCACCCAGAACCAGACCCTATACTCACCTCTTTGTGGTCCACCCAGAACCAGACCCTATACTCACCTCTTTGAGGTCCACCCAGAACTAGACCCTACTCACCTCTTTGTGGTCCAACCAGAACCAGACCCTATACTCACCTCTTTGAGGTCCACCCAGAACCAGACCCTATACTCACCTCTTTGAGGTCCACCCAGAACCAGACCCTACTCACCTCTTTGTGGTCCACCCAGAAACAAACTAACCTGTCTAGTCGTACTAAAAAAAAAAAAATCATGCCGAAGTCGGAAATGTAGGGCCGAAAATATGACAGTTCTACCGCAAACTACAACACAACTTATCTACACCCACTTAACGTCCTTCTAATGACGGGCGACGAAGAGGAGAATCAATGTCTTTAGTTGTTATCGAGTGAACGACATGATCGCTGAGCTGGCTTTCCCGAAAACACCCCAATACTTGTGACGTCTCGAGCTATAGACGGCCGACCTCATTTTACACACAACCGACCCTGCTCGCAATGTTGAAAACGTCACATCTGTTGTTCGCCCCGCCCCCCAAGTCAGACAGGCCTAGAGATATTGGTGGCGACTGTTGAGCCAAGTGCACGCCCGTTTAAGAACCACTGTGACATACGAATCATAGGAAGAAGAGGTATGTTTTACAGCACTCAGAAAAAAATGATGAATAAACAAAGAGTAACTTTCTGAGTGCTGTAAAACATACATCTTCCACCTATGATTCGCTGAATTCTCGCATCGAAAGTTTCCCTTTATAATAATATTCTTTTATTATTATTTGTCTCCTTTTACATACGAGACGAGGTCACACGCGGAGATACTTTATGACATCAGAGGACAGTTGTGCTGAATATGAATGTGACATGTATGCAGCAGACCGGAAAGGTCAAACGTGTCCCAGCTTGCGTCGTCAAAGCGTGCCGTTTGAGGTGTGGTTATTCCTGTACTGCCTGAGGTGGCCAGTGCTGGCAGTTTGGTAGACTTCGTCCACCTTTCATGGATGTCTAGCCAGATTTAGAGATAAATGCCAAAGTTAAAATGTAAGTTGGCAATTTTTTTCCTTTGTTTTGCCTGATACTGTGCACCAATTTTTTCCCTTTGTTTTGCCTGATACTGTGCACATAGTCACTGGAATTGAGTGTGTGAAAGATGGCATTGCTTGTGTGCTACATTTGGTGTGCACAAGAGACGTCGCAACAATGGCAGCGTGTTTGGGTCAACACGTCTCAATAAGTTTGACAGGGTGCAAAGAGGTCACATAGACCGACAACTGTATCGGACAGTGTCAGGGCAGAAAGAGGATACACATAGACAGACAACTGTATCGTACAGTGTCAGGGCAGAAAGAGGATACACATAGACAGACAACTGTATCGTACAGTGTCAGGGCAGAAAGAGGATACACATAGACAGACAACTGTATCGTACAGTGTCAGGGCAGAAAGAGGATACACATAGACAAATGTACTGAACAGAGACGTCAGAGGACAGGTTGCTAAATCTGAGTGTGACATGTGTGCAGCAGACCAGAAAGCTCGACCATGTCCCAGCTTGCCTGCGTGCCATTATTAAGATCAGTGTCGCCTTGACTGTTCATGGTCTGTTTTTCCTGAGACGTTTACCGATAGACCCTCTCACAGGCACATTTCACATAGACGTTTGGGTGGCAAGGTTGCTTTGTAGACTGGTCAAGGTTCGCTTCTTGTTGTGGATTACCTCCTGTCCTTTCTCTTGTTCTCCGAGTGCTAATTAACTACCCTGTTGAATTATCGTGACGCATGGCCATGTTATTGATATCTGTTGACGTCAATGATTTTCATAGACACAACGGCAGCGAGCTGCAGATTATGTCAACACAAATAATGTTCGAAAGTGTGTTAGACAAGTGTTGCGGGAAGGGAGGGGACATGAGACTATATAACAGAATATGAGGCCATCTAGTCTAGACAATGAACCATTAGTAGCTTCACTATTAAATGTCTAGTCTACAACAAGGCTAGACAATGAACCATTAGTAGCTTCACTATTAAATGTCTAGTCTACAACAAGGCTAGACAATGAACCATTAGTAGCTTCACTATTAAATGTCTAGTCTACAACAAGGCTAGACAATGAACCATTAGTAGCTTCACTATTAAATGTCTAGTCTACAACAAGGCTAGACAATGAACCATTAGTAGCTTCACTATTAAATGTCTAGTCTACAACAAGGCTAGACAATGAACCATTAGTAGCTTCACTATTAAATGTCTAGTCTACAACAAGGCTAGACAATGAACCATTAGTAGCTTCACTATTAAATGTCTAGTCTACAACAAGGCTAGACAATGAACCATTAGTAGCTTCACTATTAAATGTCTAGTCTACAACAAGGCTAGACAATGAACCATTAGTAGCTTCACTATTAAATGTCTAGTCTACAACAAGGCTAGACAATGAACCATTAGTAGCTTCACTATTAAATGTCTAGTCTACAACAAGGCTAGACAATGAACCATTAGTAGCTTCACTATTAAATGTCTAGTCTACAACAAGGCTAGACAATGAACCTTTGGTACCTTCACTATTAAATGTCTAGTGTTCAACAAGGCTAGACAATGAAACCATTGGTAGCTTCACTTTTAGTGTTACAATCTCACATGGGTCCGTTAGCTTGTTTCAAAAGAGGGGCACTATAAAGCTAACACACAGCGTTGGTGTAACTCACTATAGCATCTGTCAATAAGAAACAAGAAGATGTGAGTGTCTAGACTCGGGGACGTTTCCCTCTCTTCTTCCCATATTGATGTCCTACCAAGAGTGAGCGTGATCTATCAATAAGATCATAGCTATGTTCCCACTGGAACGCGTTGCATTGTCTCTGTGTGCATCATGGATTGGCATTGTTAAATGATTATTGTACACGCTGGCTTTTATCGTTTACTTTTATCGTGTTCTTGATGCAGTTCTCATTGTCTGTGTGCCTCATAACTGATGGATTAACATTGTTAAATGATTCTTGTAACGCTGACTTTCATCATTTACTTGTATCGTTTATTTTATATTTTTCTTGTATTGTTTACTTTTATTTACTTGTATCATTTTCTTTTATCGGTTTCTTGATGTATTTCTCATTGACAGGTCCGAGCTTGTCGGGGTCAGAAAACGCCGAGACACAAGAAGCGGGGACTCAAGGGGCACGGAGTCAGGCAGTCGAGTCAGCAGCAGTCATAGTTCCAGTCTTAAAGGCAGCAGCAACGCTAACAGCAGCAGCAACAATAATAATCACCTTCCACTGTGTGGCAGCACCTACACGCCGTCCTACACCTCTCTCAAGGAGCCCAACAATATACGTGAGACTGTTCATAGAAGTAGTGTCACCTGCGCGAGATCTTCGAGAATGGGCGTGTTATGCACCGAGCAGCATGGTATGGGAGAGAGGTGTGAATGCGAGGGCATGGCTGCTAACTCTCCTCGACCAGCCACAGTACATTCCTTCCCACCATCCCCGTGCGGGGGCAGTAGTCAGGACAACGTGAAGCGCCTGGTGTCCAGGAAGCGGTCTCTAGATGCCTCGGTTCATGACGCCGACGGCACGGGGACTGCAGCTCTGCGTCGACGCACAATCAGATCTCCATCAGCGGGCTCTATCAACGGGATCATTGGACACGCATCTATTAAGGAGAAGTTGGACACAGAAATCTCAGCGGCTGTAGGGCAGAACGGGATTAAGTCGGGTCTAAACGGGATCAGCGTTGTTCATGGCTATCAGAATGGTATCCGACAATTCTGTTGTTTGGGTACAGCCGTCAGAGAAGCATGCAGTAAGTGCATGGCACACCACCACCCTGTCAACGTCACCCCGTCACCTTTACCTCCATTATCATCGCCTCAGCCACAGGTCCCAATCTCCTGTCAGAACGGCAGGGGCGTCATCAACAATCACAGTTCAGCGGGTATATCTACCCAGTCACGACCTCAATTGTCCGTCCTCTCCGTAGGCAGCACAACTCAACCAGCGACGGACGATCTCAGCAGCGGCAGACGACCTCAGCCACCGTCATCACTGTTACAATTAACAGCTTCATCATTATCGTCGTCTGTCACACCAACTTCACAACAGCAGAACATTCATCCACCAACTCAGGGAGTTATATCATCAAATGTAGGCAGCAGCGACCACCAGGACGGCGTTAATGTTGGTCCCACTATAGAATTCTCGTCCAGGTGCATATCACCAAACCCTACCGTCCTCAGTCTTCGTCAGCGACCTTTATCGGGCAACGTTGTTCAAAAGTCGTTATCTCAACCTCTTCACCACAGCCTTCAACATCCTCCTTTTCCAGATCAAAGACGCTATTACCGTCCTCGTCATTACCGTCATTATCCACATTAATCGCAGAGCCATCATCACCAGTCACACCAACTGTGGTCCAGTGTAGATGGCGCGGTTGTTCCTGTGGGCTTGATGCCAGTGACCTCCTGGAACATATTAGGAAGCACGTTGAGTCACAAATTGAGAAGAAGACGTATGCCTGTCTATGGACAGACTGCAAGGTCTTCATAAACCGTCCTGGTCAGACTCGTGGTTGGAGCGCCACATCGTCTCCCACAGCGGACACCGACCGTTCAAATGCATACTGGACAACTGTGGTCAGCGGTTCCATTCTCAGGCCACCCTGGAACGTCACGTGAACGGCCACTTTACAGCCAGCAGCCAAAATGGACCCAAGTCGGGCCGGACCAGAGAAGAGATTAGTCACCGGATGTTACAGAAGCGGAAACGACAACTGAAGCGCAAATTTGTGCAGACAGGTCAGTGATGTGTGTGAGTCAGGGTTGATTGTATTGTTGTGCTCTCATGCTGTCTGTGTGTCTCAAGTTGTAGTCTCATGCTGTATGTGTGTCTCGAGTTGTGCTCTCATGCTGTCTGTGTGTCTCATGCTGTCGTGTGCTCATGCTGTATGTGTGTCTCAAGTTGTGTGCTCATGTTGACTGTGTGTCTCATGCTGTCGTGTGCTCATGCTGTCTGTGTGTCTCATGCTGTCTGTGTGCTCATGTTGACTGTGTGTCTCATGCTGTCGTGTGCTCATGCTGTCTGTGTCTCAAGTTGTGTGCTCATGTTGTCTGTGTCTCTCATGCTGTCTGTGTGTCTCAAGTTGTGGTCTCAAGCTGTCTGTGTGTCTTAAGTTGTGGTCTCATGCTGTATGTGTGTCTCAAGTTGTAGTCTCATGCTGTATGTGTGTCTCAAGTTGTCTGTGTGTCTCAAGTTGTGTGCTCATGCTGTCTGTGTCTCTCATGCTGTATGTGTGTCTCATGTTGTCTGTGTGTCTCAAGTTGTCTGTGTGTCTTAAGTTGTGGTCTCATGCCGTATGCATGTCTCAAGTTGTGTGTGTGGTTATGCTCTTATGCTGTCTGTGTCTATGAATGCAAGCTGTGTATATGAAGTCTGTTCTAGAATGTTTGCCATTTTTAGCTGTGTACATGGTGTATGTTCTAGAATATTTGCCATTTCTAGCTGTGTACATGGTGTATGTTCTAGAATGTTTGCCATTTCTAGCTGTGTACGTGGTGTATGTTTCTAGAATGTTTGCCATTTCTAGTTGTGTACGTGGTGTATGTTCTAGAATGTTTGCCATTTCTAGCTGTGTACGTGGTGTATGTTCTAGAATGTTTGCCATTTCTAGTTGTGTACGTGGTGTATGTTCTATAGAATGCTTGCCATTTCTAGCTGTGTACATGGTGTATGTTCTAGAATGTTTGCCATTTCTAGTTGTGTACGTGGTGTATGTTCTATAGAATGTTTGCCATTTCTAGCTGTGTACATGGTGTATGTTCTAGAATATTTGCCATTTCTAGCTGTGTACGTGGTGTATGTTCTATAGAATGTTTGCCATTTCTAGCTGTGTACATGGTGTATGTTCTAGAATGTTTGCCATTTGTTTGCGAGATATCAATTCTAGATAGTTTACCAGTTCTAGCTGTTGTATACATGATCTCAAGCCTTTTATATATCACATGCTGGCTTCTCCTACCTCAATCTTTTCGTTTATAATTAAAAAAATATTAATTTATTTACTTTCTTGTAACCATCAGACCGTTATCTGACATCAACAATATCACGTGATTGTAGTTAACTTTCCTCAGTTGAAGATTTGTTTGCTACTTACTTGTTTGTCATCCTGTTAAAGACCTTTTGAGTGGATACATTGGTTTTTTTTTTTGTTTCGGTCTTTTCTGATTAGCAAAGCTGAAACGTCCCTTAGTTTTTTATGTTACAACAACCTGGCAACTGTAGGATCTGTTTATCTCGTCTGGTCAGTGCCTACAGTCTTGCCCCACAAACCCCATGATCTGTTTATCTCGTCTGGTCAGTGCCTACAGTCCTGCCCCACAAACCCCATGATCTGTTTATCTCGTCTGGTCAGTGCCTACAGTCTTGCCCCACAAACCCCATGATCTGTTTATCTCGTCTGGTCAGTGCCTACAGTCTTGCCCCACAAACCCCATGATCTGTTTATCTCGTCTGGTCAGTGCCTACAGTCTTGCCCACAAACCCATGATCTGTTTATCTCGTCTGGTCAGTGCCTACAGTCTTGCCCCACAAACCCCATGATCTGTTTATCTCGTCTGGTCAGTGCCTACAGTCTTGCCCCACAAACCCCATGATCTGTTTATCTCGTCTGGTCAGTGCCTACAGTCTTGCCCCACAAACCCCATGATCTGTTTATCTCGTCTGGTCAGTGCCTACAGTCCTGCCCCACAAACCCCATGATCTGTTTATCTCGTCTGGTCAGTGCCTACAGTCTTGCCCCACAAACCCCATGATCTGTTTATCTCGTCTGGTCAGTGCCTACAGTCTTGCCCCACAAACCCCATGATCTGTTTATCTCGTCTGGTCAGTGCCTACAGTCTTGCCCCACAAACCCCATGATCTGTTTATCTCGTCTGGTCAGTGCCTACAGACTTGCCCCACAAACCCCATGATCTGTTTATCTCGTCTGGTCAGTGCCTACAGACTTGCCCCACAAACCCCATGATCTGTTTATCTCGTCTGGTCAGTGCCTACAGTCTTGCCCCACGAACCCCATGATCTGTTTATCTCGTCTGGTCAGTGCCTACAGTCTTGCCCCACAAACCCCATGATCTGTTTATCTCGTCTGGTCAGTGCCTACAGTCCTGCCCCACAAACCCCATGATCTGTTTATCTCGTCTGGTCAGTGCCTACAGACTTGCCCCACAAACCCATGATCTGTTTATCTCGTCTGGTCAGTGCCTACAGTCTTGCCCCACAAACCCCATGATCTGTTTATCTCGTCTGGTCAGTGCCTACAGTCTTGCCCCACAAACCCCATGATCTGTTTATCTCGTCTGGTCAGTGCCTACAGTCTTGCCCCACAAACCCCATGATCTGTTTATCTCGTCTGGTCAGTGCCTACAGTCTTGCCCCACAAACCCCATGATCTGTTTATCTCGTCTGGTCAGTGCCTACAGTCCTGCCCCACAAACCCCATGATCTGTTTATCTCGTCTGGTCAGTGCCTACAGTCCTGCCCCACAAACCCCATGATCTGTTTATCTCGTCTGGTCAGTGCCTACAGTCCTGCCCCACAAACCCCATGATCTGTTTATCTCGTCTGGTCAGTGCCTACAGTCCTGCCCCACAAACCCCATGATCTGTTTATCTCGTCTGGTCAGTGCCTACAGTCTTGCCCCACAAACCCCGTGATCTGTTTATCTCGTCTGGTCAGTGCCTACAGTCTTGCCCCACAAACCCATGATCTGTTTATCTCGTCTGGTCAGTGCCTACAGTCTTGCCCCACAAACCCCATGATCTGTTTATCTCGTCTGGTCAGTGCCTACAGTCCTGCCCCACAAACCCCATGATCTGTTTATCTCGTCTGGTCAGTGCCTACAGTCCTGCCCCACAAACCCCATGATCTGTTTATCTCGTCTGGTCAGTGCCTACAGTCTTGCCCCACAAACCCCATGATCTGTTTATCTCGTCTGGTCAGTGCCTACAGTCTTGCCCCACAAACCCCATGATCTGTTTATCTCGTCTGGTCAGTGCCTACAGTCTTGCCCCACAAACCCCATGATCTGTTTATCTCGTCTGGTCAGTGCCTACAGTCTTGCCCACAAACCCCATGATCTGTTTATCTCGTCTGGTCAGTGCCTACAGTCCTGCCCCACAAACCCCATGATCTGTTTATCTCGTCTGGTCAGTGCCTACAGTCTTGCCCCACAAACCCCATGATCTGTTTATCTCGTCTGGTCAGTGCCTACAGTCTTGCCCCACAAACCCCATGATCTGTTTATCTCGTCTGGTCAGTGCCTACAGTCCTGCCCCACAAACCCCATGCCTCTCTCCAAGATGCTATAACTTAACCGTTTGGTTTCAATTGTTGAAATTGTGTGTGTACCTCTCATGACGTTATATAGAAAATTATTTCAGTGGAAACAAATAGATGGTTTTTATTGTGTCTTTCCGGTATATATAAACATACACACACACATACAACTACACTAATGCAATGAAAATAATAGAATCTTGACAGCTTCAACTGATCAATATTTCATGCTCGTTTATAGAAACCTTCAGTTGGGCGCAAAATTATCACTTTTGTTGAACAAAGTGGTACAAACTTAAGTCTCCGTTACTGTTGCTTATCTATAGTCTACACATTGTTCAATTACCGTAAAATTCATGTTATGGGGCACAATAGTTACTAAACTGACAAAGAGCAAAGAAAGTTGCCGCTTTAAGGAGACCGTTTTATTTGCTTTATTTTAAATGATGCAGTCATATCCACGTGCACAAATTCATGGTAGTTCCTCCAGGGGTTTCCCAGATTTTTTTTTTGTTCGTTCGCCAGTTTTGACCGCTGATGAAGTGCCTAGAGACTAGGAACTGATTTTTGCGTGTTAATAAATTTTTTCCTGGCAACCGTGCTCACAGTGGCCCCTCGCCAAACGGGCAGATAACTCCATCTTCGGAAGTACTCATATTTTTTTCCGTCGATGAGTAATTGACGTTTCAAGCCGGGCCGTGCTGCTGAGACCAGGGGTGGTTGCTGCAGAGAGAGATCAGCCGGGATTTGAACCCACAACCTCTCTGTCTTGAGGCTGGCGTCTTGCCTCGAGACCAACCAGCCCCCCGTTTCCGAGACATGAAGTTCGGGAGCACGAGTTGTCATACCTACTCCTGCTTTCCTGCTGTTTGTTTTCAGATGTAGGATTTTGGATCACATCACACCAGTAGACCAGCGCTGTCTGACGCCATCACAGTCGTTATTAGCACCATCATTAACAACACATCGTCATATCGCTTCCTGCTGCATTGAAACGTCATCAAAACAAATCTGTCGTGCCACCTCAAAACGATCATTGATCGTCAGACAAGTGTTTGACTAAGAATTGCAACAATAATTATATTTGTTATCCCTTATCCGCCGTGCAGTTTATTATCCTGAATCTGTTCTGTTATTGTTCATGTGTGTGTTGTTCTTTCTCAGCCCTGATTAGAACAGTTAGCTACCAGTCGCTGCTGTCTTCGCATTGACGCAAATCCTCTGTTACGCCACTCCGTGGCTGACACTGTTATTACAATATTGAGCTAGGCAACGTGACGTCAAGTACTGTTTCTTGGTCAGATTATAGTACGCCAACCGGAAGTTGTTGGGTACTGTTTTCTCGTCACGCATGTGACGAAATTACCTCTTTCTTCTCTCCTTCCCCCCCCCCCCCCCCCCAACTCTTGTTTTTATATTATTTGTTTAGTACCGGTAGTTAACATGACGCAACGGCTTATTTGAGGTCAGGGACACAGCGCCAGATATAGGTTTAGAGATCGGAACGACGAACACAAGTCGCGCGGTAGGTAAGAAACATTTTATATATAGCATCGCAACAGAGTGGTAACAACAAGAGAATTCTAAAACAGGCTCTTATATTGGGAAACATCAGGATACAGAAATAGAGGACGATCTAGAGAGACATTAAAACATATATAAGAGAAGCAACGTTGGCAGGCATAAGATAGAACATCTCGCCAAGAATAGAGATGGATCGTGAAAGTTCTAGAACATCTCGCCAAGAATAGAGATGGATCGTGAAAGTTCTAGAACATCTCGCCAAGAATAGAGATGGATCGTGAAAGTTCTAGAACATCTCGCCAAGAATAGAGATGGATCGTGAAAGTTCTAGAACATCTCGCCAAGAATAGAGATGGATCGTGAAAGTTCTAGAACATCTCACCAAGAATAGAGATGGATCGTGAAAGTTCTAGAAGCTGTTTGTGACTGCTAAGGACGCGGGAAGGATTAAGATAAATGTATAGTGATTACACCTGTTTTGTGTTTTGCTACAAACTAGCTTATTCTGCATTGTCTTGCATGCACTGAATTGATGTTATCAATCTTTAACCTTAAGTACCATTAGGTGACATCTAATGTGCTGTTATCTCATTCTAGTGGTTCCTGCCACACACACCCCCCCCCCCAAAAAAAAATCGCTAGATCGTCGTTGTTGTTTCTCTCGTAACACCTCCCCCCCTCCCCCCCCTTTTTTTTCCCAGCGTTGCCCACTTCTCTAACGCTTTACATCATCTCAAATGTTGAATAGACAAGACCTGACAAGGTGATGTTCCCCTAAGTTGTACCGGTCCGATGTTGAATAGACAAGACCTGACAAGGTGATGTTCCCCTAAGTTGTACCGGTCACATGTTGAATAGACAAAAGGTGATGTTCCCCTAAGTTGTACCTATCAGATGTTGAATAGACTAGAGCCGACAAGTGATGTTTCCCTAAGTTGTACCATCAGATGTTGAATAGACAAGAACTGACAAGATTATGCACCCTTAAGTTGCACCAATTAGAATCGCCCTTAAGGTGCACCCATCAGAATCGCCTCATTAGATGCACGCCTAGCTCTTTGACCAAACAAGTCTATTGTCTCTTGCCCGGTTAGTCTTTATCAAGCATGTATATGATATCCCATCTCTTGCCCAGTTAGTCTTTATCAAGCATGTATATGATATCCCATCTCTTGCCCAGTTAGTCTTTATCAAGCATGTATATGATATCCCATCTCTTGCCCAGTTAGTCTTTATCAAGCATGTATATGATATCCCATCTCTTGCCCAGTTAGTCTTTATCAAGCATGTATATGATATCCCATCTCTTGCCCAATTAGTCTTTATCAAGCATGTATATGATATCCTATCTCTTGCCCAATTAGTCTTTATCAAGCATGTATATGATATCCCATCTCTTGCCCAATTAGTCTTTATCAAGCATGTATATGATATCCTATCTCTTGCCCAATTAGTCTTTATCAAGCATGTATATGATATCCTATCTCTTGCCCAGTTAGTCTTTATCAAGCATGTATATGATATCCCATCTCTTGCCCAGTTAGTCTTTATCAAGCATGTATATGATATCCTATCTCTTGCCCAGTTAGTCTTTATCAAGCTTGTATATGATATCCCATCATCTTATGCCAGGTTAGTCTTTATGAAGCTTGTATATGATATCCCAACATCTTATGCCAAGTCAGTCTTTATCAAGCTTGTATATGATATCCCAACATCTTATGCCAAGTCAGTCTTTATCAAGCTTGTATATGATATCCCAACATCTTATGCAAGTCAGTCTTTATCAAGCTTGTATATGATATCCCAACATCTTATGCCAAGTCAGTCTTTATCAAGCTTGTATATGATATCCCAACGTCTTATGCCAAGTCAGTCTTTATCAAGCTTGTATATGATATCCCAACATCTTATGCCAAGTCAGTCTTTATCAAGCGTGTATATGATATCCCAACATCTTATGCCAAGTCAATCTTTATCAAGCTTGTATATGATATCCCAACATCTTATGCCAGGTCAGTCTTTATCAAGCTTGTATATGATATCCCAACATCTTATGCCAAGTCAGTCTTTATCAAGCTTGTATATGATATCCCAACATCTTATGCCAGGTCAGTCTTTATCAAGCTTGTATATGATATCCCAACATCTTATGCCAAGTCAATCTTTATCAAGCTTGTATATGATATCCCAACATCTTATGCCAAGTCAATCTTTATCAAGCTTGTATATGATATCCCAACATCTTATGCCAGGTCAGTCTTTATCAAGCTTGTATATGATATCCCAACATCTTATGCCAGGTCAGTCTTTATCAAGCTTGTATATGATATCCCAACATCTTATGCCAGGTCAGTCTTTATCAAGCTTGTATATGATATCCCAAGATCTTATGCCAGGTCAGTCTTTATCAAGCTTGTATATGATATCCCAACATCTTATGCCAAGTCAGTCTTTATCAAGCTTGTATATGATATCCCAACATCTTATGCCAGGTCAGTCTTTATCAAGCTTGTATATGATATCCCAACGTCTTATGCCAGGTCAGTCTTTATCAAGCTTGTATATGATATCCCAACGTCTTATGCCAGGTCAGTCTTTATCAAGCTTGTATATGATATCCCAACATTTCATGCCCGCCTTAGAGTAGAAAAAAGAGCGCATATTTATGTCCCTTTCATATTTCTTTTGATGGTCTCTTAATTCTATGTCTATCCAAAAACCAGCCATAGCTGTGTTCATTTTTTCTCAAAATTTTCTTTCTATACTTTCCTATATCCATAAGTATGATCTGACTGTCCTGGCTGATTTAATGCAGGAGTAGCTGTGTGATTCTGTTTGCCGTTCTTGTGTATTGTTCGCATCCAATAGGTTAGCCACAGCACAATGCGTTGACCACCCAGAGACGCTGTCTGATTGGGTACAATAATCTAACACTATTTAGTTATCTATTTGTATATTTTAATTTACTAGCCATCATTGTGGTATTGAAACTCTTTGTGGTGTGTGTGTGTGTTTGTGTGTGGGGTGTCCGCCTTCGGACTGAAGAATATAGGCCACATGTCCAGTACAGTCATCATGAAGTGTTGGAGCCAGAGTTTTTTTTATGTGACCTCCAATTTATATATTTGCAATAAACTCCCCTTGATGTGTTTACAGTAAACTCCCCTTGATGTGTTTACAGTAAACTCCCCTTGATGTGTTTACAAGAAACTCCCTTTGATGTGTTTACAAGAAACTCCCGTTGATGTATTTACAATAAATTCACATTGATGCATTTAGAAATAAACTCCCGTTGATGTATTTACAATAAACTCCCGTTGATGTATTTACAATAAACTCCCGTTGATGTATTTACAATAAACTCCCGTTGATGTATTTACAATAAACTCCCGTTGATGCATTTACAATAAACTCCCCTTGAAGTGGGAATGGCAGAGAGAGAGAAAAAAAAACAGCTTTTGATCTTTCGGTGACCTACTTTCGTTCCTCATTTACATTTTGTGAAATTTAAATGAGAGAGAGAGAGAGAGATAAATGACAGTGCCAGGTGTACGAGTTATCTGTGCTAATGGTGTCTGTGGATAACGTCTCCGTTGAGCTCATAATTTGTCCACAACAAGCTGTTAAACATTAATGCACTTCATCAGCATACGCCATACTGACTGGTGTAGGCGATCATGTCCTTTCACAATTCATCGGATCATGTAGAATGCACTTCTGTAGCCTGAAATACATCCGTTTTGAAGTATTTTTCTGTTTACATTTTAATTTACAACAATTGCTTTAAACAGCAGAATAGCTAAGGCAAAATAGTATTTCAGAAAATACAAAAAATGTTTATGTCAATAGAAGTGAGAGAGTTCAGCGGTGCTTATTAGAGCCAGTTCTGACCTGTCGAAGTGAATCATGGACAGTAGACAAACAAATGGAAAAGACGATTAGAGGCCACAGGGATGAGATTTCTTAGAAAAATGTTGAAAGTTCCAGAACAGCTAGTAAGACCAACATTCTCAAAGAGTCCAACATAAAAAGGGAACTCCTAAGAAACATCAGAAAGAAACAATCAACATTTTTCGAGCACATCGTGAGAAAAGGAAATTTGGATTACTTGGTTACAACTGGCAAAATACAGGGAAAAAATAGATAACTTTTTAGTGTCAAAACATGGAAAACAAGTCAACAACAGAATTTATACGATGCACTGTGGATAGAAAATTGTGGAAGGACACGATCGCATGCGTCAACCGGTATGGCACATGATGTTAAAACAATTTGTTGTTCTTTCTACATTTTGTTTGTTCGTCCACAAGCTTGAGTTGTTTACTAAATGTTTGAGTCACAAGACGACAGTCGTCCGCCACTCCAGCCGGAGTGATTCACGTGTAGGCCAAGAGCACTCTCAGCGACGTGACCTGACAACAGCAGCAACAAAGTTATCGCTGCTGACTTGTCAGGGTGGGTGTCATGACGTTTGTCTTCAGTGCGCTCTTTATTGCTGACCTTGTTATCAGGTTCCATCATAAACTAACGGTACTTGTCCTTATCTTTTAACTCATACATTGTCCATGTTTCACTGCTCACAAATCAACGACAGCTGCCAGGCTGTGTGCACATGTTCTTCATTATCTTCACCGTTTCTCCCTCACATCATTGTATTCACCGTTTCTCCCTCACATCATGTTCACCGATTCTCCCTCACATCATTATATTCACCGTTTCTCTCACATCATTATGTCCACAGATTCTCCCTCACGTCATTATATTCACCGTTTCTCTCACATCATTATGTCCACAGATTCTCCCTCACATCATTATGTTCACCGTTTCACCCTCACATCATTATCTTCACCGTTTCTCCCTCACATCATTATTATATTCACTTTTTCTCTCTCTCACATCATTATGTTCACCAATTCTCCCTCGCATCATTATGTTCACCGTTTCTCCCTCACATCTTTATGTTCACCAATTCTCCCTCACATCATGTTCACCGATTCTCCCTCACATCATGTTCACCGATTCTCCCTCACATCATGTTCACCGATTCTCCCTCACATCATGTTCACTGATTCTCCCTCACATCATGTTCACCGTTTCTCCCTCACATCTCGCAGACTTCTCCCTGCCAGGACGTTGCTCTATATGCTGGCCATTGCATAAATAATGTTTCGTGTGTGTGTGTGTGTGTGTGTGTGTTGTTTGAGCGAGCACATGCCTATAGGGTCTGCGTTACAAGGTATTATGTTGGTATGTCATGTTGGCCAGGCTTGAGCTGGCTGAACTTGTTTGTACAAAGAACGTTGGCTACACTGACTGTCGGAGGCTACTACTGTTTGTATAGGGTGTTTATAAAGTCTCACTACACTTGGTATCTAGGTCAATTTGAAAAAAAATGTTTATGACGTCATCACAATATGTGCTCAATGGTAAGTTCACTTGTTGCGACAGTTTTCTTAATGACTTGTCTGGACTTTTAAGGATTCTGTCTTGGATATCTAAACATATTTCATCATTCACAGCAGGCCTACCAGATCGTGGAGCATCTTCCACATTTCCAGTAGCAATAAACTTATTCAACAAATTTCTAACCGTAATGCGATGAGGAGGTTGTTTATCAGGAAATCTTGCTATAAATCTTTGAACAACTACCCGTGTGTATCGCACAATTGACAGTGGGAGCACATATTGTGATGACGTCATAAACATTTTTTTTCAAATTGACCTAGATACCAAGTGTAGTGAGACTTTATAAACACCCTGTATAAAGAACGTTGGCTACACTGACTGTTGGAGGCTACTACTGTTTGTATAAAGAACGTTGGCTACACTGACTGTCGGAGGCTACTACTGTTTGTATAAAGAACGTTGGCTACACTGACTGTCGGAGGCTACTACTGTTTGTATAAAGAACGTTGGCTACACTGACTGTTGGAGGCTACTACTGTTTGTATAAAGAACGTTGGCTACACTGACTGTCGGAGGCTACTACTGTTTGTATAAAGAACGTTGGCTACACTGACTGTCGGAGGCTACTACTGTTTGTATAAAGAACGTTGGCTACACTGACTGTCGGAGGCTACTACTGTTTGTATAAAGAACGTTGGCTACACTGACTGTCGGAGGCTACTACTGTTTGTATAAAGAACGTTGGCTACACTGACTGTCGGAGGCTACTACTGTTTGTATAAAGAACGTTGGCTACACTGACTGTCGGAGGCTACTACTGTTTGTATAAAGAACGTTGGCTACACTGACTGTCGGTGGCTACTACTGTTTGTATAAAGAACGTTGGCTACACTGACTGTCGGTGGCTACTACTGTTTGTGGGGTTTATTTGAACTAGCCACGATAGGTGCCTTTTTATTGAATCTAATCAGTCAGTTGATTGTTGCTTTTAACGAGGTTATAGTTTACCTTGTGGTCGAATTGATAGCTCCTCGGGATCCAGACCAGAAGAACGTGGGTTCCAATCCCGGTAGGGTCAAACGTCGGGGTTAAATCGAGCACACACACAGAGCTGTGGAGGCAACGCACGGCTGGTACAGCACCCCCCCCCCCCCCCCACCTGTAGCCCACCCTACAAGAAGTTTGCTCTAAGCTGTACCTGCACCTTCACGGGGTTCGAACACACGTCATCTCCAAGCACCCCGTGCGTTGTTTTATTCTCTATCTCTCTCTCTCCCCCATTTTATGAAACATTTTTTTTTTAATTCGAGTTTATACTCACTCTTTATGTTATATCTTCAGGCGCGAGCTAACGAATGGTTTCTTCCAACTTATTAATATTGACGTCTAGTTATATAACATATCGTGTGATATACCTTTTAGACATCGAAGTGTTTTTTTTTTTAACATCATCATCATCATCATTGAGTGCCGTCTCCGCAACGAAGGTTGGCTACCATGGAGCGCCATTTTGCTCTATCTCTTGCTTTGATGGTGCAGGTTGTCATCGGTTGATTTGTCCATCTTTTGATGTTACTCGTCCATGTTAATCTTGGTCTGCCTCTGCCTCTTTTACCTTGTATTTTCCCCTCCAGGATCACTTTCAGTAGGCTGTTGTGTCTTTTAACATGGCCTAAGAATCGCATTTGTCTTGTTCTAATTGTGTTCAGAAGTTCTCTTTTCATTTTTAGTTGTTTTAAGACTTTGTCATTTGTTTTCTTTTCCTTCCATCCAATTCTACCTATTCTTCTATATATCCACATTTTTTTTAACATGTTAGTTATTTCATGAGCAACATATGTTTTGTTTTCTAGAATGATCGTACATACAATGGTGACACGTGTGAAGATGTTATTTCATTGTGGCTGGTGGTGTCTGATGTTGACAGGTGTCGGGGACTGTGACGTCATGAAATGACGCAAGAGGCCACATTATGTGAGGCGAGTGAGAGGGCACTGCGTCAAGTAGGGGGTCTGTGACGTTTGTTGATGGTTGCTTCAGTTTGATTACAGCACGTGCTCTAACTTTGTTCCTGTTTGGTAATGGTGGAAAGTTGGAATAACCGCTGGTTTGTGAAGTGTCCACATACCACTCTCCCAGTTTCTGGTGATGGAATGTCCACATATTCTCTCCATTCTTTAAACTTCTATCTTCTCTCCATTCTTTAAACTTCACCACCTATCTTCTTTCCATTCGTTAAACTTCTCTTATCTTCTCTCCATTCTTTAAACTTCACCACCTATCTTCACTCCTTTCGATAAACTTCTCCTATCTCCTCTCCATTCTTTAAACTTCACACTTCACCACCTATCTTCTTTCCATTCGTTAAACTTCTCTTATCTTCTCTCCATTCTTTAAACTTCACCTCCTATCTTCTCTCCATTCTTTAAACTTCAACTCCTATCTCCTCTCCATTATTTAAACTTCACCTCCTATCTTCTCTCCATTCTTTTAACTTCAACTCCTATCTCCTCTCTATTATTTAAACTTCACCTCCTATCTCCTCTCCATTCTTTAAACTTCAACTCCTATCTCCTCTCCATTATTTAAACTTCACCTCCTATCTCCTCTCCATTCTTTAAACTTCACCTCCTATCTTCTCTCCATTCTTTAAACTTCACCTCCTATCCTCTCTCCATTCTTTAAAATTCACCTCCTATCTCCTCTCCATTCTTTAAACTTCACCTCCTATCTTCTCTCCATTCTTTAAACTTCACCTCCTATCTTCTCTCCATTCTTTAAAATTCACCTCCTATCTTCTCTCCATTCTTTAAACTTCACCTCCTATCTTCTCTCCATTCTTTAAACTTCACCTCCTATCTTCTCACTATTAAATTAAGCTTCACCACATATCTTCTCTCCATTCTTTAAACTTCATCTCCTGTCTTCTCTCCATTAAATTAAACTTCACCTTCTATCTTCTCTCCATTCTTTAAATGTGACCTCTTCTCTAAATTAAGATAAGGTGAAAGTCCATAATGCTGCAGATATCTTTCAACTGCACTGATTTGAGTACTGGGTGGTCGATGCTCTGTCAGTCTGGAACCCATTTTTAACAGCCAAGTCCACAGGTGAAACACACCAAGATAGTCGCCACACCTGGAACACATTAAAAACATAACAGCTGAATCCTCACCAAATATATGTGCAGGATAACAGTCTGAATCCCCACCAAACATATGAGGATAAAAGTAGCTGAATCATCACTAAACATATGTTGAGGATAACATGTAGCTAAATCCTCACTTGTTGCTGACAACACTTCGTATGTCTGGTGTTTTGTCTACAAACTCATTTGACTTGGTGGATAAAACTGCTTCTCTTTAGCCGTCCCAATGCAAGGTTTTGGAATTGGTCATTCATTGGATGTCTCATCATCTATCTATTGGCCTTTCGAGCCGTAGCCGGCCCATAGGGCGTAGACCAAGATACTCCTTCATCTGAATTTTTGTTCTAACAGTTTTCAATTCTTTTAAAGATATTTTACCAAATCTCGCCATTTGTCTCTGTTCTGTGCTAGCGGCGCTATCTCATTGAGGGAGCCGATTCCTGCTGCTCTTGCCTCTCTCATCAATGTTCCTCTCAATGTCTCTCTGGGTCTTCCTCTTTTTCTCTTACCTGTTGTTTCCCACATGAGGGCTTGCTTTGCTATTTGGTTATTATCTCTTCTCATCACATGTCCAACATATGACCATCGTCTTTTCTTTATTACTGAAGATATTAGTGGTTGATTGGCGATTTCTCTAATTTCCTCTTTTGTTTTGAATTCGTTCCACGCTATACCAAGTATTTTCCTTAGACATTTATTTTCGAATGCGTTGCGTTTAACTTTGTTTCTATATCTCTTGTTGTTTTCCAGCTTTCACACGCATACGTAAGGGTTGATAGTACATTTGTGTGTGGAAATAATGTCCCACCTATAACTAAATGTTCTATTAACCATAATTCTATTAATCTTTCTCCATTCTGACTTGTAGTATCACAGCCTTCTCTCCCCATTACATGTTCCACTCCTGCGTTGTCTTTTCCCGCTTTGGCGTTGAAATCTCCCATTACAATTAAAAGATCGTGTTTTGGTATTTTGTTTATAAGTTGTTGTAGTTGGTTGTAAAAATTGTCCTTAACTTCATCATCAGCTTCGTTAGTAGGCGTGTTTTGATCGTGTTTTGGTATTTTGTTTATAAGTTGTTGTAGTTGGTTATAAAAATTGTCCTTAACTTCATCATCAGCTTCGTTAGTAGGCGTGTTTTGATCGTGTTTTGGTATTTTGTTTATAAGTTGTTGTAGTTGGTTATAAAAATTGTCCTTCATCATCAGCTTCGTTAGTAGGCGTGTTTTGATCGTGTTTTGGTATTTTGTTTATAAGTTGTTGTAGTTGGTTATAAAAATTGTCCTTAACTTCATCATCAGCTTCGTTAGTAGGCGTGTTTTGATCGTGTTTTGGTATTTTGTTTATAAGTTGTTGTAGTTGGTTATAAAAATTGTCCTTAACTTCATCATCAGCTTCGTTAGTAGGCGTGTTTTGATCGTGTTTTGGTATTTTGTTTATAAGTTGTTGTAGTTGGTTATAAAAATTGTCCTTAACTTCATCATCAGCTTCGTTAGTAGGCGTGTTTTGATCGTGTTTTGGTATTTTGTTTATAAGTTGTTGTAGTTGGTTATAAAAATTGTCCTTAACTTCATCATCAGCTTCGTATGTAGGCGCATAACATTGAACAATTGAAAGTCTTCCATGTTTTGTTTTGTAGCGTGTTCGTATCAGACGGCTGTTTACCGGTTCCCATTCTAATAAACTTCTTGCAGCTATGTCTGTCATCATTATGTCTACTCCTTCGCGGTGATTTCCATCTTCCCTTCCAGAAGAAAACTATTATTTTATTATCAACAGATTTCCTACCTGTTCCAAGCCAGCGCATTTCGCTTAATCCTAAAATATCTAGATCGTATCTATCCATCTCGCTCGCGACCTGTGCTTGTTTCGTCGACGCGGCCATTGTCCGTCCCGTACATTCCAGAATCCTATTTTTGTTGTTGTTTTAGGGCCGAAAAAACTATCACTATTATCTACTGCTAATTTACACATTCTGTATCAGGTCTACGTTTCATTAACAACATCGTTTTTACGATAGCGGCTTGTTAAACCTCTGATCAACGGTTCTATACCAAGTCGGAGAAAAAGCCATTAGCTCATGAAAGCTGCTCCATTTATTGCTTCCTGCTGTAGAAAATTAGGGCGTAAAGACATAAACAATACGTCAAGAGGCATACAAATGGGAAGCTGCTGTAAAGCTGATTATAAGATTGAAGATAAGAAAATAAGAAAGAAAAGGAATATGATTACAGCTTTTTAAGTAGGTGAAGAACAAAACAGAATGATATTGCAGCTCAGTAGGCCTTGAGCCGAAACAATGGACACAACACAAAGATACAGATATATGGGTTTAGAAAGCTTGAAAGTTGTGTAGTAAGGTCTTGGTTAGCTTTGGATTGTAGTCCCTGCTAGCCAATACTGAAACTAATTTTTGCAACAAAATAAGCTAGCTTCTGCTTTCTAGGAGGTCCTGTACATAGCCATAGAGACAAAATAGAAATGTCCCATAATGCAGGGCAGTTTTTCTGCCTGTATCAGCACCTTTGTGTCCCTCCGTTCTCTCAGTGCTGGTATCCTCCACAATTTTTCTACCTGTATCAGCACCTTTGTGTCCCTCCGTTCTCTCAGTGCTGGTATCCTCCACAATTTCTCTGCCTGTATCAGCACCTTTGTGTCCCTCCGTTCTCTCAGTGCTGGTATCCTCCACAATTTTTCTGCCTGTATCAGCACCTTTGTGTCCCTCCGTTCTCTCAGTGCTGGTATCCTCCACAATTTTTCTGCCGGTATCAGCACCTTTGTGTACCTCCGTTCTCTCAGTGCTGGTATCCTCCACAATTTTTCTGCCTGTATCAGCACCTTTGTGTCCCTCCGTTCTCTCAGTGCTGGTATCCTCCACAATTTTTCTGCCTGTATCAGCACCTTTGTGTCCCTCCGTTCTCTCAGTGCTGGTATCCTCCACAGTTTTTCTGCCTGTATCAGCACCTTTGTGTCCCTCCGTTCTCTCAGTGCTGGTATCCTCCACAATTTTTCTATCTGTGCTGGTATCTTCCACAATTTTTCTGCCTGTATCAGCACCTTTGTGTCCCTCCGTTCTCTCAGTGCTGGTATCCTTCACAGTTTCTCCATCTCCAATATTGATGTTGATTTCATTGCTCCTGTGATGACCCTAAATTCCTGGTTTTGTACTTTATCCAGCTCTTGCAGTTTGGTGTTTGATGCTGAGCACCATGCAGATGATCCATATTCTAGCTAACTCCTGATGTGTCATTGTCTGCATATATTGAGCCTTATGTCATAACCTTCAACTTCATTCTGCTCTCCATCTCCAACATCTGCAGACTGGCTAGCATGTTCTTCATAAAAGTTTGTAAACAAAAATGAACTATTAGTTCAGATTCAGATGTTGATGTTGCCAGTTTCCTGGTTCCTTGATGATAACTACATGGATGGCAGTGTGCTGACGTTCTTACAGCTCATCAGTAGTATAAGACCAAACATACAACACCTTTGTTCTTGTTTACCAGATCTTCTTATCTTGTTCTTTTACTTTACAGTCATACAGCCAGATGTCAGGAAAATGACATTGATTGAAGAACACAACATTGCATCTGTCATCTAATGTTTTAATATTTTATTTTTTTATATTCTAGCTCAGACACCAACTAATTCTAATTTTTAGTGCAGTGCAACATTTTTATTTTGTGTTGATAGAAGGGTTAGATCAATCCTCAATGATTTCTTGTGGATAGTGAACCAACCATTATAACTGTAGATGATGAAGCTTTGTTTCCTCATTGTTACAGTGAAAAGGAATGACTTTTTTGATGAGCAGACCATGGCAGTGATCAAACATGAGCTAGTGTCACTGGCAAACAAGACAGAGCTCGACCTCACTGGCAATGCTCTACACACCACATTCCATGGACTGGTATGTATTTGTCGTTTCTAGCTGCCATTTTACACACATAAAATAACCCCTTCAGCCATTGTGGAGTATGGGTGATATGGGATAACAGTAGTTGAATCCTCACTAAATATATGTTGGGGATAACAGTAGCTGAATCCTTACCAATAACAGTAGCTGGATCTGTAGCACAACATCAGCTTGTTGAGTGATAGCACAGGAACAACTCTAAGTTCAAGTAGTGAATAGCTTGATGAGCGATAGCACAGGAATGACTGTTCCATTAGTTCAAGTAGTGAATAGCTTGATGAGCGATAGCACAGGAATGACTGTTCCATTAGTTCAAGTAGTGAATAGCTTGATGAGCGATAGCACAGGAATGACTGTTCCATTAGTTCAAGTAGTGAATAGCTTGATGAGCGATAGCACAGGAATGACTGTTCCATTAGTTCAAGTAGTGAATAGCTTGATGAGCAATAGCACAGGAATGACTGTTCCATTAGTTCAAGTAGTGAATAGCTTGATGAGCGATAGCACAGGAATGACTGTTCCATTAGTTCAAGTAGTGAATAGCTTGTTGAGCGATAGCACAGGAATGACTGTTCCATTAGTTCAAGTAGTGAATAGCTTGTTGAGCGATAGCACAGGAATGACTGTTCCATTAGTTCAAGTAGTGAATAGCTTGTTGAGTGATAGCACAGGAATGACTGTTCCATTAGTTCAAGTAGTGAATAGCTTGTTGAGTGATAGCACAGGAATGACTGTTCCATTAGTTCAAGTAGTGAATAGCTTGTTGAGTGATAGCACAGGAATGACTGTTCCATTAGTTCAAGTAGTGAATAGCTTGTTGAGTGATAGCACAGGAATGACTGTTCCATTAGTTCAAGTAGTGAATAGCTTGTTGAGTGATAGCACAGGAATGACTGTTCCATTAGTTCAAGTAGTGAATAGCTTGTTGAGTGATAGCACAGGAATGACTGTTCCATTAGTTCAAGTAGTGAATAGCTTGTTGAGCGATAGCACAGGAATGACTGTTCCATTAGTTCAAGTAGTGAATAGCTTGTTGAGTGATAGCACAGGAATGACTGTTCCATTAGTTCAAGTAGTGAATAGCTTGTTGAGCGATAGCACAGGAATGACTGTTCCATTAGTTCAAGTAGTGAATAGCTTGTTGAGTGATAGCACAAGAACGACACAAAGCCATTAGCTCATGAAAGCTGGTTGCACTTTCTCCATTTATTGCTTCCTGTTGTAGAAAATTAGGGTGTAAAGACATAAACAATACGTTAAGTGGCATACAAATGGGAAGCTGCTGTAAAGCTGATAATAAGATTGAAGATAATAAAAAAAGAAAGAAAAGGAATATGATGACAGCTTTAAGTAGGTAAAGAACAAAACAGAATGATATTGCAACTCAGTAGGCCTTGAGCCAAAACAATGGACACAACACAAAGATACAGATATATGGGTTTAGAAAGCTTGAAAGTAGTGTAGTGAGGTCTTGGTTAGCTTTGGATTGTAGTCCCTGCTAGCCAATCCTGAAACTAATTTTTGCAACAAAATAAGCTAGCTTCTGCTTTCTAGAAGGTCCTGTACATAGCCATAGAGACAAAATAGTAACTTTAGTATCATTTTAAGTTGCCATGCATTAATATATTAGCAAAGACTTGGGTAGACATATCATGATTGATTGTTTGTATTCTTTCTTTAGCTGATTCTGTTTCTGTCAATGTTACCTGTGACATTGACATGCATGCTTGACTCAGTGACTACAGATTTGTGGTAGAGTGCATGAATTCAAAGTTTGTGTTCGTCCACAGATAGCGGGCAGGAGGTTGACTAAGACTGGCTGCAGGCAAGCACTCATGGAGTTTACACCCAGTGATGTGTGAGTCTTTTCTCTTTGTTTGTTTGTTTTCTTCATGTGTGGGTTTATTTTGTGATTTTGATTCATTGATATGTTAGTACTTCAAGATTGCGATATGTTGGTACTAAAAGATTATGATATGTTAGTACTAAAAGATTGTGATATGTTAGTGCTAAAAGATTATGATATGTTAGTACTAAAAGATTGTGATATGTTAGTACATCAAGATTTTGATATGTTAGTACTAAAAGATTGTGATATATTAGTACATCAAGATTGTGATATGTTAGTACTTCAAGATTGTGATATGTTAGTACTTCAAGATTGTGATATGTTAGTACTAAAAGATTGTGATATGTTAGTACTAAAAGATTGTGATATGTTAGTACTAAAAGATTGTGATATGTTAGTACTAAAAGATTGTGATATGTTAGTACATCAAGATTATGATATGTTAGTACATCAAGAATGTGATATGTTAGTACATCAAGGTTGTGATATGTTAGTACTTCAAGATTGTGATATGTTAGTATATCAAGATTGTGATATGTTAGTACTTAAAGATTGTGATATGTTAGTACATCAATATTGTGATATGTTAGTACTTCAAGACTGTAATATGTTAGTACTTCAAGATTGTGATATGTTAGTACTTCAAGATTGTGATGTGTTAGTACTTCAAGATTGTGATATGTTAGTACTTCAAGATTGTGATGTGTTAGTACTTCAAGATTGTGATATGTTAGTACTTCAAGATTGTGATATGTTAGTATATCAAGATTGTGATATGTTAGTACATCAAGATTGTGATATGTTAGTACATCAAGATTGTGATATGTTAGTACATCAAGACTGTGATATGTTAGTACATCAAGATTGTGATATGTTAGTACTTCAAGATTGTGATATGTTAGTACTTCAAGACTGTGATGTGTTAGTACTTCAAGATTGTGATATGTTAGTACTTCAAGATTGTGATGTGTTAGTTGCTTCAAGATTTTGATGTATTAGTACTTCAAGACTGTGATGTGTTAGTACTTCAAGATTTTAGAATTTTTATAAACTTAGAACTTTCGACTCAAACGAATTATCCACCCTAAATTGTGCATGTGAAAGCTGGAGCCCTATATGATGTCTAGCAGCACAGGAAAGATGAAGAATCAAAGGGATTACAATAAAAGTAAACCTTTTAAAAAAAAATAATTTAAGAATTCTAGTTGATCCTGTGATGGTTTGTTTATGAAAGCCATTGTTAACCACAATTTGTCTTAGTGCACATAATTTACCCCTTTCTATTCGCCTACTTCAGGAAATATCAGTGTACAAGTCTAAACCAGTATGCCTGATTGTCTTTTGTCCATTCCTCAGACTCGAGAATAAGTGGAGCTCGGAAGATGATATTCTTCAGATGTCCAAGATATCTGTCCTACTTTCAGGTCTTCCAAATGACACAATCACCAACCTTCATGACAGTTTCTACAGACCACACCGATTTCGCAAGCATCGCCGAAAATGATATAATCTAGAACTTTTACAAAGTTTGT
The DNA here is from genome assembly GCA_032433765.1 of Megaustenia siamemsis. Lineage (NCBI taxonomy): Eukaryota > Metazoa > Mollusca > Gastropoda > Stylommatophora > Ariophantidae > Megaustenia > Megaustenia siamemsis. Next base: position 96,529,138 of record JAVIAB010000047.1, on the reverse strand, counting down.
GTTTTGACGTGTGAGAAGTGGCAGCAAACTTGAGCTTATCACCATGATCATCATTACCATCATTATCACGTGGCACTGGCTCAGGGCTAGTCCGTGGCACATATGTTGTGAGACTTTCAAAGCTGAACCGATTTATTTGATGTTTATTGAAAGCTGAGGGTGTTGTGATTTTGCTGAATGCAACTGCTACAAGAAAAGCACATTCTGTTTTGGTGATGCGACTGAAATGCATGTAGCCTTCATGGGAGCTTGCTCCGTCTGTACAGATGCATGATTTTTTTGAGTGTCACTTGTGATCTTGAAGAGTTCCAGATCTATAGATATTTTATGCATACTATAATTTCTATTTTTTTCCCCTGTTCTTAAAAGTTTCACTTGCTGCTGTTCATTTTTTTCTAACCCTTTACAATTGAGCTTTAAGTGAGCCAGAGCTTTGCAACCATTGCATGAAAATATGTTGTTGTATGTTGAGTGTGATAGAGCAAGGCAGTGGATATGTTGTTGTATGTTGAGTGTGATAGAGCAAGGCAGTGGATATGTTGTTGTATGTTGAGTGTGTGATAGAGCAAAACAGTGGATATGTTGTTGTATGTTGAGTGTGTGATAGAGCAAGGCAGTGGGTATGTTGTATGTTGAGTGTGATAGAGCAAGGCAGTGGATATGTTGTTGTATGTTGAGCATGTGATTGAGCAAGGCAGTGGATATGTTGTTGTATGTTGAGTGTGTGATTGAGCAAGGCAGTGGATATGTTGTTGTATGTTGAGTGTGTGATAGAGCAAGGCAGTGGATATGTTGTTGTATGTTGAGCATGTGATTGAGCAAGGCACTGGATATGTTGTTGTATGTTGAGTGTGTGATAGAGCAAGGCAGTGGGTATGTTGTATGTTGAGTGTGATAGAGCAAGGCAGTGGATATGTTGTTGTATGTTGAGCATGTGATTGAGCAAGGCAGTGGATATACTCTTGTATGTTGAGTGTGTGATTGAGCAAGACAGTGGATATATTGTTGTATGTTGAGTGTGTGATTGAGCAAGACAGTGGATATGTTGTTGTATGTTGAGTGTGTGATTGAGCAAGGCAGTGGATATGTTGTTGTATGTTGAGTGTGTGATAGAGCAAGGCAGTGGATATGTTGTTGTATGTTGAGTGTGTGATTGAGCAAGGCAGTGGATATATTTGTTTAGATGTCTAAAACATAAATCTCACTTGCAGCAGGATAAAGTAAAATGTTATTATCAAATTAAGTTTTATGTCTATGACTTCCCACTTGTTGCTGTTTTTTTCTCTCTCTAGTTGAGTGTGTGTGAATGCGTTTATCTCTGCCACATGTTTTGTTCTCTCTCTAGTTGAGTGTGTGTGAATGCATTTATCTCTGCCACATGTTTTGACCCCTTGGTTGTATTTTATTTTCTGCATAAGTTCATGTTTCCTGAGTTTGATATCATTTTTTTCTCATTTAATTTGAGACTACCTCTGTATGACTGCCACAAAGTGTTCGCCTCAGCGCATGACTGCCTTGAAGCGTTGAATGAATATATGATCATTGTTGATAGTCATTGTGTGCCACAGTCTTGTTTGTTGATCTCTGTCCAGCTTTCACAATGTCACTAGCTGGAGCTGTAGTTAAGATTAACAATATATGTATCATTTCTTTATACAAAATGACATTGTTGAGGCCATCTGTGTTGATCTGATACCAGTCATGATAATGCACCAATGTCTCTGTGCTCAATGTCTGCTGCTCTTTAACCTTCAATTACGATACCTATCTGTGACTTGTATGTTTACGATATCATAGTAAAAATTACTACCACTTAACTGTAACATTAGGTGTTCTAAATATTTTATTTTCTCTTTACTTTTGACATACAGACGTGTGTGAAACACAGGAACTTGGAATCGCTTAGTAGATATGACATATATATTTATAATTATTACGTTTGAAAGAAATTTTCACTCACATATGAACTGAATTAGTCAAGATTCAATAATAAAAATATATTGCATGAGTTGGATTATCATACCTTGTGTAGGTGACTGGGGTTCCATAAAACATGCTATATGGCTTGTACACATCGCTGAAATGTCCAGGTTCTATAAAAGATGCTGTATGGCTTGTACACCAAACTGAAATGTCCAGGTTCTATAAAAGGTGCTGTATGGCTTGTACACATGGCTGAAATGTCCAGGTTCTATAAAAGATGTATGGCTTGTGCACCAAACTCAAATGTCCAGATTCTATAAAAGATGCTGTATGGCTTGTACACATGGTTGAAATGTCCAGGTTCTGTAAAAGGTGCTGTATGGCTTGTACACCAAACTGAAATGTCCAGGTTCTATAAAAGGTGCTGTATGGCTTGTACACATGGCTGAAATGTCCAGGTTCTATAAAAGATGTATGGCTTGTGCACCAAACTCAAATGTCCAGATTCTATAAAAGATGCTGTATGGCTTGTACACATGGTTGAAATGTCCAGGTTCTGTAAAAGGTGCTGTATGGCTTGTACACCAAACTGAAATGTCCAGGTTCTATAAAAGATTCTGTATGGCTTGTACACATGGCTGAAATGTCCAGGTTCTATAAAAGATTCTGTATGGCTTGTACACCAAACTCAAATGTCCAGGTTCTATAAAAGATGTTGTATGGCTTGTACACCAAACTCAAATGTTCAGGTTCTATAAAAGATGTTGTATGGCTTGTACACCAAACTCAAATGTCCAGGTTCTATAAAAGATGCTGTATGGCTTGTACACATGGCTGAAATGTCCAGGTTCTTTAAAAGATACTTTATGGTTTGTACACATGGTTGAAATGTTCAGTTTCTATATGTTGTATGGAACATAATTTGTTGTACACAAGACTGGGGTGTCCAGGCTCAATGAAAAATGCTGTTTGGAACATAATTTTTTGTACCTGTGACTGAAATTCTGTGAAGAGCGTTTTATTGAACTTCATTTATTTGCCAAACCAAAAAAAGAGCACTGCTTTGTGTGTCGTATATGGAGCCTATGCGACTGTTTGCCACTACACTCTAAGATTTCTCATGAAGCATTCATTGAGAGAACTAATGTTAATTGATGTAGTAGACATATGGCATTTGTGCCTACTGTTGGCCTGAACTGCCTTCCATTCTTGGAGAGCCACATAATTTGCATTAAATTTGTTACCAGTTAAGACAAGCAGCAGTGTATTTATTATATTGCTAATCTGATCATGTTTCATATGGCACCGCCATCCACGGAAGTCGCAATCAGCGTAGCTTTCATATTGAAGGTCACAACCTGGAAATTATCTTGTATTGTTTGTCTGATGTCTAAACTAGGTCATTTTGTAGTGTCTGATGTCTAAACTAGGTCATTTTGTAGTGTCTGATGTCTAAACTAGGTTATTTTATAGTGTCTGATGTCTAAACTGGGTTATTTTGTAGTGTCTGATGTCTGCAGTAGATCTTGACTTACTGTAGTGTCATGTATAAAATATGTCTCCACTTATTGTAATATTTGATGTCTAAAGTAGGTAATATTGTAATGCCTAAACTGTCTTTTTATAGTGTCTGATGTCTAAACTAGGTCTTATTGTAGTATCTGTCTAAAGTGGGTCTTATAGTGTCTTGTGTCCAATCAGTCATTCAAAGTTCTTTAGACCCCATTATGTAAGCTTGTGCCACAAACAAGGTCTCTCCTTCCCTGTGCTTCTACATTTCCTCTATTTCCTTTAGGTTAATGCCAATGTCCTTGAGAGCTTCCATGACTTCTCTTCGCCATTTAATCCTGGGCCTTCCTAGATTTCTTTGTGTGTGCCAGTTCATTACATTTTTTATTCATAACCTGTTGTTCTTTCAATGTTTGTTATGTTCTTTTCCAGTTATTTTTATTCTGATCTTGTCACATAATGATGCTCTGACATATGTTTATAAATGTATGTCTAATTATTTTAGTGTATTGTATATCTAGGTCATCTTGTGTCTGATGTCTAGATTAGGTCATAATGTGTCACGTATGTCTGATCTCTATAGTAAATCACATTGTATTGTCTGATATCAAAACTAGATAAAATTTGAACATATGTTGTACATGTGACTGAAATGTCCCTATTCTGCGAAGAGTGTTATATAGAACTATAAGATTTATATCTATCTGCTGGCTTTCCATTCAATTTCCCTAAAAGGACTCAGATATTGGGTAAAAGCCTTTTACTGTTCTTGCTCTTTCTGCATTCAAGATGATATCTACTCCTCTTAGGTGTTCAGTACCTAAGGAAAAATAAAAAAATAAAAAAAAAATGGTATGTAAGAAGCTTTACGTGACAAGTGGACGACACAGACTAAACAACGTTTTGGCTCAATAGGCCTTCATCAGGAACAAACAATAAAAACACACACACAAAACTGATAACGAAACAACCAAAACAAAAACAATCGAAATGTGTTAAAGAAAACAACAACAATAAATAAAACTATCCTGTGAAATCCAAAATAAAATCGTAACCAAGTGCGGCTGTCGTGAACGTCAAAAATCGTGCCAAAAAGTGCGTAAATGTAAACAGAACCAGAGGAGTTAACACAGGGGTCAGTGTGCAAACACAAAGGAGAAAGAATCGAATAGTAGACTGACAGGTGTAAAAAGACGCTAAGAGTGAGATGTCTGATAGTGGGGTACAGTAAAAATAAATGAGGGGTAAGAAGCACAGAAAAAAATTATAGAGGAGAAAACCGAAGTGTCTCATAAGGGACTAGAGGAGAAGAACTATAAAAAGCATGGCATAGTAAGTAGACCAAAGAACCCAAATATGTGTAGTAGAGAAGGCTATGCAAAAGGGAAGGAGCAAGCAAAAAGAAACTATGCGTATGAGTGTGATACATTCATACCTCTCGGGATCAGCGAACCATACTGGACTATAAGGCGATTTTCCAAAGTATAGCGGCTGCGGTCGCCAGAGTGACAAAGGACACACATTTTTTTATTTTTATTTATTTATTTTTTTTTTCCTTATATTCAGCTTTACTGCAGCTTCGCATTTTTATGCCTTAACCCTTTACGTGTTCAGTACCTCCAGGATAGATTATTTTATGTTTATCAGAATATATCTCCCCTGATCCAGTGTATCTCATTTCTCAAAGTCCCAGTAAATGTGAACCCATTCTTTTCATTTCCTGTTTGATGTTTTCCAGTTGACCTATCTTTACAATCTGTTTTATCTTTATTTTGTTTACAGTAGCTTGATGGCGATCGGGTGATTACAGAACAGTGAAAGGCTTTTACCCAATATCTGACAGAGTCCTTTTAGTGAGATTGAATGGAAAGCCAATAGACATAAATCTTATACAAGTTTATGCACCAACAGCAGACAGTCTAGAGGAAACAATTAAAACATTTTATGACGAGTTAAATAAAGCACTTCGTGAATGCAAACCACATGAAAACACCATAGTTCTAGGGGATCATAATGCAAAAGTGGGAAAGGAAAGAGTTGAGGAAGTAGTTGGTCATTATGGCTTAGGTGAGAGGAATGAAAGAGGTGACAAACTTATTGACTGGACAAGAACAAACAACATGCTGGTAGGAAACACCTGGTTTAAGCAACATCCAAGACGTCTGTGGACATGGAAAAGCCCAGGAGACAATGCACGTAATCAAATTGATTACATAATTATAAGCAATAGATTTAGAAACAGTCTGGTGTGTGTGAAAACTAGACCAGGGGCAGATTGTAATAGTGATCATGTACCAGTTGTGGGAAAGATTAGAGTAAAATTAAAAGCAACAAAACGACCCTCAGTTAACATCAAATTAAATTTATATTTACTCAAATCAGACAAGAAGTTGCAAGACAAATATAAAATCACAATTCAGAACCGGTACAATGTAATAGAGAAGATACAAAGCATTGATGAACATTGGGAAATGCTAAATGAATCAATGCAACAAACATCAAAAGAATTCATACCACCAGTGAGGACAAATTCAAGAAAGAAATGGATGACAGATGACATTTTACAGCTAATGGATACAAGAAGAAGAAATAAAGATGAGTATAAGAGATTAAATAAAGAAATTGTGTTAAAATGCAATGAAGCAATAGAAACATGGCTATAAGAGAGATGCAAAGAGATTCTCTCTCTCTCTCTCTCTCTCTCTCTCTCTCTCTCTCTCTCTCTCTCTGCGATCAAGACTCAATCAGAGTAGGATTCCACACTCTCTCATGAAGTCAGCTGTCTGTTTAAGTGATTTGATTGCCCCATATAGCTTCTCTTCCAGGGAGGTGGGTGTGGATTACATTGCTCTTCTCAGGTCTGTGTACTGGGGGCAATCCTGTAGAACATGTTTTGTAGTCATATTGTCCAGTGTACAGTGGCATAGGCTGGTTGTACCTATTTTGAATTTGGTGAACATGTGATTTCTCATTCTATTGTGCCAGTGCAAAGAGATTGAAATGCAACAAAAAGGAGATGCCAAAGCTATATACAAACAAATTGAAGAATTAACAGGAAGAAAAACGCAATCAAAAACTGGATGTTTAAGATCAAAGGAAGGAGAACTGTTGATTGAACAAGAAAGCATATTGGAACGATGGACAGAATACATTAAAGATCTTTATAATGATGAACGAATAGAAGTAAATATTAAGGATAATGGAGAAGGACCAGAAATACTCAAAGAAGAAGTGGCAGACGCTTTGCACAATATGAAAGCAGGAAAAGCTCCTGGACCAGATAATATAACTAAAGAAGAGATTGAAGCCATGGGTGATTTGGAATAGAAATAATAACAAAAATATTGAATGATATCTACAACAGCGGATATATACCAGACGACATGCTCAAATTAATATTCATAGCCCTACCAAAGAAAGCTGGTGCGATCGAATGCGATGATCTTGTCACAATAACATCACATGACTAAGATATTACTAAGAATCATCATGCAAAGAGTGCGAAACAAAATCAGTCCAGAAATTAGTGATGAACAGTGTTAGAGATAAAGTAACAAGCATATACATCATAAGATCTTTAGTAGAAAGAGTCATAGAGGTGAAAACAGATCTGTACCTATGTTTCATAGATTATACCAAAGCATTTGACAAAGTAAAGCACCAAGAAATAATCAAAATTTTAGAAAGCATAAATATAGACAGCAAAGATCTAAGAATAATAAAGAACATGTACTAGCAACAAACAGCAGCCATAAGAACTGGATACCAATTGGGAATGTTTCAACAAATAAAACAGGGTGTTAGGCAAGGTTGTGTGTGACACCAGATTTGTTTAATATTTATAGTAAGATTATTTTAAGATCCATAAGGGTCAAGCCTGGAACAACAATCGGTGGTCATAATATAAATAATCTAAGGTTTGCTGATGATACAGTCTTAATCGCTAAGAGTGAAAATGAGTTACAAGAAATGTTAGACATTATAGTGAAAGAAAGCAAAAATAAAGGACTCAGCCTTATTAGCAGAAAGACAGAAGTAATGGTAACAACAAAGAAAAAGACATCGCCTCAGTGTGAAATAAAGACAAGTGGAACAATATTAAAACAGGTAAATGAATTTAAATATTTGGGAACTTTGTTAACCTCAGACGGAAGATGTACAAAAGAGGTGAGATGCAGAATGGCTCAGGCAAAAGCAGCTTTCCAAAAAAATGAGGAACATACTATGCAATCCATTTTTGACAATAGAAACAATAAAAAAAGTTCTTAAATGTTATGTAGAGCCAGTCTTAACATATGGATGCGAATCATGGACAATAGGACAACAGACAAGAACATCACTGGAGTCTGTAGAAATGTGGTTTTACAGAAGAATGTTGAGAGTACCATGTACAGCTAAGAAGAGTAATGAAAACGTTCTGAAAGTAGCCAAAGCAAAAAGAGCTAATTTCAAATATTAGGAAGAAACAATCATCATTTTTTGGCCATTTAATAAGAAGGGATCAGCTGGAATATATTGTAACAACTGGGAAAATTGAGGTACGAAGAGAAGGAGGGGAGAAAAGATAACAGACAGCTTAAGAGAATGGCTTGACAGAAGGTCAACAACAGAAATGATAAATAACTGTCGTGATCATCTACGCCAGCAGGCCCGGCACTTGACTTAGTTATATAGAACATCATTTATTTGCCAAACCTAAAGATAGTGTCTGATGTTGAAACTAGTTAATTTTGTAGTGTCTTGTGTGTCTTTTTTGAGGGTTCCCTGGATGTCTTAAAAAGACCATCATTCTCCAAGAGGCTAACACAAAAAGGGAGCTCCTTTAAAAACAGAAAGAAACATTTTTCAGGCACATCATGAGAAGAGGAACATTGGAATACTCAGTTACAACTGGCAAAATACAGGGAGAGAAAGATTGTGGACAATATAGAGAGAAGATACTAGATAGCTTGGTGTCAGGGCATGGAAAACTGTCAACAACAGAGTTAATACAATGCTCTGTGGATAGAGAATTGTGGAAGGAGAGGATCATCTACACCAACCAGTATGGCACATGATGATTATGACTTTCTTTTGTGTTTCTTGTCTGAAGTATTCTTGGTTCTTGGTTATGGAAGGCCCCTGTACCACTGCAAACGAATTAAAATCCATAATTGCTCAACCGCCCGTGCCAGTGGAATCATCCCAATTACTATCTCATCTCCCAAACAAAGAAAGGTAGCTGTAGTCCCCATCATAGCAGTCTCAGCACACGTCAAAAGACATAAGGCGAAACCACACAGAAAGTGAACACAGCCATCTATCTGTTTTCCATCATACGATATCATCATTCATCGTAAGCAATCGAAACACGATAAAAACAGATAAACACACAGCTTACAGTGTGCACAAAGCACTTAACTCAGTAGTTCCTGCAACAGGCCGGACTTGGAACTGTTTCTTGTCTGAAGTTTGTCCCATGTTAGTGTCCTGTATATATAAAGCAAGTCATGTAAGAGTGTTCTCTATGCTACAGTGTTTTATATGTCTGCTATATGTCATACTTTAGTATCTTGTGTCTTATATTCTGATTGTCTAAAGTTGGTCATATTGAGTAATTGAGTTATTTACGGGTCATCATCATTGCACTCCCAACATGTCCATAGGTGCTCAGATCCCCCTCCTCAGCAAGTCTCGCTGTATCCATAGTTGGTCATGAAGTTTGGCCATATTTTGTTTCTAATGCTGTATCCATAATTAGATCATATTACAGTGTGCCGCCCTGTGTGACTGAATTAAAATAGATCAGGATGTGGTGTCTGTATATTTTATGTTAAAAGTAGGTCACAGTCTCCGGTATATGTGATATATACGTTAAATGTAAATTGTGTGGTATCAGCTACCATAGTTAGCACACTTCTCGCCTCTCATAGACTATCCAGACTCATTAACCAGTTATTAATTTAATTAAAATACCATGTTTTTGAAATATACAAATTATTGTCTGAAGTCAGTGTGTCCACATTTTGTTGACATTTTTGTACAAAGTTTCATTGATCTTGTATGTCATATAAGCATGAGTTATATATATCATTTGATAACTACGAGTATTTTGAATTGTTTCTAAAAATCTACATTATTAGAACAAAAAAAATCATTAATTAATTTTTTAGAACTCTTTAATGTACTCTTTTAGTGCTCCTTTTAAATAATTAATTAATAAAACAAATGATATTTGTTATTGTACTGTACAGCCAATGAGCACCTTTTTTTATCCTTTACAGCTAGTAAAGAGAAGGCAGAAATGCTCATCCAGAAATTATCTTCTTTAATTATTGTTTCGTTTTACTTGAATTCAGCATTTTTGTATTTCGTTTTTATGTTTTCTTCATTTTTTCTTATGTATGTCTCTCTCTCTCTCTCTCTCTCTCTCTCTCTCTCTCTCTCTCTCTCTCTCTCTGTTTGTGTGTGTGTGTGTGTGTACATGCATGTACACGTGTATTAAAATGCATATTTCTATCGTCATGACTAGGGCTTGGATTTTTCTGACATGTATTTTTGAAATCCATGTTAATTCCTACATTTTTCTTGCCTTTTCCAAGTAAATTTCAACATGTTTCTTCCATTTTTTAACACCCTGATCAATTTTTGTTGGTCACATACAAGCATATTTTGACCATAACTTAGACTTAGTTCGTATTTTGACCAAATTGTTGGCATAAATGCATACTTTAGCTTATATTTGTGGATACATTAAGTACAATAGAACTTTCAGATGACCCTTTCTTATATGGACACAAGTTGGCTTTGTAATGTTATTGCTAAGAAACTTGTAAACTTGTCTGAATAAATACATCCATGTCTATGACTTAGACAACTTCATTAAAAATAAATATCTAGATGGAAAATTATAAACCACATTTAATTGATTTACCTTATGTTGGGAGAAATGTTTGAAGTTCAGATTTAAAAGATGATGAATCTGATCTCTCAGCAAGTGACCTGATGTTATTTTAATTTCCACCCGTGACAACTTGTATTGCAGAGCAAAGTTTTTCAAAGTGCAAAACAGTTCTCAGTGATAATAGGCATTCTATCAAATTAGAAAATGCATGTTGTTGTCAGCTGCAGTTGTATAAATGATGCAACTCCAATGTGATAAATGATGCCAACTCCAGTGTGATAAAGTCAAATGTTATCGAGACAACTGGACATCATCACAATGTCCATCAACATGGGCATCCTGTGACAGTTTGATCAGTATCTTTACACATCTATTGTCTATGATTCTAAAAATTGATAATTTAATGTCATTTTTAATAGCAAATGAGTAATTAATTTAAGTCATATTTTTCGTTTTTTAGATCATAAATACAAGCATATTCCAATAATTTTAGAGGATATTTGACATTTTTAGATCATAAATACAAGCATATTCCAATAATTTTAGAGGATATTTGACATTTTTAGATCATAAATACAAGCATATTCCAATAATTTTAGAGGATATTTGACATTTTTAGATCATAAATACAAGCATATTCCAATAATTTTAGAGGATATTTGACATTTTTAGATCATAGATACAAGCATATTCCAATAATTTTAGAGGATATTTGACATTTTTAGATCATAAAAATCCAAGCCGTAGTCATCCCTTCTCACTTTGTGCTGAATGTGAACAAAAGAGTCTTTATATGTACTGTGGTATGTTGTATTAAAAAATGAGGACAGTGAAAATTCCCAGCGTATTGTTATGACATAAAATACATTTAGTAGTCAAAGCCATATGCAGGATTGTCAAGTCTAAAGTTGTTTCAGAATGAGACAGTGGAAGTGGTATGCTCATTAGGATTGAGTCAGAGAGTAAAAACAGATGGATGTGTATTATGGAGTTTGAGGATCGAGGTTTCTCACCTTTACGTAATGAGTCATGTTGCATTGTGGTTAATACCTTGCAGTCCAGTTTTCAGGATTAATTGTTCTCCTTGACCTTTCAGCGGAGGCAGCAGTTTTTGTTGTTGTCAGTTGTCTATTAACAATTGTTTCTTGTCTGGCGTTTGTATCAAGTTGCTCCTACTTGGGTTTTCTTCTTCCTCTGCGACCATGGCTCATTCATATTAGGACTCCGGACTCTCTTATGAAGGCAGTGAATCATTTCATAGTAAGAGGTATATTTACAGCACTCTGAAAAAATGACGAATAATCAACAGAAAAAAAACAAAGAACAATATATGGACCGAAGCAGGATTGAACCAGTACTCCTTGGCACAGCTCCTTGCCACGAGAAGCCAAACGCTACAGGACACTGCCAACTCATCTAACTAAATAATATTCATTTATTATCATTTGTCTCCCTTATGAAGTCGGCTGTCTGTTTCAATGATTCAATTACCCCGTAGAGTCTCTCTTCCAGAGAGGTGGGTATGGGGCACATTGTTCTCCTCAGACCTGTGTAATGAGGACAATCCTGTAAAACGTGTTTTGCTGTCATCTTATCCAGGGTACAGTGACATTGGGTGGTAGTTCCTATTTGCCTGGGGTTTGTATCTAGTTGTTCCTACTCGCATGGTTCTTCTGCTCTACATAACATACATCAGGGTGTGACATAAAAACAGAATAATAAAACTGGCTGCAGAATTCAGGAGAACAATGTATCCCACACCCATTGCCTTGCATGAGAAATTGAAACAAAGCGCAGACTTCATAAGAAAATCCAGAAACTCATTCAGAATGTATGACTCTTGATCATAGAAAAGAAAAATGAGCAGTACAATTCTAGAGGTCTGTGGATGTGAATCAGACCTTCTTGTCTATTGTCTGTGAGTCTGACCTACTTGTCTGTGGATGTGAGTCTGACCTACTTGTCTATTGTCTGTGAGTCTGACCTACTTGTCTTTGTCTGTGGATGTGAGCTTCTATGACCTATTTGTCTATTGTCTGTGGATGTGAGCTTCTGTGACCTATTTTGTCTGGATGTGAGCTTCTATGACCTATTGTCTGTGGATGTGAGTGTGACCTACTTGTCTATTGTCAGTGTATGTGAGCTTCTATGACCTACTTGTCTGTGTCTGTAAGCTTCTATGACCTATTTGTCTGTCAATGTGAGCTTCTGTGGCCTACTTGTCTGTGGATGTGAGCTTGTCTGACCTACTTGTCTATCGTATGTGTCTGTAAGCTTCTATGACCTACTTTTCTATTGTCTGTGAATGTGAGCTTGTCTGACCTTGTTGTCTATTGTCTGTGTCTGTAAGCTTCTGTGACCTACTTGTCTATTGTCTGTGGATGTGAGCTTGTCTGACCTACTTGTCTGTGGATGTGAGCTTGTCTGACCTACTTGTCTGTGGATGTGAGCTTGTCTGACCTACTTGTCTGTGGATGTGAGCTTGTCTGACCTACTTGTCTGTGGATGTGAGCTTGTCTGACCCACTTGTCTATTGTCTGTGTCTGTAAGCTACTATGACCTACTTGTTCCATTTGTCAAAGACAGTTTTTCACCTTGTTCATGACAAGTGATGAGCTGTACTCTGTGTACAGCCTAGTTTGACCAGAGAGCACTTTAGCAGCAGAAACAAAGGTGTGCTCTAACATGAATGAAGCAGTGAAGATTGTTGCAGTTTGAGTATCAATAAACATCTTTGAGAATGTGTGTCTGTTGAACCCTCTTACAATGATTTCCATGATGTGACTCTTGTGACATTTGTACACATACTCCTCATTGGTTTATTCTTTTCTTTTCCTTATGGAATCATGAGGCTGTCTAGGAAAGAAGAGAAACATGTTGTGGATAAGTTGTGCTTTTGTGAGCACAAATAAGATAAGTTATTGATGATTGAAGTTTGTGTGAACAGAAATAAGATATGTTATTGATGATTGAAGCTTGTGTGAACAGAAATAAGATAAGTTGTCGGTTGAGCTTGTGTGAACAGAAATAAGATAAGTTGTCGGTTGAGCTTGTGTTAACAGAAATAAGATAAGTTGTTGGTTGAAGCTTGTGTTAACAGAAATAAGATGTCTTTGTTGATAGTGATTTGAGCTTGTGTTAACAGAAATAAGATAAGTTATTGGTGATTGAAGCTTTTGTTAACAGAGTTAAGATAAGTTGTTGTTGGTGATTGAAGCTTGTGTTAACAGAAATAAGATAAGTTATTGGTGATTGAAGCTTTTGTTAACAGAATTAAGATAAGTTGTTGTTGGTGATTGAAGCCTGTGTTAACAAAGTTAAGTATGAGATCCATTGTAGATATTTAAACATGAGTTAACAAATGTAAGTAAGAAATGTGTTGTTGTAGACGATTGAAGCTTGTGTTAACAAAGATAAGATGTGTTGTTGTAAATATTAAAGCTTGTGTTAACAGATAAGTATGAAATGTGTTGTTGTAGACAATTGCGGCTTGGGTTTACAAAAATTAATACATTGTTGTGGATGATTGAAGCTTGTGTTAACAAAGGTAAGATGTGTTGTTGTAGACAATTGAAGCATGTATGTTGTGACATGGGACACTTGTGCACCGTTGTTGCCAGTCCCAGACCACATTTACTGTAACTAATTTATTATGACCAAGAATATTTTGTTATAGGGCCTGTACCATTGCTACTTATTTGATAACAAATATTTCCAGACTGTTGCTACAAGTGCTGTTCATGTCTCTACAAGCAGGAAATGTCCTCAATAATAAGTGATTGGCATATTATTGTAGAAGATTGTTTCATTTTGAGATTGTGTCACATTATGTGACAGCTCTCCAACATCGGAATCACAGATTGTTCCTGTTTTGTTGTTCTGGCCATCCATGGCAGTTTCCTTGTCACAGAACTTGAGCATGAAGCTTCATTGTTTGCAACTCTCTTGAAGGTTGTGTTTGCAGTAATTTGGCAGCATGTCAAAGAATGGCCAGACTTTGATCAATCATGAACATGTCTCCATCATCGTTAAACAAGAGATGGTGTGTCTCTATGTAAAGTTGTATCAATTTGCTTTGTAAGTTCGCCAGTGTTAAAAGTATTCATGCTTTGTGACTTAATTTCAGACATGTGATTTAGTGTGCATGTGCCGGGCAACTCCAGATCCTATGGGATTTCAGATTAGCACATGTTATTAAGATTAATTTTATCTGGATTATTTTACTGAATATAATTGTTTGCACATTTTGGCTGTTCCCTCAACAGAATTAAACAAAACAGTAGCTGCAAGAACTGTGTAAAGTAATAATAGAGGGAATGTATAGTCTACCAAGATTGGCACTAACAGCCATCATGTTGTGGCTTTGTGGACTGTCTAGATAGTTCATAGGAGGTATAGATGTTGTTATCCGGCATTTCTTGGAAGAAGATTCAGTGATGAAAAGGTGAAGGCTACTAGCATGTCCATGTCAGTGTCCAGCAGATCTGCAGTATCTCATTGTAACAAGTACCTCAAACATCTTGTCATTTCCTATTTATTTCACCATAATTTATTCCCGTTTGTTGACCTCAGCAAACCAGCGAGACGGTCACACCTGTTTATTACTTTGTTATTGTAATAAATTCAATGCAGCAAAGACCCAAAGAGCATTATAAATATTTATTGCTAGCTTCATGTATGGATCACTCATGATGATCATTTGTAGATGTGACCACATCAAACATTGCCTGATCATAGCCAGCCTAACCTTGGCATTGTGGACAGTTGGCTTGTGTTGCCTGAGTGGACGCTACTATTCATTCCACAGTTGTGCTTTATGTCACACCAAAGGCTTGCCGCTAACAGTGTCGTGGATGTAGAGGGCTGGTGTCAGTCCGTTATGAAATTGTTATTTTAATTTCATGCAGTTTTTTATGAGGAGATTTGTTGTACTTGACTGATGTTGTGTTTCTGCAGTGGTGACTGTTATAACTGACTTGTTATCTTTCTGCAGTGGTGACTGTTATACTTGACCGTTGTTGTGTTTCTGCAGTGGTGACTGTTATACTTGACTGATGTTATGTTCCTGCAGTGGTGACTGTTGTACCTGATTGATGTTATGTTCCTGCAGTGATGACTGTTGTACCTGACTGATGTTATGTTCCTGCAGTGATGACTGTTGTACCTGACTGATGTTATGTTCCTGCAGTGGTGACTGTTATACTTGACTGATGTTATGTTCCTGCAGTGGTGACTGTTATACTTGACTGATGTTATGTTCCTGCAGTGATGACTGTTATACTTGACTGATGTTATGTTCCTGCAGTGATGACTGTTATACTTGACTGATGTTATGTTCCTGCAGTGGTGACTGTTATACTTGACTGATGTTATGTTCCTGCAGTGGTGACTGTTATACTTGACTGATGTTATGTTCCTGCAGTGATGACTGTTATACTTGACTGATGTTATGTTCCTGCAGTGATGACTGTTGTACCTGATTGATGTTATGTTCCTGCAGTGATGACTGTTATACCTGACTGATGTTATGTTCCTGCAGTGGTGACTGTTGTACCTGACTGATGTTCATCTTTATCCTACTCTGACTGAAAGTTAACTCTAATAACCATCATCCCATGACTATCATAAACATCAGGCACATGTGAGGCCAGCCCAGAGTGATTGCCTAATAAATTTCACACGAGAGAAAGATGTGTAGCAGTGAGGTTGGGGGCACACACAGGTTCTGAAATAAAAGGTGGCAAAATGCTGAATTGTTTAATATTGATTGTATCGTGAAGGTGCACTCAGTTTGAATAAATTACTTGAAGACAGTAGTCAAATGGGTTATGTCATTAGTCAACTCATTGCTATAGCCTTGTTAGAGATAGTGAGTTGTGTGTGTGGAGAGAGAGAATGGTATGACATGATAATTGTGAGAAGAGTGGATCTTATATGAAACATTGTAACACTTCCTGCTAGGTTCTCGAGTGTTTTGGGGCCTGCAGGAGAGTTGGTTATTTATATTTAAACAAGAAGTGTTTGGCCTGTAAGAAAGTTCATGTTTGTTGGTCCTCAGATTAGCCACATTTGTTCCAATCTGGGACAACATCATATTGGGCAACAGCTGTCTCCTGCTGCCCACTTTGTTGTTTAGCCACATTTGTTCCAATCTTGGACAACATCATATTGGGCAACAACTGTCTCCTGCTGCCCACTTTGTTGTTTAGCCACATTTGTTCCAATCTTGGACAACATCATATTGGGCAACAACTGTCTCCTGCTGCCCACTTTGTTGTTTAGCCACATTTGTTACAATCTGGGACAACAGCTGTCTCCTGCTGCCCACTTTGTTGTTTAGCCACATTTGTTCCAATCTTGGACAACATCATATTGGACAACAGCTGTCTCCTGCTGCCCACTTTGTTGTTTAGCCACATTTGTTCCAATCTTGGACAACATCATATTGGACAACAGCTGTCTCTTGCTGCCCACTTTGTTGTTTAGCCACATTTGTTCCAATCTGGGACCACATCATATTGGACAACAACTGTCTCCTGCTGCCCACTTTGTTGTTTAGCCACATTTGTTCCAGTCTTGGACAACATCATATTGGGCAACAGCTGTCTCCTGCTGCCCACTTTGTTGTTTAGCCACATTTGTTCCAATCTGGGACAACAGCTGTCTCCTGCTGCCCACTTTGTTGTTTAGCCACATTTGGTCCAATCTTGGACAACATCATATTGGACAACAGCTGTCTCCTGCTGCCCACTTTGTTGTTTAGCCACATTTGTTCCAATCTTGGACAACATCATATTGGGCAACAGCTGTCTCCTGCTGCCCACTTTGTTGTTATCTAAAACTATTTAGCAGACATTAAAAAGTACTTGAAGATTAAAAAATGGAGGTCTGTATGTTACAGGATATAGTTGACATGTGCTTACTCTGTTCTAGTCCAGCCATGCCCACTGTTCCATAGATGACATGTGTTTAGCCAATCCTACTGTACTGTAGTTGACATGTGTTTAGCCATGCCCACTGTACTGTAGTTGACATGTGTTTAGTCATGTCCACTGTACTGTAGTTGACATGTTTAGCCATGCCCACTGTACTGTAGTTGACATGTGTTTAGCCATGCCCACTGTACTGTAGTTGACATGTGTTTAGCCATGCCCACTGTACTGTGGTTGACATGTTTAGCCATCCATGCCTACTGTACTGTAGTTGATATGTGTTTAGCCATGCCCACTGTACTGCAGCTGATATGTGTGTAGCCATGGCCACTGTACTGCAGCTGACATGTGTATAGCATGTGTTTAGCCATGCCTACTGTAATGTAGTTGACATGTGTTTAGCCATGCCCACAGTACTGTAGCTGACATGTGTTTAGCCATGGCCACTGTACTGTAGCTGACATGTGTTTAGCCATGCCCACTGTACTGTAGCTGACATGTGTTTAGCCATGCCCACTGTACTGCAGTTGACATGTGTTTAGCCATGCCCACTGTACTGTAGTTGACATGTGTTTAGCCATGCCCACTGTACTGTAGCTAACATGTGTTTAGCCATGCCCACTGTACGGTAGCTGACATGTGTTTAGCCATGCCCACTGTACATACTGTACTTAACATGTGTTTAGCCATGCCCACTGTACTGTAGCTGACATGTGTTTAGCCACACCCACTGTACTGTAGCTGACATGTGTTTAGCCATGCCCACTGTACTGTGGTTGACATGTTTAGCCATGCCTGCTGTACTGTAATTGATATGTGTTTAGCCATGCCCACTGTACTGCAGCTGATATGTGTTTAGCCATGCCCACTGTACTGCAGCTGATATGTGTTTAGCCATGGCCACTGTACTGCAGCTGACATGTGTATAGCATGTGTTTAGCCATGCCCATTGTACTGTAGTTGAAATGTGTTTAGCCATGCCCACTGTACTGTAGCTGACATGTGTTTAGCCATGTCCACTGTACTGTAGCTAACATGTGTTTAGCCATGCCCACTGTACTGTAGCTGACATGTGTTTAGCCATGCCCACTGTACTGTAGCTGACATGTGTTTAGCCATGCCCACTGTACTGTAGCTGACATGTGTTTAGCCATGCCCACTGTACTGTAGCTGACATGTGTTTAGCCATGCCCACTGTACTGTAGCTGACATGTGTTTAGCCATGTCCACTGTACTGTAGCTAACATGTGTTTAGCCATGCCCACTGTACTGTAGCTGACATGTGTTTAGCCATGCCCACTGTACTGTAGCTGACATGTGTTTAGTCATGCCCACTGTACTGTAGCTGACATGTGTTTAGTCATGCCCACTGTACTGTAGCTGACATGTGTTTAGCCATGCCCACTGTACTGTAGCTGACATGTGTTTAGCCATGCCCACTGTACTGTAGCTGACATGTGTTTAGTCATGCCCACTGTACTGTAGCTGACATGTGTTTAGCCATGCCCACTGTACTGTAGCTGACATGTGTTTAGCCATGCCCACTGTACTGTAGCTGACATGTGTTTAGCCATGTCCACTGTACTGTAGCTAACATGTGTTTAGCCATGCCCACTGTACTGTAGCTGACATGTGTTTAGTCATGCCCACTGTACTGTAGCTGACATGTGTTTAGCCATGCCCACTGTACTGTAGCTGACATGTGTTTAGCCATGCCCACTGTACTGTAGATGACATGTGTTTAGCCATGTCCACTGTACTGTAGCTAACATGTGTTTAGCCATGCCCACTGTACTGTAGCTGACATGTGTTTAGCCATGCCCACTGTACTGTAGCTAACATGTGTTTAGCCATGCCCACTGTACTGTAGATGACATGTGTTTAGCCATGCCCACTGTACTGTAGATGACATGTGTTTAGCCATGCCCACTGTACTGTAGCTGACATGTGTTTAGCCATGCCCACTGTACTGTAGTTGACATGTGTTTAGCCATGCCCACTGTACTGTAGATGACATGTGTTTAGCCATGCCCACTGTACTGTAGATGACATGTGTTTAGCCATGCCCACTGTACTGCAGCTGACATGTGTTTAGCCATGCCCACTGTACTGTAGATGACATGTGTTTAGCCATGCCCACTGTACTGTAGATGACATGTGTTTAGCCATGCCCACTGTACTGTAGATGACATGTGTTTAGCCATGCCCACTGTACTGTAGCTGACATGTGTTTAGCCATGCCCACTGTACTGTAGTTGACATGTGTTTAGCCATGCCCACTGTACTGTAGTTGTGCTACCAATGTCTGATGACTAACCCCACCCTCTTCTCCTGGCGACATGCTGTGCATGTAGACATCCAGAGAAGCAGAATGTTTGTGTAGATATGAGAAGTGCTGGTAGAAGAATATGAACAACTAACAAGGTAAAACATGAAGAAAGACCTCCCATCTTGTCCCCACCACAAAGAGTGAATGATGTTATTGTCATTACTTTCTGTTCTCATCAAACATGTTTGTTTGTGTAGCATGTTCAGCCTGACACCAATGCCTTCTTTCTTCTAATAACAGAAATCTGCTACCCATATAAAGCTAAATGAACCCAACCTCTAGAAAGAAAGAAGATAAAACAAATATTTGTTGGTTACAGCAAGTTGTTGAGGGCTCAGGCTATAGAAGCATCTAGGCACAGATGCTAGAGGTTATCCACATCCATTTGTAACAGATTTATAAAGACACAGCTGGCTGGAAAGGACAATAGTAGAGGGCATGGTTCCTGGGTGATGATGCATCAGAGACAGACCAAGAAGAGGGTGGTTTCAAGACATCAAGTAGACCTTGAACATGACAACAGACGAAGGGGGACATCTAGCTAGAGACAGAGATTCTTTCAGACGAGATGTGATGAGAGCAACATTCTGGAGAGATCTGGCTAAAGATACAAAATCTTTCAGATGTGCTGTGGTGAATGCAACTTTCTGCAATGGACATGCAAGGGACCTTATGATGATTTGTAACAGTGCAAGATGTGGAGAAAGCAGTGAATGTTTGCAGTTGACAAGGATATCACTTGGTATGTTATCCTCTGATCTCAACAAGTCTCTAGAGTACATCTCTCCCAACTGAAGCCAATCCAATGCTTTGTTTGCTAATATATCAGACAATTTCTGTACATGCTGCAGGAACTTTAGACATTAACAATAAGCTGATGACTTAGCCTGAGCTGCTGAAGTAGATACTGTAGTGACAAACCAGTTTGTGAAGACCAAAACTATGTTGTACTGTACGTTGGGGTTTCTTCTGCTTGTGTCTTGTCATAGCAAGTTTAGAGAATCAAAGAGAGTGAATGTAAGAAATATTGTTACCAGACCTGTTTTGATGCACATAGATACAGTTATTGTAGCATCAATGTTATGTGTACCAGAGTTGTTGAAGTTGTGTGCATTAGTTCTATTTATTAAGGTTGTTGTGTGTATCAAAGTTGTTGTTCCAATCTATTCATTGGATCAGTTTCATTGCAGCCAGGGCATCCCCATATCTGCTCCACTACTTGTTCCAGCATTTCTCAAAGCGTATACAGACTGACTGGAACAGTCAGGTGTTGATTATAGATACATCATCTTAACCCCCTAAGCACTCTGGATGACCATAGCTGTTATGTTCATCAGAATTGTAGAAGTTGTATGTATTAGTTGTTAAAGTTGTATGAGTTCTATTTATTAGAACTGTTATGTGCACCAGTTTTTGAAGTTTTATATGTATTAGTTGTATTTATTAGTTCTGTTTATTAGTTGTATTTATTAGTTCTGTTTATTAGAACTGTTATGTGCACCAGTTTTTGAAGTTTTATATGGATTAGTTGTATTTATTAGTTCTGTTTACGAGGGATATTATGTACATCAGAGTTGTTGAAGTTGTGTGTAATAGTTGTATTTATTAGTTCTGTTTATTAGGGATATTATGTACATCAGAGTTGTTGAAGTTGTGTGTAATAGTTGTATTTATTAGTTCTGTTTATTAGGGATATTATGAACATCAGAGTTGTTGAAGTTGTGTGTAATAGTTGTATTTATTAGTTCTGTTTATTAGGGATATTATGTACATCAGAGTTGTTGAAGCTGTGTGTATTAGTTGTATTTATTAGTTCTGTTTATTAGGGATATTATGTACATCAGAGTTGTTGAAGTTGTATGTATTAGTTGTATTTATTAGTTCTGTTTATTAGGGATATTATGTACATCAGAGTTGTTGAAGTTGTATGTATTAGTTGTATTTATTAGTTCTGTTTACTAGGGATATTATGTACATCAGAGCTAATGATTCAGAATTCTGGTTTTGGTTACAGGTTCAACATCAATCTGTGATAGATATACAGTCAATGTTAGAGCTTAGTTTCTATGGGTTTTTTTTTTCATAGTTATGTTATCAAAGAATGAAATGGTCAATGTTATCAAAGAATGAAATGGTCATATGTTATCAAAGAATGAAATGGTCAATGTTATCAAAGAATGAAATGGTCAATGTTATCAAAGAATGAAATGGTCAATGTTATCAAAGAATGAAATGGTCATTTGAGAAGTGTGTTATAAATTTCATTGGTATTTCTATTTAAATATGAAAATGTAATTGAGGTTTTATTTCATAGTATTTTCTATGTTCATATCATGAAACATTCCAGATATCAGTGGGGGGGGGGGGGGGGGGGGGGGGGGGCGGGTTATTTATAGCATAATCTCACTAGAGTCCAATATGATATTAGCTACTGAAACTGTGAGCTCTGTATTAATATCTGAATAAATGGTATCATGTACTGCAACTATGAGCTTGATAACAGGAATATCTGAATTAGTGGTATCACATACTGTAACTATGAGCTTGATAACATTCATCAACATCATGTACCATGCCTGCTGGCGTAGGTGATCATGTCTCTCCACAACTTTTGATCACGACAGTTATTTATCATTTCTGTTGTTGACCTTCTGCCTAGCCATTCTCTTAAGCTGTCTGGTACCTATCCTCTTTGCTTCCTTCTAGTTCGTCCCTCAATTTTCCCAGTTGTCACAATATATTTCAGTTGTTCCCTTCTCATTACATGGCCAAAAAATGATGATTGTTTCTTCCTAATATTGGAAATTAGCTGTATTTTTGCTTTGACCTCTTTCAGAACGTTTTCTTTACTCTTCTTAGCTGTCCATGGTATTCTCAACATTCTTCTGTAACATATTTCTACAGTCTCCAGTGATTTTCTTATGTGTTTTAAAATTGTGGCGACCAATGATTATACAAAGAAGTTACGACGATGGTTTCCTGTTGCCTTCTGTCTGTTTTTTTTACGGTTGACTCCACTAGCCTTTAACTAAAAAGTCTCACCCACAAGGCCGTGAGGTTGTTTTACTTTAGGGTACCCTCCCTTAGCTTTTTACTCTCCCGAGCATACCTGCAAAGCAGCAGGGCAGCCACAGGTTGTACTGTTAACTGCATACTATAGCAGGTAAAATTACCTCATATGGCAACATTAATAAATGAATAAATGGTATCATAGAGCCGCGATAGCTCAGTGGTTAGTGAACTGGACTACAAAGGACAAGAGGTAGGGTTCGATCCCAACTGACGGCTCTGGGTTCACCCAGCCTTAAATGTGTATCGGATTTTTTCTGGGAAAGTAAAGCAGCACGGGCGTAATACCGACCACATTACCCCAAAAATCATGTGCTGAAGGTCTGTAAAATTTATGGTCACTAACACCATATTCCCTATACACCACTTGGCGTGACGGGGGCTCTTTACTTTTATTTTTTTTTTTTTACTTAAATGGTATCATATACTGTAAGTGTGAGCCCTGTAACAATAATAAATGAATAAATGGTACCACAAACTGTAACTGTGAACTTGGTAACAATAATAAATGAATAATTGGTATCACATACTGTAACTGTGAACTTGTTAACAATGATAAATGAATAAATGGTACCACAAACTGTAACTGTGAACTTGGTAACAATAATAAATGAATAATTGGTATCACATACTGTAACTGTGAACGTGGTAACAATAATAAATGAATAAATGGTACCACGAACTGTAACTGTGAACGTGGTAACAATAATAAATGAATAAATGGTATCACATACTGTAACTGTGAGCTTGGGTAACAATAATAAATGAATAAATGGTATCACATACTGTAACTGTGAGCTTGTTAATAATAAATGAATAATTATGATAATTAAGACATGATTGTTCTGAGTGAACCATCTTGTGTCATAAAATACAACTTCGCTGTTATCAGGTATCTGTGAACACAATCATTTGTTTTGTTGTGAGTGTTGTCAGGTATCTGTGAACACAATCATTTGTTTTATTGTGAGTGTTGTCAGGTATCTGTGAACACAATCATTTGTTTTGTTGTGAGTGTCGTCAGGTAGCGGTGAACACACAATCATTTGTTTTGCTGTGAGTGTCGTCAGGTAGCTGTGAACACACAATCATTTGTTTTGTTGTGAGTGTTGTCAGGTATCGGTGATCACACAATCATTTGTTTTGTTGTGAGTGTTATCAGGTATCTGTGAACACAATCATTTTTGTTGTGAGTGTCGTCAGGTAGCTGTGAACACAATCATTTGTTTTGTTGTCAGTGTTGTCAGGTAGCGGTGAACACACAATTATTTGTTTTGTTGTGAGTGTCGTCAGGTAGCTGTGAACACAATCATTTGTTTTGTTGTGAGTGTCGTCAGGTAGCTGTGAGCACAATCATTTGTTTTGTTGTCAGTGTTGTCAGGTAGCGGTGAACACACAATCATTTGTTTTGTTGTCAGTGTTGTCAGGTATCGGTGAACACACAATCATTTGTTTTGTTGTGAATGTTGTCAGGTATTATCCTTGTTTACTGTTGTTTAGCTTGAACATATGGAGGTCCTGCTAGAATCTGCTGCTATAATCCACACAACATTGGATTTTGGGTTGGGCTTATTCCATATGACTGTCTATAAATGAGGCTGAGGCTTGGTATTGACAAGTCTTGTAACAAGTAAATGAATGAAATATTGTGACAATGTGATATATCTTCTGATACTGGCTGCAGTAAAGAAAGGAGCTAGATTCATAGATTCCACTTCATATAATTTTGTTGTTCTTTATAAAAAGCCCTTATACAACAGCTAAGATAATTCACCTTGGTGGCTGTTGAATGCTTGCATGAGATGAAATTGTTTCATGAATGACATTTGTCTTTTATTTAACGAATGACATGTGTCTTATTGTTTATGAATGGCATTTGTCTTTTTATTGTTTCATGAATGACATTTGTCTTTTTATTGTTTCATGAATGACATTTGTCTTTTATTGTTTCATGAATGACATTTGTCTTTTGTTGTTTATAAATGACATTTGTCTTTTGTTGTCTATGAACGACATTTGTCTTTTGTTTAACAAACGACATTTGTCTTTTATTGTTTATGAATGACATTTGTCTTTTATTGTTTCATGAATGACATTTGTCTTTTATTGTTTATAAATGACATTTGTCTTTTACTGTTCCATGAATGACATTTGGCTTTTATTGTTTAAGAATGACATTGGTCTTTTATTGTCTCATGAATGACATTTGTCTTTTATTGTCTCATGAATGACAAGTTGTCATTAAAGTTGTAACTTTGAGATGCCTTCTTCACAACTTAGACTCCACATGTTTGTGCATAGTCCAGCTGCGACGGAATGCATGACCTTGTCATCTAACTAAAGTCACTAACTGCTTGCCTGCCTGTAGCAAACAGTTCACTGTAGCCTCTATCTCAGCTACATCATGCAACTCTATGCCAAGATATTTCTTCATGTAAATATGTACATTCTATGCCATTCAACTACAATCTTTGTTCGTCATACCAAAAGATGTCTCCTATATTTTATCCAGTAAATATATAAAAGAATACAGAATTTATGTTTCCTTTGATTCCATTCTTCTTTACCCCCGTTCCCTGTTGTGTGTATTTCTTACAGAATGTGATTTCCCTGGGCCCAGTGCAGTGAGCACTCCCAAGCTTTATACATAATCAGTGTTTATTGTTTGTCTTTGAGCTCTGTCTCATTGTTCTCATGGAAATTGTCTAACAAATGTGCAAATCATCTGTGACTACCTTTACCATGGCTAGTATTTTTGTATAAATGACATGTAGATGGAATTATATATTGTGAGCACTGATTGTGTGTGTCTGTGGTGATGTGAGCACTGATTGTGTGTGTGTCTGTGGTGATGTGGGCACTGATTGTGTATGTTTGTGGTGATGTGGGCGCACATTGTTCTGTTGTGGATAGAAGATTTGTGGTCAACTGCCAAGTATTATTGATGTGACTATATTGCTGTTGCTTGTGTCTACAGTTTGGAAAAAATTCCTTTTGTCTTAATAAAGATTTTTTATAGGATTTTAACTTGATTGAGTTTTTGTATCTTCTTCTTCTATCCTTCCTCCATTGCCGTTGGCGTCGAGGGGAGATACAATCTGCGATTCTTTGTGTATGATCGCGATTGTTTCTCCATTATTTTGGCTCTGAGCACTGTTGTGTGTGTGTGTGTTACATTGTCCTCTGCCGCTGTGCTAGTTCTGTCGCAGAGTAAGGGCTGTTGTTTATGTTACCAGTGCTTGCCCATGCACTGTGATCACTGTTGTCCGTGACCCATTTTCTAATTGTGTTGTTTCTCTACATTTTTGTTTCACATACAAACTGTTATTATACACTCTTAAAAACCAAATTCTATTTGTCTATTCTGCTTAATGATATTTGAGATCACATTATATCATTCTCTGGAGTTGGAAACTTGACACATAACCCATATAGAATAGAAATATTGATGTTCCACTGAATCAAAATATACACCGGCAGTCACTCCGCCATCTTTACTTTAATGTCATCTTTACCCAAGTTATTGTATAACTGTTGTTTTTGTTTGTTGGAGGTGAAGGTAGGAATAGCCCTCTATACATCATCAGATCATTGGTAGAACAAGAAGTGAACTCAGATTTGTGCGTTTTATTATCTCACCAAAACATTTGAGAAAGTAAATCTTCAAGAAATAGCCACAGCTGAAAGACAGCAAAAACATTGACATCGTATGACGAAGGACAGTTCAGTTGCGTTCGCTATCAGTGCTGCTATGCCTTATGTCTTTGATGTGTGCTATGTTTGCTACGATGGGGACTGCAACTTATTTTTTGTTTGGATGAAATGTTAATTCGGATGACTCCACTGGCACGGGCGGTTGAGCAATTATGGATTTTAATTTGTTTGCAGTGATACCCGGCTCTTCGACTAACTATAACTAACATTGACAGCGAAAAATCTAAGAGTAATAAAGAACATGTACTGGCAACAAACAGCGGCCATAAGAATTAGAGACAAATTTGTAATGCTTTCAACAAATAAAAGATGTTAGGCAAGCGTGTGTGCTGTCACCAGGTTTATTTAACATAATTATCAAACTAAAAAAATCACACATCAGAAAGAAACAATCATAATTTGTTTGGCTGCCATATAATGAGATGTGAACAATCAGATTGTAATGTGACAACAGGAAACATGAGAGAAGCAGAGAGAAAAGATTCAATTTCTGCCTGTTTCCTCAGAAAGCAAGAGTTAGCTTTTCGGGGCCATGATGAGAGTTTGAGATCTGACAATAGAGGAAATGACATTGAATGTTTAAGTTTCTTGAGTGAATTTGACAAATTATTGGCCAATCATCTTCAGAGTTCTACAGTGTTTCGTGGCACGTGCCTGTATTTCAAAATGATTGAATATTTGCAATAAGTCAAGAAATGATCAGTAACATAAAGTCTGAAATAGAACGAGCATTATTCGTGGCCATTGTTATTGATGAAACAAGTGACTGTTCCACTCAGAACCAATAGTCCTCTGTTTTTAGATACATCGACAATTTTGGCAATGTTCAGGAAAGGTTGATAGGATTCTATAATATGAGTGCACACTGCCGCAGCTTTGTTTCATCATGTGGACAATGTTGTAACTGAGTACAATGTTGACAATGTTCAGGAAAGGTTTATCATCATCAAGTGCCTTCTCCGTAACGAAGGTTGGCTACCATGGAGCGCCATTCTGCTCTGTCTCTTGCTTTGATGGTGCAGGTTGTCATAAGCTGATTTGCCCATCTTTTGATGTTACTCGTTCATGTTAGTCTTGGTCTGCCTCTGCCTCTTTTACGTTGTATTTTCCCCTCCAGGATTACTTTTAGTAGGCTGTTGTGTCTTTTAACATGGCCCAAAAATCGCATTTGTCTTGTTTGAATTGTGCTTAGTAGTTCTCTTTTCATTTTAGTTGTTTTAAGACTTCATCGTTTGTTTTCTTTTCCTTCCATCCAATTTTGCCTATTCTTCTATATATCCACATTTCAAAGGCTTCAATTCTCTGTTCTGTTTTCTTGTCTAATGTCCATGTTTCTGCACCATGTAAGAATATTGAGAAGATGTAACATTTTGCTATTCTTAGTTTTAGCCCTGGTGTTATTTGTTTTGATGTTAGTATGTTCTTCATGACATTAAAATTACTTTTTGTCATTCCTATTCTTTTGTTTATTTCAGTTGTACATTTTCCATCACTGGTTATAGTATGTCCAAGGTAGTTGTAGTTCTGAACTGTCTCCAGGTCTATTCCTTCAATTTTGATATCCACTTGTGGGTTTTGAGTATCTTCTTTGTTTATGATCATAGTTTTAGTCTTTTTGATATTCATATCTAGTCCATAATTTTTGCTTGTCATGTTTATTTCATTAAGTAATTGTTGTAGATCTTTAGGATTTTCTGCTCACAGTACAGTATCGTCAGCATATCTTAGGTTATTGATTATCTTTCCATTAATTTGTAGGCCTGGCATCTCTATGATGTTTTTAAAGATTTGCTCAGTGTATAGATTGAAGAAGCTTGGTGATAGGATGCATCCCTGTCTTACTCCTCTTTTTATTTCAATGGGTGTAGAGTTCTCTTTGTTATATTTTATTATTGCTGTTTGCTCCCAGTATAGATTACATATTAGTCGTATGTCTATGTCATCTAGATGTATCTCTTTTAGGCATTCTATAAGTTGTTTGTGATGTACTCTATCAAAAGCTTTGGTGTAGTCTATGAAGCAGGCACATATTGGTTTGTTTACTTCTGTGTATTTTTCGATTAATGTTCTCATGCAGAATATGGCTTCTTTTGTCCCGCTATTTTTCCTAAATCCAAATTGCTGCTCATCTAATTCAGTATTGATTTTATTCTGAATCCTTCCTTGTATAACTTTTAGCAAGATTTTTGTACCATGGCTCATTAGGCTTATTGTTCTAAAGTCACTGCATTCAACTGCACCATTCTTTTTAGGCAATGCAATGAAAGTTGATGTTTTTAGTTCATTTGGTATGTATAGTAAAAAAAAAAGTAAAGTACCCCCGTCATGCCAAGTGGCGTATAGGGAATATGGTGTTAGTGACCATAAATTTTACAGACCTTCGGCACATGATTTTTAGGGTAATGTGGTCGGTATTAATTTGGTATGTATCCTGTGTGGTATATGTCGTTGCATATGTCTGTAATCACTTCAATGCCAAAATCTTCTACTGCCTGTATCATCTCTATCTGTATGCTGTCAGGTCCTGCTGCTTTTCCCTTTTTCATTGTTTTTATAGCTTTTTCCAGCTCAAATTTTAAGATTTTATAGCCTGATGTACATTTTGTAACTGGTTTCTTGTCCCTTTGATCCTGAAATAGTTCTGTTATATATTCCTGCCATCTATCTATAATATCCTTATTGTCTGTTAGCATTTTTCCTTTTTTGTCTGCAATGCATCCACCTTCTGTGGCTTTTTTATTTTTATTAGTCATTCTCTTTATTTCCGTGTGCATTTCTCTTAAGTCTTGTTTGCTTTCCATAGTTTCTATTTCTATACATTTTTGGGTGAGTCAGTCTTCTTTTGCCTTTTTGCACATTTTGTGTATTTCATTATCTATTTTTTTGTATTGGGCAGTGTTCTTCGCTTGTCTCCTTTCTTCCATTTTTTCTAAGATGGTGTTAGTTACCCATTTTTGTTTTTTGTTCTTTTCTCTTTTGGGTAAGGTGTCACAGGTTTCTTGTATGCTTTTCTTTATGCATTGCCATTTGGTTGTAATTTGTTCATGAGGATTTTCTCTTCTGTATTGTTCAATTCCTTCCTCTAGCAGCTTCATGTGTGTTCTTTACTTGTATTGTATAGGTATCTTTAATATCTTTTTGATTTAAAGCTGTTATATTGAGTGGATTTGTTGATGAATTAGATTTTTGCTTGTTTCTCTTTAGTTTGATTTTCATTTTAATCATTACAGGATTGTGGTCTAAATTAATATCTGCTCCTGGGTAGGTTTTGGCTTTCTTTACGCTGTTACGGAACCTTTCTTTTATCATTATGTAATCTATTTGATTCCTCTTCCTATCTCCAGGGCTTTTCCATGTGTATAGTTTCCTTTTCTCTTGCTCAAAGTAGGTGTTACATATTATCAGCCTGTTTTCTTCACAGAATTGTATCAATCTTTCTCCTCTGTCATTTCTTTTTCCTAAACCATGATTTTCTATAATTGTCTTATATCTACCTTTTCCTACTTTAGCGTTCATGTCACCCATTACAATCAAGATGTCTGAAGATTTCACTTGCTTCATAACTTTATTTAGGTCTTCATAGTATGCCTCTATTTGTTCATCTGTGTAGTCTTGAGTAGGTGCATATGTCTGTATTATTGCTATGTCGAATGGTTTTGCTTTCAACTTGATTAGTATAATCCTATCATTGCATGTCCAGTGGTTACTTATATATTTTTGTAGCTCTCTTTTTATCAGTATTCCTACCCCCCTTTGATGTTCTGTTGTGTTTCCTGAGTATATAAATATATATTGTTCGTCCTCTATGTACCCACATTCTTTCCATTTTGTCTCTGATATGCCTAAAATATCTCTATTTATTCGTTCTGCTTCTTGAATCAGATTTTCCAATTTCCCTTCTTGATATAGAGTACTAAGATTCCAAGAACTTATTTTAAGATCTTTCCTCCGACATAAGTTCGAATTCCTCTCCATGGCTTCCTCTGGACTAGTACGTGATGAGGCTCCAATCTCTTTCACGGTGGTCTGCCATATTCGTCTTTCGTGTTCTGAACATGCCTCATGTGTACCACACACTTTGCTGTTTTCGCTTTCTGGGCCGTTGATCATTTCTGATTCTTCCGCCTCATCCACCGTCACAGACTTTTCACATATGTGTTGAACACACCCGGTTACCGCCCGGCGACATTTTTGTCGAACCATGTGTTTGCCTATCGAACCGCGAACACACGACACAAAGAAGAATAAATCATATTCCACTTAAATATCGGTAATCACAGTTCATCCACACGTCAGAAGTAAAACATACACCAAACGCGGGAATAGCAACACATAATTTCACAACTAGACTGTCACGTAAATCATTTAAATATATATTCGGCAATTGCTGAATTATAGAAAAACGACTACGCGCAGCCGCCATGACACCGGAAAGGTTGATAGGAGTCTATAATATGAGTGCAGACTGCCGCAGCTTTGTTTCATCACGTGGACAGTGTTGTAACTGAGTACAATGTTGACAATTCTGGCAATGTTCAGGAAAAGTTTATATGATTCTAAATCTCTCTCTCTCTCTCTCTCTCTCTCTCTCTCTCTCTCTCTCTCTCTCTCTGTCTGTCTGCGATCAGGACTCAATCAGAGTAGGATTCCAGACTCTCACATGAAGTCAGCTGTCAGGTTAAGTGTGTTGATCGCCCCCACATATAGAACATCACAATTAGAGTCTGCCAGATCCACTCTGATTGAACACCCGTTAAAACGTTGCACTGTGTTCTGCTCCAGTGGCCCAGTGCATCCGATTTCAGCCAGCATTTTATTCAGGTTTGCTCTCCTTAGCCTTTGATTGTCCCCAAGGCAGCAGATTGTCTTTTCTGTAGGGGGATTCTGCCCTTAGATGGTCGGCCCTCCCAGGTTTACGAGCAACATCTGCCCGTGTCACTAGAGGTGACTAACACAGACACGCATTCTATAATATGAGTGCAGACTGCCGCTGCTTTGTTTCATCACGTGGACAGTGTTGTAACTGCGTACAATATCGATAATAAGTTAATAGCGCGGACATATGATGGTGCTTCAGTTATGGCTGGAAGTTGTTGTAACTGAGTACAATTTCGATAATAAGTTAATAACGCAGACATATGATAGTGCTTCAGTTATGGCTGGAAGTTGTTGTAACTGAGTACAATGTCGGCAATAAGTTAATAGCGCAGACATATGATGGTACTTTAGTTATGGCTGGAAGTTGTTGTAACTGAGTACAATGTCGGCAATAAGTTAATAGCACAGATATATGATGATGCTTCAGTTATGGCTGGAAGTTGTTGTAACTGAGTACAATGTCGGCAATAAGTTAATAGCACAGACATATGACGGTGCTTCAGTTATGGCTGGAAGTTGTTGTAACTGAGTACAATGTCGGCAATAAGTTAATAGCGCAGACATATGATGGTACTTTAGTTATGGCTGGAAGTAGTTGTAACTGAGTACAATGTCGGCAATAAGTTAATAGCGCGGACATATGATGGTGCTTCAGTTATGGCTGGAAGTTGTTGTAACTGAGTACAATTTCGATAATAAGTTAATAACGCAGACATATGATAGTGCTTCAGTTATGGCTGGAAGTTGTTGTAACTGAGTACAATGTCGGCAATAAGTTAATAGCGCAGACATATGATGGTACTTTAGTTATGGCTGGAAGTAGTTGTAACTGAGTACAATGTCGGCAATAAGTTAATAGCACAGACATATGATGGTGCTTCAGTTATGGCTGGAAGTTGTAACTGAGTACAATGTCGGCAATAAGTTAATAGCACAGACATATGATGTTGCTTCAGTTATGGCTGGAAGTTGTTGTAACTGAGTACAATGTCGACAATAAGTTAATAGCACAGACATATGATGGTGCTTTAATTATGGCTGGAAGTTGTTGTAACTGAGTACAATGTCGGCAATAAGTTAATAGCACAGACATATGATGGTACTTTAGTTATGGCTGGAAGTTGTTGTAACTGAGTACAATGTCGACAATAAGTTAATAGCGCAGACATATGATGGTGCTTCAGTTATGGCTGGAAGTTGTTGTAACTGAGTACAATGTCGACAATAAGTTAATAGCGCAGACATATGATGGTACTTTAGTTATGGCTGGAAGTTGTTGTAACTGAGTACAATGTCGACAATAAGTTAATAGCGCAGACATATGATGGTGCTTCAGTTATGGCTGGAAGTTGTTGTAACTGAGTACAATGTCGACAATAAGTTAATAGCGCAGACATATGATGGTACTTTAGTTATGGCTGGAAGTTGTTGTAACTGAGTACAATGTCGACAATAAGTTAATAGCGCAGACATATGATGGTGCTTCAGTTATGGCTGGAAGTTGTTGTAACTGAGTACAATGTCGACAGTAAGTTAATAGCGCAGACATATGATGGTGCTTCAGTTATGGCTGGAAGTTGTTGTAACTGAGTACAATGTCGACAATAAGTTAATAGCGCAGACATATGATGGTGCTTCAGTTATGGCTGGAAGTTGTTGTAACTGAGTACAATGTCGACAATAAGTTAATAGCGCAGACATATGATGGTACTTTAGTTATGGCTGGAAGTTGTTGTAACTGAGTACAATGTCGACAATAAGTTAATAGCGCAGACATATGATGGTGCTTCAGTTATGGCTGGAAGTTGTTGTAACTGAGTACAATGTCGACAATAAGTTAATAGCGCAGACATATGATGGTACTTTAGTTATGGCTGGAAGTTGTTGTAACTGAGTACAATGTCGGCAATAAGTTAATAGCGCAGACATATGATGGTGCTTCAGTTATGGCTGGAAGTTGTTGTAACTGAGTACAATGTCGACAATAAGTTAATAGCGCAGACATATGATGGTGCTTCAGTTATGGCTGGAAGTTGTTGTAACTGAGTACAATGTCGACAATAAGTTAATAGCGCAGACATATGATGGTGCTTCAGTTATGGCTGGAAGTTGTAACTGAGTACAATGTCGGCAATAAGTTAATAGCGCAGACATATGATGGTACTTTAGTTATGGCTGGAAGTTGTTGTAACTGAGTACAATGTCGACAATAAGTTAATAGCACAGACATATGATGGTACTTTAGTTATGGCTGGAAGTTGTTGTAACTGAGTACAATGTCGACAATAAGTTAATAGCGCAGACATATGATGGTGCTTCAGTTATGGCTGGAAGTTGTTGTAACTGAGTACAATGTCGACAATAAGTTAATAGCGCAGACATATGATGGTGCTTCAGTTATGGCTGGAAGTTGTTGTAACTGAGTACAATGTCGACAATAAGTTAATAGCGCAGACATATGATGGTACTTTAGTTATGGCTGGAAGTATCAATGGATTGAAAACTAAAGTCCAAGAAAAGTATCCTCAAGCACTGTTTGTCCATTGCTACATCCATGTACTTAATTTAGTTTTGCAAGAAACCACTTGTTCCATTTCACAATATGGCACATTTTTGTCAAAACATTGTCGGGTTTAGCGACATTTGTCTCATCTTCTCCTAGGAGATCAGAGAAACTAAAACAATTGATGAGCAAGAAACTCCCAGAAGTAGCACCAACAAGATGCAATTTGACATCTCGACTTGTAAATACAGTAAAGGAGCACAAAGAAGAAATTATTGGCTTTTTTGAAGATATCATACGTGACGACTCCGAAGACAGCTCTCTCTCTCTCTCTCTCTCTCTCTCTCTCTCTCTCTCTCTCTCTCTCTCTCTGCGATCAAGACTCAATCAGAGTAGGATTCCAGACTCTCTCATGAAGTCAGCTATCTGTTTAAGCGAATCGATTGCCTCATATAATTTCTCTTCCAGGGAGGTGGGCGTGGACCACATTGCTCTTCTCGGGTCTTTGTACAGGGAGCAATCCTGTAGAACATGTTTTGTAGTCATATTGTCCAGTGTACAGTGACATAGGCTGGTTGTACCTATTTTGAATTTGGTGAACATGTGATTTCTCATTCTGTTGTGGCCAGTGCGTAGACGAAGTATGATGACTTGATCCCTCCTTGATAGTTGGTGGTATCCGTCACTCTCGTTATGCTTTGGGTGTTCTCCTTTCCATTTTTCATGGAACTGACCGTTGAGGATGGATTTGGCTTCATCATAACTGAGCGGATGGTTCTCTTGTGGTAATCTCCCTCCCTCTTTAGTTAATTTGTCTGCGTGTTCGTTCCCGTGTATATTACAGTATGATGATATCCACTGAATGACTACTCTCTGGAAGTTATTGCATAGTTGGTCCAGAGCTGTTCTCAAGTCATCTAGTTCATTGTTCTTGGGACTTTTGACTTTTTAGAGCTGATAGTACTGACAGTGCATCAGTCAGAATCACCAATTTATTGTGTATGTTATTTTTGTGTTGAGTAGCCAGTGTTGCAGCATCTTTAATGGCCTCAGTTTCTGCTTTAAAGTTGTTTGATAATTTTCCAGTAGCTATTGCCTTGATGATCTCGTCCTGGTTATTCAGCGTCAAGAACACACTTCCTCCTCCATTTCTGGTGGCATTTGTAGCAGAGCCTTATGTGTATATGTGGGACCAAGAGTCCTGTGGGTAGGTATCGTGTGTCGTATTGGTGTTTTCTTTCTGTGTCTGATTGGGTGCCTTTTTTATGATTCCTGTTATATTTTCCTTAAGTTCTGGTATTTTATGTTTTCCATGAGGAGACATATCAGATGGGCCCAAGGGTTTCGATATTGTCTGGGAAAGTACTGGGTCTCCAGTAGTTAGTTCATTGGCATTTGCAGCGAAGTTGCTCCTCTTTAGTCGTACAATTCCGGAACCAGTTATTCTTTGGTGCATGGGGTGGCTAAGGAGCCTTCTATATTTCTCCGCTTGTTGCAATACTTTAGTGACCCACCTGCCATCTAAGGTTTGTAAACCTGTTACTGTTTCTAGAGTCTTGATAGGTGTAGATTTCATAGCACCAGTGACGATACGAGCAGCTTGGTTCTGTGTTCTGTTAATTTTGCTAAGGTGTGATTTGGAAGCCATAGCCCAGGCTGTGACTCCATACTCTAGGACTGGTGTGACTCTTCCTACGTATAGTCTTTTCCAAATATTGCTGTCTGCCCCCCAGTCCGTTCCTGCCAATTTCTTCATAATATTTGTTCGTTTTCTGGCTTTTTCCTTGCTCTGTCTATCTGATTTTTCCAAGTCATTCTGCGATTTAAGATATGTTGGGTTTTGGTCAATAGGGAGTGTATGGTCTTTTATCTTCAAGTTTGCAGAGAGCGTGTTTCTTGATAGGCTGACAATTGTATATGTAGTTTTTTTTTTTCGTTGATTGGTAAGAACCAGGTGTTCGTCCATTTTTCAAGTTCACCTAGGGCATCTTGCATCCTGGGTCCAGCCACCGACATACTTTCCTCGCGAGCCCATAACGCCAGATCATCTGCTTATATTGTTGAGCGTATTCTGGGTGGAATGCCCATTACGATGTCATTTATGAAAATTAAAATGAGTGTTGGGGACAAGACACCGCCTTGTGGGACACCTTGTTCGATAGAGACCTTCTTACTTAGTTGACCTTGAACTTGTACTCTGGCCGTTCTATCCTGAAGGTATTGAGAGACCCAATTGAATAAACGACCCTGGATGCCAAGTCTAAAAAGCTTGTTCTTTAAACCCTCTCGCCATACACTATCAAAAACCTTCTCCACGTCGACCCACACTGCCAGTGTGTGTTTCTTTTCTTGTAGAGCATCCTCCATTTCCTGTGCATTGTAGGTGACCAGGTCTTCAGTTGATCTGTGCTGACGTAAGCCACTTTGTTGTGGTACGATTTGTTGTTTTGTCTCCAAATGCCACATAAGTCTTATGTTAACCAGCCTTTCCATGAGTTTACTCAGGCAGCTCAGTAGGCTAATTGGTCTATAGCTACTTGGGTCTAGTGGGTCTTTTCCACGCTTGAGGATGGGCACCATAATATCTTCTTTCCAGATTGCCGGTACATAACCTCTCTTCCAGCTAGCATTTATTATCCTTAAAAGCTGGCTCTTGACTTTCTGTCCCAGATTTAGGAGCATTTCGTTAGAGATTCCATCTTTACCAGGGGAACTTTTGAGCTTCAATCCTTTGAGGGCAACATCTAATTCAGTTGGGGTAAAGATGGTCGTCTGATGCTCTTCTGGTGCTAAAGGCATGTGTTTTGCATCTTGGTTTTCCCGTCATGCAGCTTTCTGTTTGTCTATTGGAATGTTTATTCTACTAATGTTTTTGTAAGTCTCTATCAGTAGATTTGCTGCCCTTTTGCCTGTGAGGATGTTCTGATTGCGTGTTAATGATATTGGAGGTCGGCAGTTGTTTTCGTCGCTCAGAGCTTTCGCAAGTTTCCATAGTTTATGACCATTTTTGTCTAGATTAATGCTCTCTGTTTTGTCTATCCAGCTCTGTCTTGCTGATATCATGACCTCACGTCTGTATTTGGCCGAGGCTGCTTTGTAGGCAATGTTGCTCTCTGTGCTGTCTGATGTTTCAGCTAGTTCTCTGGCAGAGTCAAGTTCCTCTTCTAGTCTTTGTATTTCCTTGCTCCAGTATGGCTTGTAGTTTCTTCTTGCCCCTTAGGAATGGATTCTTTAGCAGCTCTCAGGATTCCATTTGTTAACCGCTCTATCATATTATTGACCTTCTTTTCGTGGGTGTTGATAGGCGCAGTATATGCATCAGTGAGCCTTGCAAACTTTGCCCAACCTGCTCTTTTATAGTTCCAGCGGGGAAGAGATATTTGCAACTCCTGTTTGTGAGCAAGATCCACTGAAAGTTTGACTGGTCTATGGTCACTATCTCCAAGTTGGTTCAGCACTTTTCTGGTTATTTTGATAGATATGTCTCCAGTTGCAAACGCTAGGTCGGGAGTGAAAGTTGTTTTCCATCTTCTTGAGTAGAAGGTTGGGGGGTCCTCCCTAGAGTTTATGAGGAATAGGTTGTTGTCTATTTCCCATTCTTCCACTTCTTCACCTCGAACATTGGACTCCTTATATCCCCATCTTTCAGAGTGGCTGTTAAAGTCTCCTACTACCAGACACTTTGATGGTGTTATTTCCATTGACTCCAGCTTCAGTAATGTGTCATTTAGACAGTATATATTAAATATCCTTATACTAGTGGAGTTAATGTACAGTTGTGCAGGCTCAAGGATATTTGTATTTCTTTAGACAGTTTCTGAACATCTTTTTGCTCAAAGTTTATTCTAGACTATTTACACATACATATGTGATGTACAATATTCTTCAAACCAAATACTTGACATAGCATAACTGCTTACAAGAGATA
This sequence comes from Megaustenia siamemsis, assembly GCA_032433765.1. Lineage (NCBI taxonomy): Eukaryota > Metazoa > Mollusca > Gastropoda > Stylommatophora > Ariophantidae > Megaustenia > Megaustenia siamemsis. The sequence goes on along the minus strand of JAVIAB010000047.1, from coordinate 96,491,470 downwards.
AACAAAATAAAAAACATTGCATTAGAGTTCAGACGTCACGGATTGTCTTCAATATGGAATAATATAGAAACGTATCATTCTCCAGACAATGTAGCAGAACCGACATTAATCAATCAATTATTTTTAATTAATCCGAATCAATATCTCTTCCTCTCTCTCCCCCCCCCCCCAAAAAAAAAATGTAGCTGCCGTCCCCATCATCTCAGCACACACAACAAGACATAAGGCGAAACTGCACAGAAAGTGAACACAGCCATCTGTTCCCCGTCGTATGATACCATCATTCATCGTAAGTAATCGGAATATCGAAACACGACCAAAACGGATGAAACGCACATCTTACGGCGTGCACAGAGAGCACTTAACTCAGCAGCTCCAGCCGGCGGCGTGCACAGAGAGCACTTAACTCAGCAGCTCCAGCCGGCGGCGTGCACAGAGAGCACTTAACTCAGCAGCTCCAGCCGGACTTGGAATATGAGGAAACTGCAGCGAGGAGCACTTTTCAGTCACAGCCTTTAACAGTTCCTGCTGCCTATCCACCACATTGAACGGAAGTTCACGTACTCCTGAAATTGTTGATCGTCATACATTTTTTTTAATGGAACCATGGACAGCTAAGAAGAGTAATGAAAACGTTCTGACAGAGCAAAAAGAGAGCTAATTTACAATATTAGGAAGAAACAATCATCATTTTTTGGCCATGTAATGAGAAGAGAGAACAGCTGGAATATATTGTAACAACTGGGGAAATTGAGGGACAAAGAGATAGAGGGAAGCAAAGAGAAAAGATACCAAAACAGCTTAAGAGAATGGCTTGTCAGAAGGTCAACAACAGAAATGATAAATAACTGTCGAGATCGGAAGTTGTGGATAGGTATGATCACCTACACCAGCAGGCATGGTACGTGATGATGAATATAGTATCACCAGCATATCGTAGGTTATTGCTGGCATCTCTGTGATGTTTTTAAAGATTTGCTCACTCCATCTGTTATCTGTTTTTAATTTACACTCAACTGTGTAGACTGTCATGAATATTCTAGATTTGAGACATGTTGGAACACGTTTGACTTCTTTCATTCTAAAGCTGTGAAATTAAATACACTCCGACTTTGTATGCAGTTTTCTGCTACCAGCATTAGAGATTGTTGTCAACTCTAACATCAATGGGGCTTTATGCTTTTTCCTTTCTGTTCTTGTTTGTTGTAACTTCCGGTTGTGTTTGCTGGCACGTATGCAAATTTGAGGTAGAACATGCACGTTTTTTGCATATTTAATTAGACGTTATGTTATTTAGCTCATCGGGCAAGTTGCTATGTAATGTTTTGTTGCTTAACACTTTATACATGGACGTGCGAGAGAGAAAGAGAGAGAGCGTTGTCAGTTCGATAATTTACGAGTTTAGGTACCTAAATTATTTTATTTCGTAAGAGTAACGTCCCTTTAATAACAACAATAGGGTAAAGTCCTGTTTCCTAAACCAAAAATAAAACAAAACGCGTTAGTCATGAGCATAGAGATAATTGTGATATAGTAGTTGAAATACACTGAAGTTTTGTTGACATGTCAAGGGAGATAACTTTGATTTATATCGTTAAACTCGTAGACCGCCAGGTCTGGTTTTTGTCCACTTAATAATTACGTGTTTCTATTACTTTGTAACAGTGATGCATTATTTATTTGCAATTTATGCATTCTCTATTTATGTATTATCTATTTATACATTATCTATTTATGCATTATCTATTTATGCATTCTCTATTTATGCATTATCTATTTATGCATTCTCTATTTATGCATTCTCTATTTATGCATTCTCTATTTATGCATTATCTATTTATGCATTCTCTATTTATGCATTCTCTATTTATGCATTATCTATTTATGGATTCTCTACAATCTTTCGTCTCGTTACACATGGTCACCATATACACCACTTGGCGTGACGGGGCTCTTTACTTTTACTTGTTTTATAACTTGATGGAACAAGGAGTCAGTCAGACAAGGCTGTGTTCTGTCGCCGGATTTGTTTTCACTTTACAGCGAACATATTATGAGATCAATAGTAGATAAAAACGGAATTGAAGTCAACGGTCACAACATAAATAATTTGCGATATACGGATGACACAGTCTTAATAGCAGAGACAAAGAATTAACTACAAGAAATGACAGACGTAATAGTAAAAGAAAGCAACAAAAAAGGTCTCAGTCTGAATAGAAAGAAAACAGAAGTAATGGTCATATCGAAGAAACAATCATCACCATCATGCAACATAAAGATAAACAGGACAAATCTGAAACAAGTGCAACGGGTCAAATACTTGGGCACAATAATAACATCGGATGGAAGATGCACCACAGAAATAAAAAGCAGAACAGCTCAGGCCAAGATAGCATTTCAGAAAATGAAAAATATCTTATGCAACAAATCTATGTCGATAAAAATGAGAAAGAGAGTTCATCGGTGCTATGTAGAACCAATTCTGACCTATGGAAGCGAGTCATGGACAGTAGACAAACACATGAAAAGGCGATTAGAGGCCACAGAGATGGGATTTCTCAGAAGAATGTTGAAAGTTCACTGGAGAGCTAAAAAGACCAATGACGAAATTCTCAAATAGGCCAACACAAAAAGGGAGCTCCTAAAAAACATCAGAAAGAAACCATCAATATTTTTCGGGCACATCATGAGGAAAGGAAAGTTGGAATACTTGGTTACAACTGGCAAAAAAATAAAAAAATAAAAAGGAAAGAGATATCACGGACGACAAAGAGATAAAATGCTGGATCGCTTGGTGTCATTGCATGGAAAGCAGTCAACAACAGAACTGATACGATGTACTGTAGATAGAAAATTGTGGAAGGACATGATCACCAACGCTAACCGGTATGACACATGATGATGATAACATGATGTTCTATAGCCATGTTGAATGTCGCCTTTGTTCTTTTGTTCCTGAATTGCTAAGGCACTCAAATACTGGTCCATTCTTTCTCCGTGGAAGGTATTTTTGGCTGCATCAATTGCAGACACATTTCCTGTCGGTGTGTATGCAATAACAATATTAGGTCCCGTATGTCCTATATACAGAAATTAACACCCGCATTGGTAAAGCTGCTACCACCTTCGCCCGTCTTTCTAGGTGTGTCTGGCAAAACAACAAACTGACAATTAAAACAATGGCCGCAGTTTACAATGCCTGGATAATTAGTATACTCCTGTATGGCAGCGAATCTTGGACAACTTATCCACAGCAGGCGAGAAGGCTAAACGCATTCCATTGTAATGTCTGCGCCGTATTCTTGGTATCACCTGGAAGGATAAAGTGACAAATGTGGAGGACTCGCACAGACCTCCTGAATATCTACACGCTGCTCAAACAACGCACATTACGCTGGCTTGGCCACTTTCACCGTATGAAAGATGGCCGCATACCAAAAGATATACTCTATGGATAACTGGCAGATTGCAAAAGGACTATAGGGGGCATCCACAACTTCGATTTGTAGACGTGTGTAAACGTGACATGAAGACTGAACATAAACCCTGTAGCCTGGGAAGACATAGCTTCAGACCGCAATCTTTGGAAACACACTCTAAAGCAGCAACTCAAACAAGAAGCAGACAGATTCATAGAAAAAGAGAATACACGGAGAAAGGAAAGAAAATATAACATTTCTAGGGACGCTGGAAAATCCATAGTTAACTATAACTGACGGAGACTATTATAATCAACTATAACTGACGGAGACTATTATAGTCAACTATGACTGAAATAGACTATTATAGTCAACTATAACTGACGGAGACTATTATGGTCAACTATAACTGACGGAGACTTATAATCAACTAAGACTGACGCAGACTATTATAGTCAACTATAACTGACGGAGACTATTATAGTCAACTATGACTGACAGAGACTATTATAGTCAACTATAACTGACGGAGACTATTATAGTCAACTATAACTGACGGAGACTTATAATCAACTATAACTGATGGAGACTACTATAGTCAACTATAACTGACAGAGACTATTATAGTCAACTATAAATGACGGAGACTACTATAGTCAACTATAACTGACAGAGACTATTATAGTCAACTATAAATGACGGAGACTACTATAGTCAACTATGACTGACGGAGACTACTATAGTCAACTAAGACTGACGGAGACTATTATAGTCAACTATAAATGACGGAGACTACTATAGTCAACTATAACTGACGGAGACTACTATAGTCAACTATGACTGACGGAGACTACTATAGTCAACTATGACTGATGGAGACTACTATAGTCAACTATAACTGACGGAGACTACTATAGTCAACTATGACTGACGGAGACTACTATAGTCAACTATGACTGACGGAGACTACTATAGTCAACTATAACTGACGGAGACTACTATAGTCAACTATAAATGACGGAGACTATTATAGTCAACTATGACTGACGGAGACTACTATAGTCAACTATGACTGACGGAGACTAAAATAGTCAACTATGACTGACGGAGACTACTATAGTCAACTATGACTGGAGACTACTATAGTCAACTATGACTGACGGAGACTACTATAGTCAACTATGACTGACAGAGACTACTATAGCCAACTATGACTGACGGAGACTACTATAGTCAACTATGACTGGAGACTACTATAGTCAACTATGACTGACGGAGACTACTATAGTCAACTATGACTGACGGAGACTACTATAGTCAACTATGACTGACAGAGACTACTATAGTCAACTATGACTGACGGAGACTACTATAGCCAACTATGACTGGAGACTACTATAGTCAACTATGACTGACGGAGACTACTATAGTCAACTATGACTGACGGAGACTACTATAGTCAACTATGACTGACGGAGACTACTATAGTCAACTATGACTGACGGAGACTACTATAGCCAACTATGACTGACAGAGACTACTATAGTCAACTATGACTGGAGACTACTATAGTCAACTATGACTGACGGAGACTACTATAGTCAACTATGACTGACGGAGACTACTATAGTCAACTATGACTGACAGAGACTACTATAGCCAACTATGACTGACGGAGACTACTATAGTCAACTATGACTGACGGAGACTACTGTGCCCTATGTGTTATGCATACAGTCAAACTTTGACTTTGATGGACTTTCCTAGAATGCAATAACATAATAACATACATGACAAAGGTAAACATTAGCCTATTACATGAGTCCAACACCATTTTTGATTCGTTATTCATCGGCATGCAATATGTGTGTGTTTGTGTGCGTGTGTGTGTAATAAATGTTAGGATGGCGGGGAACATATAACAATGAAAGTATTCAGATCAATTACAATAACACTGAAAGTATTCAGATCAATACAATAACACTGAAAGTATTCAGATCAATTACAATAACACTGAAAGTATTCAGATCAATTACAATAACACTGAAAGTATTCAGATCAATTACAATAACAATGAAAGTATTCAGATCAATTACAATAACAATGAAAGTATTCAGATCAATACAATAACACTGAAAGTATTCAGATCAATTACAATAACACTGAAAGTATTCAGATCAATTACAATAACAATGAAAGTATTCAGATCAATACAATAACACTGAAAGTATTCAGATCAATTACAATAACAATGAAAGTATTCAGATCAATACAATAACAATGAAAGTATTCAGATCAATTACAATAACACTGAGAGTATCTAACTTCGATATATCTTCAGATCTTTGTTAACATCGCACCGGGTTATCTCTAAACCTAATCACATTTCATCGTTGCGTTGACCCCCAAAAGGAGCAAGAATGAAGCGACCATTTCGTATGTGGTTCTTGCTGGGCAACTCGTCCAACCGTGCATCTATCTCTCTATCAAGATCTATCAATCAAATAAGTATGCAATGATTATAAATTAAATTTTAACATTTCATTAATGGGACCCATAATGATATTTCAATTTAGATTCACAAACAAAAAAAAACAACCACAATATTTTGTACACACAAAACGGAACGACAGCCTTATAGCTGAGCTAGTTCTGGAAGCTAAATAAATGTGCTGAAATATAATGAACAACACATGTGCTGAAATATAATAAGCAACATATATGCTGAAATATAATGAACAATGCATGTGCTGAAATATAATGAACAACACATGTGCTGAAATATAATAAGCAACATATATGCTGAAATATAATGAACAATGCATGTGCTGAAATATAATGAACAACACATGTGCTGAAATATAATGAACAACACATGTGCTGAAATATAATGAACAACACATGTGCTGAAATATAATGAACAATGCATGTGCTGAAATATAATGAACAACACATGCTGAAATATAATGAACAATGCATGTGCTGAAATATAATGAACAACACATATGCTGGAATATAATGAACAACACATGTGCTGAAATATAATGAACAACACATGTGCTGAAATATAATGAACAACATATGTGCTGAAATATAATGAACAATGCATGTGCTGACAAAATGTGCACTCAACTTAATTGAGCAAACACAACCAATAGTTTATTTTGTATTTTTCAATAGCTGAAAGTTCTCTGATAACACACAGCAGATAATTTCTAATGCTGGTGGCAGAAAATAGGAAATCAAAGCGAATGTTCACAGCTTTAGAATGAAGGAAACAAAACTTGTTGCATTTCTTCTCAGACATTGTGCACTGCAGATTGGACTGTCTTCAGAGTTGCAAGTTGTAAGGTAACACAATTCAACAAAGAAAAAGGTAGTTGAAGGCTAAGAATTATGGACACAAAAGACCATCGGTGTCTTGCATAAATCATTTGTTTTGAGCCAAAGAAGAGTGTAGAAAACATATGGCAGCAATTGATCAAGAGGAATAGCTCTAGTCTACTAGAATCTTCTTGTCACCATCTCTATTCTTCTCATCAGCTCTGTTCTCGTCATCACCTCTATTCTTGCAATCATCTCTTTTCTTGTCTTCCTCTCTTCTCTTGTCTCCATTTCTATTCTTGTCATCACCTGTACTCTTGTCTTCACTTATATTCTTCTCGTCACCTCTATTCTTGTTGCCACCTCTATTCTTATCATCACCTCTACTCTTGTCATCACCTCTATTGTGTCATCATCTCTACTCTTGTCATCATTTCTATTCGTGTCATCACCTCTGTTCTTGTCATCACCCCTATTCTTATCATCACCTCTATTCTTATCATCACCTCTATTCTTGTCATCACTTCTATTCTTGTTATCACCTCTATTCTTGTCTTCACCTCTGTTCTTGTCATCATATCTATTCTTGTCATCACCTCTTTTCTTGTCATCACCTCCACCCTCTTCTCTTGTCATCACCTCTTCTTTTGACACATAATACTCTCCTTTAATACACTATTCTTGTTATCACCTCTATTCTTGTCATCACCTCTGTTCTTGTCATCATATCTATTCTTGTCATCACCTCTTTTCTTGTCATCACCTCCACCCTCTACTCTTGTCATCACCTCTTCTTTTGACACATAATACTCTCCTCTTGACTCTGCTTCATTCAGCAAAAACAATTTTTAAAGTGAATGATCACAAATACTTTCTACATTCAACAACTGAACAATGTGGACATACAACTGATATGAACAAGTGACGTACGCTGGATCACCGATGGTAACAGAAAGTGGACATACAACTGACATGAACAAGTGACGTACACTGGATCACCGATGGTAACAGAAAGTGGACATACAACTGACATGAACAAGTGACGTACACTGGATCACTGATGGTAACAGAAAGTGGACATACAACTGACATGAACAAGTGACGTACACTGGATCACCGATTTTAACAGAAAGTGGACATACAACTGACATGAATATGTGACGTACACTGGATCACCGATGGTAACAGAAAGTGGACATACAACTGACATGAATATGTGACGTACACTGGATCACCGATGGTAACAGAAAGTGGACATACAACTGACATGAATATGTGACGTACGCTGGATCACCGATGGTAACAGAAAGTGGACATACAACTGACATGACTATGTGACGTACGCTGGATCACCGATGGTAACAGAAAGTGGACATACAACTGACATGAATATGTGACGTACGCTGGATCACCGATGGTAACAGAAATTATGAGTGAGCTGTAAGAACCAGCCACTAGAAAACACTTTCAATCTGTAACAGAGATCTACTCTTCAGGGGCCATCCATCAGTTAACTAGTGTCAAGTCTTGTGATCTTGGCATCCACTTATCTCATTAGCTCTATCTGTAACAGAGATCCACTCTTCAGGGGCCATCCATCAGTTAACTAGTGTCAAGTCTTGTGATCTTGGCATCCACTTATCTCATTAGCTCTATCATTTTTTTTTACCCCTGTCATCTGTCAACTATATCTCTCTTGGTCTGCTTCTTCACATCTTTATTAGCCTGCTTCTCCACACCTCTATTTAGCCTGCCTCTCCACACCTCTATTTAGCCTGTCTATCCACACCTCTATTTAACCTGCCTCTCCACACCTCTATTTAGCCTGTCTCTCCACATCTCTTTTTAGCTTGCCTCTCCTCACCTCTGTTTAGCCTGCCTCTCTACACCTCTGTTTAACCTGCCTCTCCACACCTCTATTTAACCTGTCTCTCCACATCTCTTTTTAGCCTGTCTCTCCACACCTCTGTTTAGCCTGCCTCTCCACACCTCTGTTTAACCTGCCTCTCTACACCTCTGTTTAGCCTGCCTCTCCTCACCTCTGTTTAGCCTGCCTCTCTACACCTCTGTTTAGCCTGCCTCTCCACACCTCTATTTAGCCTGCCTCTGCACACCTCTATTTAGCCTGCCTCTCCACACCTCTATTTAGCCTCCACATATCTATTTAGCCTGCCTCTCTACACCTCTATTTAGCCTGCCTCTCCACATCTCTTTTTAGCTTGCCTCTCTACACCTCTGTTTAACCTGCCTCTCCACACCTCTATTTAGCCTGTCTCTCCACATCTCTTTTTAGCCTGTCTCTCCACACCTCTGTTTAGCCTGCCTCTCCACACCTCTGTTTAGCCTGCCTCTCTACACCTCTGTTTAGCCTGCCTCTCCACACCTCTATTTAGCCTGCCTCTGCACACCTCTATTTAGCCTGCCTCTCCACACCTCTATTTAGCCTGCCTCTCCACACCTCTATTTAGCCTCCACATATCTATTTAGCCTGCCTCTCTACACCTCTATTTAGCCTGCCTCTCCACATCTCTTTTTAGCTTGCCTCTCTACACCTCTGTTTAACCTGCCTCTCCACACCTCTATTTAGCCTGTCTCTCCACATCTCTTTTTAGCCTGTCTCTCCACACCTCTGTTTAGCCTGCCTCTCCACACCTCTGTTTCTGGGGGCCTCGGTAGCCTAGTTGGGAAAACCACTCAACTGGACTACCGACGTTCGGACAACCCGTGTTCGATTCCCGCTGGGAGCAGTGTGAATTGTACTCGTGGTTGGAAAAAAAATACCCCCACGGTCGACCCAGCCGTTGGCAGAAATGGGTACCAGGGTATTACCCTGGGAAGGTGAGGAATGTTACCTCGCATCTGAGTTTCGATGCTTGAGGTGACACTATACAGAAATATCCGAACATTTCTGGATAGGCGGCCGAGCACATATGGGTGTAAACTCGCGTGCTAAGACGCCGGTTCAAGTCTCGTACTTTACCTTTACCTTTACCTTTACCTCTGTTTAGCCTGCCTCTCTACACCTCTGTTTAGCCTGCCTCTCCTCACCTCTGTTTAGCCTGCCTCTCTACACCTCTGTTTAGCCTGCCTCTCCACACCTCTATTTAGCCTGCCTCTCCACACCTCTATTTAGCCTCCACATATCTATTTAGCCTGCCTCTCTACACCTCTATTTAGCTTGCCTCTCCACACCTCTATTTAGGCTGCCTCTCCACACTTCTATTTAGCCTCCACATATCTATTTATCCTGCCTCTCCACACCTCTATTTAGCCTCCACATATCTATTTAGCCTGCCTCTCCACATCTCTATTTAGCCTTTGATGGCTAAATGTTCAAACATATCACATGCTGTGTCATGATAGCTACAACAGGTGGCTGTCAACACAGTCTGCAGCTGGCAACACTCGATTTTTCAGCATTAATTTGCACATTCTACGTGTGTCCTCACCAACAATGTTAGCGCAAGTTAAAATCTACTTCACATATCATGCTTTTTAACATTAGAGTTATTTTTTTTCATTCCTGATACATTTTTTAGTTTATTTTAAATTTTAGATTATTTCACCTCTGTTTTCTTGTTTATTAGTTTAATTTTAATTGCAATCTTCTCGTACGCGCACATACGCACGCACTCACACACACACACACACACACACACTCACACACACAACTGTAAGTGCAAACTTTTATACCAAATATACCATCAATACTGTTCAGTAAAAAAAAACGTGGTTTAAAATGTGGTTTTACAGAAGAATGTTGAGAAAACCCTTGAACAGCTAAGAAGAGTAATGAAGAGGTTCTGAGAAAGGTCAAAGCAAAAAGAAAGCTAATTTCCAATATTAGGAAGAGACAATCATCATTTTTTGGCCACGTAATGAGAAGAGAACAACTTGAATATATTGTAACAACTGGAAAAATTGAGGGACGAAGAGATAGAGGGAAGCAAAGAGAAAAAATAACAGACAGCTTAAGAGAATGGCTTGGCAGAAGGTCAACAACAGAAATGATAAATAGCTGCCGAGATCGAAAGTTGTGGAGAGACATGATCACCTACGCCACTAGACCCGGTACTTGATGATGATGAAAAAAAAAACATCTTTAAAGTGATCAATTTTGCTTGTTAATTTTCCATAATTTACTTCCATATGACAGGACTGGTTCTAAATGAGCTAGAAAAACATATTTTATTACTCCAAAAACAAAAGTAGAAAATGTCTTTTCTTCTTGCCATCATAGACATCTATTCCTTGTGTAATCTAATTGGATTCAATGAATATAGGCAGGCCATCCAGTCTCTCTCTTGATTGGCAGCTTGGATGTTCCAGCTGGGACAGGACTCTCAGTAGATGAATTGTTACCTCTGTCAAGGCAAGTGTCAATAGCAATACATGAGATCTAATAGTCAATAGCAATACATGAGATCTAATTGTTAATAGGAATACATGAGATCTAATTGTTAATAGGAATACATGAGATCTAATTGTTAATAGGAATACATGAGATCTAATTGTTAATAGGAATACATGAGATCTAATTGTTAATAGGAATACATGAGATCTAATTGTTAATAGGAATACATAAGATCTAATAGTCAATAGCAATACATGAGATCTAATAGTCAATAGCAATACATGAGATCTAATAGTCAATAGGAATACATGAGATCTAATTGTCAATAGGAATACATGAGATCTAATAGTCAATAGCAATACATGAGATCTAATTGTCAATAGCAATACATGAGATCTAATTGTCAATAGTAATACATGAGATCTAATTGTCAATAGGAATACATGAGATCTAATTGTTAATAGGAATACATGAGATCTAATTGTTAATAGGAATACATGAGATCTAATTGTTAATAGGAATACATGAGATCTAATTGTCAATAGCAATACATGAGATCTAATTGTCAATAGCAATACATGAGATCTAATTGTCAATAGTAATACATGAGATCTAATTGTCAATAGTAATACATGAGATCTAATTGTCAATAGCAATGCATGAGATCTAATTGTCAATAGCAATACATGAGATCTAATCGTCAATAGTAATACATGAGATCTAATTGTCAATAGCAATACATGAGATCTAATTGTCAATAGTAATACATGAGATCTAATTGTCAATAGCAATACATGAGATCTAATTGTCAATAGCAATACATGAGATCTAATTGTCAATAGTAATACATGAGATCTAATTGTCAATAGGAATACATGAGATCTAATTGTCAATAGTAATACATGAGATCTAATTGTCAATAGGAATACATGAGATCTAATTGTCAATAGGAATACATGAGATCTAATTGTCAATAGCAATACATGAGATCTAATAGTCAATAGCAATACATGAGATCTAATTGTCAATAGTAATACATGAGATCTAATTGTCAATAGGAATACATGAGATCTAATTGTTAATAGGAATACATGAGATCTAATTGTCAATAGGAATACATGAGATCTAATTGTTAATAGGCATACATGAGATCTAATAGTCAATAGCAATACATGAGATCTAATTGTCAATAGTAATACATGAGATCTAATTGTTAATAGGAATACATGAGATATAATAGTCAATAGGAATACATGAGATCTAATTGTCAATAGGAATACATGAGATCTAATTGTTAATAGGAATACATGAGATCTAATAGTCAATAGCAATACATGAGATCTAATAGTCAATAGGAATACATGAGATCTAATTGTCAATAGCAATACATGAGATCTAATAGTCAATAGGAATACATGAGATCTAATTGTCAATAGCAATACATGAGATCTAATAGTCAATAGGAATACATGAGATCTAATAGTCAATAGCAATACATGAGATCTAATAGTCAATAGGAATACATGAGATCTAATTGTTAATAGGAATACATGAGATCTAATAGTCAATAGCAATACATGAGATCTTATAGTCAATAGCAATACATGAGATCTAATAGTCAATAGCAATACATGAGATCTAATAGTCAATAGCAATACATGAGATCTAATAGTCAATAGCAATACATGAGATCTAATAGTCAATAGCAATACATGAGATCTAATTGTTAATAGGAATACATGAGATCTAATAGTCAGTAGCAATACATGAGATCTAATAGTCAATAGCAATACATGAGATCTAATAGTCAATAGCATTACATGAGATCTAATTGTTAATAGGAATACATGAGATCTAATAGTCAATAGCAATACATGAGATCTAATAGTCAATAGCAATACATGAGATCTAATAGTCAATAGCAATACATGAGATCTAATTGTCAATAGCAATACATGAGATCTAATTGTCAATAGTAATACATGAGATCTAATAGTCAATAGCAATACATGAGATCTAATTGTCAATAGCAATACATGATATCTAATTGTCAATAGCAATACATGAGATCTTAATATAATCTTTATAAGGCACTGGATATGTCTATGAAAGATTACATTTTATCTTGACACGTTTATAGACAACACTAAAGCATACAACAATGTGAATCAATCCCTACAACTGTCACATCACTGTGTCCTGCACCAAAGTTGTGGAAGAACATGTGCACAACATTTCCTGCACAGTACCTTGGTTCCAATGGAATAAACTACATCTCTAACTCTTAGATGGAATCATCTACATCTCTAACTCTTAGATGGAATCATCTACATCTCTAACTCTTAGATGGAATCATCTACATCTCTAACTCTTAGATGGAATCATCTACATCTCCAACTCTTAGATGGAATCATCTACACCTCCTCTTACGGTCTGTTTGATGTGTGACGGGGATAATCTGACGACTAACTGCGTGTTTATTTGTTCGGAATTGGAGTCAACAACGATGGCCTAACATCATCAAGCACTATACATAAAAAAAAAATATGACGATCATCATTTTCAGGAGGACGTGAACTTCCGGTATATGGTGGATAGGCGGCAGGAACCATTGAAGGCTATGCATGAAAGGGTTCTTTGTTGCAGTTTCCTCATATTCAAAGTCCATGGGGGACTGGTTGGTCTTGAGGCAAGACGCCGACCTCGAGACAGAGAGATTGTGGGTTCAAATCTCGGCTACACTGGTTGGGATTTTTATTTATTATTTCTCTCTGCGGCAACCACCGCTGGTCTCAGCAGCGAGGCCCGGCTTGAAACGTCAGTTACTCATCGATGGAAAAAACATGAGTACCTCAGAAGTCAGAGTTATCTGCCTGTGCGGCGAGGGACCCCTGTGCACATGGCTGCCAGGGAAAAATGGATTAACGCGCAAAATTCAATTCCTAGTCTCTAGGGACTTTGTCAGAATTGAAAGCTGACGAACGCAACAACAACAAATCTACATCTCCAACTCTTAGATGGAATCATCTACATCTCCAACTCCTTGATGGAATCATCTACATCTCCAACTCTTTGATGGAATCATCTACATCTTCAAGTCTTTGATGAAATCAAATACATCTTCAAATCTTTGATGAAATTAACTACATCTTCAAATCTTTGATGAAATCAAATACATCTTCAAATCTTTGATGAAATCAACTACATCTTCAACTTTTAGATGGAATCATCTACATCTTCAAATCTTTGATGAAATCAACTACATCTCCAACTCTTAGATGGAATCATCTACATCTCCAACTCCTTGATGGAATCATCTACATCTCCAACTCTTTGATGGAATCATCTACATCTTCAAGTCTTTGATGAAATCAACTACATCTTCAAATCTTTGATGAAATCAACTACATCTTCAAATCTTTGATGAAATCAAATACATCTTCAAATCTTTGATGAAATCAACTACATCTTCAACTTTTAGATGGAATCATCTACATCTTCAAATCTTTGATGAAATCAACTACATCTTCAAGTCTTTGATGAAATCAACTACATCTTCAAGTCTTTGATGAAATCAACTACATCTTCAAATCTTTGATGAAATCAACTACATCTTCAAATCTTTGATGAAATCAACTACATCTTCAAGTCTTTGATGAAATCAACTACATCTTCAAGTCTTTGATGAAATCAACTACATCTTCAAATCTTTGATGAAATCAACTACATCTTCAAGTCTTTGATGAAATCAACTACATCTTCAAATCTTTGATGAAATCAACTACATCTTCAAATCTTTGATGAAATCAACTACATCTTCAAATCTTTGATGAAATCAACTACATCTTCAAATCTTTGATGAAATCAACTACATCTTCAAATCTTTGATGAAATCAACTACATCTTCAAATCTTTGATGAAATCAACTACATCTTCAAATCTTTGATGAAATCAACTACATCTTCAAGCCACACAAAGTCAGACAGTAGAAAAAAATGGTTTAAATAAAAAAAAAAAGAATAAAATCATCATTAAATATTAAAGTTTGTCTCTAAATTGAGAAACTAATTGTGTATATCAGCCTGCTAAACTCCTGGCCTTACCATGTTCTCGTTGAAGGATATTTTATCAGAAGTAATGACATGTGGTGATTCACGATTTGGTGGCGGTGTTGGTTGGAGGTCCTTCTGCAATGATTCCAAACTCTCAATGTATTGCTCTATCAACCAGGCTGGACCCTGGATGTGAAAGTTCTTGCTCAGCTCAAACAGGTTCAGGACTGATAGCTTCTGTGATCGACGTTAAGGGAGTAGCAGATTATGAAAGTGACTTGTGCTGGGATCAGGTGACAAACAATCAAATGATAGATCATTTTGGAAGCCAAAGTGCAAAGACTAGCAGCATTGGCCCAGTATGGAAGGTCAAATAAGGCTAATGGTGGTTCTAAATACAAGCTTTATGCAAAAGTGGCTTCTGACAAAATATGCTAAAGAAGTTTCTTTCTTTAAAGTAAAGACATTTGTAAACATGTCATGAAATAGGTCACATGAACACACAAATATGTGGGAAGACTTGACAAAGCAGATGTAGCTGGATGCATTCAATAAATGTTGGCATGAAAGCAGACAAGCTCAAAGTAAGACAAGCTGCAGACTAGATGAGCATGAAAGCAGACATGTTCAAATAAAGGCAAGCAACAGACCAGGTAGATGAGCATGAATGCAGACAACCTCAAATTGAGACAAGCAGTAGACTATGTGAGCATGAAAGCAGACAAACTCAAAGTAAGACAAGCTGCAATACTAAATGAGCAATAAATCAGACAATCTCAAATTAAAACAAGCCACAAGACTAGATGAGCTACAAAGCAGACAAGCTCAAATTAAGCCAAGTTGCAGACCAGACAGAAGAGCATGAAAGCAGACAAGCTCAAAATAAGATAAGCAACAGACTAGATAGATGAGCATGAAAGCAGCAACAGCTATCTCTGACAAGCTCCTTCCACTTGTTATCTCTTGGGACTGGCTGGACATAACTCTTAGGGTCAACAAATTAGTTATGTGAATAATTATAGGGATAAAGTTGTAACAAAGTTGGTGATTCTATCTATATATCTATTGACCTTTCGAGCCGTGGCCAGCCCATAGGGCATAGACTCAGGTACTCTTTTTCTAAATTTTCTTTCTTGCAGTCTCAATCCTTGCAAAGATATTTTATAAAATCTCGTCATTTGTCTTTGCTCTGTGCAAGCATCTCGATCTCATTGAAGGAATCGATTCCGGTTGCCTTTGCCTCCCTAGTTAATGTTCTCAGTGTTTCTCTGGATCTGCCTCTTTTCCTCCTACCTGTTGTTTCCCACATGAGGGCTTGCTTTGCTGTTCAGTTATTATCTCTTCTCATCACATGTCCAACATATGTCCAATGTCTATTCTTGATTATTGATGATATTAGTGGTTCATTGGTGATTTCTCTAATTTTCTCATTTGTTTTGAATCTGTTCCACGCTAAACCAAGTATTTTCCAAGTTAGTGATTAATGATAGGATTAAAGGAGCAACAGGTTAAATTAGTGATTAATGAAAGTGCCACAAACCATACAAATGAAGATTAATGTGAAATAAATACAAATGTTTTTTACAACAAAAATGAATGAACACACACACATTTATGTGAATACAAATAAATTGATAATTGAAGGAAAGCACATGCATGCAGCTATGCTTTAACATGGTTAAAGATACAAAAATAAAAACAAACTCAGATAAGAGGATACAGATTTTGGTAGCGCAGGTAGCTGAAAGACTGAAGGTGGCTGGCTAACTCTAACACCAGTGACCCCTGGAAAACAGAAAGAAACAAGATTTCACAATTTGTTGGTTAAAAATGGAAAACTGTTCAAGAAATGAGATAACTGTATAAAGGGCAAGCCCATGGGTATTCAGTGTCTCTAATCATTATCTTGTAGTTCTGTCAGCAGCATTTTAATCCTTTGTTTATACAACCACTTGGTCACACTGTCCATGATCTTTGACTTCACAACCACTTGGTCACACTGTCCATGATCTTTGACTTCACAACCACTTGGTCACACTGTCCATGATCTTTGTCTTCACAACCACTTGGTCACTCTGTCCATGATCTTTGTCTTCACAACCACTTGGTCACTCTGTCCATGTTATTTGCCTTCACAACTACCTGGTCACTCTGTCCATGATCTTTGCCTTCACAACCACTTGGTCACTCTGTCTATGCTCTTTGTCTTCACAACCACTTGGTCACTCTGTCTATGCTCTTTGCCTTCACAAGCACTTGGTCACTCTGTCTATGCTCTTTGCCTTCACAACCACTTGGTCACTATGTCCATGTTATTTGCCTTCACAACTATCTGGTCACTCTGTCCATGATCTTTGCCTTCACAACCACTTGGTCACTCTGTCTATGCTCTTTGCCTTCACAAGCACTTGGTCACTCTGTCTATGCTCTTTGCCTTCACAACCACTTGGTCACTATGTCCATGTTATTTGCCTTCACAACTATCTGGTCACTCTGTCCATGATCTTTGCCTTCACAACCACTTGGTCACTCTGTCCATGATCTTTGCCTTCACAACCACTTGGTCACTCTGTCTATGATCTTTGTCTTCACAACCACTTGGTCACTCTGTCTATGATCTCTGCCTTCACAACCACTTGGTCACTCTGTCCATGATCTTTGCCTTCACAACCACTTGGTCACACTGTCCATGATCTTTGCCTTCACAACCACTTGGTCACTCTGTCCATGATCTTTGTCTTCACAACCACTTGGTCACTATGTCCATGTTATTTGCCTTCACAACCACTTGGTCACTCTGTCCATGATCTTTGCCTTCACAACCACTTGGTCACTCTGTCCATGATCTTTGCCTTCACAACCACTTGGTCACTCTGTCCATGATCTTTGTCTTCACAACCACTTGGTCACTCTGTCCATGCTCTCTGTTTCACAACCACTTGGTCACTCTGTCTATGATCTTTGCCTTCACAACCACTTGGTCACTCTGTCAATGATCTTTGCCTTCACAACCACTTGGTCACTCTGTCAATGATCTTTGCCTTCACAACTATTTCATATTGTCCATGGTTTTTTTGTCTTGACAAGTATGTGGTCAATCCAACAGTAAATTGTCCTCTTTGTTTTCCTCTACCTATATTGTCCTGAATCTGTCCTGTTATTACTACATTTTTCAGGCCTCTCTCTCTCTCCCTTCTTTGTCTAGTTGTTTGTTTGTTTATTTGTTTATTTGTTTCTTTCTTTCTTTCAGCACCCACTCATCCAACCATCACTTACTTCCATTCTTCCTTCTTACTTAGTAGATATGCAGTGAATGTTGTTAGTCTTAATGTTATTTTCTTTTTATATCAGAGACTTTCTGCTTGTTTATCATTTCTTTGATCTCCATAGCACTTTCTGCTTGTTTATCATTTCTTAGTTTTTCATAGTACTCTGTGCTTGTGTAGTATTTTTTTTAGCTCTCCACAGTACTTTGTGCTTATGTATCATTTCTAACTTCTCCATAGTACTTTGTGCTTGCATATCATTTCCACCTTTCCACAGTAATTTGTGCCTGTGTGTCATTTCTTACTTCTCCATAGTACTTTCTGCTTGTGTATCATTTCTTAGCTCCAATAGTACTTTGTGCTTGTGTATCATTTCATACATCTCCATAGTACCCAGAGCAACCTACTCAAAAACCACATATTTCTTGCTGCTGGTAATTTTTCAGCCATTATGGTGTGCTGTCTCCAGATTGAAGGTTGGCTATCTTGTAGCAAAATTTAAAAATAGAAAAAAAATGATATGTAAGAAGCTTTACGTGATAAGTGGACGACACAGACTAAACGACGTTTCAGCCCAATAGGCCTTCATCAGGAACAAACAAAAAAACACACACACAGGATAGATAATTTTGTTTTCTTTAACATATTTCAATTGTTTTTGTTTTGGTTGTTTCGTTATTAGTTTTGCGTGTGTGTTTTTTTGTTTGTTCCTGATGAAGGCCTATTGGGCCGAAACGTCATTTAGTCTGTGTCGTCCACTTATCACGTAAAGCTTCTTACATACCATTTTTTTCTATTTGTTAATTTTTCCTCACATTCAGTTTTACTGCAGCTTCGCATTTTTATGCCTTAACCCTATCTTGTAGCACCATTTTTCTCTGCTCTCTGCCCTTATGATACCTTTTTGTTGATGTCAAAGTCCACCTATTGAAGTTATCAATCAATTCAGTCATTCTCTGCCCCTTGAAGTCCACCTCATGATGCAATAAATCAATTCAGTCATTCTCTGCCCCTTGAAGTCTACCTCATGATGCAATAAATCAATTCAGTCATTCTCTGCCCCTTGAAGTCCACCTCATGATGCAATAAATCAATTCAGTCATTCTCTGCCCCTTGAAGTCCACCTCTTGATGTTATCAATCAATTCAGTCATTCTCTGCCCCTTGAAGTCCACCTCTTGATGTTATCAATCAATTCAGTCATTCTCTGCCCTTTGAAGTCCACCTCTTGATGTTATCAATCAATTCAGTCATTCTCTGCCCCTTGAAGTCCACCTTTGATGTTATCAATCAATTCAGTCATTCTCTGCCCTTTGAAGTCCACCTCTTGATGTTATCAATCAATTCAGTCATTCTCTGCCCTTTGAAGTCCACCTCTTGATGTTATCAATCAATTCAGTCATTCTCTGCCCCTTGAAGTCCACCTTTGATGTTATCAATCAATTCAGTCATTCTCTACCCTTGAAGTCCACCTCTTGATGTTATCAATCAATTCAGTCATTCTCTGCCCCTTGAAGTCCACCTCTTGAAGTGATCAATCACTCTTCCTTCTTTGATCTAATCCAACACATTATTGGGTCTCTGTGTCCAAAATATTGAATTTCTCTTGCTTGAATCACAACATAATAACAGACGAAACAAGCACAACCGGAACTGTTTGCATGTGCAGTAATTTTATAAACATCAGGATAATGAATCTCACTGTTTAACCAAACTAAATTACAATAATGTCATAAAATTACTGCATCAAAATACAAATTCTTCCAAATTTGACAGTTTGCCATGATCAAACATTACCCCCCTTTTACTTTCTAATTACTACTTCCATCACAAATACATCAATCATAGATAGGTATTGTAAACACATTAGCCATAGAGAGGTATTGTAAACACATCAATCATAGATAGGTATTGTAAACACATCAGCCATAGAGAGATATTGTAAACACATCAGTCATAGATAGGTATCGTAAACACATCAGTCATAGAGAGGTTTCATAAATACATCAGCCATAGAGAGGTATTGTAAACACATCAGTCATAGAGAGGTATCATAAACACATCAGTCATAGAGAGGTATTGTAAACACATCAGTCATTGATAGGTATTGTAAACACATCAGTCATAGAGAGGTATCGTAAACACATCAGTCATAGAGAGGTATTGTAAACACATCAGTCATAGAGAGGTATCATAAACACATCAGTCATAGAGAGGTATTCTAAATACATCAATCATAGATAGGAATTGTAAACACATCAGTCATAGAGAGGTATTGTAAACACATCAGTCATAGAGAGGTATTGTAAACACATCAGTCATAGAGAGGTATTGTAAACACATCAGCCATAGAGAGGTATCCTAATCTAGGGTTAAAAAAACTTGCTATAGAACTCTTTCATTCTGATTCACAAACAAAAATAGAAACATCAGCCCAACCTGTTGGTTGAAAGTATTGGTGAGCTCTGGGATTGTACACACTTCCTGTTCTGAATGGCATGAACAAGGCAGGTAGGCTGACATCTGATTCATTGAACACAAGAGAAATGCTCAAATTCAGTGTTTCAACATTTGACAAAGATAATACATTTAAATTGTTCTTGTTTAAAATATGAAGTGAAATATGAACATAGTTATAGTTTGCAAAAATAAAATAGAAGAAACCATTTTATATGGTGATATGATAGACTTAGGTTCTAATTAACATACATTTTATATGGTGATATGATAGAATTAGACGTTGAACATTCACGCTACATAATTTGAAGGTTCTTATTTCTTTCAGGAAACACTTCTCAGCAATAATTTTGTATGTTGTTGTATCAGCTTTTCTCCTCTCTCTTTGCGATCAAGAATCAATCAGAGTAGGATTCCAGACTCTCTCATGAAGTCAGCTGTCTGTTTAAGCAAATCGATTGCCCCACATAGTTTCTCTTCCAGGGAGGTGGGCGTGGACCACATTGCTCTTCTCAGGTCTGTGTACAGGGGGCAATCCTGTAGAACATGATTTGTAGTCATATTGTCCAGTATACAGTGGCATAGGCTGGTTGTACCTATTTTGAATTTGGTGAACATGTGATTTCTCATTCTATTGTGGCCAGTGCGTAGGTGAAGTATGATGACTTGATCTCTCCTTGATAGTTGGTGGTATCCGTCACTCTCGTTATGTTTTGGGTGTTCTCATTTCCATTTTTCATGGAACTGACCCTTGAGGATGGATTTGGCTTCATCATAACTGAGCGGATGGTTCTCTTGTGGTAATCTCCCTCCCTCTTTAGCTAATTTGTCTGTGCGTTCGTTCCCGTGTATATTACAGTGTGATGATATCCACTGAATGACTACTCTCTGGAAGTTATTGCATATTTGGTCCAGGGTTGTTCTCAAGTCATCTAGTTCATTGTTCTTGGGGCTTTTTAGAGCTGATAGTACTGACAGTGCATCAGTCAGAATCACCGATTTATTGTGCATTTTATTTTTGTGTTGAGTAGCCAGTGTTGCAGCATCTCTGATGGCCTCAGTTTCTGTTTTAAAGTTGTTTGAGAATTTTCCAGTAGCTATTGACTTGGTGATCTCATCCTGATTATTCAACGTCAAGAACACACCTCCCCCTCCATTTCTGGTGGCATTTGTAGCAGAGCCATCTGTGTATATGTGGGACCAAGAGTCCTGTGGGTAGGTATCGTGTATGTGTTTTTCTGCTACGTGTTTTCTTTCTGTGTCTGTTTGGGTGCCTTTTTTCATGATTCCTGTTATATTTTCCTTAAGTTCTGGTATTTTATGTTTTCCATGAGGAGACATATCAGATGGGCTGATTGATTGGTAAGAACCAGGTGTTCGTCCATTTTTCAAGTTCACCCAGGGCATCTTGCATCCTGGGTCCAGCCACCGACATGCTTTCCTCACGAACCCATAACGCCGGATCATCTATGTATATTGCTGAGTGTATTCTGGGTGGAATGTCCATTACAATGGCATTTATGAAAAGTATCAGCTTTTAATTACCATATACAACACAATGTCTTTGTTTACTAATGTATTAGAAAGATTGAAATGGATTAGACTGCATGTTTCCTCTACAAACACTAGATATAATATTATATTACAGGGAAAACACATAGAAGGAGATTGATGTATCTATTTTTCAACAGCCATTATTCTTCATGTTAAACAAGGATCATATTGTGTATCCCTTCCTCAGCAAGTTCCGAAGTGTCCATCAACTGATAACTCCAGTTCTGTGTTGGTTGATAAGTCTTCTTATATGCCCACTAAGTTTCTCGTTTCTGGCTGTGCTCATCTTAACTCCCATTTCTTTCATCCAAAGGAGTGACGTGGACTCATGATTGTTGAAGTCCTGCGCCCTTCCCACATCTCGTCCACCTGATCCATTGGTTGACCATCTTCAACGGCAGCACAGCTAGCCAACCTGTCCGCCCTTTTTAAATTTCCCTGTACTCCCCCACATGTCCATGGACGTACACAAAGGTGACTTTAAGTATTATTTACATCTGCAATGACTTGACCCATTTGCACATGTGCACATTGAAGCCAAGCCATCGACTTCCTTTTGCTCCTCTTTCACCAAGGAGCACATAAGACACAGAGCATCACTCAAGGAACACATAAGACACAGAGCATCACTCAAGGAACACATAAGACACAGAGCATCACTCAAGGAACACATAAGACACAGAGCATCACTCAAGGAACACATAAGACACAGAGCATCACTCACCTCTGAGAGCATCGTACATCTGCGCTTCACACTTGCTCAGCTTGTATTGTCCTGCAAGTTTCCTCTCAATGTTATCTTTAATGTCCTTCAATGTTTTCTCATTGAGCTCCTGCTTGTGTTGTTTGCTCTCCTCTTCCCACTGACTAAGCCTCTCCAAGAACTACAATTTAAGCAAATTAGTCAGTACATCATGATGTAAAGCAAATTTGTCTGTACATCATGATGTAAAGCAAATTAGTCAATACATCATGATGTAAGGAAAATAATAAATACACTATGATGTAAGTAAAATAGTAAATACATTATGGTAGAAGTAAATTTAAATATATTATTATATGGAAAATTAGTAAATACATTATGATTTAAGCAAATCATCAGGAAGGGCCGTTGTCTTGTTAAAATGTGCACCAATCAGGGTTCATGACCTCCATAAATAGCAGAAAGTATCCCTCTAGTATTTCGATGTATTTTTCTTTAGTGAGAATTCCTGTGGAAATTCATAATATGGGGTGGCACCTCTTGCTAACACTCCTCCCAAAAGATGGAATTTTTCAGCATGTTTTAGTCACATGGATGCATGTTTTAGTCACCTGGATGCAGGTTTTAGTCACCTGGATGCATGTTTTTGTCATCTGGATGCATGTTTTAGTCACCTGGATGCATGTTTTAGTCACCTGGATGCATGTTTTAGTCACCTGGATGCAGGTTTTAGTCACCTGGATGCAGGTTTTAGTCACCTGGATGCATGTTTTAGTCACCTGGACGCATGTTTTAGTCACCTGGATGCAGGTTTTAGTCACCTGGATGCATGTTTTAGTCACCTGGATGCATGTTTTAGTCACCTGGATGCATGTTTTAGTCACCTGGATGCATGTTTTAGTCACCTGGATGCATGTTTTAGTCACCTAGATGCATGTTTTAGTCACTTGGATGCATGTTTTAGTCACCTGGATGCATGTTTTAGTCACCTGGACGCATGTTTTAGTCACCTGGATGCATGTTTTAGTCACCTGGATGCATGTTTTAGTCACCTGGATGCATGTTTTAGTCACCTGGATGCATGTTTTAGTCACCTGGATGCATGTTTTAGTCACCTGGATGCATGTTTTAGTCACCTGGATGCAGGTGTTACTTCCAAAAATTTATTTGAGCAGGGTAAGACCAAACAGAAGATTCATGTGCAAAAAACCCCAAGACAAATTTTCTTTGTGGCATCAGCTCAAGCACATCTGTTTGTGAGTCTCTGTGAGCAGTGGCAACATTAAATACTCACATCCCCCTCATTTTTTTGACATAATCAATTGGTGTGGCTCCTGGATGATTGTAGCATTAGACACTAGGCTTCCCCTCTCAATTATGATCTGCTGTATGTTTTCTACACTTTTCATTGACCCAGTCTGAGCAATTTAGGTGAGATGTAAATGGTTCTATTGTGACCAAAATTCTTGGCCTCCCACAATCTTCCTTTCACCTATTTTCACTACCTGCTTTAAATTTGCTCACAATCCTGTAGAAAGTCCTCTCAGAATGTTCAAGGTTTCAGAAATGTTGGAACATGTTTGACTTAGTTTCAAAGCTCTGAAATTGAAAAACACTTTGACTTTGTATCCATTTCTGGTACCAACATTATAAACTCTTGTTTACTCTATTATCAAGGGACTTTATGCAATTTATTCTACCTTCTGTAGCATTTGCTCAATTAAGTGGAGTGTAACTTGGGGCAGAATATGCAAAATTAATTTGATTTCAGCATATTTAGCTATTATTTTTCTCTGGCTTGGTATAGAACCATTGATCAGAGGTTTAACATGCCGCTATCGTAAAAACGATTTTGTTAATGAAACGTAGACCTGATACAGAACGTGTAAATTAGCAGTAGATAATAGTGATAGTTTTTTCGGTAATAAAGAAAAGATGATGGTCATATGTTGGACATGTGATGAGAAGAGATAATAACCGAATATAAAGCATGCCCTCATGTGGGAAACAACAGGTAAGAGGAAAAGAGGAAGACCAGAGAGACACTGAGAAGAACATTAATGAGAGAGGCAATAGCAGCAGGAATCAGCTCCCTCAATGAGATAGAGCTGCTTGCACAGAACAGAGGCAAATTGTGAGATTTGATAAAATATCTTTAAAAGAATTGAAAACTGCTAGATCAAAAATTCAGATAAGAGAGGGAGTATTTTGGTCTACGCCCTATGGACCGGCTACGGCTCGAAAGATCAATAGATCGATAGATATTTAGCTCAGCAGTAAGACTTCAGTTCTTTTTTTTACAAAATATAATAAATTATGATGTAAACAATTATAGAGACACTGGTAAGGTTGTGGCTTATGTAGTTAACAAACAACACAAAACAACTTGACTCTGTCGCCAGATGCTAGTCAACTATCGGGAAACATTGACCCAAAAAAAAATATGTAAACCTGCACCCATTCCATTGTCACTATATTTGTTTTATCATCCTTATCTTCAGCTTTACAGTGGCACCATTTTATACTGAGCCCTTTCAAGGCATTAAAGTGTTCAGCTATTGTCGGTATTTCAGTTCTATATTGAAGACTATATCTTGTTTGTATTTCTGAGTTTGACATCTCCTACAGTCTCATGTAAAACTAGGCAGCAATTTCATAGAAGCCAACAAGGAAATGCACTTAATAAAGCTACACCTACAAACAATACACACTCGCAAAAATTTCTCATTAATATAATGTGAGGTCTCAGCATTGTCACTTAAAATAAAATAACAGCTGAACATTTTGACTAAAGTAACAAAAAAGTAACAATAAAGTAACAATGGATTCAAGTGAACTGTGATATGTTATAGAGTGAGCTAATGGAAGCATGGGGGCAGGTAAAGAAGTTCACATAGGGGGTAGTGGATATACAGAAAGTGGGATGGAGGTAATGTCCAGAGTTACTGGACGACAGGATGATGAGTTTAGGTCCATGGAAATTTCCACTTCAACTTTTAGGCAATGCATGACAATAGCATGCATTGACCCCATGACTTTGGCCCGTCTGATAAATAAGTTGTCATCCAACTACCAGGATAGGTCATTGTCATGAGGTAATCATTATTTAAATAGGGCATAGAAAGTCACGAAAACAAAGTGTTATTTATCAAGTCGTGGATAGTTGAGACACAGGTCAGATTTTGAGTCACAGAATGGTGAGGAGTAACCAACTCAAGTGATCAGAAGAGTGCAAATTGTCACTTTGTGACAGTTTGATTGGCTGCTGATTTTAGGTGAAGAGTGTGAGGTTGGAGTATTTAAACTTCAACACTATAGGTTTGAGTTAGTCAACAGTCAGGACAGAACAGTTAGAAGAGTCAGGAGTCAGGGATTGAATAATCAGAGATAGAGCATGTCATGATTTACCTGTTGTGATCAATGTGATGTGCTGTCAAGAGAGTACAAAGATAATTAAAAAGAATAAATAACATAACAGCTCTATGAAGACTAACCTCTTCAGAAATGGAAGATATATTCCTCAAACACATAGGAAATGACATCACATATTTCGGTACTAAAATTAGCAAGCATAAATGAAGAATTAAAGTAGCTTTAAAAGCAGACTCATTTAAACTTTTGAGCCTGCTGTCCAACAAACTTCTGACAATAATGGAGAAGATGAGAAAGATGTTCAGCTCAGCTATAGACTTTACTAAATAAGTCAATTAATTTATTATTGAAAGCTAACAAACAAGTGAATTTGAAAAATGTGAAGTATGCCATTCAATCAGTAATTTAAAAGTTGTCAGTGAAACAAAAACCAGGTATAAAAAGGTAACAAATACAACAATTAACAGCAGTACAAATGACAAACAAGATGTTGCAACATGTAATAAATGAACAATAAGGCAAATTATGACTCACATCTTGAGGTAAATGTTCACCCCAACGTGGCAAACGATGGCCAACCCGAAAGTTTTTAGTTGGTTTCTGTGTCCTTGGAGGGACAGGTCTGACAAGGTAAACAGATGAAGTATTATGGATGTGGTATAGAACTTAATGTGGATGTAGTATAGAACTTAATGTGGATGCAGTATAGAACTGAATGTGGATGTAGTACAGAACTTAATGTGGATGTTGTATAGAACTTAATGTGGATGTAGTATAGAACTTAATGTGGATGTCGTATAGAACTTAATGTGGATGAAGTATAGAACTTAATGTGGATGTAGTATAAAACTTAAAGTGGATGTAGTATAGAATTTAATATGGATGAAGTATAGAACTTAATGAGAATGAAGTATAGAGGTATAGGTAAAGTATGAGACTTGAATCGGCATCTTATCACACGAGTTTTCACCCATATATGCTCAGCCGCCTATTGAGAAGTAACCAGAGACTTCTGGATAGTGTTGCTTCAAGCATCGAAACTCACAATGCGAGGCCACATTCCTCATCTTTCCAGAGTACTATACCCTGGTATCCATTTCTGCCAGTGGCTGGGTCGACCGTGGCAGTATTTTGTTCCCAACCACGAGTACAACTCATGCTGCTTCCAGTGGGAATTGAACACAAGTTGTCCGAATGCCAGTAGCCCAGTCAAGTGGTTTTCCCAACTAGGCTACCAAGGCCCCTGGATGATGTATAGAACTTAATGTGGATGAAGTATTGAACTTAAAAGTGGATGAAGTATCAAACTTAATGTGGATAAAGTATGGAGTTTAATGTGGATGAAGTATAGAACTTAATGTGGATGAAGTATTAAACTTAATGTAGATAGAGAATGGAACTTAGTGTGGATGAAGTATAGAACTTAATGTGGATGAAGTATAGAACTTAATGTGGATGAAGTATCAAACTTAAAGTGAATAAAGTATGGAGCTTAATGTGGATGAAGTATAGAACTTAATGTGGATGAAGTATTAAACTTAATGTGGATAGAGAATGGAGCTTAAAGTGGATGAAGTATAGAACTTAATGTGGATGAAGTATCAAACTTAATGTGGATGAAGTACATGTCAAAATGAAGCTTAATTTGAGGATAAAATGAAGTGAAATCTAACTTAGAGAACTTATCTTTCAATGATTAAGGGCGGTTCTTGTACTTAAGAACATTTGTCAGATACAGACAGAAAAAAGTTTTGAATGTATTGAGTGGAGCACAACTAGTACAATGGCTCAGGGAAGTGAGTACAATATCTGCCCTGATGATTAGCTTGTAGATACATTCCCAATCAGACAATAACTTAAACATTTTTTTTTGAGTTTGCCAGCCTTCACCTCTGCCATAGTCCCTAGAGACTCATCATCATCGTCGAGTGCCATCTCTGCAACGAAGGTCGG
The DNA here is from genome assembly GCA_032433765.1 of Megaustenia siamemsis. Lineage (NCBI taxonomy): Eukaryota > Metazoa > Mollusca > Gastropoda > Stylommatophora > Ariophantidae > Megaustenia > Megaustenia siamemsis. Next base: position 96,463,014 of record JAVIAB010000047.1, on the reverse strand, counting down.
CTACAATGGAGCGCTATTCTGCTCTGTCTCTTGCTTTGATGGTGCAGATTGTCATAGGCTGATTTGTCCATCTTTTGCTGTTACTCGTTCATGTTAGTCTTGGTCTGCCTCTGCCTCTTTTACCTTGTATTTTCCCCTCCAGGATTACTTTTAGTAGGCTGTTGTGTCTTTTAACATGGCCCAAAAATCGCATTTGTCTTGTTTGAATTGTGCTTAGTAGTTCTCTTTTCATTTTTAGTTGTTTTAAGACTTCTTCATTTGTTTTCTTTTCCTTCCATCCAATTCTACCTATTCTTCTATATATCCACATTTCAAAGGCTTCAATTCTCTGTTCTGTTTTCTTGTCTAATGTCCATGTTTCTGTACCATATAGGAATATTGAGAAGATGTAACATTTTGCTATTCTTAGTTTTAGCCCTGGTATTATTTGCTTTGATGTTAGTATGTTCTTCATGACATTAAAATTACTTTTTGCCATTCCTATTCTTTTGTTTATTTCAGTTGTACATTTTCCATCACTGGTTATAGTATGTCCAGGGTAGTTGTAGTTCTGAACTGTCTCCAGGTCTATTCCTTCAACTTTGATATCCACTTGTAGGTTTTGAGTATTTTCTTTGTTTATGATCATAGTTTTAGTCTTTTTGATATTCATATCTATAGCTTGTTTCATAAGTCGTGCCCAACTTTAAAAATCAATATCTTTTAAACCGCTTTTTGTAATTTTTTCAAAATTTGCATGTATAGTTATAATGATTAGAACCCAACAGGGAATTAATTTCATTAAAAACAAACATTTGGTTATTATTATTGCTTATTTGATTTATATAAATTTATAACGACCCATTGATGTAGTCAAAACTTAGTGTTTACAGTATTTAAGTTAAAAATAGCGATTACAAATCCATACACGCTCAAATTTACGATTTTGCACGCTTTCCGCGTGAGTTTACTGACACAATTAGACACTTGTAGTAAACACGAGACATTGTGTGTTCCATTTCCGTTAATTCAGCGGCGTAACGTGGAACAATAACATTTATCATGAGTCTTAAAATGAAATTCTGCAGTTTACAAAACATCGCAATAAAAATGTATGACTATTTTTGCAAAGAGGCTAAACGAGGAAGATTATTTCATTCTTTAGAAAACCCTGAGAATAGGACAAGACACATTTTGGATTTATCTAAACGGTCATTTAAACGCTGGATTCAAGCACGTGACCGTCAATGTTCCAAATATACAAAATCACAAGGAAGAGCAAAAATGTTGGATAATTTCGACAGTGAACTTATTAGAAGTGAAATTCGCAAAATGTTGGGTATAAATGAAACTGTTACAATAAGAAAATTAAAAGTATCGCTGAAAAAGAACAACAGTATTGAAATATCAAAGTCTACATTATGGAGGAATGTGAGAGCTGCAGGCTTTACATTCAGAAAGTATTCCAATGGACGAAACATCATCTGTGAGAAGCCACATATAGTAGTCATGAGAAGCAAGTACTTACGTGAAGTAAAAGAGGTGCGCAAGCAAGGTTATGATATTGTGTACTTGGATGAAACATGGATCAATGCTCACCACACTAACCAAAGGGAATGGCAGTCATCAGATGGAAAGATTAAGAGATTAATACCTAGCAGCAAAGGACAGCGCTTGATAATTGCTCATGCAGGTAGTCGACAACATGGACTAATACAGAATGCAGAGCTCATTTTTCTTTCAAAATCCATAGACAATCGGGATTATCACTCTGAGATGAATGGTCACATATTTAGACATTGGATTGAAAATTCTGTTCTCCCAGCACTAGATCGACCATCTTGCCTAATAATGGACAATGCAGCGTACCACAACATTGTTGCACTTGAAGATAAAGTCCCGACGTCATCCAGTAAAAAAGATGCTATTAAGATATGGCTCACAAAGGAGCACATACAATTTAATAACATGTACTTAAAACCTGAATTACTATCTCTAGTAAAGCAAAAACAGAGGACAAAGATTTTTCAAATAGATAAGATTATCCAAGAGCACGGTCATATAAGTTTGAGGCTGCCACCTTACCATGCTCATTTAAATCCAATAGAACTAATCTGGGCAAAATTAAAAGGACAAGTGGCAGATGAAAATACAACATTCAAAATATGCGATGTAAAGACTCTTGCTAATCTCGCTTTATTAAATATAGACAAAGATTATTGGGCTAAATGTGAAGACCACGTCTTAAAACAGGAAGAGGAATATTGGAAAAATGATGGTTTGTGGAATGTTCAACCCCAAACAGTTATTAATCTTTTAGACTCGTCTGATTCAGAATGAAAGTATATAGCCCCCACAATGTTGGCCCCTGTATTACCTTAAATTATTTCAACAAACGGTCCTTTTCAGGACCACACAACTATGAAAATTGGACATACAGGTATACCTTGATATTATTATCGTCCGTCCTCGAACTGAGCAGATAATAATTCTCCTGGTGTTTTGTTTTATCCAGTTATTTCCCCATTTCGGCCACGCCTTTACCTAGTGAAAATTAATCGTAGACCAGCAACTACGGTAATTTCTATTCTTTAGGGCTTCACAATTTACAATTTTGACGAACATCAAAGAAATATCGCCGCTTTAAGAAAACTGCAGCTGCAAGATATTTGTTAAATATACATTTAAAGGGTCTTTTGCATTCTAATAACATTTGGAAAATTTCAAAAGTATTTAACAAACGGTTAGACAGTAATAGCGTTTTGAAGTTGGGCATATGTTTTGAAACGAGCTATAGTCCATATTTTTTGCTTGCCATGTTTATTTCATTACGTAATTGTTGTAGATCTTTAGGATTTTCTGCTAGTAGTACAGTGTCGTCAGCATATCTTAGGTTATTGATTATCTTTCCATTAACTTGTAGGCCTGGCATCTCTATGATGTTTTTAAAGATTTGCTCAGTTTATAGATTGAACAAGCTTGGTGATAGGATGCATCCCTGTCTCTTACTCCTCTTTTTATATCAATGGGTGTAGAGTTCTCTTTGTTATATTTTATTATTGCTGTTTGCTCCCAGTATAGATTACATATTAGTTGTATGTCCGTGTCATCTAGATGCCTAGAGACTAGGAACTGAATTTTGCTTATCAGTCCATTTTTACTTGGCAGCTGTGTGCACAGGGTTCCCTCACCGCACAGGCATATAACTCAATCTTTGGAGGTACTCATATTTTTTCAGTTGATGGGTAATTGACATTTCAAGTCAGGCCTCACTGCTGAGACCAAGCTTGGTTTCCACAGAGAGAAATCACAGAGAGAAATCATAGAGAGAAATCACAGAGAGAAATCATAACTGGTGCAGCCAGGATGTGAACTCACCACTTCTCTGTCTTGAGACTATGTCTTGAGACTATGTCTTGAGACTATGTCTTGAGACTATGTCTTGAGACTATGTCTTGAGACTATGTCTTGAGACTATGTCTTGAGACTATGTCTTGCCTGGAGACCAACTAGACCCCCACTTAACATGTAAAGGACATGAGATCACTTTACTTTGCTGTAACTAACTCTTTATAACACCAGATACATTTCCTGTCTACTGATCTCTTAGCTGGAATGAAGAAATAAATATCCTACCTCAGTCGTGATGTGACTGAGCCTGTTAGGTCCGGTGTTCTATCAGTCCTCGTTCTGTTACTCTCTGACTGCTGCCTAGTTACTGGTGCAACCCCTGATACTTCACTGCTGACAGTTGTCTTGGAGACAGGACGTGACTGATGAAATGTCACTGGGAGATCAGCCTGCATGGCTTCCATGTTACCTATCAATTCTTCTATTCGTTTCCTGCAATTATACATATATATATATAAATAATAGGTTTACACACAATAACATTAATGTGTGGGCATTTTGATGTTTGTGTGGGCATTATTTATATATATATATATATATATATATATATATATATATATATATGGATTAGATATGAATATTTAAAAAATTAAAACTATGATCATAAACAAAGATAATACTCAAAGCCTACTAGTGGATATAAAAGTTAAAGGAATATCCCAGGAGACAGTTCAGAGCTACAACTACCTTGGACATACTATAACCAGTGATGAAAAATGTAAAACTTAAATAAACAAAAGAACAGGAATGGCAAAAAGCAATATTAATGCCATGAAAAATATACTAACATCAAAACAAATAACATCAGGGCTAAAACTAAGAATAGAAAAATGTTATATCTTCTCAACATTCCTGTATGGTGCAGAAAAATGGACATTAGACAAGAAAACAGAACAGAAAGTTGAGGCCTTTGAAATGTGCATTTATCGAAGAATAGGAAGAATTGGATGGAATGAAAAGAAAAGAAATGATGAAGTCTTAAAATAATTAAAAATAAAAAGAGAACTACTAAACACAATTCAAGGCAAATGAGATTTTTTGGGCATGTTAAAAGACACAGCTGCCCACTAAAAGTAATCTTGGAAAGGAAATTGCAAGGTAAAAGAGGCAGGGGCAGAGACAGACCAAGACTAACATGGACGAGTAACATTAAAAGATGGACAAGTCAGTCAATGGCAATCTTCACCATCAAAGCAAGAGGCAGAGCGAAATGGTGCTCGATGGTAGCCAACATTCTATGCAGAGATGGCACTTGATGATGATGAATGGTTAGGCTAAACTGTTGAGAGGCACTATGCGTGTGAATGAACATTCAAGACAAAATAAGTCACTGTAACCTGAGACACACCTATTTATGCACAGACATATATCTCCACATCTCTTCATTAGGTTGTGTCACATATAAAAGAACTTGCAAAAAAGAAGCAACAAGCAATTGGAGTACATGATGGTCTTTTAACTTTTGTGAAAAATGACAAGATGATATGGTCTGGCCTGGCAAAGACCTGCAAGGAACTGTGAAAGGTGAGAAAAGGAAAAGTAGGCAGAGAAAGAGATGGGAAGATAACATCAAAGAATGGACAGGCCTCAACATTGCAAGATCCCAAAAAATAACTGAAGACAGAGAGAAAGAGAGAGGTTGATGAAGTCTGTCAAAGGTGCTGCAATAGCACCCAGGGCTATGGGATGAAGAAGAAGCATATCTCTTAACAAATAAAGTGAGCGACACAGCTGTACTAATAACCTTTATCAGTGTATGTTATTATGACTGATATATGATTAATAAATAAGCATAGAGTCATCTCTAGTTGATCAACACTAGGAACCATGAATCAACTATCAATAGAAGATTGAGGCTGCTGTAGTTGATCAACTCTAGGAACCATGAATCAACTATCAATAGAAGATTGAGGCTGCTGTAGTTGATCAACACTAGGAACCATGAATCAACTATCAATAGAAGATTGAGGCTGCTGTAGTTGATCAACACTAGGAACCATGAATCAACTATCAATAGAAGATTGAGGCTGCTGTAGTTGATCAACACTAGGAACCATGAATCAACTATCAATAGAAGATTGAGGCTGCTGTAGTTGATCAACACTAGGAACCATGAATCAACTATCAATAGAAGATTGAGGCTGCTGTAGTTGATCAACACTAGGAACCATGAATCAACTATCAATAGAAGATTGAGGCTGCTGTAGTTGATCAACACTAGGAACCATGAATCAACTATCAATAGAAGATTGAGGCTGCTGTAGTTGATCAACACTAGAAATCATGAATCAACTATCAATAGAAGATTGAGGATGCTGTAGTTGATCAACACTAGGAACCATGAATCAACTATCAATAGAAGATTGAGGCTGGTCAACTGGTGCAGTTGATCTCAGGGGGATGAAAGTGATAAATCATTCTTTGTTAACTACAACTGCTGTTAACATCCAGTCCACATCACTGCACTGGTCCTTCCTGCTTGGGCAAACCACCAAACAAATAAAATATTTGTCCGTTCCTTAGTTTTATCATTAATTCATTTTGTAATTTATTTATTTCTCTAGATTTTAAAAAATGTGTTATGTTTGTTTCTCCCACAGAAAGCTTGTATAGGGCTGCAACATCAAGCTGTCTTGTTTCATGCCATATCTATAAAATTACATCCAACCACTGTCTCATTTACTTATCTCCCCTATGGTCAGCTTGACATCAGCACAGCATGTTGATGCTTGTCCAGTTTTTATCAATTTCATTAAAGTACAACTGAAAGTGAATTAATCAGCAGAAGAAGAATTGATTTTAAGGTTATAAAGAGACTAAATGGTGATCTTAGACTCATAACTAGTGAAAGTGAATTTCCTCATTTACTTCTTTCTCAGTGGTTAGTGAAATGGACTACAAAGGACAAAGGGTAGGGTTCAATCCCAACCGACGGCTTCCAGGTTCACCCAGCCTTAAATGGGTACCAGATTTTTTTCTGGGAAAGTAAAGCGGCACGGGCGTAATACTGACCACATTACCCCAAAAATCATGTGCCGAAGGTCTGTAAAATTTATGGTCACTAACACCATATTCCATATACGCCGCCACTTGGCATGACGGGGGTACTTTACTTTTTTTTTTTTACTTCTTCTTCCTCAGTGTTTGAGTCTTATGATCATGCGAACTTGATTCCTTGTCCTGTGTCATGATGGATAATGCATACTATTGATTGCATAATGGAACAACAGATAAAATGGTTTGGTCATGTGATAAGACAGAAAGATCAAAATATGGTATAAGTCATCAACAAACACTATCAGAACACCATAAACAAAGATTAATCATAAAAAAGATGGATTTTTGGAGGTACATGGAGCCATAGTAGCAGAACGTGAGACCAACAGAAGAGCAAAAGTTTGCAAATTTCGTCACACCCTGATAATGATAGGCAAATGAGGAAGAGAAGAAGAAGTCTAATATTCTTGTTGCTATCAGTTGTTGAAGTTAAATATTAAACTGACATATCAATTTTCACTAACATCAATCTTCATTAACATCAATTTTCACTAACATCAATCTTTACTAACATCAATCTTCACTAACATCAATCTTTACTAACATCAATCTTCACTAACATCAATCTTTACTAACATCAATCTTCACTAACATCAATCTTTACTAACATCAATCTTCACTAACATCAATCTTTACTAACATCAATCTTCACTAGCATCAATCTTCACTAACATCAATCTTCATTAACATCAATCTTTACTAACATCAATCTTCACTAACATCAATCTTTACTAACATCAATCTTCACTAACATCAATCTTTATTAACATCAATCTTCACTAACATCAATCTTCACTAACATCAATCTTCATTAACATCAATCTTCACTAACGTCAATCTTCACTAACGTCAATCTTCACTAACATCAATCTTCACTAACATCAATCTTCACTAACATCAATCTTTACTAACATCAATCTTCACTAACATCAATCTTTACTAACATCAATCTTTACTAACATCAATCTTCACTAACATCAATCTTCATTAACATCAATCTTCACTAACATCAATCTTTACTAACATCAATCTTTACTAACATCAATCTTCACTAACATCAATCTTTACTAACATCAATCTTCACTAACATCAATCTTTACTAACATCAATCTTCATTAACATCAATCTTCACTAACATCAATCTTCACTAACATCAATCTTCACTAACATCAATCTTCACTAACATCAATCTTTACTAACATCAATCTTCACTAACATCAATCTTTACTAACATCAATCTTCACTAGCATCAATCTTCACTAACATCAATCTTCACTAGCATCAATCTTCATTAACATCAATCTTCAATAACATCAATCTTTACTAACATCAATCTTCATTAACATCAATCTTCATTAACATCAATCTTCAATAACATCAATCTTTACTAACATCAATCTTCACTAACATCAATCTTCATTAACATCAATCTTCACTAGCATCAATCTTCATTAACATCAATCTTCAATAACATCAATCTTTACTAACATCAATCTTCACTAACATCAATCTTCATTAACATCAATCTTCACTAGCATCAATCTTCATTAACATCAATCTTCAATAACATCAATCTTTACTAGCATCAATCTTCATTAACATCAATCTTCACTAGCATCAATCTTCATTAACATCAATCTTCACTAGCATCAATCTTCATTAACATCAATCTTCATTAACATCAATCTTCACTAGCATCAATCTTCATTAACATCAATCTTCATTAACATCAATCTTCACTAGCATCAATCTTCATTAACATCAATCTTCAATAACATCAATCTTTACTAACATCAATCTTCACTAACATCAATCTTCATTAACATCAATCTTCACTAGCATCAATCTTCATTAACATCAATCTTCACTAACATCAATCTTCATTAACATCAATCTTCACTAACATCAATCTTCATTAACATCAATCTTCATTAACATCAATCTTCACTAACATCAATCTTCATTAACATCAATCTTCATTGACATCAATCTTCACTAACGTCAATCTTCACTAACATCAATCTTCACTAACATCAATCTTCACTAACTTCAATCTTCACTAACTTCAATCTTCACTAACATCAATTTTCACTAACATCAATATTCACTAACATCAATCTTCACTAACATCAATCTTCATTAACATCAATCTTCATTAACATCAATCTTCACTAACATCAATCTTCATTAACATCAATCTTCATTAACATCAATCTTCACTAACATCAATCTTCACTAACATCAATCTTCATTAACATCAATCTTCACTAACGTCAATCTTCACTAACGTCAATCTTCACTAACATCAATCTTCACTAACATCAATCTTCACTAACTTCAATCTTCACTAACTTCAATCTTCACTAACATCAATTTTCACTAACATCAATATTCACTAACATCAATCTTCACTAACATCAATCTTCACTAACTTCAATCTTCACTAACATCAATCTTCATTAACATCAATCTTCACTAACATCAATCTTCACTAACATCAATCTTCACTAACATCAATCTTCACTAACATCAATCTTCATTAACATCAATCTTCATTAACATCAATCTTCACTAACATCAATCTTCATTAACATCAATCTTCATTAACATCAATCTTCATTAACATCAATCTTCACTAACATCAATCTTCACTAACATCAATCTTCATTAACATCAATCTTCACTAACGTCAATCTTCACTAACGTCAATCTTCACTAACATCAATCTTCACTAACATCAATCTTCACTAACTTCAATCTTCACTAACTTCAATCTTCACTAACATCAATTTTCACTAACATCAATCTTCACTAACATCAATCTTCACTAGCATCAATCTTCACTAACATCAATCTTCACTAACATCAATCTTCACTAATATCAATCTTCGCTAACATCAATTTTCACTAACATCAGTTTTCACTAAAATCAATCTTCACTAACATCAATCTTCACTAACTTCAATCTTCACTAACATCAATCTTCATTAACATCAATCTTCACTAACATACTCATATTCATCTTGCAACCTTGTCACCTCCTGTTGATGTTGTTCCACCATTGTGTCATACTCAACTTTGAGTACTGTCTCCTGGTGCAAATACAGAAAACATATGAGTAGTTCCAACATCATCACCATAGTAGGTGAGCACTTCAAAGGAATATTTTAAAACAGTACAGTAAAACAGAAAATACTCAAAATTTACAATAAATATCAAAGTTGAAAGAATAGACCTGGAGATAGTACAGAGCTACAACTACCTTGGACATAATATAACCAATGATGTATCACATCCACCTCATCAGGGAATATCAGTGTCACATTTATCTCATCAGGGAATATATGTATCAGATTTACCTCATCAGGGAATATCTGTATCAAAATTAGCACTGCTGTTATGAGACCAAGGTGGGTTCTATATTTATCTCTTCCTACAATTACTATACAGATGGTACAGCCAATGTGGGTTCTCTATTTACCTCTTCTTATGATTGATGTAGAGATGGTACAACCAATGTGGGCTCTATATTTATCTCTTCCTATAATTACTGTGAGCCGCGATAGCTCAGTGGTTAGTGAACTGGACTACAAAGGACAAAGAGTAGGGTTTGATCCCAACCGACGGCTTCCGGGTTCACCCAGCCTTAAATGGGTACCAGATTTTTTTCTGGGAAAGTAAAGCGGCACAGGCGTAATACCGATCACATTACCCCAAAAATCATGTGCCGAAGGTCTGTAAAATTTATGGTCACTAACACCATATTCCATATAGGCCACTTGGCGTGACGGAGGTACTTTACTACCACCTTTACTTTTTATAATTACTGTACAGATGGTACAACCAATGTAGGTGTTATATTTATCTCTTCTTATAATTACTGTAGGGATGGTACAACCAATGTGGGTTCTATATTTATCTCTTCCTATAATTGCTGCTTTTTGACAATAGAAACAAGAAAAAGAGTTCTTAAATGTTACGTAGAGCCAGTCTTAACATATGGATGCGAATCATGGACAATAGGACAATAGACAAGAAAATCACTGGAGTCTGTAGAAATGTGGTTTTACAGAAGAATATTGAGAGTACCATGGGCAGCTAATAGGGGTAAAGAAGATGTTCTGAGAGAGGTCAAAGCAAAAAGAGAGCTAATTTCCAATATTAGGAAGAAACAATCATTATTTTTTGGCCATGTAATGAGAAGAGAACAACTGGAATATATTGTAACAACTGGAAAAATTGAGGGACAAAGAGATAGAGGGAAGCAAAGAAAGAAAATACCAGACAGCTTAAGAGAATGACTTGGCAGAAGGTCAACAACAGAAATGATAAATAGCTGCCAAGATAGAAAGTTGTGGAGAGACATGACCACCTCCGCCAGCAGGCCCGGTACTTGATGATGATGATGATAATTGCTGTATAAACAATGTGGGCTCTACATTTATCTCTTCCTATAATTGCTGTACAACCAATGTGGGCTCTATATTTATCTCTTCCTATAATTGTGGTACAACCAATGTGGGTTCTATATTTGTCTCTTCCTATAATTGTGGTACAACCAATGTGGGTTCTATATTTGTCTCTTCCTATAATTGTGGTACAACCAATGTGGGCTCTATATTTATCTCTTCCTATAATTGTGGTACAACCAATGTAGGCTCTATATTTATCTCTTTCTATAATTGTGGTACAACCAATGTGGGTACTATATTTATCTCTTCCTATAATTGTGGTACAACCAATGTGAGTTCTATATTTATCTCTTCCTATAATTGCTGTAGACATGGTACAACCAATGTGGGCTCTATATTTATCTCTTCCTATAATTGCTGTAGACATGGTACATCCAATGTGGGTTCTATATTTATCTCTTCCTATAATTGTGGTACAACGAATGTGAGTTCTATATTTATCTCTTCCTATAATTGCTGCAGACATGGTACAACCAATGTGGGTTCTATATTTATCTCTTCCTATAATTGTGGTACAACCAATGTGGACTCTATATTTATCTCTTCCTATAATTGTGGTACAACCAATGTGGGCTCTACATTTATCTCTTCCTATAATTGTGGTACAACCAATGTGGGCTCTATATTTATCTCTTCCTATAATTGTGGTACAACGAATGTGAGTTATATATTTATCTCTTCCTATAATTGTGGTACAACCAATGTGGGTTCTATATTTATCTCTTCATATAAATGTGGTACAACAAATGTGAGTTCTATATTTATCTCTTCCTATAATTGCTATAGACATGGTACAACCAATGTGGGCTCTATATTTATCTCTTCCTATAATTGTGGTACAATCAATGTGGACTCTATATTTATCTCTTTCTATAATTGTGGTACGATCAATGTGGGTTCTATATTTATCTCTTCCTATAATTGTGGTACAACCAATGTGGACTCTATATTTATCTCTTCCTATAATTGCTGTACAGATGCTACAGCCAGTGTGAGTAATAAAAGAGCACCTCTTCAGCATCAGGTGTGTAGGCAACTGCTGACAGTGCTTTATCCACCGTTTCCTTGTGGAGCTCTTCACTGGTTGTTGAGGCCAGGTCAATGTCTATCATGTTAAGTACACCACGAGTGCCTGTGAATCAAAATGCACAACAGAGAGATGAATTATTTCATTGATACAGCTGAACAAAATAAACTTTTTTTCAGAAAAAAAGTAATTACAGGTGTAAATTGCAGGTATGATGGTTGAGAAATGTTTCCTCTATTTAAAAAAAATGTTTGAGTCAAAAGTTTTTTTTACATTTTCTCATGTAAAATCATCAAGATGGCAGCTTTAGTAGACAGAGAGGCAATAAAACATTGAGGAAACATGTCTCTCTTTTTTCTCAACCTCTTGTGCTATACAGTGTCAATGAAAAATTGATTGTTTGCGATCCTGCAATATGCTTCATATAATGTGTTATCTGTGGCCCTAACTATTTCCTTAATCGTTTTTGTTTTTGGAATGTGCTATTTTTCCTGTTGTTTCTTGAGAACTTTGCTCCGTGTTATTCATGTCCATTTGTTGTCTTGTTACATGACCAAACCATGGAATTTATCAATTCTTGAAGTAACCATCTTTTTTATGATTAATCTTTGTTTATGGTGTTCTGATAGTGTTTGTTGATGACTTATACCATATTTTGATCTTTCTGTCTTATCACATGACCAAACCATTTTATCTGTTGTTCCTTTATGCAATCAATAGTATGCATTATCCATCATGACACAGGACAAGGAATCAAGTTCGCATGATCATAAGACTCAAACACTGAGAAAGAAGAAATACAAAAAAAAAAGTAAAGTACCCCGTCACGCCAATGGCGGCGTATAGGAAATATGGTGTTAGTGACCATAAATTTTACAGACCTTCGGCACATGATTTTTGGGGTAATGTGGTCAGTATTACGCCCGTGCCACTTTACTTTCCCAGAAAAAAATCCGGTACCCATTAAAGGCTGGGTGAACTGTAAGCCATTGGTTGGTTCCTTACCCTTCCTCTTGTCCTTTGTAGTCCAGTTCACTAACCACTAAGCTATCGTGGCTCCCTTGAAGTAACTAGAACTGGTGTTATTCCCATACCTTTTCTTAAGTTTTCATTTCTGATTTTTAGGAAAATGTTCATGTATCAATGTAATGATACTTTTCTCTTTTTTTTTATTATTTAACAAACAAAGCTTTTACTAGAACACACTTTTTGTAAGCTCCATTTTTGTTCTCCAGCCATTCAGATCAGAAATAACCTGAATTCTCGCATGTCACGTGAATTATTTTATGATTGTGGAAAAATATTTAAAGTTCTCTGTTCACAGTCATTTGTTGTTATGTCATTTGTAAGGGAGATGACCAAGATATCCGTCAAGCAATGGAGCTAAATTCAGTCAGTGCTGGAGTTGGATTTATTAGGCCTTTAGGCACAGATAAAACACAACCCAATGTAGCCCACTTAAAGTCCTTGCAAGGATGGATGGTGAAGAGGACTCTCATTCCTTTAGTACCCATTGGAAGAATGAAAGAAAGAAAATATAATCTGTACTCTCTGGTCTGATTTATTCATTTCAGTCTAGGTGATGTCTGACATCTTGGTCTCATTACTTGGACTAAACTTGCTTTCACTTCTTGATCAGTGGAGCCCCACCATCGCCAAGGTTTGTTGGAAGGAGAAAATGTCAGAATTTAGAAAAGAGTTTTAGTCACTCATTATCAAGTCTACCTCACCTACACATGGCTAACTCTTTTTCCAAGTAATTCAGTTACTCATTATCAAGTCTACCTAACCTACACATGGCTAACTCTTTTTCCAAGTAATTCAGTCACTCATTATCAAATCTACCTCACCTACACGTGGCTAACTCTTTTTCCAAGTAATTCAGTCACTCATTATCAAGTCTACCTCACCTACACATGGCTAACTCTTTTTTCCAAGAATTTCTGTCACTCATTATCAAATCTACCTAACCTACACATGGCTAACTCTTTTTCCAAGTAAATCAGTCACTCATTATCAAGTCTACCTCACCTACACATGGCTGACTCTTTTTCCAAGTAATTTAGCAGAAGGTTTAATCACCTATGGTGGGTTGGAAGGGATGTGGAAGCAGATATGATTCAGGAAGAAACAAATTTATCATGAGCTCACCTTGCCATTAGGAGATGCTATATTTAGCAACAACGGGCCAGAAAATGAACCAGAAATGACATGACCTCATAATTGGAGACCAACTGCCCTCACAGCAACATGACTGCATGTGATCTGTGACTCATAGTGAGCATAATACATTCCACTCATTCTTTAAATTCATATTTTATGGAAATGTTCCCAATTTGTGACAACACACAAAACATACAATTTTTATAATTAACCTCAATATTTCAGTATCAATAATATTTTAGTTGTTAATGCTCATCACAAAAATAAATAAAATTGGCAAGTCTGAGAGATCTTGGGGATGCAGTAATTCAAATTTTAACTACAAAAGTTTTTACATTTTAACATACAGCTTCTTCCAATCACTTTGAATATATAATAAAAGAGAAATATTTTTAAAAAATTTCTTAGGACTCAAATAAGTAAATTAACTAAAGTATTGTTGACAAACAATTGTGTACATGGAGAATATAACAATCATAGATGTTTGGAGCTCTAGACAAAAGTCATGTACATCACAATCACTTGTTTGACTGCATGAACACCAAGATGGGTACACAAGATGAGGTCATTTTCTGTTAGAAAGTCCATTCTCCCCAAGGTGTTTATTCTGTTCATGCCCTTTTTATCCTTCATTGGATATAGATCATCAACAGAAACTCTCCAGACATTTCTTTCCTTTGCTGTCCTTCTAGTCTTCTCCACATGTAATTTATCTTTGTGATCTCGATCCTACAATTTTGTCTGCATGTTTCTCTAAGTATTCTGTTTCCTCTTTTCCCTGAGCATTCCAGGTGACTGCTTGTCTGTAGTTGGCTTTCAATTACCCATCCACCAAGTGGCATTAGTTGCTTCTAAAAAACCTTGACAAAACCAGTTTTAAAAATAGAGGAAAATGATTACAAGCCACCTAAAAAATGTCAGAAGTGGGAAAACCCACATGATATTAAGATATATTTCAAGGAAGTTAGATTGAAAGTAGCTGCATCACAGATCTTGCACAATCACAAAAGCCATTCTTCCTGTGTGATACCTTGTTGCACAAGTGAAGCAATAGTGAATGTAAAAATCATAATTCTGTCACACAAACATTACCAGCAGACATCAATAAAACTTGCCCACCTACCACACTGTCTGTTGAAGTGCTTAGGTCGGACACACATTCCCCAGTACATCAGCACAGGCACTTTCCCACAAGGCACTTGCACTTGATCAGAAATGGCAGATTGCAGAGAGTAAAGTGCTAAGGGCTGAGGTTCATGGCTTTTTATGAGGTCTTCATGTGGCGACACGGTCTTTAACTGATTTGACAGGTCATCCTCCAATATTGGGATGTCCTCAGAGTCACAGAGAGAATCTCCATCCAAACTGGAAGATGTCAAACACTAAGAAATGTTTTTTGTCCGACATCAAGACATGTCATGTGATAAGCTAATTATGATTATTGTTATGAGAATTATAAGCTTCATGAATTTAATGATCAATGTATGAGGCATGAATTAAGTACACATGGTATATCACTCACTCTAATACATAAAAAAATAATGTACACGATACATCAACCACCAATGATTTGGAACAATATTGTTCTTTCAAGCTGAAGATAGCACATATTGCAGAAATTCTAAACATATAATGTCTGACAATCTTTACTATCAAGTGTTAAACTTTGCACAGGACCCGCATTGTATAGCACTAAAGACCCTGTTCTGAACAAGCCTCTCAACTTTGGCAAAGGACTTGATGCCTGCTGTTTTTGCTTCACACATCAGTGTTCTTTTTAATGTTTCTCTAGGTCAGCTTCTTTTTCTTTTGTTTGTTGTTTTCTATTTGAGTATTAGTCACAGATGTATATGTAATCCCCATACACCATATGCATGGAAGGAATCTTTATTACTTTTATGCAAGCCATAATGTTTGCACCTTTTGGCCTCGCTCCATTGTCTTAGGCATGGTGATTTTGGGAGTTGCCTTTCCTCTTAAACCTCTTCTCTCATGGCTAAACTGGTTAGTTTGTTTCCAGCGACACCACTTGGAGATGGAGTAGGGTGTGGATCAGCTCTGTTTGCCGATACTGACACATGCAGCAAGCCATGGTTCGCTGGCTGCTCTTAGTTACTGGTGGATGTCTTGGCCCTCACATTAGAATAGAATAATTATGATGATTGGTGCTATCTTTGACTAACAGATTATCTTTTGCATGGTTATTTCATTTTGGTTGGTTCAAACCTGTGGGGTTCATTCATTCTGATAGGTCACAACCAGAGCAACTTCTGCTTGTTACATTCCAACAGTCCACAACAGGTTCATCTCTTTCTTGGCTCATTCTGACAGTCCACAACAGGTTCATCTCTTTCTTGGCTCATTCTGACAGTCCACAACAGGTTCATCTCTTTCTTGGCTCATTCTGACAGTCCACAACAGGTTCATCTCTTTCTTGGCTCATTCTGACAGTCCACAACAGGTTCATCTCTTTCTTGGCTCATTCTGATTGTCTACAACAGGTTCATCTCTTTCTTTGTTCATTCTGACAAGCCTCAACCAGCCCATCTCTTTTGGGGGTTAGTTCATTCTGAAAGACTTTAAACAGTTTCTCTCTTATATGGTTAACTCAGTTTGAAAGACCACACCCAGTCCATCTCTTGTATGATTAGTTCAAACTGAAAGACTGTAACCAGTCGATCTCCTACATGGTTGGTTCATCTCTTGTGAAAATAACCCTATGTTTGTTTATCTAAAACCTTTCCCCTTGGTATGACTTTGGGTACTGTGGTATGTTTCTTGAACTGTTTACATTTATTTTCTTATCACAAATTCTCGTCACAATAAGCATAATATTTTGTTTTTCGTTCGCCAGGAAGTCCCTAGAGATTAGGAACTGAATTTTGTGTGTTAATCCATTTTTCCCTGGCAGCCATGTGCACAGGGGTTTGTATGGCACCACACAGGCAGATAACTCTGACTTTGGAGGTACTCATATTTTTTCCGTTGATGAGTAATTGACATTTCGAGCTGGGTCTCACTGCTCAGAACAAGGGTGGTTGCCGCAGAGAGAAATCATAAATAAAAATCCTACCGGTGTAGCCGGGATTTGAACCCACAACCTCTCTGTCTCGAGGCCAACGTCCACCAGTCCCCCTTAAACATAATATAAAAACACTCTGCAGATGAAAAATAAGAAGATATGTACAGAGATTGCCACAAGACAAACCTCAGAGAATTTCTTCTTGAGCTTGCTGTTAGAACGTCATCGTCTCCATGTGGGGCAGGGAGATAAACTGTCTCCAAGCTCTGAAGCAATATCAATGTCAAGGTGACATGTTGTATTTTACAAGATGAGCTGTTCATTCATGAAAGCACCGTCACAAAGTTAGAATATGAAATGTAATTTATGAAAGTGCTGTCACAAAGTTAGCTTATGAAATGTAATTTGTGAAAGTGCTGTCACAAAGTTAACTTATGAAATGTAATTTGTGAAAGTGCTGTCATAAAGTTAGCTTATGAAATGTAATTTGTGAAAGTGCTGTCATAAAGTTAGCTTATGAAATGTAATTTGTGAAAGTGCTGTCATAAAGTTAGCTTAGGAAATGTAATTTGTGAAAGTGCTGTCATACAGTTAGCTTATGAAACATAATTTCTGAGAGTTCTGTCACAAAGTTAGCGTATGAATTGTAATTTGTGAAAGTTCTATCACCATGTTAGCTTATGAAATATAATTCATGAAAGTTATGAAAACACATGAATGAAGAAATGAGAAATAAATGATGGGAGTGGTTAACAACCATTTTCTCAATGTCCTTGAAGTCAATGCTTGTCATCGCTATAATTTCTTCAAACTTGCCCTTATGAACTGCAAACCTGAGGGCCTCTGGTTCTGATAAATTTTTCTTCCTTGACACTAGTCCACCATCTTTGACCTCATCAGGGAGCTGAATCTGAAGTTCACAGAATCTGAAAGATAATCAAGATCACATCAAGCAGGTCTAAAGTTCTGGATATGATCTTTCATTGTAAACATGTTTTGTTGTGAGTTAAAACATGTTTTGTTGTGAGTTAAAACATGTTTTGTTGTGAATTAAAACATGTTTTGTTGTTAGTTAAAACATGCTTTGTTGTTAGTTAAAACATGTTTTGTTATTAGTTAAAACATGTTTTGTTGTTAGTTAAAACATGTTTTGTTGTTAGTTAAAACATGTTTTGTTGTGAGTTAAAACATGTTTTGTTGTGAGTTAAAACATGTTTTGTTGTGAGTTAAAACATGTTTTGTTGTGAATTAAAACATGTTTTGTTGTTAGTTAAAACATGTTTTGTTGTTAGTTAAAACATGTTTTGCTGTTAGTTAAAACATGTTTTGTTGTTAGTTAAAACATGTTTTGTTGTTAGTTAAAACATGTTTTGCTGTTAGTTAAAACATGTTTTGTTGTTAGTTAAAACATGTTTTGTTGTGAGTTAAAACATGTTTTGTTGTGAGTTAAAACATGTTTTGTTGTGAATTAAAACATGTTTTGTTGTTAGTTAAAACATGTTTTGCTGTTAGTTAAAACATGTTTTGCTGTTAGTTAAAACATGTTTTGTTGTTAGTTAAAACATGTTTTGTTGTTAGTTAAAACATGTTTTGTTGTGAGTTAAAACATATTTTGTTGTTAGTTAAAACATGTTTTGTTGTGAGTTAAAACATGTTTCGTTGTGAATTAAAACATGTTTTGTTGTTAGTTAAAACATGTTTTGCTGTTAGTTAAAACATGTTTTGCTGTTAGTTAAAACATGTTTTGTTGTTAGTTAAAACATGTTTTGTTGTTAGTTAAAACATGTTTTGTTGTGAGTTAAAACATGTTTGTGGAAAAATTTAAATGGTTTTTATGAAGATCGGAGCTGCAAGTTTAAAGGGAGAATTGAAAAAAAAAATAGAAAAAAATGGTAAAAGAATGACATGATTGATAGACGACACAAATTTGAACGATGTTTCGGCTCTATAGGCCTTCAGCAGGAACAAACAAACAAACAACACACACACACAGATATAAAAGTAATTAAATCTAATCCTACATAGCTAACTGGTAATGAAACATCCAAAACAAAATAATCAAAACTGGTTTAAGAAAAGAAAAATGTCTTCCCTGTGTCATGGACCGTGGCCGGAATGAGAAAGAGAGAGTCACGGGTGTGCGCTGTAATTACCCTGCTGGTTTGAGGGTCAAAACCATGTAAAGGGTTCTAAAAATATGTGAGTGAGGGGAACACTGTCTAGGTTACCTCGACTACAAAGATACTAACAATGTCTATAAGTATCTAAGGGCCCACAGCCCTTACTGCAGCTTTGCATTTTTATGCAAAAAATTTCCATTTCTTTGCCTTAACCCCCTGCAAGTTTAAAGTTTGACAATATTGATGATGTTGGTGCATCAGTTACCACAAGTACAAAAGTTTGAAAAAATAATTTGCAACCTGAGAGAAAATCTTTAACACATTTGCTACAAACAGCTTTAAAATGCTGTGGCTGTGCCATTTTTCATAATTTTTGTAAAAAATTTGAAATAGCAGCAATAAAATAAATTGAAATTGATTCAAATTATGCATTTTGTTGGGACAATTTATTCACAAATTTGAAAAAGTGGGTAAAAAGAGAAGATTTTAGTGGAAATAATTGTGAAAACAGTCAATAAATTGAAACCGCAAATTACTGCTTTTTGACTTGACTTACAAGATATGGAAGTTGCGATTTGCGGCTTTTGGTTAGGAATGGTTATTGAAGGCCCCGGTATCACTGCAAATGAATTAAAATCCATAATTGCTCAACTGCCCATGACAGTGGAATCATCCGAATTACTATCTCATCTCCCAAACAAAGTTAGGTAGCTATAGTCCCCATCATAGCAGTCTCAGCACACGCCAAAAGACATAAGGTGAAATCGAACAGAAAGTGAACACAACCATCTGTTCCATGTCATGTGATATCATCATTCATCATAAACAATTGGAATATTGAAACACGATTAAAACGTATAAAATGCACAGCTCATGGTGTGCACAGAGAACTTAACTCAGTAGTTCCTGCAACAAGCCAGACTTGGAATATGAGGAAACTGCAGCAAGGAACACTTTTCAGACATAGCCTTAAATGGTTCCTGCCGCCTATCCACCATATTGACCGGAAGTTCACGTCTTCCTGAAAATGATGATCGTCATATTTTTTTTTATGTATAGCACTTGATGATGTTAGGACTTCGTTTTTGACTCCAAATCTGAACATATGAAAGACAGTTAGTCATCAGATTATCCCCGTTGCACATCAATTGTCTACCCTCAATCTCACAGTAGCCCTCTTGAGTCTAGACAACATACCTCCTGACTAACAGGAAGCTCCGGGAGTCACCCCGCTGCTGCAAAGTCATGAACAAAGCTCCGTCATGTCACCTTTTATCATTAGCGCACGGCCGGTCTAGGGATATACAATCGACCATCATGATGACATGGCACATACAACAATGGCTGCGCCCATAAATTACTCTAGTGAATGCAGCCAAAAATGCACGAAACACAGTGCAAGATCCCTAAAGTGAAACCTTCGGTTGACTTGGCAAAGCAGTCCATATTAATGAGTTGTAACATGTAAATAATTGGCATCAAGCAATTCCAATGATGGCCACTGAACAACACTATACGCATTGACGTAAACTGCATATAAACTCTAGAAGGGGGAAGGTTGCATTCACAACACTTGACTTGTCAAAGAGGAATATTGTCCAGTGTATGACTCCGCATCATCTGCGCAGATTTGTTAAGTGGAACATCATATTGACTTTAATGCAGAAAGTTACATTGGAGAGCCAAAATTAATCCGTCCCCAAATGCAATTCCTGCAGCAGTCGAGAGAACATGAACTTCATTCCACCATCTTGGAACCGAAAGTTGTGGTTAGGAATGTGTTAATTTAAAATTGCAGCTTTTTAGTGTGCACCGGTCAAGGACAAGTTAACTATTGATTCTAATGGCAAAATATTAACATTATGGCATAGACTGTGCAATGTTACAGAAACAATTACTAAAACATGGATGAACATTTCCTGACATGCAGGCTTACCTTTTTTGTTTACTTGGATGTGACCCTGGCCTAGAGTGGACAGCTGTAAGGAAAATTTAAAATATTTATTATTTCATGAAAATAAGCTCTTAAACACTTTATATCATAGACTTATTAAAACATGATCACCTGAACATATTATACAACACTTGGAAGGAAAATGTTAATAAAGATATTTAATTGTGAACAGACAGGGCTAGTAAGTTGTTATCTTACTGATAGTTAATGTTGTGTTATTGATTGTCAATTGTATGTTATTGATTGTCAGTCTTGTGCTACTGATAGTTAATGCTGTGTTATTGATTGTTAATCTTGTGTTATTGATAGTTAACGTGTTATTGATTGTCAGTCTTGTGCTACTGATAGTTCATGCTATGTTATTAATTGTTAATCTTGTGTTATTGATTTTCAATGTTGTGTTACTGATAGTTAATGTTGTGTTACTGATAGTTAATGTTGTGTTATTGGTTGTTAATGTTGTGTTATTGATTGTCAATGTTGTGTTACTGATAGTTAATGTTGTGTTATTGATTGTCAATGTTGTGTTACTGATAGTTAATGTTGTGTTACTGATTGTCAATCTTGTGTTACTGATTGTCAATCTTGTGTTACTGATTGTCAATCATGTGTTACTGATTGTCAATCTTGAGTTACTGATTGTCAATCTTATGTTACTTAATGTCAATCTTGTGTTACTGATTGTCAATCTTTTGTAATTGATTGTCAATCTTGTGTTACTGATTGTCAATCTTGTGTTACTGATTGTCAATCTTGTGTTACTGATTGTCAATCTTGTGTTACTAATTGTCAATGTTGTGCTACTGATGGTTACAGAAAAGCTAAAGTTTACAGAACTGCTGTACCACTAGTGAAAACTGGACTGTGTATAAGCAACACAAAACATGAAAAGTGTTCCTTGCTGCAGTTTCCTCATATTCCAAGTCTGGCTTGTTGCAGGAACTACTGAGTTAAGTTCTCTGTGCACACCATGAGCTGTGCATTTTATACGTTTTAATCGTGTTTCAATATTCCAATTGTTTATGATGAATGATGATATCGCATGACATGGAACAGATGGTTGTGTTCACTTTCTGTTCGATTTCACCTTATGTCTTTTGGCGTGTGCTGAGACTGCTATGATGGGGACTATAGCTACCACAAAATGAACATCAAATGGCAAGACAAGATCCCAGACACTGTCATTTATGACACAGCTAATATTTCCAACATTTATAAGATTCTGATGCAGATGCAAACCCATTGGGTGGGCCACATGGTCTACATGACAGTGAAAGTGCTGTCACTATGTTAGCATGATCTACATGACAGTGAAAGTACTATCACCATGTTAGCATGATTTACATGACAGTGAAAGTGCTATCACCATGTTAGCATGATCTACATGACAGTGAAAGTGCTATCACCATGTTAATCTGATCTACATGTCAATGCAAGTGTCTTCACCATGTTAGCATGATCTACATGACAGTGAAAGTGTTTTCACCATGGTAGCATGATCTACATGCCAGTGAAAGTGCTATCACCATGTTAGCATGATCTACGTGCCAGTGAAAGTGCTATCACCATGGTAGCAGGATCTACGTGCCAGTGAAAGTGCTATCACCATGGTAGCAGGATCTATGTGCCAGTGAAAGTGCTATCACCATGGTAGCAGGATCTACGTGCCAGTGAAAGTGCTATCACCATGGTAGCAGGATCTACATGACAGTGAAAGTGTTTTCACCATGTTAGCATGATTTACGTGCCAGTGAAAGTGCTATCACCATGGTAGCATGATCTACATGACAGTGAAAGTGCAATCACCATGTTAGCATGATCTACATGTCAATGAAAGTGTTGTCACCATGTTAGATCTACAACTGCCAAAATATTTTTATCTGGCAACTGCAGAAATGTAAATGCCTACTAGGTGGACAAAAAAGGTGGTTTACAGATATACCCAACACCTCATTAAAAGCCTTCAATATTATAGAGGATACACACCTCATTACAAACCTTCAATATTATTTCTGAGTAAGAGAAAGATGTGGTACAGGGGCTACAGAGCTCAAATGTCTTCATGAAGGTGCTAAAGCTGGTAAGGCATCCAAAATAGGGGAAGCCAACAACAGAGACAGGCTCGCGAAATATATCTCTCGCCAGCAGAAGCCATTACAATGTCTATACTCTCTTAGGTTCATATTAGGTCCACATGAGATACAATAGGTTTACAGGCTAAACTAACATCATCAGAGTGCATGTTCTTTACAGAACATTGTGTTCACCACAGCTCGTCTGAAAGAATCACTGTCTCTAGCTAGATCTCCCACAGAACATTGCATTCACCACAGCCTGTCTGAAAGAATCTCTGTCTCTAGCCAGATCTCCCACAGAACATTCCTTCACCACAGCCCATTTGAAAGAATCTCTATCTCAAGTCAGATCTCCCAATTCTTCAGTTGTCATGTTCAAAAAGTCTCTTTGATGTCTCAAAACCACCTTCTTCTTGGTCTGCCTCTAGCTCATCTTCTTGGAACTATGACTTCCATTATTCTTCTTTCCGGTCCACTGTGTCTTTTGACATAGCCATAGTATGTACAGTAGTCTGTAAGATGTTTATAAGACAGTTCTTTTTAATTTTTAGGCCTAAAAATGTCGTTATTGTTTTTTTTCATTATCCAAGGTAAGCTAAGAATTTTTCTGTAGTATTTTGTTTTTAATGAACTAATTTTCTTTATTGTTGTTTGCAAGATTGTCCATGTTGCCTAAATTAAGATTGTCTAAATTAAGATTGCCTAAACTAAGATTGTCTAAACAACTGAATAAAATTAGTGGTCTTCCATCCCCTGTGATAAACAAACAGACTGGTAGTCTAGTGATGATGTAGTTAGTTGCTTGTTAATTCTTATAACAACAAGACTTGTTACAATTGGGAGGGTTTGTTAACATTTATATGTATCACTATTTAAACCTGTTACTTATAGCAAGGATGTCAAAGTGACTTACAGAAGATAAGTCAATGATTAATTTGCTATGACTTACCATCAGAACCAGATCTATCTAAAACATTCTGTGCTGCCTGGAGTCTTTCAGCTGGTTTCTCACTAGGTCTACCTTTCATAGCATCTGGTGTTTTATCACTGACAGTCTGAGATCAAGGAGGAAAGAAAAGGCTAGTTCTGTGGGTGCACTACCTACAAACTAAAAGTTGGTCAGTAAGAACAAAAATGTTATATTCAACTTTAAAAAAATGGCAAAACAAAGATTTCCTACATTTTTTTACTGAGAAAGTGTAAAGTAAAGTTAATGAAAATTATTCTATATTGATCTCTGGACAAGATGGACCCAGGTTTGATCCCCACAACAAGCAGTTTACCCACCCCTGGTCTCTGGGTAGTGAGATCAAATCACACTCTCTGGGTAGTGAGATCTAATCACACTCTCTGGGTAGTGAGATCTAATCACACTCTCTGGGTAGTGAGATCCAATCACACTCTCTGGGTAGTGAGATTCAATCACACTCTCTGGGTAGTGAGATCTAATCACACTCTCTGGGTAGTGAGATCTAATCACACTCTCTGGGTAGTGAGATCCAATCACACTCTCTGGGTAGTGAGATTCAATCACACTCTCTGAGTTGTGAGATCTAATCACACTCTCTGGGTAGTGAGATCTAATCACACTCTCTGGGTAGTGAGATCTAATCACACTCTCTGGGTAGTGAGATCCAATCACACTCTCTGGGTAGTGAGATCCAATCACACTCTCTGGGTAGTGAGATTCAATCACACTCTCTGGGTAGTGAGATCTAATCACACTCTCTGGGTAGTGAGATCTAATCACACTCTCTGGGTAGTGTGATCTGATGTCTAGCTCTCTCTGGGTAGTGTGATGCAAAGTCCAGCCAGCCACTCCCCACCATCTCCCAACAATGGGTAGTGAGATCTGATGTCTAGTACTCTCTGGGTAGTGTGATCTGATGTCTAGTCCTCTCTGGGTAGTGTGATCTGATGTCTAGTCCTCTCTGGGTAGTGAGATCAAATCACACTCTCTGGGTAGTGAGATCCAATCACACTCTCTGGGTAGTGAGATTCAATCACACTCACTGGGTAGTGAGATCTAATCACACTCTCTGGGTAGCATGATCTGATGTCTAGTCCTCTTTGGGTAGTGTGATGCAAAGTCCAGCCAGCCACCCCCCCCCAATCCACTCCCACCAATGGGTAGTGAGATCTGATGTCTAGTCCTCTCTGTGTAGTGTGATGCAAAGTCCAGCCAGCCACCCTCCCCCCCACCAATGGGTAGTGAGATCTGATGTCTAGTCCTCTCTGGGTAGTGAGATCTGATGTCTAGCCCTCTCTGGGTATCTGATTTTTAGCCCTCTCAGAAAATGGCAAACAAAATACCGGAGATCCCGTGTGTACTCTGCACACGTGAAAAAGCCCTTGGCTTGGAAATTGAAAGAGTAGACCAAAAATGGCTATTGATCGGGGAAAATTAATAGGAAAAAAATCTACCCAAAAACTCAACACAGTGGAACGCTTGCTCTTTAAAACATCTATCTTAATTTTATGCGGATACATACGGAATTCCAGCAAGCTCTGACCATGATTTTTGTCTCGCTCGTCACTCTTGGATAAATTCTGCTGAAACTATATAAATTGTATTAGGATCAACTTATCTCACGTTTGATCTCTGTCCTTAACAGTGATATTAATTGTTTGCTAAAACAATGATACAGTTCAATAATTTTGTAAGTAAAAAGTAAAAGTCAGAATATTTATTTTTGATTTGTTTGTGAGATATTTGTACCTTAAGTAGCTCTATTTTTTGTCACTCACCAATAAAAAAAGCGCACTACACAACATGATATATTGGGGTCCACATGTTTCACAAAGTTTAATCTCTGTTATTAATAGAGATCTAAAATATTTGTTAATATAGTAATATAGTTTAGTAATTCTGTGAGTAAAAGTGAAAGTTTGAATATTTCTCATGAAATCATTTGTGAGATATTTGAACTTGGAAGTAGGTCTATTTTTTTTACAATCGCCTTTGATAAAATGTATAACACTAGGCTAGGAGATTAAGCATGTCATTCAGTATTATTTTAGCAAATTAGTGACATAAACTAGAACAAGAGGGACAGAAACACGGACTGGAGTCAAATATACGACTAGTTAAGATTACCTGGCATGATATTTTGATATGATGTTTAGATAGCCAACAATTTCACCACTGCAGGAAAAGTTAATAAAAGCTCGCATTAGAACTCCTGAATGTAAGTTAGAAGGAGAACTCCTGAGTGTAAGTTAGAAGGAGAACTCCTGAATGTAAGTTAGAAAAACTGGATTTTCTAGCCTAGTAACCTCCTAGGCTGGCAGCAAAAGTGTCTCATATTATGGTCGTGACCTTGGTCAAAGTGTCTCATTTCTTGGTCATGACCTTGGTCAAAGTGTCTCATTTCATGATTGTGACCTTGGTCAAGAGTGTCTCATTCCATTATTGTGACATTGGTCAAAATTGTCTCATTTCATGGTTGTGACCTTGGTCAAAGTGTCTCATTTCATTATTGTGACCTTGGTCAAAGTGTCTCATTTCATGGTCATGACCTTGGTCAAAGTGTCTCATTTCATGGTCGTGACCTTGGTCATCCCAACTATAGTGCTTGCCATGAACAGCCATGTTGGTGATAAAAATAGAGTACTTCTGAAGTTGAAGAATATCTGCAAATATGGCAGGGGATACCTGAGCACAATCAGTGAGAAAAATAGGAAAACATTCACACAGAATTCAATCCCAGTGAACCCTTCGCTAGAGATATAAAGTTGGCAATTGGAAACAAACAAGAAACATTTCATTACTAACTTCATCATCTTGGCTATCCAAGATTGGGGTCTTCAAAATGTTTCCATTGATGGAGACAGAACATTTCAAGTTTGATTGCTTGAGTCCTTCTGGACAGAAGATGCGAATGAACAAGAAACGGTCAAATTCTGGTTCCTGCGTCCAAGTCTGAACATCTTGTGTGGGTGGCTTAATGGCTACTGACCTCTCGGTGGTGTCATGAAACTGAATTTTTTTCTGTAGAGACAATATATTATATTTTAACTGTAGCAATGAATACTTATTTTTTTGTTTATTTTAAATAATAGGCAAACATGTAATCTCATTTAGGTCTTTTGTAGTTTTGTTTGTTTGTTAGGATCATCATCAATGCACACATCCATAAGTGCTTGATTTTTCCCTGAATCTTGAGACAATCTGAGGAAAATCTTGAAACATGTCCACAAACTTGGCAGCAATGATAAGGTGAGTACCAACGCAATAGCCATTGGATAATGAAGTGTTGGTGATGTTATTCTACTAAGCCTCAGCTTAGCTGGGGTTGCAGTTCCCTTGAGAACTGCCTCTCTTTCCCACAGCTCTGGTACCCATTTATAAGCTGAGTGTACTCTGAGAGCATTGTTCCAACTGACATTCAAACCTTAAACCTTCAGGTTGGTAGGCGAGTGCACTAACTACAACACCGCCGGGCTCTGTACAGCCCCTTTATTGTATTATAAATAATATGCCAAATGTGATTTTGATGTGAGATTAGTCTTTGATGACAACAGTGAAATGTTTTGATTGGTTATCAAGAAGATGTGTATTCTGAGCTGCTTCTTTCTCTTTATTTTATTTGTTCTTCAACTTCTTTCCCCTTCCTCTTCTTTCTCTCCTTCCTGTTCTCCCTATCCTCCTCCTTATTATTCATGAGGTGTTATTTCAGTTAGAATGAACTATGAACTTCACAACATCCTGTGCATTAAATATTTTATTGTTCAGTTTATTATGTTCAATTCTGTTTTGTCACTTTTAACTACACCTAGAATGTGTCTCTGTCTACATTCTATAAAAAAACAGCAACGGTCCAGGCATGATTTCAGCAAGATCGGTACCAGCAATGTTGATTTCAGCAAGATCTGTACCACCAATGTTGATTTCAGCAAGATATGTATCACCAATGTTGATTTCAGCAAGATCAGTACCAGCAATGTTGATTTCAGCAAGATCTGTGCCACCAATGTTGATTTCAGCAAGATATGTATCACCAATGTTGATTTCAGCAAGATCAGTACCAGCAATGTTGATTTCAGCAAGATATGTATCACCAATGTTGATTTCAGCAAGATCAGTACCAGCAATGTTGATTTCAGCAAGATATGTACCACCAATGTTAAATTCAGCAAGATATATATCGCCAATGTTGATTTCAGCAAGATCTGTACCACCAATGTTGATTTCAGCAAGATCTGTACCACCAATGTTGATTTCAGCAAGATCTGTACCACCAATGTTGATTTCAGCAAGATCTGTACCACCAATGTTGATTTCAGCAAGATCTGTACCACCAATGTTGATTTCAGCAAGATCTGTACCACCAATGTTGAAGGGTTTAAACAAATATTATCTCTGATTACATTATTCACTTTTTTTTTAATTGCTAAAGATAGGGATGGGAGATGAGGGGGGTCAGAGAGAGGCTGGGAGAGGGGGAGGTTAACAAAGATGCTGGGAACAAAGGACAGTTGACACACAGTATAAGGGTTAGAGTTTTCCTTTTAACAATGACCGAACCTTTGATCTTTCCAGAAATTGAACATTTTCTATTTTCTGGGGTAATAATTCACTTAATGTTCTCACTGTTCATTCCTCCTCACTTATTAACTCTTAGTGTGTGTGCCATGTCTTTATACAGCCTTGTTAAAGAAACAAATTTAGAGCATTAATGCACATCATGATGTCTAGATATGATTTTTAAACTGTAACACTACTATGATGTATAATGTGATGTATGTTTGGGGTTAAACAAGGATGTATTTTATCTCCCTTGTTACTTGGAGTTGTTATGGGCTTCATAATGAAGAAATGCTGCACTGGTAATAAAGGCATCGAATGGGTACAAGAAGACCATTTGGAGGACCTCGACTTTGCTGATGACATAGTTCTCATCAGCAGTCAGACAAAAATAATGCAGGAAAACACAAATGAATTATCATCAATAGCCAGCAAAATTGGGCTTGAGATCAATCATGAAAAGACTAAAGTCATGAAAAGCTTAATTCCAACAGATGACAAAATATACATGGAAAACAAACCAGTGGAAGAGATCGACCACTTTATCTATCTTGGAAATCACATTGATCGAGAAGGGGATACAAGCAAAGAAATTAGAATCAGAATAGCTAAAGCAGCAATATCTTTCAGAAGCCTTAAAAAGTTGTGGAAATCAAAACGCATCAGCACAAACACAAAACTTAGACTATTCAAATCAAATGTACTATCTACCCTTACGTATGCGTGTTAAAGCTGGAAAACAACAAGAGATATAGAAACAGAGTTGAATGCATTCGAAAATAAATGTCTACGGAAAATACTTGGTATAGCATGGAACAAATTCAAAACAAACAAGGAAATTAGAGAAATCGCCAATCAACCACTAATATCTTCAGTAATAAAGAAAAGACGATGGTCATATGTTGGACATGTGATGAGGAGAGATAATAACCGAATAACAAAGCAAGCATTCATGTGGGAAACAACAGGTAAGAGAAAAAGAGGCTGACCCAGAAAGATACTGAGAAGAACATTGATGAGAGAGGCAAGAGCAGCAGGAATTGGCTCCCTCAATGAGATAGAGTTGCTTGTACAGAACAGAGACAAATGGTGAGATTTGATAAATGATCTTTACAAGGATTGAAAACTGCTAGAATAAACATTTAGATAAGAGAAAGAGTATCTGGGTCTATGCCCTATGGACCGGCTACGGCTCAAAAGGCAGGCAGGCAGGCAACAGACAGACAGACAGGCAGGCAGGCAGGCAGGCAGGCAGGCAGGCAGGCAGACAGACAGACAGACAGACAGACAGGTAGACAGACAGGCAGACAGATAGATAGATGTATAATATTTCACTCTTAATTTGTACATCTAAAATACATTTTTATAAAAAGTATTTACCAATGTATTTTGCAAGAAAAGTGCAAAGATTTATTCAATAAACCTATTAAAGAAAAAAGTAAACTTTGAAAACACAGAAAGAAAAACTGCACTTGAAATGATTCTTTTACATTACATTAATGCATGTCCGTAACTCCACAAAATGGCATTTGGTGCAAAATATATCCATATTTAAAAAAAAATGATCAAATCATACATTTTTATATTCACAAATAAAATGTATGTAATTTTATGAAATTTTGATATCACATATCTGAATTGTCCATTTTAAACTTCATTGCTTCAGTCCAACTTAATTGACCCATAACTGCATTAGCAAAACACGTTGATGCACATCGAAAAAAAATATCTTTATCTTTATCAGCTTATTTTTTCATTCACTCTTCCGTTACTTTTATTACACATCTACTATTAGTTCTAGAACAAGAACTAATACAAGAAAAGGACAATGCCCCCAGGTCTCTGATGTCTATGTTATGCTGATCAGAGTCAACATCATTCAATGACAAATCGGAACATTTCCTCAATGCTTACTAATCTATAATGATTAGATCAACACAAATGTAAGAAATAGTTTTTTTTTTTTTTCATTTTTTTTTCAGTTTTTTCATTGGGAAGCCTTTTCTGCTCAAAATGTCTGCCTACTAATTTCTATCCATGATTTGAGGAAACATTTCTCTTCTAGCAGAAAACATGAAATTATCCTGTTGATGAAATTAAAGAAAACTTCAACAGATCACAACAGTCCACTCATGTGTTTAAAAGTTAAACTTCCTGCAATGACATTCTAAATACTGAATTGGATGAAAAATGCAAGAATTTGATGGAAAATCAGAAATTAGAGACTGACTTGTGAAGTGTCACTTAAGTGGCTAGTCAATTATTTCTTTAAATACCATATCCAAACTTAAGCATTTGAAATGAGAACAGGAGTAAGGCAGGGATACCTTCTATTTCCATTTCTCTTTCTACTGGCCATAGATTGGATTATGAATATAACTCAAAACAACAGAAATGGAATCCTGTAGTCACTGACCAAGCAACTTGATGACTTAGACTTTGCTGATGACATAGCTCTCCTATCACACAACCATCAACAGATGCAGGACAAAATGAGCATACTTGATGAGAGGTCACAACAGCTAGGACTGAAGATTAATAGAGATAAGACCAACATTATGAGAATTAATGCAGTTGGCAATAACCAAATAAAAATAGGATAAATACCTCTACTAGATGTACAATCTTACATATATATCTATCTATCTATCTATTGACCTTTTGAGCCGTAACCGGCCCATAGGGCGTAGACCAAGATACACCTTCTCCTATATGAATTTTTTGTTCTAGCAGTTTTCTTTTAAAGATATTTTATCAAATCTCGCCATCTGTCTCTGTTCTGTGCAAGCAGTTCTATCTCATTGAGGGAGCCGATTCCTGCTGCTCTTGCCTCTCTCATCAATGTTCTTCTCAGTGTCTCCCTGGGTCTTCCTCTTTTTCTTTTACCTGTTGTTCCCCATATGAGGGCTTGCTTTGCTATTCGATTATTATCTCTTCTCATCACATGTCCAACGTATGACCATCGTCTTTTCTTTATTACTGAAGATATTAGTGGTTGATTGGCGATTTCTCTAATTTCTTCGTTTGTTTTGAATTCGTTCCATGCTATACCAAGTATTTTCCTTAAACATTTATTTTCGAATGCGTTCAACTTTGTTTCTATATCTCTTGTTGTTTTCCAGCTTTCACACGCATACGTAAGGGTAGATAGTACATTTGATTTGAATAGTCTAAGTTTTGTGTTTGTGCTGATGAGTTTTGATTTCCACTACTTTTCAAGGCTTCTGAAAGACATTACTGCTTTAGCCATTCTGATTCTAATTTCTTTGCTCGTATCCCCTTCTCGATCAATGTGACTTCCAAGATAGATAAAGTGATCGATCTCTTCTACTGGTTTGTTTTCCATGTATATTTTGTCACTTGTTGGAATTAAACTTTTCATGACTTTAGTCTTTTCATGATTGACCTCAAGCCCAATTTTACTGGCTATTGATGATAGTTCATTTGTGTTTTCCTGCATCGTTTTTATCTGACTGCTGATGAGAACTATGTCATCAGCAAAGTCGAGGTCCTCCAAATGGTCTTCTTGTACCCATTCGATGCCTTTATTACCAGTGCAGCATTTCTCCATTATGAAGTCCATAACAATTCCAAATAACAAGGGCGATAAAATACATCCTTGTTTAACCCCAGTTTCTATTGGGAAACATTCGCTCAGTCCTTCCTCTGTTCGAACTGCACATGTGTAACCATCATACATGTCTTTGATAATATTTATGATTTTTGATGGTAAACCATATTGCTTCAGAACTTTCCACAAAGAATCTCTATGAATACTATCAAATGCTTTTTTGAAGTCGATGAAGTTAAGTACAAAAGGTTTATGGGCAGTAATATAGACTAAGAGGGAGGAACAAAAAATGATACCAAAAAAAAGATATCAAAAGCAAGAGGAGCATTTGTTGCACTGGGACAAATAGAAGTCCAAAGTAATTACGTTAAATACTAAAATAAAAATTTTAAACTCAACTCTAATGTTAAGTCAGTCTTTTTATATGGTTGTGAAACATGGAGAATAACTAAAATGACAATCATGAAGATATGGACTTTCATTAATGGATGCTTACGCAGGATCAAAGATGAAAATGGCAGGACCAAATCACTAACATAGAATTATGAAAATGTACCAGTCAAATACCAGTGGATAAAGAGATACAGTGAAGACAATGGCGCTGGATAGGACACACACTGCGGAAGCCAACTAAGAGTACTACACAACAGGCCCTTTTTTGGAATCCCCTGGGAAAAAGACAAAGAGGAAGACCAAGGAATTCTTGGAGAAGATAGATAGAAGCAGAGATGAAGATGATGGGGAAGACATGGAATGGTCTTAAAAGAATGGCAATAAACAGAACGGCTTGGAAAGTGTTTGTTGAAGACCTATGCTCCACAGGGAGCTGAAAGGTTGAAGAAGAAGAATATACAAACTTCTGTGTGATAATAGTGCTAGTATATGAATGCGACAGTTGGAAATCCATCAAGACTTTGGATAGGAAATTAAATGCCTTTAAAAAACAAATGTCATTATAGGATCTCAAATATAAGCTAGAAAGAATACATTTCAAATGAAAAGATAAGAGATGAATCAAAACAAGAATGTGTGTTGAGTTTTATAAGAAGACAGAACTACATCGGTCATGTGCTGAGAATGAATGAAAAAAAACTTCCCCTTCAGGGATTCATGTGGAAACCATCTGGTAAAAGATAACAAGGTAGTCCAAGAGACTTGCTATACAGACCAATTAATAAGGAAGAATTAACCATGGGACAAACAAGAACTAGCAGCAGATCATCAATTGTGGAGAACTATGATTTTTATCCTATGTGCCATCTTTGGCCCAAGAGAAAAATGAATAAAAATGAATATCCGTGCTGCTGAAGTGGTGAGCCAGACAGTATGATTTAAAGACAACAGCTTTCAAATTTTCATTTCTTGCTTACAGTTGCCATATATCCAGTTTGTGCAGTTGTCTTTTGTCCACTTTGTACACTTGCCATATATCCAGTTTGTGCAGTTGTCTTTTGTCCACTTGGAATAATAGCTACAGAAGCTTCCTCAGTTTGGTCATCTTTGGAATCTTTAGTCTCATCACTCATCACAGAATCAGGACCTGAGATAGCAACAGAAAGAGAGTAAGAGAGAGAGAGAGAGAGAGAGACTGTAAAACAAACTTTTTTATTTACTATAAGAGTCATTCATACACTAAACATATTTCATTAGTCAAATATATGAATT
Organism: Megaustenia siamemsis; assembly: GCA_032433765.1. Lineage (NCBI taxonomy): Eukaryota > Metazoa > Mollusca > Gastropoda > Stylommatophora > Ariophantidae > Megaustenia > Megaustenia siamemsis. The sequence continues at coordinate 96,428,971 of JAVIAB010000047.1, read as the reverse complement.
GTATTAATAATATATAGATCTAATAAACAATGTTGATCTAGGTTAAGAAGATCAACGCTTCACCCTATTCTTTGTACTATTAAAGAGCTTGATTAAGGTGTTGATGGTAATTATGAACAAAGTGTGATCTTGTATAAACACAGTGTTCTCTAGGGGTCTATCTGCTGTGATGTAAGGTTGGATCACTCCAGACAGAATACCTCTATCTGACCGCTGTATAAACTTTACAGACTTGAACAAACAGGTGTAGACAACAAGACGCATTTAACCCTCTCAAACCCAAGATTTGCTACATTATTTAACCCTCTCAAACCAAAGATTGACTACATTATTTAACCCTCTCAAACCAAAGATTTGCTACATTATTTAATCCTCTCAAACCCAAGATTTACAACATTATTTAATCCTCTCAAACCCAAGATTTACTACATTATTTAACCCTCTCAAACCCAAGTTTTGCTAAATTATTTAACCCTCTCAAACCCAAGATTTACTACATTATTTAACCCTCTCAAACCCAAGTTTTGCTACATTATTTAACCCTCTGAAGCCCAAATTTACTAAATTATTTAACCCTCTCAAACCCAAGATTTACTACTTTATTTAACCCTCTCAAAACCAAGATTTGCTACATTAGTGACAAAGTTTATATTCTTGAAGTAGCCCCTTCATCCTTGTACCACTGCAACATGGAACATCTTTTACTCTGTTTCTTCCCTTGATCAGACACTCTGCTATTAGTTCACCAATTCATTTCTTGATGATATCAATCCAAGTTGACCTTTACCTTTTTTAACATTTCAAGCCAGGCTGAGACCAGGGGTGGTTGTTGCAGAGAGAAATCACAAAATAAAAATCCTAACTGGTCCAGCCGGGATTTGAACTCACAACCTCTTTGTCCCGAGACCAGTGTCTTGCCTCGAGACCAACCAGTCCCCATAAGATATAAGCTATAGTAATAGTTATAAATGTACAAGATAACACAATAGAAAAAAATGCATTTATGTATACTCACACACATACAAGCTACACACTAACAAATATGCATGCACACAGATTCTGTTGCTCTTTATCTATTTGGGAAACATTTTTAGAATCATTTAAAATAAGCTCTTTGCAACGAGTCATGAAACAGTGCAGACAAATTGATTAGACCATGCAGATCTTCCATATTTAAAATAAGCTCTTTGCAACGAGTCATGAAACAGTGCAGACAAATTGATTAGACCATGCAGATCTTCCACATTTAAAATAAGCTCTTTGCAACGAGTCATGAAACAGTGCAGACAAATTGATTAGACCATGCAGATCTTCCACATTTAAAATAAGCTCTTTGCAACGAATCATGAAACAGTGCAGACAAATTGATTAGACCATGCAGATCTTCCACATTTAAAATAAGCTCTTTGCAACGAATCATGAAACAGTGCAGACAAATTGATTAGACCATGCAGATCTTCCACATTTAAAATAAGCTCTTTGCAACGAATCATGAAACAGTGCAGACAAATTGATTAGACCATGCAGATCTTCCACTTTATACCAATGTAGTTTTGTTTGAAGCCATGAATCCAGTAAGGGAAGTAATAAAAGCATCACTTTTTATTCAGAACAAAAAAGCTACAGCAAATAAAAGACTTCAAACATCAAGTAAGCTTGATCCCAATAGGAAGATTCTAACAGAGATCAACATTGAATGTTGCAAACAAATCAGATGACTGAATAGTTTGCTTCAGAATCACAGAAACAAGAAAGAAAAGAACAACAATTTATGAAGATAAAAAAGCAATAGAAACAATCCAATGTTGTGTTCTAGAAGCTTTATGTGGGTACCTAGACAGTACATTTTATTTTTGCTTGGACATTAAAACTTATCAGATCTATTCAGTGTTCATCAGTTTAGTTCAGCATTTTATACGAGACATCATAACGTACACTCATGACAAAGACAGTCAGTCTTCCATTCTATCTCTCGACCAAGAAAAAGCCTTCGACAGAGTATCTCATTCCTTTCTCCACAAGACACTATTGAACTGCAACTTAGGAACAAGCTTCAGACAGTGGATACACATTCTGTATTCTAGACCTGAAAGTAAAGTCCTTGTGAACCATTCGTTCACAGAGGCCTTCGGACTAACTAGATCAGTCCGACAGGGATGTTCTCTCTCTCCTTTACTTTTCGGTTTGACCATAGAACCGCTCCTAGAGAGCATCAGACAAGACAGTTCCATTAAAGGTACATTCACACCAGGGAAAGGAGAGCAGAAATTGTTAGCCTACGCTGACGATACTGTCTTCTTTCCATCAAACATTACATCAATAGACAACATCCTCAATACTTTCACAGAATTTGGGAAAGGTAGCACGGCACAGATAAACACACATAAATCATTCCTCATGGGCATAGGCAGGTGGAAGAACAAAGTGGACTTTCCCTCTGCTCTAACACCTGTTCCTAACATCAAGTTGTATGGAATTACATATCCTTGCAACCCAAACAGAACACACAAACCAACATGGCAGAACCTAGTCACACAGATAACAGACATGCTGCAGAGATACAAATACAAAACATTCACAATTTTTGGTAGAACAATCATTGTAAACACTTACATCATTCCAAAACTAATATACATAGCTACAGTTTTTAATCCACCTCAGCAAACAATAACAGACATAAGAAAACTCATAAGACATTTTGTTTTTGGAAGCCCTTTACACAGCATACAACACAAAACACTAATACAACACAAAAAACAAGGAGGTATTTCACTACAGGACATACACACAAAAATTAAAACTCTCAGAATAAGCCACGTAAGCCGCATCATCCAACAACCAGACAATCATATTTTCGCACACTATTACATGGGATTAAGATTACTCAAATTCAGAAAACCCAACAACTCAATACCTCACCATTTCGGTCCCACACCCACATTCTACAAAAATTGCATTCAAGCCATCCAAGGACACGACAATCTATTACATCAAAAGACAAACACCATTTACAAACACCTCATTAAACAGCAAGCACCTCCATTACAGCTCAGAATCAAGAGAGGTCAAAAATACTTTCTCACAGACTACACCAGCACTTTCTCAAACCTCCACAACCCACACATCGCTTCCAAAGCAAGGGAAGTCACAAACAGACTCATATACAGCATGACACCCACAGGACAAGCAGCAAAATGCCAACTTTGCAAGCGAAACATACAAGAAACAGAAGAACACATATTCTACAAATGCAGCACAATCATACCAGCAAGAACACAGTTACAACACACACTAGAAACACACACTACACAGAAAGTAGACATATACAGATCTATCATGCTAAACACACTGCCAAAAACAACAACACAACAATCCTACACTAAATCCCTAATTCTGTTATCGGAATATAGGAATTTAGTGTGGGCTTGCAGAAATGCTGCCTTTTACCAATCTAAGACTTTTAATGCCAACTTGTTTTTACTTATTTATAATAAAAGAGCAATGTCCATTTTTAAACAACAAAATTAAATTTTCGAGAATGAATGGAAGAATGCGAATGAATGATTTTCCACTATTCAAGTGGAAAGGCACACCTGTCAAGTCTTTTATCTCCCTTGTTTGCCACACTTGGTGGCATCATCAAAGCAATACAGCCGCCGATGACATCCCCAAACACAGACGTCAGAGTGCTCGAGGCTATTGTTGCCTCGTTTTAAGCATTCACTGGCGGCAATCAATAGACAAGATATCAGTTAAGACGCCGACGAGACGTCACACCTGCCAAAAGACAGGCTCGAGGCTATTGTCGCCTCGCTTAGCTACCTTTAGTGGCGACAGACATAAAGAAAGTTCCATCTTTTAAGTCGCCGACAAAGGTCAGGGTGATCAAGTCTATTGTCGCCTCTGGCGCTCCTATTTTCTTTTGAACCTTTGGTCGTGTGGTGCAATAGATTGCTTAACTTTTTACATGGAAAATATATGTATCATCACTCATCATCATCAAATCACATACATGAAATTTATTGTTGTAAAATGGAATGTATTGTTTTAAAAACGAAATAAAGATTTATAAAAATAAAAAAATTAGTTCAGCATCTATCAGATTATTTCAGTGTCTGTCACAGTAGCTCAGTGTCTATTAGATCAGCTTAGTGTCCATTAGATCAGCTCAGTGTCTTTTAATTCAGTTCAGTGTCTGTTAATTCAGTTCAGTGTCCATCAGATCAACTCAGTGTCTGTTAAATCAGTTCAGTGTCTGTTAATTCAAAAAGCCCCAAGAACAATGAATTGGATGACTTGAAAACAACCCTGGACCAACTATGCAATAACTTCCATAGAGTAGTCATTCAGTGGATACCATCACACTGTAATATACACGGGAACGAACGCGCAGACAAATTAGCTAAAGAGGGAGGGAGATTACCACAAGAGAACCATCCGCTCAGTGATGATGAAGCCAAATCCATCCGCAAAGGTCAGTTTCATGAAAAATGGAAACGAGAACACCCAAAGCATAACGAGAAGGACGGATACCACCAACTATCAAGGAGGGATCAAGTCATCATACTTCGCCTATGCACTGGCCACAATAGAATGAGAAATCACATGTTCACCAAATTCAAAATAGGTACAACCAGCCTATACCACTGTACACTGGACAATATTACTACAAAACATGTTCTACAGGATTGCCCCCAGTACACAGACCTGAGAAGTGCAATGTGGTCCACACCCACCTCCCTGGAAGAGAAACTATATGGGGCACTCGAATCACTTAACCAGACAGCTGACTGCATCAGAGAGTCTGGAATCCTACTCTGATTGAGTCTTGATCGCAGAGAGAATTCAGTTCAGTGTGCATCAGATAAGCTCAGTGTCTGTTAAATCAGTTCAGGGTCTGTTAAATCAGTTCAGTGTCTGTTAAATCAGTTCAGTGTCTGTTAAATCAGTTCAATGTCTGTTAAATCAGTTCAGTGTCTGTTAAATCAGTTCAGTGTCTGTTAAATCAGCTCAGTGTCTGTTAAATCATTTCATTATCTGTTAAATCATTTCATTGTCTGTTAAATCATTTCATTGTCTGTTAAATCATTTCATTGTCTGTTAAATCAGTTCAGTGTCCATCAAATCAGCTTAGTGTCCACCATATAAGTTTAGTGTTCATAATTTTTCCATTTTGATTATTTAAACAAATTGTTCTTTTACATTTTAAAAAAATTTATCAAACGTGTCATTTGAAAGATCACCTTCTAACTGACCATCTGCCTCACTGTCACAAGTGTCCGCTAGATCTTGACCTTTGTCCACTTCATTATTGTCTTCTGTACATGCTTCCTCCTCTAACGACTTGCAAGTCTCTTCCAAACTTGAAGTGTAGGCCTTTATGGGACAAATAAAAAACTCAAACTGACACACATGTAATGGCAGTTGTATTTTTAACTTTTTGGAGAAAATTAATGTTAATTAATGTGCAAATGCTAATATTAATGTTAATTAATGTGCAAATGCTAATATTAATGTTAATTAATGTGCAAATGCTAATATTAATGTTAATAATGTGCAAATGCTAATTACAAAAACATTTCAAACAAATATTTGTTTTTGCTCCATATTTTAAATTCTAAAAGCTTTGTTCATTTGTGTTCTACATCTTGGTTGTTGTTAAAATATGTGATCTGGAACTTCTGAATGTTGTATTTTATGCTTTAAGCTAAGCTAATTCATGCAGCAGTTTAGTTCTGGCATGAAGTTTGTAATTTCTCATTTTGCTAATGTTAAAAGATTCATAATACTGGTACAAATAAATTAAATAATTAAAAATATGCACTGCTTAGAAATACAAACCAGCACATGCTCAAGACCCAACTTTGCTTTCTGTTTGATTGTTTCAATAAGAAATTTCCACTGACGGCCATGACTTTTAGCATTCGTCACATTTAAGAATAGCTTCTCCCAGTTCATTATACGCCTTTCCTTGGCCATTTGTTTAGACTGTTGAAGAGATGGAAATAAGAGAATATATCAAAACATAAACCAAACAATTAAAACTCATTGTACTGAGAATTATATAAAATATCTATCTATTGACCTTTCGAGCCGTAACCGGCCCATAGGGCGTAGACCAAGATACACCTTCACCTATATGAATTTTTGTTCTAGCAGTTTTCTTTTAAAGATATTTTATCAAATCTCGCCATCTGTCTCTGTTCTGTGCAAGCAGTTCTATCTCATTGAGGGAGCCGATTCCTGCTGCTCTTGCCTCTCTCATCAATGTTCTTCTCAGTGTCTCCCTGGGTCTTCCTCTTTTTCTTTTACCTGTTGTTTCCCATATGAGGGCTTGCTTTGCTATTCGATTATTATCTCTTCTCATCACATGTCCAACGTATGACCATCGTCTTTTCTTTATTACTGAAGATATTAGTGGTTGATTGGCGATTTCTCTAATTTCCTCGTTTGTTTTGAATTCGTTCCATTCTATACCAAGTATTTTCCTTAGACATTTATTTTCGAATGCGTTCAACTTTGTTTCTATATCTCTTGTTGTTTTCCAGCTTTCACACGCATACGTAAGGGTTGATAGTACATTTGATTTGAATAGCCTAAGTTTTGTGTTTGTGCTAATGAGTTTTGATTTCCACAACTTTTCAAGGCTTCTGAAAGACATTGCTGCTTTAGCCAGTCTGATTCTAATTTCTTTGCTCGTATCCCCTTCTCGATCAATGTGACTTCCAAGATAGATGAAGTGATCGATCTCTTCTACTGGTTTGTTTTCCATGTATATTTTGTCACTTGTTGGAATTAAACTTTTCATGACTTTAGTCTTTTCATGATTGACCTCAAGCCCAATTTTGCTGGCTATTGATGATAGTTCATTTGTGTTTTCCTGCATCGTTTTTATCTGATTGCTGATGAGAACTATGTCATCAGCAAAGTCCAGGTCCTCCAAATGGTCTCCAATGGGGCATTGGTTCAGTAATTTACTATGTGAATATGTGCAGTTTGCTCTAGGACAGCAAATGGGGCATTGGTTCAGTAATTTACTATGTGAATATGTGCAGTTTGCTCTAGGACAGCAAATGGGGCATTGGTTCAGTAATTTACTATGCAAATATGTTGAAAGTTTGCTCTAGGACAGCAAATGGGGCATTGGTTCAGTAATTTACTATGTGAATATGTGCAGTTTGCTCTAGGACAGCAAATGGGGCATTGGTTCAGTAATTTACTATGCGAATATGTTGAAAGTTTGCTCTAGGACAGCAAATGGGGCATTGGTTCAGTAATTTACTATGCAAATATGTTGAAAGTTTGCTCTAGGACAGCAAATGAGGCATTGGTTCAGTAATTTACTATGCGAATATGTTGAAAGTTTGCTCTAGGACAGCAAATGGGGCATCGGTTCAGTAATTTACTATGTGAATATGTTGAAAGCTTGCTCTAGAACAGCAAATGGGGCATTGGTTCAGTAATTTACTATGTGAATATGTGCAGTTTGCTCTAGGACAGCAAATGGGGCATTGCTTCAGTAATTTACTATGTGAATATGTGCAGTTTGCTACTTGACGATAATAAATATAGCAATAAGTACAAGAGGTAACCTACAACAATTTTCATAAATGTTTGTAATGTTTGTAAAATTGTCATTGTCCAACAAGGAAATAAATCTAGAGGCAAAATGTGCACTCCACAATATAATCTACATCCCAACGTTGTGCTAACTATGCCAGTCCTAGGCCCTAGATACAAGAACAATAAAAAAACAACCTCTACCGAGATGAAATGAGTTAGACGAATGACAGGAAACAGCCTGAGAGATAAGATCAGAAATGAAGAACTGAGGAAAAAGCTAGGAATAATTTCCACCAGAAAACATAAAGAAACAACAGATAAAATGGTTTGGCCATGTGATATGGCAGAAAGATCAAAACACAACACAATGAGCCTGTAATAAATGTTGTAAGAACATGTGGCCAACCACGAAAAAGATTGATTGACGGAAATTAAATCTCCCCTCAATGCTGAAAAGCAAATGAAGAAGGAAAGATGAAGAAAAAGAAGTTTGTGAAGGAGCCTGTTTGAGAAGTAAAAGCACAGGATGTTGTTATCAAAGGTAGAGTTCTCAGGAGCATATTTCTCATTCATGTGTTAGAGAGGTCCAGTTAAAGTTCTAGCAATACTGTACAAAAACACCTCCTGACACAAACACAGTGAATCAGCAAACAATGCAATAGAAAATGGTGGAGCAGAAACTAATGTGTTAATAAGTTAAAAATAAATACAATAAGAAGACTTTACTCTCATTATTGGGAACAATTATTCTCATTTATTGGGAACAATTATTATAATTTATTGGGAACAATTACTATAATTTATTGGGACCAATTACTCTAATATATATTGAGAATAATTATAATTTATTGGGAACAATTACTCTAATATATATTGGGAACAATTACTATAATTTATTGGTAACAATTACTCCAATATATATTGGGAACAATTATTACAATTTATTTGGAACAATTACTCTTTTGGGGGAAAATTACTCTCAATTATTGGGAATAAATACTCTCATTTATTGAGAACAATTATTCTCATTTATTGGGAACAATTATTCTCATTTATTGGGAACAATTACTCTCATTTATTGGAAACAATTACTATAATTTATTGGGAACAATTACTCTCATTTATTGGGAACAATTACTCTCATTTATTGGAGAGAATTACTCAAATCAAACAAAAATCGAAATCATTTTTCTGTCCAGTAATATGTACCTGCTCATCCAACAACTGCAGCCGCTTCATGGCGATGTTCAGTTGACTGTGTTTACTCTCATAACTTTCATGCAGCCTTCTTAAAGCTGCAGTCTGCTCTTTCCAGGGACTAGAATAGATGCGAACCAGCCTCACTAGTTCTCCAACAGGCACTCCGAGATCACTAATGCTGTCATTAAAGAAATTAATGTTTACACATAGTTGAAATTGTTCCTGGAAATATATATGGCCTTTGGTGTCGTAACAGACAGTTGGTAGCAAGCAATCATGATTTGTTAGTAGTGTGGTAAAATATGAGTGTCTTATCTTGGATGCTGTTTTACTGAACTGTTTCTTTTGTGACTGAATCTGCCAAGGATAGACAAATTCGATTGCAGAATGAACAAGGTGTATTTATGGTGTGTGACCTCATCTTCTGTGTGTCTTGATTTCTGAATTTAACATCAATGCTACCTTGAATGTTGCTCTGCCATTTTTTATTTTTGTTCTCCGTGTGCTACGATCAGCAGCCAGATCCTCCTACTCTCTTTCACTGATAGAGAATTCCCTCAAGGAAGCCCTGTAAACATCCTTATATCTCATTACTGTCTGCCCTTTGGTCTCTTTCTATCCCTAAGTTCACATTACGAAGTTCCTGGAAATATCTCAGCAAATACTGGTAAGGTCAAGCTTGGATGGAAATTGTATTCAGGAAGGCTTTGTATAAATGATAAGTTTTAGATGAAATCTAGTGGTCTGTGTTCCCTTTCCGAACAATCTGCATTTCTACAACATTGTCTAACCATACTTCAGATATTCTTGGCAAATGTAACTAAGGCACAAAGTTCAATTTTCCCCAGAAATATATGAGAAGTAGCTCATTTTTCAGTATAAAGTGTACAATAGTTCATTTTTTGTTGTTGCTAACAAAATAAAATTGAATTATTTATATTTTTGTTTGAAGTAACAGTCCAGTAACAATGCATTCTAAATTACAAGGATAAATCATTAGCATGAAATATTAGCAAAGCCAAGGTTTATCCAAAGATGATGAAACAAAATGGGAGACTAACCTTCTCCAAAATGATTGATTAAAAGACTAGTGTTTGAGACAGGAAGGAGCAAGCAAGAAATGAATAACCCACAATCAACACATTGCAGGAACAACCCATGTAAATATCCTGTGCAGGCTTTAACAAAATAGATGTGGGATAGATATGGGAAATTGCTGACTGCAGTGATGCTAACTCTTGAAACCAAACTAAACCATTAGCAAAGACAATCACTTGTTCATTCAAATTATTTCTTCTTCTTTGTCACAATTTTTCATCTTCTTTGTTCAGTTCAGCAGGTTGTACAGAGAGATGAATCTAATCATGTGTAGGTCATCACAACAGTTTAATGATAAGAAATTAGATTTTAGAAAATAATAGAAGGAGACTCCCTCTTTCCCTGCTATCACTGAAAAAGTGTTTGAGCTATTTAATTTTGTGACACTCTAGCCTAGGACTAGGCTAGGACCAGCCTTGACCTTCAGGCATCACCTTCCTGTTGGTATTGAGTCTGAAAGTCCACAAAATGTTCAGAATAAGATGACTGTAGTCTGTTCAAAATGTCAAATCAAATCTACTCAACATGTCACATATGCCGTTCATGTAAACAATAAAACTGTCTTCATTGTCACCTTGGCCAAAAGAAATCACATTTATAAACAGTTCATTGTTGTTGTTATTGTGCTGATATTAAACTCAATTAACCTGACTGTAGAACACTCAGAAAGAAGGTCTCACCTCCTGAAGACTTGTCCTGTGATCAGTGCCAGCCGAGTCAGCACAGTGGGTGGCAAGACATGTTTGAGCATTTCATCTTTGAACTCCAGAAGCTGGAACAACAAGATCAATATTGACTTGATGGAGAACAAGAATTACTGTAACATCGATAGCAGTCAAATGTTCTTCACTTGACTTAATGGAGAACAAGAATTACTGTAACGCTGATAGCAGTCAAATGTTCTTCACTTGACTTAATGGAGAACAAGAATTACTGTAACATCGATAGCAGTCAAATGTTCTTCACTTGACTTAATGGAGAACAAGAATTACTGTAACATCGATAGCAGTCAAATGTTCTTCACTTGACTTGATCACTCCACCTGATGGTCTTCACTCCACCTGATGGTCTTCACTCCACCTGATGGTATTTACTTGACTTGATGTTCTTTACTTGACCTGATGTTCTTTACTTGATCTGATGTTCTTTACTTGACCTGATGTTCTTTACTTGATCTGATGTTCTTTACTTGATCTGATGTTCTTTACTTGATCTGATGTTCTTTACTTGACCTGATGTTCTTTACTTGATCTACTGTTCTTTACTTGACCTGATGTTCTTTACTTGACCTGATGTTCTTTACTTGATCTGCAGTTCTTTACTTGACCTGATGTTCTTTACTTGACCTGATGTTCTTTACTTGATCTGCTGTTCTTTACTTGATCTGCTGTTCTTTACTTGACCTGATGTTCTTTAATTGACCTGATGTTCTTTACTTGACCTGATGTTCTTCAATTCACCTGATGTTCTTTACTTGACCTGATGTTCTTCAATTCAGCTGATGTTCTTCACTTCACATGATGTTCTTCACTCCACCTGATGTTCTTTACTTGTTCTGATGTTCTTTACTTGACTTGATGTTCTTCACTCCACCTGATGTTCTTCACTCCACCTGATGTTCTTCACTTGACCTACTCAGAAACAGTCACACCTGAGTCACTGCGTTAGTCAAGGTTTTACTTACCTTATATTATAAAACCATATCTTAATTCAAATCTTGTTTGCTTGCTTGAGAGGTTGCTCCCAGGTTTGACTACTTTTTGGAAAGGCACGATCCATTCAACTTCAGACTAAGTCTTCTAGGTTATATTAGACTGCAACTGCATACAAAATTATAGTGGGAGCTATTTTTTATTGTGCTCATCGTTGGTTCCCGTGGAGTCTTATATGTCTCCTCTCCTGTGGTGTCAAACTCTGCAAATCACAAAATATCATTGCAGAGGAACAAGCAGGCTTCTATGAAGATCGAAGTACAATAGAACACTTGAAGTACATTAGAACAGATCTTCAATTTTAGAATTCTCTGTGAGAAATGGCCCTGAATCATGCACTCATAGACTTTAAAAAAGCATTTGATAGAGTTTGACATGCAGTCCTAGGGCGTCTAACATCTGCTGTGGGATCAATGCTGAAAATAAAACTGGTGACAAATAACCCTGGGGATCATTGAACAAGAACTAGAAACAGCTTGACAGGTATAAATACTTTGGATCAATTACCAACAACGAAGGCCCAAAAGCTGAAACACAGACTAGAATTGCACAAATTACAGTAGCCTTGAAAAGATATAACCTATTTGAAATGATAAGAGCCTCACCCTTATATCAGTTTTTTTATACACTTGTGAACTATAGTTGGTCTTAAATGTACCACTAGACGTGGCCTTCCGCATGAGCAAAACAACTTGCAGGACCAGGTACTGGAGCATACATTTTCTTCTATTTTAATGGCCCAGCCGACCATAAAAACAAGATAAGAAACATCAGAAAGAAATACAGAAAAGAAAGCCACCACCTTAGTTTATATTATAAATCAAACTGAAAGTTACGTCTAGAATAATTGAAAGAAATAAATAATTGATCAAATTGAGGTGGCGCTACGGCTAAAATGAATATTTCTTTATTAGTTCAACGGAATAGGACTGCAGCGATTTAGTGATAAAAGGGAAGCTAGTAGAAAAATATTAAAAACAGACATTACGTCCCCTACAATAAAGGGTAAATAACCGTTAATAAATAAATAGCTTGAGCTTATAATTGTGTTAATTAGTGTAACGTAGAAGCATTATAAATTGTCTACACATTCTAAATTGAGAAAATAATGGCGTGGATAGTTCTTATTGATTTTGCTCATTCATATAGACTGCTGTTTTGTTTTAAATTACTTAATTATTTGTAAAAATTTTATCGTCACAAAAATCATACTGCATTCTCTTTTAAATGTCACCTTTTTCGCAACTCCAGGATGTGTACTCTGGTTTCTCTTCACAGCGAATAAATCTTTCGCCTTTTACTAAAGATTTCCGTGGAGAGGAGCAATATAATGAGTCTAAAGACTATTTTTCAAACCCTACCTGGTAGGGTAATAATTGCAATGAAATGAGTGGTCGAGAATTCAGAATTCTGTCAGTTAAGGCTTCACATCGAACGTTGACTATCTTGGAGCAACATTTTACACTCTTGATCGTCTACTTTGGTCTCGGTCTGCCTATGTTTCGTTACCTTCCCTCCAAAGATGACTTTTAGAAGAGCTGTTATATCTCTTAACGTGTTAAAAAATCTATGTTGTCTTTATGGAATTCTTCTTCTTACCTTCCTCATTTGCCTTTTAGCGTTGAAGGGAGATACAATTTGCCGTCTTTTGTTCGTTTCTGCTTCTGTTATGTTTCATAGTGCTTCTGATATTCCATTGATCCATCTTTTTCGTGGTCGACCCTTGGGTCTGGTGTTCTCGCAACGTTTATTGCGGGCTCGTTGTGTTCTGTTTTGATTACTCTGCCATGTGGCCAAACCATTTTATCTGTTGTTTCTTTATATATTCTATTGGGGGGGGGGGCGGCTATTCCTAGCTTTTTTTTCCTCAGTTCTTCATTTCTGATCTTATCTCTCATGCTGTTTCCTGTCTGACACATTTAATCTCAGTAGAGGTTTTTTCTTATTGTTCTTGCATCTAGGGTCCATGATTGGCATTGGTAGTAAGTACAACGCTGGGATGAAGATGATTTCTCGAATTGTGTTAATTAAAAAGTTTTTTTTTTTTGGCCCCCGCTGATTCTATCTATTGACCTTTCGAGCCGTAACCGGCCCATAGGGCGTAGACCAAGATACACCTTCTCCTATATGAATTTTTGTTCTAGCAGTTTTCTTTTAAAGATATTTTATCAAATCTCGCCATCTGTCTCTGTTCTGTGCAAGCAGTTCTATCTCATTGAGGGAGCCGATTCCTGCTGCTCTTGCCTCTCTCATCAATGTTCTTCTCAGTGTCTCCCTGGGTCTTCCTCTTTTTCTTTTACCTGTTGTTTCCCATATGAGGGCTTGCTTTGCTATTCGATTATTATCTCTTCTCATCACATGTCCAACGTATGACCATCGTCTTTTCTTTATTACTGAAGATATTAGTGGTTGATTGGCGATTTCTCTAATTTCCTCGTTTGTTTTGAATTCGTTCCATTCTATACCAAGTATTTTCCTTAGACATTTATTTTCGAATGCGTTCAACTTTGTTTCTATATCTCTTGTTGTTTTCCAGCTTTCACACGCATACGTAAGGGTTGATAGTACATTTGATTTGAATAGCCTAAGTTTTGTGTTTGTGCTGATGAATTGTGATTTCCACAACTTTTCAAGGCTTCTGAAAGACATTGCTGCTTTAGCCAGTCTGATTCTAATTTCTTTGCTCGTATCCCCTTCTCGATCAATGTGACTTCCAAGATAGATGAAGTGATCGATCTCTTCTACTGGTTTGTTTTCCATGTATATTTTGTCACTTGTTGGAATTAAACTTTTCATGACTTTAGTCTTTTCATGATTGACCTCAAGCCCAATTTTGCTGGCTATTGATGATAGTTCATTTGTGTTTTCCTGCATCGTTTTTATCTGATTGCTGATGAGAACTATGTCATCAGCAAAGTCCAGGTCCTCCAAATGGTCTCCTTGTATCCATTCGATGCCTTTATTACCAGTGCAGCATTTCTTCATTATGAAGTCCATAACAATTCCAAATAACAAGGGCGATAAATACATCCTTGTTTAACCCCAGTTTCTATTGGGAAACATTCGCTCAGTCCTTCCTCTGTTCGAACTGCACATGTGTAACCATCATACATGTCTTTGATAATATTTATGATTTTTGATGGTAAGCCATATTGCTTCAGAATTTTCCACAAAGAATCTCTATGAATACTATCAAATGCTTTTTTGAAGTCGATGAAGTTAAGTACAAAAGGTTTTTGCTTTTCAATGTGTTCCTCCAATATAAGTCGTAGAGTGAAAATGTGGTCAAGACAGCTTCTCCCTTTTCTAAACCCAGCCTGTTCTTCACGCATTACTGTATCTATTGAATCCTTTATTCTATTTAGGATGATTTTACAGAATAATTTTGAGGCAACTGACAAAAGTGTCACGCCTCTCCAATTGTTACAATCTCTAAGATTGCCCTTTTTTGGGATCTTAACAATGATTCCTTTTTTCCATTTATGAGGCGTCTTCTCTGTTTTCCAAATGATGTTGAACATTTTTTGGAGATGTATTAAATTATGGCTATCAATTGCCTTGAGGATCTCAGCTGTTAACTTATCCTCTCCAGCAGCCTTGTTATTGGTCATTAGCTTTAAGGTGGTTTCTATTTCACTCAAGGTGAAGTCATCTAAATTTACATCTAATTCTGCTGCTGGTGTTTCAGCTTCAAAATCTATTAAACTGTGAGGTAGTGGACGGTTAAGAATTTCTTTGAAGTGTTCCGCCCAACGGGCTTTTATGTCTGCGCTTGTTGTTAGCATTAATCCAGATTTGTCTAGAATTGGTGTTCCACTGGATGTATAGGTGTTTGTCAGCATCTTTTGTACAGTATAAAGAGTTCTGCTGTCTCCTGTAATTGCAGCTGTCTCTGCTTTCTCTGCCAAGTTGTCTATATAAGCTCTTGTATCTCTTCTTGCCGAACTTTTCACTTTGTTGTCTAATTCTTTGTATGTTGCTTTTGCCAGAACCTTTCCAAGATCTGTCTTTACATTAGTCATGGCTCTCTTCGCTTCTCTTCTTTCTTTGATGTATTTCCATGTGGTGTCTGAGATCCAAGCTCGTTTTTCCATTTTCTTCAGTCCAGTCCCCGCTGATTAAGAATTTCATATTTGTCTTCTTTTTCTTCCACTCAATTCTCTACATTTTCTTATAGATTCACATTTCTAAAGCTTCAATTTTCTGCTCTGTTTTCTTATTTAATGTCCATGTTTTTACACCAATCAGGAAGGTTGAGTAAATATTTGCTATTACTAATTTCAATTCTGATGTTATTTGCTTTGATGTGAGTATATTTTTCATGTTGCTATGTTTTTTGCCATTTCTATTCTTCTGTTTATTTCTGTCTGACATTTTCTATTATTTATAATATGTCAAAGATAGCTATATTCTTGAACTCTTTCTAGGTTTGTCCCATCTACATCAATATCTCGTATATTTTGTACCTTATCTCTGCCAATAATCATAGTTTTAGTCTTTTCAATATTATTTCCAATCCATATTCTTAGCTTGTAGGAAAGGAAATAAGTAGTAATTTTAATGTCATGAAAAATATACTAACAACAAAACAAATATCAGCAGGGCTGAAACAAAAGAATGGCAAAATGTTACGTCTTCTCAATATTCCTGTATGGTGCAGAAACATGAACATTAGACAAGAAAACAGAACAGAAAATTGAAGCCTTTGAAATGTGGATTTATAGAAGAATAGGTAGAATTGGATGGAAACAAAAGATAACAAACGATGAAGTTTTAAAACAGCTGAAAATAAAAAGAGAACTACTAAATACAATCAAGACAAGACAAATGAAATTTTTGGGGCATGTTAAAAGACACAACAGCCTACTAAAAGTAATATTGGAAGGAAAAATACAAGGTAAAAGAGGCAGAGGCAGACCAAGACTAACATGGACGAGTAACATCAAAAGATGGACAAGTCAATCTATGTCAGCCTGCACCATCAAAGCAAGAAACAGAGTAGAATGGCAATCCATGGTAGCCAACCTTCGTTGCGGAGAAGGCACACAATGATGATGATGATGAGGAAAGGAAACTACAATATGAGAAGAAGTTTAGTTAGAAATTGTCTCCACATTAAAGGATATTCATAAAGTGAGAACATGTGTCAAGATCTACTCATGTCTACTCTGAGAACATGTGTCAAGATCTACTCATGTGTACTCTGAGAACATGTGTCAAGATCTACTCATGTGTACTCTGAGAACATGTGTCAAGATCTACTCATGTGTACTCTGAGAACATGTGTCAAGATCTACTCATGTGTACTCTGAGAACATGTGTCAAGATCTACTCATGTCTACTCTGAGAACATGTGTCAAGATCTACCCATGTCTACTCTGAGAACATGTGTCAAGATCTACTCATGTCTACTTTGAGAACATGTGTCAAGATCTACTCATGTCTACTCTGAGAACATGTGTCAAGATCTACTCATGTCTACTCTGAGAACATGTGTCAAGATCTACTTATGTCTACTCTGAGAACATGTGTCAAGATCTACTCATGTCTACTCTGAGAACATGTGTCAAGATCTACTCATGTCTACTCTGAAAACATGTGTCAAGATCTACTCATGTCTACTCTGAGAACATGTGTCAAGATCTACTCATGTCTACTCTGAAAACATGTGTCAAGATCTACTCATGTCTACTCTGAAAACATGTGTCAAGATCTACTCATGTCTACTCTACACTGTTGGAGGGCTTGAAATACGGTCTAAGGACTCACTGTCTTGCTTCTCACCACACAAATCTTCTGTCATTTTTTTTTTACTTCAGGTCAGCTTAACCCAATCATATCTTCATCCTGGTTCAGCTGGCCCAATCATATCTTCATCCTGGTTCCGCTGACCCCAATCATATCTTCATCCTGGTTCAGCTGACCCCAATCATATCTTCATCCTGGTTCAGCTGACCCCAATCATATCTTCATCCTGTTTCAGCTGACCCCAATCATATCTTCATCCTGGTTCAGCTGACCCCAATCATATCTTCATCCTGGTTCAGCTGACCCCAATTATATCTTCATCCTGGTTCAGCTGACCCCAATCATATCTTCATCCTGGTTCAGCTGACCCCAATCATATCTTCATCCTGGTTCAGCTGACCCCAATCATATCTTCATCCTGGTTATTTTTTTCCTTCTGCCTTTATTTTGTTCAGATCTACATATACACATTTTATTTTTTTAATAATGGTGATAGGTGAATGGACAAAGATTGTTTGTATATGATTAACATATAATAAAGTTCATATATATATGGCAACACATAGCACTATATATCTGGGACCATTTATTTTATTTTGTTATTGAGTTTTAACACTTTAGTTTTTGTGATAGTTCAAGACTCTAAGCCATCCTGATTCAACTTGTTCAACTTCCTAAGTAAAGAAAATGTATAATCAGAACATTATCATACATCTCACATTTTTTCACATATATATGACATGAATACAGTGCTGTTTAAATAAATGTTATTTCAATAATATAAACATGTTCAGTTATATTTACTGTAGCATTGAAATTGTTAAAATATTTCAGGATTTTATTTATATTTCATTATTAATACTTTCATTATGGAAAAATGTGTTTACTTTCCTTTGTAGGATTCCAAAATAATAACCTCCTTTGGTCGTTGAAAAGTATTTATCCAAAATGGATCAACATACATGTGGTTTGAACATGGCAAAATGCCCAGTTTGGAAGAATTTGTGCTTTGATGCTGTAATTTTTACTATGGTATCGTAATCTATAAACTGTGTTCATATGAAGTGTCATTATCACTTATACTTTATTCTCTAAAGAAAAGAGAAATGCATGAAACAAATTTTGACAAGTCATTTCACAATGAAACACAACATTGAAATTACATCTTGCATGGCTTCATGTACCAAAGCCATGGCACTGACAACACCATCACATATTCCTTCAAAAGTGTTTGCATCTGTCTGTCGTGTATCAATGGAAGATTTATTATCTTCATCTTTCTCTTGATGATGCTAAAAACACAAATAAAACAGCTTGAAATGTAAAATGTAAACACATTTTAAAAAATTAACATACATCCTTCATTTCATACAAAACATTAACATACTTCTCTAATAGCATACAAAAACATAGAACTTTACTTTCAAATAACAAAATGTTATGTATGAATCATTTTTTTGGCCCTATAACAAAATGTTATGTATGAATCATTTTTTTGGCCCTATAACAAAATGTTATGTATGAATCATTTTTTTGGCCCTATAACAAAATGTTATGTATGAATCATTTTTTTGGCCCTATAACAAAATGTTATGTATGAATCATTTTTTTGGCCCTATAACAAAATGTTATGTATGAATCATTTGTTTGGCCCTATAACAAAATGTTATGTATGAATAATTTTTTTGGCCCTATAATAAAAAGGTAACACCTGGAACATATTGTGACAACTGAAAAAAAGTGAAGGAAAAAGATGTAGAGGGAAGCAAAGAGAGAAGAGAACTAGATATTTTAAGAGAATGGGACATGAACAAGAGAATTTATAAACAAAAATAAAGAGAAAAAGCTGGTGAGAGATATGGTCACCTATATCAGCATCCCTGGCGCTGATGATGGTGGTGTAAATGTGATGGGGAAAAAGAGCAGATAAATAAGGTGATGATTTTAAAGACAATTTAAAGTGTAACGACCAAGAGAAATGCATTTTGTAAAGATAATCTAAACATAATGAGATAACGTCCGCTTATCATATTTACATGTAAAGTGAAGGAGTATGAGAAAGTGAGGTCCTGAATCAGGCATGTCACAATAGAAATTGCTGTGTCATAATAGAAGTTGCTGTGTCACAATAGAAGTTGCTGTGTCACAATAGAAGTTGCTGTGTCACAATAGAAGTTGCTGTGTTACAATAGAAATTGCTGTGCCACAATAGAAATTGCTGTGTCACAATAGAAGTTGCTGTGTCACAATAGAAGTTGCTGTGTCACAATAGAAGTTGCTGTGTCACAATAGAAGTTGCTGCGTCACAATAGAAGTTGCTGTGTCACAATAGAAGTTGCTGTGTCACAATAGAAGTTGCTGTGTCACTACAAAATTTATGTGACTCTGTTTATCCATCTTATTCTTCCTTCTTGATCTTATTAATAAAATCATTAACTGTTGTGCTGGTAAATGATAGACGCTTATCATCCATTCTCATAAAGTGTCAGGGGGCTGGTTGATCTTGAGGCAAAACACCAGCTTCAAGACAGAGAGGTTGTGGGTTCAAGTCCCAACTGCACCAGTTGGGATTTTTATTTATGATTTCTCTCTGCGGCAACCACCCCTAGCGAGACTTGGCTTGTAATGCCAATTACTCATCGATTGAAAAAATATGAGTACCTCCGAAGATGGAGTTATCTGCCTGTGTGGCGAGGGACCCCTGTGCACATTGGCTGCCAGGGAAAAATGGATTAGCATGCAAAATTTAGTTCCTAGTCTTTAGGGACTTCATCAGAGGTAAAAGCTGGCGAATGAAGAAAAAGCATAATAAAGTGTCAAACCAATAAAAAAGTTTTTGTAGTATAAATTTGAAGCAACATTTTAACAGAAACATAGATGCTCTTGACACTGTTTTACGAGAAAAGCAGGGAGGATTCTGAAAACAGAGAACATGTCTTGATCATGTTTTTATTTTAAGAATTAAACTGGAGGATATTCATCAACAAAAAACCATTTGTCCTCATTGCTAACTTCAACCAGGGATTCAACATTCATTAAGTGTCCTGAGACAATATGAAATGTCAAACACAAAAATCAACATCATAAAAGTATGATGGCTGGTCTTGTAGATTGTTGTGAGAAAGGACTGAGTGAATGGTTCCGAATTGAAGGTGAAACAAGAATGTACTTTATCTTCCTTGTTGCTGAATTGCCTTTGACTTTATAATGTAGAAACACTCTAAGGGAAGCACAGGCATTGGATGAAAACATGGAACTCAATCAGAAGACCTTGATGTATTAAGGTGACTTAGGAGGTAGTTTTCATTAGTGGTAATGTGAAAACAATGCATGAAAAAACAGATGAGGTAATGTGAAAACAATGCATGAAAAAACAGATGAGGTAATGTGAAAACAATGCATGAAAAAACTGATGAGGTAATGTGAAAACAATGCATGAAAAAACAGATGAGGTAATGTGAAAACAATGCATGAAAAAACAGATGAGGTAATGTGAAAACAATGCATGAAAAAACAGATGAGGTAATGTGAAAACAATGCATGAAAAAACAGATGCCCAGTCTTTAATGGCTTGCAGAATAGGACTTGAGATCAATCAAGAAAAGATGAAAAATCTCATTAGTCAAGAAAGAAATAGCTAGAAGGATAATGAGTGGATAAAAGAGATCACTTCACATATTCCAGAATTTGCTTAGATCAGGAGGAGGGAACAGTGAAGAAAATCAGAACCAGAAAAGCAAAGGTTGCTATAGCTTTCATAAACTTTGAGAAAATAAGGAACAAAAATATCAAAATAAAAATATGGAAATAAAAATGCAAAGTATAAAATCAAACTTTAGGATATTCAGTAGAAATGTATTATCCACCCTTACTTATAACACATGTGAGAGCTGGAAAACAACAACGTAAAATAGAGAATAATCAAGATAAAATAAAAAACAAAGGTCTACAGAAAATAAATATAAAATGGTATCCTAAACCAATAGAGAGACAAGGAAACTATGATGTTTCAGTCAAGGCTTTCATCAGATTCTTGATCCTTCCTGCACTGTTAAGAGTTGCATAGGGCTTATAATGTGTTTTGCCACACATCTTTATTCTAGATGAGATGTTCGATCTTATCTAATGAGTCTATGCCTACCAACTTTGCTTCTCTTATAAGTGTTCTTTTTAGTTTCTCTTTGGCTTTTCCTCTTTTTCTGTATCCTGATGTTTTCCATTGAAGAGTCTGTTTTGGAATTCTCTAGTTGTCTCTTCAGCACATGACATAGTGCAGGTATATCCGTCATATATATATCTTTTATAATGTTGGTAATTTTGTATGGCATTCTGTCATGTTTCAAGATATTCCTCAAGGACAATCTATATATGCTGTCAAACACTTTTAAAATAAATGAAATTGCAGATTAATGGTTGTTGTTTTTTTCAGTAGGTTTTTCTAGTATTATCCTTCATCATCATCATATGCCATTTTGGCATAGGCAATCATGTTCTTCCACAATCTTCTACATAAAGTGCATCATATTGTTGACTTAGAAAAACACTGAGAAGAGCATTGATCAGAGAGGCAAAGGCAGCAGGAATTGGCTCCCTCAATGAGATCGAGATGCTTGCACAGAACAGACATAAATGGCGAGATTTGATAAAAGATCTTTACAAGGATTGAGTCTGCTAGAAAGAAAATTTCCAAACAGGGAAAGAGTATCAGAGTCTATGCTCGATGGGCCGACTACAGCTAGAAAGGTCGATAGATAGATTCTGGGCTGAGCTGTTCTGCTTTTTATTTCTGTGGTACATCTTCCATCTGATGTTACTACTGTGTTGAAGTATTTGACGCATTGCACTTGTTTCAGATTTGTCCTGTTTACTTTTATTCTGCATGATGGTGATAATTATTTCTTCAAAATGACCATTATATTATCCTTAACTGTGATATTTGCGCCTTTCGGCCCAACACATCCGACTTGAGCACGACATTTTTGAGTACCGGGTTGTCTTTCCTCTTCGATCCCTACTCGCTTGGCCAGACTAGACAGGTTAGTCTGTTACTAGAGGCACCACTGAGAGGTGGAGCAGGGTCTGGATGGTTCTGGTTCACCGATCCTGGTGCAAGCCATCAGCTGTGGATCACTGACAACTTCCAGCTCTTGTGCTAGGAGGCACGCCTTCGCCTCCAGTTATACTGTAAACCACAGCACAACGCAGACACGCCTACTTAACGTCCTTTTAAGGGCGGATGATGATGAGGTACACTCCTTAAGTCATCGGGTGAACGCAAGCAAGCAAGCATATTATCCTTAGAGTAAACATTTGGTCCAGACTGTTTCTCCCCTTTCTGAATCCTGCTTGTTCTTTGCTCATAATATTATCTACAGCATCTTTAATTCTGTTCAGCATGATTCTACAGAAAACCTTGGAGGCAACTGATAAAAGCATAATTCCTCTCCAATTATTGCAATCTTTAAGATTGTCTTTTATAGGTAGTTTGATCCCTTTCTTCCAACTTTTTCTTCATCCCAAATTTTATTAAATCTATCTATCTTACCTCAAGTATTGTCTATGTCTGCAATGTTGTTTCTTATATAAATTTTATTTTATTAAATAACTTTCTTCATCAGATACACGAAAACAAAAACAACATCAAAAGTACACAAATATTTTACTTCACAGCATTGTGATGTGAGCTGATGGACTGAGTGAGTTGATGGACTGAGTGAGCTGATGGACTGAGTGAGCTGATGGACTGAGTGAGCTGAAGGACTGAGTGAGCTGATGGACTGAGTGAGTTGATGGACTGAGTGAGCTGATGGACTGAGTGAGCTGATGGACTGAGTGAGCCAAAGTGTTTATTTGACATTTTTTCTGCAGCTCTACTAATGATCCCACAGGATATTTAATATACTATATATTTGTATAATAAAATATAACGAGAACTCTACACCCATTGATATAACAAGAGGAGTAAGATAGGGATGCATCCTATCACCAAAATTGTTTAATCTATACACTGAGCAAATCTTTATAAACGTCTAAGAGAAGCCAGGCCTACACATTAATGGAAAGATAATCAATAACCTAAGACATGCTAATGATACTGTATTACTAGTAGAAAATCCTAGACATCTACAACAATTATTTAATGAAATAAACATGACAAGCAAGAAATATGGATTATATATGAATAACAAAAAGACTAAAACTATGATCATAAGCAAAGAAAATACTCAAAACCTACAAGTGAATATAAAAGTTGAAGGAATGCACCTGGAGACAGTTCAGAGTTATAACTACCTTTGACATACTATAACCAGTGATGGTAAAAAGTAATTTTAATGCCATGAAAAATATACTAACATCAAAACAAATAATACCAGGGATAAAACTAAGAATAGCAAAATGTTATATCTTCTCGGCATTCTTGTATGATGCAGAAACATGGACATTAGACAAGAAAACAGAACAGAAAATTGAAGCCTTTGAAATGTGGATTTATAGAAGAATGGGTAGAATTGGACGGAAAGAAAAGAAAACAAATGATGAAGTTTTAAAACAACTAAAAATTAAAAGAGAACTACTAAACACAATTAGAACAAGACAAATGAGATTTTTGGGGCATGTTAAAAGACACAGCAGCTTACTAAAAGTAATCTTTGAAGGGAAAATACAAGGTAAAAGAGACAGAGGAAGACCAAGAGTTAACATGGATGAGCAACATCAAAAGATGGACAAATCAGCCTATGACAACCTGCACCATCAAAGCAAAAGACAGAGTAGAATAGTGTTTTATGGTAGCCAACCTTCGATGTGGAGATGGCACTTAATGATGATGATATATTTGTGCTTATCTCCCCTAAGGAAAATAGATTATACACAGTGGAAAGAATTAAGACTAGTTCAAAAGTAAGAGAAATGGCCATACAACCAACAATCTCATCTACAATTAGGAAGTGAAGGTGGGTATATGTTGAACATGTGATGACAGGAAACAACAGAAGAGTAACAAAGCAAACACTCACATAGGAAGCAACATGGAAAAGTCAAAATCATGAGCCACTAGTAAGAGAAGCAAAAATAACGGGCATTAAATAGGTTTTTCACGTTTAAATGTTTACCAAGGATAGATACTTATGACACTGAAAGATGTATGTTTGATGTTAGATGTATGTTTGATGTTAGATGTAAGTTTGATGTTAGATGTAAGTTTGATGTTAGATGTGTGTTTGATGTTAGATGTATGTTTGATGTTAGATGTATGTTTGATGTTAGATGTAAGTTTGATGTTAGATGTAAGTTTGATGTTAGATGTGTGTTGAGATGTTAGATGTATGTTTGATGTTGTCATGGGACGCACCAAAATGGACGCTTCTTGCGTCCAAGCCATGTAAACAATGTTGACTTTCCTTGTCTCCAACGGTTGATCTCATTCTATTAGAGAATTTCACGCTATCTGTTACCACAGTGAGATGGCGGATTTTTAAAAAATGTAATCACGGGTTTGATAATAAATGTGTGTACACAGTTCGTTAACCATCGCTGTAGATCAAGTCTTTATTCGCTGGCTTCGTTAGCAACCATTGAAGCAAATGACCTTACCTCTGCCGACGGTTGGTTTGGGGCAAATTGTACGTTACAATGTCACTGCTATAATGGCTTAGTTTGTGACAAAACTACAGGGACATGCCCAAACAATGACAGTTGTCAGCACAAAATTTTCGGACCCCAGTGTCAGTACTTGGATTTTATTTGCAAATATGCCCAAAAATCTGAACCTACTTTCCTGTTTGATAACAACGACACCTCATGTAATCCGGACACAGATTCTACATCAGTTGAAGCAACTCTCAATCAATCTTTGCCGTGCTCCTGGTTTAGGATTTATGCGAATGACTTAAAATATCCGGACAGTTTCACGGTAAAACTGAATGGTTCTGTCTCATGTAACAATGTATCAAGGTTTGTAGTTAGTCTGCACAAGATTGATGCCTTCTGCTCTGGGGCTGGTCTGATCAACAAGTTACGGATTGAAAGGGCGATAGTTGCAAATATCTGCTCCATGTAGATTGGCGGGGGTCGGAAAGTGGCTCTCAAACAGATTACAAAGCAGACCGACAAATTTGATGATTGTTATACAGGAGACGGATGTGGACCAGAGGCCGCAGTTAATAGCAAAACAAAGACCAATCTCTATGACAATGACTGCACACATACACACAATGGAGAAGTGGAACCAATTCTGTTTACTGGTATCTGAACTTTGCAACGCCCCAGAAGACTCATATCATTCGAATCTATCATCGAGCTAGCACTATGATTGGGTAAAGAATGCCACTCTAAAGGCTTTCTCTGACAGTGGCGGAGTAGTGGTCCAGTATCATACCCTAATTTATCTGTGAACACTTGTAGTAGCCAAAACACAAACGTCAATGGCACACATTAAGATTGAGTTCTCACCGACAATGTCGCAGGTCGACAGTGCACTGACGGTATGTGAGGTGCAAACATTTACAGACACCTATTGTCTGGACAAGCATTCTTGGTCATTTTGTGCAGTGTGTAGTGGGTGTAGTAAAGGCTGTAATGTCATCATCGGTACTTGTCACGGCAACTGTTCACATGGGATCTATGGACACGACTGTTTCCGGGTCTTGTCTCAGTGTCTGTCCTTCATTTGAGGAAAAATCTGGAAAATGCCTACAATGTAAACATCTTGGCTATACCTGTAATGACACTTGTCCCGATGGTAATTTTGGGCTACAGTGCGAACAGATGTGTTCTGATGGCTGTGACATCATATGTACTCTCAAATGTCCGGACAACTGTTTCAACGACACCTGTCAACAGTCGATCGAGAATCTGTACATGCAAGAGAACGTTCTATGGGTCAGACTGCACTCTCAAATCTCCGGACAACTGTTTAACGAAACCTGTGATTCCCACGTTCAGAAGAGTCTGCCGACTACAACAAGCCCAAGCATATGGGCACTTTAATGTGTTTCTGTGCTAGACATGGTTCATTTTTTGGTGTTTTTTAGTGAAGCCATGGCTCATATCTTGCTGTGTTTCTGTCCTAGCCATGGCTCATATCTTAGCTTGTGTGTGCTGGCCATGGCTCATATCTTGGTGTGTGTCATGTTAGTCATATCTCATATCTCGGTGTGTCTGTGTTAATCATGTCTCATATCTTTATGTGTGTCTGTGTTTAGTCATATCTCATATCTTAGTGTGTACCAGTGTTAGTCATATGTCATATCTTTGTGTGTGCATGTCTGGGTTAGTGATATCTCATATCTTTGTGTGCATGTTTATGTTAGTCATATCTCATATTTTTGTGTGTGCATGTCTGTGATTGTCACATCTCATATCCTTGTGTGTGCATGGCTATGTTAGTCCCATCTCATATCTTTGTGTGTGCATATCTATGTTAGTCATATCTCTTATCTTTGTGTGCATGTCTATGTTAGGCATGTGTCATATCTTTGTGTGTGCATGTCAATGTCAGTTATATCTCATATCTTTATGTGCATATTTATGTTAGTCATGTGTCATATATCTTGATGTGTGTCAGTGTTAGTCATGCCTTGTATCGCTGTGTGCATGTCTGTATTAGTCACATCTCATATCTTTGTGTGTGCATGTCTGTGTTAGTCACATCTCACATCTTTGTGTGTGCATGTCTGTGTTAGTCACATCTCACATCTTTGTGTGTCCGTGTCTGTGTTAGTCACATCTCACATCTTTGTGTGGGCATGTCTGTGTTAGTCACTCTAGTGACTCGGGCAGATGGTGCTCGTAAACCTGCGAGGGCTACCATCTAAGGGCAGAATCCCCCTACAGAAAAGACAATCTGCTGCCTTGCAGGAAGATTGGGGACAATCAAAGGCTAGGGAAAGCAAACCCGAATAAAATGCTGGCTCAAATCGGATGCACTGGGCCACTGGCGTAGAACACAGTACAACGTATTAACGGGTGTTCAGTCAGAGTGGATCTGACAGACTCTAATTGTGATGTTCTGTCTGTGGGGGCGATCAACACACTTAGCCTGACAGCTGATTTCATATGAGAGTCTGGAATCCTTACTCTGATTGAGTCCTGAACGCAGAGAGAGAGAGAGAGAGAGAGAGAGAGATGTAAGTCTTATGTTAGATGTATGTTTAATGATAGATCTGTGTTTGATGTTAGATGTATGTTTGATGTTAGAAGTAAGTTTGATGTTAGATGTACATTTGATGTTAGATGTATGTTTGATGTTAGATGTATGTTTGATGTTAGAAGTAATTTTGATGTTAGATGTGTGTTTGATGTTAGATGTGTGTTTGATGTTAGGTGTATGTTTGATCTTAGATGTGTGTTTGATGTTAGATGTGTGTTTGATGTTAGATGTATGTTTGATGTTAGATGTATGTTTGATCTTAGATGTGTGTTTGATGTTAGATGTGTGTTTGATGTTAGATTTATGTTTGATGTTAGATGTGTGTTTGATGTTAGATGTATGTTTGATGTTAGATGTATGTTAGATGTGTTTTGATGTTAGATGTGTGTTTGATGTTAGATGTATGTTTGATGTTAGATGTGTGTTTGATGTTAGATGTATGTTTTATGTTAGATGTGTGTTTGATGTTAGATGTATGTTTGATGTTAGATGTGTGTTTGATGTTAGATGTAAGTTTGATGTTAGATGTACATTTGATGTTAGATGTATGTTTGATGTTAGATGTATGTTTGATGTTAGAAGTAATTTTGATGTTAGATGTGTGTTTGATGTTAGATGTATGTTTGATGTTAGAAGTAATTTTGATGTTAGATGTGTGTTTGATGTTAGATGTGTGTTTGATGTTAGGTGTATGTTTGATCTTAGATGTGTGTTTGATGTTAGATGTGTGTTTGATGTTAGATGTATGTTTGATGTTAGATGTATGTTTGATCTTAGATGTGTGTTTGATGTTAGATGTGTGTTTGATGTTAGATTTATGTTTGATGTTAGATGTGTGTTTGATGTTAGATGTATGTTTGATGTTAGATGTATGTTAGATGTGTTTTGACGTTAGATGTGTGTTTGATGTTAGATGTATGTTTGATGTTAGATGTGTGTTTGATGTTAGATGTATGTTTTGATGTTAGATGTGTGTTTGATGTTAGATGTATGTTTGATGTTAGATGTGTGTTTGATGTTAGATGTATGTTTGATGTTAGATGTGTGTTTGATGTTAGATGTATGTTTGATCTTAGATGTGTGTTTGATGTTAGATGTGTGTTTGATGTTAGATGTATGTTTGATCTTAGATGTGTGTTTGATGTTAGATGTGTGTTTGATGTTAGATTTATGTTTGATGTTATATGTGTGTTTGATGTTAGATGTGTGTTTGATGTTAGGTGTATGTTAGATGTGTTTTTGACGTTAGATGTGTGTTTGATGTTAGATGTATGTTTGATGTTAGATGTGTGTTTGATGTTAGATGTATGTCTCCTATTTTTGTAAAATTGAAAACTATTTCTTTTATTATTTGAAACCAAAGATGACTGCAGAAAATTGATTCCTACATTTGGTTTCCTAAGGGCCTAGGCAAAGTGGAAGAAAGCCAAAATGAAATGTAATTAAAGCAAATTAATAAAGAAGGAACAAAATGAAAATGTAATTAAAGCAAATTAATAAAGAAGGAACAAAATGAAAATGTAATTCAAGCAAATTAATCAAGAAGGAACAACATGAAAATGTAATTCAAGAAAATTAATAAAGAAGGAACAAAATGAAAATGTAATTCAAGCAAATTAATAAAGAAGGAAAAAATGAAAATGTAATTCAAACAAATTAATAAAGAAGGAACAAAATGAAAATGTAATTCAAGAAAATTAATAAAGAAGGAACAAAATGAAAATGTAATTCAAGCAAATTAACTAAGAAGGATCAAGATTATAATGTAATTAGTAATTAATTAAAAAGAAAACATATTTACCTCCTCAACCTTAGAGGCTACAAAGTAACCATCATCATTATCATCTTCCTCTGCATCTTCAGGATCTGGAACTAAAACTTCTAGTCCACCTGCAAATCAATTAATTAAAAAAAATTTACGAATTTGTATACTTGCATTCAACTTGTGAAGTCTGTCCTCTCAGTCATTAATAAATAAGCAAATGGTAAAGGTTTTCTTCACTTGCTAGGCATATCTATCTATCTATTGACCTTTCCAGCCATAGTCGGCCCATAGGGCATAGACCAAGATACTCCTTCTCTTATCTGAATTTTTGTTCTAGCAGTTTTCAATTCTTTTAAAGATATTTGGATATTTGATCAAATCTAGTAGAACTAGGCATATGGGGAACATGATTATAGTGATCATATTTTTCCATGACCAACGGCACATTTTTGACTGTTGTATAACACCAAGCCACCCTTTCTTTCCTACAAAAATCTCTGGTAGGCCTACCTATTTTAGGAAGCCATATAAATCTTTGTCCCTCATTACTCTGAAAATAAATCTGGTTCTTCTTGGAGGTGAACCTGGGACACTTCTGATCATGTAGCTAGTGCACTAAGCACTTAGCTGCTGAGACTCCTCATTAATATATAGCATGCAGCTTAAACTATCAAATTAAAACTTCATGTCCTTATCAATAGGTTTCTTTATCAAGCAGAATTTGTGCAGTTCATAAAGTGGTCACACTTTTTAATTTTGTGGAAAAGTTTCCCTATTTAGGTCATTTCTGTGTAATGCATGAGATGGTTACAAAATATCATTTGTATGCAGTAACATCAGGATAAAACATAATCACATAGCATAACATGATATAAAGGATAAGGTGCTTCCATAATAAACAAATAATAAAATAAATTTAAACTTGAAGAGTCAATCTTACTGCTGCTATCTTCCCTAACTGCTATCTTCCCTAATTGTGTGTTTG
The DNA here is from genome assembly GCA_032433765.1 of Megaustenia siamemsis. Taxonomy (NCBI): domain Eukaryota; kingdom Metazoa; phylum Mollusca; class Gastropoda; order Stylommatophora; family Ariophantidae; genus Megaustenia; species Megaustenia siamemsis. The sequence continues at coordinate 96,398,750 of JAVIAB010000047.1, read as the reverse complement.
TTACTATTCATTCAGACCTTAATGAGTCAAAGAATGCCTGTTATGTAGGATTGCCAGGTCTTACATTTTTTTCCCATAAAATGTACTTTTTTTCAATACATTTTATGGTTAACATTTTTTTTTTACATAAGCCAATTTTTAAATGTTTTTCTTGTATCCACAAAATTAGTGGATAATATTTTTAAATGCACCGAAAATTGAAAATGCCACACCAGTTTTGCTTGCAGTTAACAATATTTTATTCATGAATAATAATAAGAAGTTACAAGTTGTTAATGTAAAATTGTCAATGCTTCATTTATTTTTACCACATTAGAAAGTTTATATTTTATGTCATGGTATCACAACACCTTTCTTAACAGTTTTCAATAGGATCTGGTATTGGGCTACCTCAGTTAGTTGTTAATATGGTGGTGGTAGTGGTAGCAGTTGCAGCAGCAATCGTAGTAGCAGTAGTAAGAGTAGTAGTAATATTAGTAGTAGTAGTAGTGGTAAAGTAGTAGTAGTAGCAGTAGTAAGAGTAGTAGTAGTACGAGTAGTAGTAAGAGTAGTAGTAGAAGTAGTAGTAAGAGTAGTAGTAGTAGTAGGAGTAGCAGTAGTATTAAGAGTAGTAGTAGTAGTAGCAGTAGTAAGCATAGTAGTATTAAGAGTAGTAGTAGTAGTGGTAATAGTAGTAGTAGTAGTAAGAGTAGTAATAGTAAGAATAGTAATACTAGTGAGAGTAGTAAGCGTTGTAGTAATAAGAGTAGTAGTAGTAGTGGTAAGGGTAAGAGTAATAGTAGCAGTAGTAAGAGTAAGAGTAGTAAGAGTAGTAATAGTAGTGGCTAGCAATATTAGTAGATTACATATCATGTGCAGTGTCAGTGACATAGCAAAAAGTACAATAAATGCCTCACAATAAGTAGTAAAAATCACTTTTTTTCTCCCTCACAAAAATAGACAATCTTCCTTTTTCTCAAGAAAAAAAAAACTGGCAACAATATTGTTAGGGAACAAAGAAACAACAGTGGTGAATGGGTTGGTGGGTGGGTAAAGTTAATGAACTAACTCTCAAGTCTGGAACAAAAATGGTAGGGACTGACGCAGAGTTGTGTGGAGCAACATTACAGATAGTGTGAGGAGCAACATTACAAATAGTGTGTGGAGCAACATTACAGATAGTGTGTGTTGCAACATTACAGATAGTGTGTGTTGCAACATTACAGATAGTGTGTGGAGCAACATTACAGATAGTGTGAGAAGCAACATTACAGATAGTGTGTGGAGCAACATTACAGATAGGGTGTGGAGCAACATTACAGATAGTGTGAGGAGCAACATTACAGATAGTTGTGGAGCAACAGTACAGACTGTGTATGGAGCAACAGTACAGGTAGTGTATGGAGCAACAGTACAGACAGTGTATGGAGCAACAGTACAGACAGTGTATGGAGCAACAGTACAGACAGTGTATGGAGCAACAGTACAGACAGTGTATGGAGCAACAGTACAGACAGTGTATGGAGCAACAGTACTGGGAGTGTATGGAGCAACATTACAGATAGTGTGTGGTGCAAAATTACAGACAGTGTATGGAGCAACAGTACAGACAGTGTATGGAGCAACAGTACTGGGAGTGTATGGAGCAACAGTACAGGTAGTGTATGGAGCAACAGTACAGGTAGTGTATGGAACAACAGTACAGGTAGTGTATGGAGCAATAGTACAGGTAGTGTATGGAGCAACAGTACAGACAGTGTATGGAGCAACAGTACAGACAGTGTATAGAGCAACAGTACAGGTAATGTATGGAGCAACATTACAGATAGTGTGTGTTGCAACATTACAGATAGTGTGTGGAGCAACATTACAGATAGTTGTGGAGCAACAGTACAGGTAGTGTATGGAGCAGCAGTACAGGTAGTGTATGGAGCAACATTACAGATAGTGTGTGGTGCAAAATTACAGACAGTGTATGGAGCAACAGTACAGACAGTGTATGGAGCAACAGTACAGGGAGTGTACGGAGCAACAGTACAGGTAGTGTATGGAGCAACAGTACAGGTAGTGTATGGAGCAACAGTACAGATAGTGTATGGAGCAACAGTACAGGTAGTGTATGGAGCAACATTACAGACAGTGTATGGAGCAACAGTAAAAGTAGTGTATGGAGCAACATTACAGATACTGTGTGGTGCAACATTACAGGTAGTGTATGGAGCAACAGTAAAAGTAGTGTATGGAGCAACATTACAGATACTGTGTGGTGCAACATTACAGACAGTGTATGGAGCAACAGTAAAAGTAGTGTATGGAGCAACATTACAGATACTGTGTGGTGCAACATTACAGACAGTGTATGGAGCAACAGTAAAAGTAGTGTATGGAGCAACATTACAGATACTGTGTGGTGCAACATTACAGTGTATAGAGCAACAGTAAAAGTAGTGTATGGAGCAACATTACAGATACTGTGTGGTGCAACATTACAGTGTATAGAGCAACAGTAAAAGTAGTGTATGGAGCAACATTACAGATACTGTGTGGTGCAACATTACAGGTAGTGTATGGAGTAACAGTACAGGTAGTGTATGGAGCAACAGTACAGACAGTGTATAGAGCAACAGTACAGGTAGTGTATGGAGTAACATTACAGATAGTGTGTGGTGCAACATTACAGACAGTGAATGGAGCAACAGTACAGACAGTATATGGAGCAACATTACAGACAGTGTATGGAGCAACAGTACAGACAGTGTATGGAGCAACATTACAGATAGTGTGTGGTGCAACATTACAGACAGTGAATGGAGCAACAGTACAGACAGTGTATGGAGCAACAGTAAAGACAGTGTATGGAGTAACAGTAAAGACAGTGTATGAAGCAACAGTAAAGACAGTGTATGGAGCAACAGTACAGACAGTGAATGGAGCAACAGTACAGACAGTGTATGGAGCAACAGTAAAGACAGTGTATGGAGCAACATTACAGACAGTGTATGGAGCAACAGTACAGACAGTGTATGGAGCAACAGTACAGACAGTGTATGGAGCAACAGTAAAGACAGTGTATGGAGCAACATTACAGACAGTGAATGGAGCAACAGTAAAGACAGTGAATGGAGCAACAGTACAGACAGTGTATGGAGCAACATTACAGACAGTGAATGGAGCAACATTACAGACAGTGAATGGAGCAACAGTAAAGACAGTGAATGGAGCAACAGTACAGACAGTGTATGGAGCAACATTACAGACAGTGAATGGAGCAACAGTAAAGACAGTGAATGGAGCAACAGTACAGACAGTGAATGGAGCAACAGTAAAGACAGTGAATGGAGCAACAGTAAAGACAGTGAATGGAGCAACAGTAAAGACAGTTTGAGTGTATGAAACAGACTGAGAATGTAAAAAAAGTAAAGTACCCCCCGTCACGCCAAGTGGCGTATAGGGAAATATGGTGTTAGTGACCCTATATTTTACAGACCTTCAGCACATGATTTTTGGGGTAATGTGGTCGGTATTACGCCCGTGCTGCTTTACTTTCCCAGAAAAAATCCGGTACCCATTTTAAGGCTGGGTGAACCCGGAGCCGTCGGTTGGGATCGAACCCTACCCCTTGTCCGTAGTAGTCCAGTTCACTAACCACTGAGCTATCGCGGCTCCCACTAATTTTTAGGGAATTAGTAAAACCCAGGTGTCCTCGCCAGGGAACGAACCCCGGCTGTTGCCGTGGTAAGCCAACCGGACTGTGAATGTGTGGAACAATATTACACAGATAGCGTATTGAATAAAGTGGGGAACACATAAATAGGAAGGTAGCTGTTATTATAAGTCATAAAAATAATAAGTGCACTGAGACTTTACACGGTTACAACGAGTAGAAATGAGAAGAATTTGGGACACTAAACTCGACCTTTACCTTTAAAATGTTATTAATAATTTGTAATATTTATATTCAGTTGTTATAAGTGAAAGTGTAACAGTTAATTTGGTAATCATCATAGTCGTACTCAGTTGAGTTAGTAACAGTAAAACTGTATTTAGTCTTATAATTATAATAATAATTATTAGTATATTAAGTATATATAATATAATAATATTAGTTATTAGTCACCAGCGCTGGAGTGGTTCATCATTGTTACTCAGTTACTGTGTTACTGTGTTAAAGTTCAACTAGTTTAAAATTAAGTTTATTTTGTATATAAGATAAGTTATTTTTTACAACAAACTTTCACTTATTAATTAAAATGTACAGAAATATCGAGTCTACTACACCTTTCTCCATCTCTAAACTGATGGCTCAACGTTCTCAGGGAACAACAAAAATCGAAAGATTAACCGTTGCTAACGCGAGCCACCATATTGCCGCCTCAATGTTGTCAAGTTGCTAGTCACGTGCATTATGGTAGGTGTAATAATATTGGAGGAACACATTGAAAAGCAAAAACCTTTTGTACTTAACTTCATCGACTTCAAAAAAGCATTTGATAGTATTCATAGAGATTCTTTGTGGAAAATTCTGAAGCAATATGGCTTACCATCAAAAATCATAAATATTATCAAAGACATGTATGATGGTTACACATGTGCAGTTCGAACAGAGGAAGGACTGAGCGAATGTTTCCCAATAGAAACTGGGGTTAAACAAGGATGTATTTTATCGCCCTTGTTATTTGGAATTGTTATGGACTTCATAATGAAGAAATGCTGCACTGGTAATAAAGGCATCGAATGGATACAAGGAGACCATTTGGAGGACCTGGACTTTGCTGATGACATAGTTCTCATCAGCAATCAGATAAAAACGATGCAGGAAAACACAAATGAACTATCATCAATAGCCAGCAAAATTGGGCTTGAGGTCAATCATGAAAAGACTAAAGTCATGAAAAGTTTAATTCCAACAAGTGACAAAATATACATGGAAAACAAACCAGTAGAAGAGATCGATCACTTCATCTATCTTGGAAGTCACATTGATCGAGAAGGGGATACGAGCAAAGAAATTAGAATCAGACTGGCTAAAGCAGCAATGTCTTTCAGAAGCCTTGAAAAGTTGTGGAAATCAAAACTCATTAGCACAAACACAAAACTTAGGCTATTCAAATCAAATGTACTATCAACCCTTACGTATGCGTGTGAAAGCTGGAAAACAACAAGAGATATAGAAACAAAGTTGAACGCATTCGAAAATAAATGTCTAAGGAAAATACTTGGTATAGAATGGAACGAATTCAAAACAAACGAGGAAATTAGAGAAATCGCCAATCAACCACTAATATCTTCAGTAATAAAGAAAAGACGATGGTCATACGTTGGACATGTGATGAGAAGAGATAATAATCGAATAGCAAAGCAAGCCCTCATATGGGAAACAACAGGTAAAAGAAAAAGAGGAAGACCCAGGGAGACACTGAGAAGAACATTGATGAGAGAGGCAAGAGCAGCAGGAATCGGCTCCCTCAATGAGATAGAACTGCTTGCACAGAACAGAGACAGATGGCGAGATTTGATAAAATATCTTTAAAAGAAAACTGCTAGAACAAAAATTCATATAGGAGAAGGTGTATCTTGGTCTACGCCCTATGGGCCGGTTACGGCTCGAAAGGTCAATAGATAGATAGAATTATAGTTTCGAATAAATTATTTCTGGCTGATTTGGAGGCGAAGGCGTGCCTACCAGCACCAGAGCTGGAAGTTGTCAACGACCCACAGCAGATGGCTTGCGCCAGGATCGGTGAACCAAAACCATCCAGACCCTGCTCCACCTCTTCGTGGTGCCTCCAGTAACAGACTAACCTGTCTAGTGTGGCCAAGCGTGCAGGGATCGAAGAGGGAAGATAACCCAGTACTCAAAAATGTCGTGCTGAAGTCGGATGTGTTGGGCCGAAAGGCGCAAATATAACAGTTATACTGCAAACCACAACACAACGCAGACACGTCCACTACGTCCTTGTAAGGGCGGATGATGAAGATGAATATTCTAGTCTACTACGATATTCTGGAATACTTTAGTCATTGGGCGAACGCAGCCAACCAACCAACCATATAGTCCACAAAATATATAGAACAGTACTTCAGTTAATAGTTCATCTCTCTCTCTCTCTCTCTCTCTCTCTCTCTCTCTCTCTCTCTCTCTCTCTCTCTCTCTGCAACCATGACTCAATCAGAGTGGGATTCCAGACTCTCACATGAAGACAGCTCTCTGTTTAAGTGAATTGACATCATAATTAAAGTCAATTAGAGTGTTTGATCCACCCTGCTTGAATACCTGTTAAAACGTTGCACTGTGTTCTGCGCCAGTGGCCCAGTGCATCCGATTTCAGCCAGCATTTTGTTCAGCTTTGCTAGCCTTAGCCTTTGATTGTCCCCAATCTTCCTGCAAGGCAGCAGATTGTCTTTTCTGTATGGGGATTCTGCCCTTAGATGGTCTGCCCTCCCAGGTTTACAAGCACCATCTGCCCGAGTCATTAGAGATGACTAACACAGACATGCACACACAAAGATATGAGATGTGACTAACACTGACATGCACACAACAATATGAGGCATGACTAACACTGACACACACCAAAATATGAGATATGACTAACACACACACACTAAGATATGAGATGTGACTAGCACAGACACACTCTAAAATATGAGATATGACTAACACAGATACACACACTATATAAGATATGAGATATGACTAAACACAGTCATGCACACACAAAGATAAAGATAGGAGATATGACTAACATAGACATGCACACACAAATATATGTGATATGATTAAACACAAACACACAAAGATATGAGACTTGACTAACATAGACAGACACACACGAAGATGAGATGTGACTAGCATGGACATACACACAAATATATGAGATATGACTAACATAGACAAGCACACACAAAGGTATGAGATATGACTGACATAGTCATGCTCACAAAGATATGAGATATGACTAACACAGACATGCACGCACAAAGATATGATACATGACTAAGACAGATACACACTAAGATATGAGATATGTCTGACATGACACATACCAAGATATGAGCCAAGGCCAGCACACACACACACACACACACACACACACACACACACACACACACACACACACACACACACACACACACAAGCTAAGATATGAGCCATGGCTAGCACAGAAACACACCAAGATATGAGCCATGGCTTCACGGAAACACACCAAGATATGAACCATAACTAGCACAGAAACACATCAAGATATGAGCCATGGCTAGCACGGAAATACACCTAGATATGAACCATGGTCAGCACAGACACACACCAAGATATGAACCCTGGCCAGCACAGTCACCCACAAAGATATGAGCCATGACTAGCACGGATATACACTAAGATATGAACCATGGTCAGTACAGACACACACAAAGATATGAACCATGACCAGCCCAGACACACACCAAGATATGAGCCATGGCCAGCCCAGACACCCACCAAGATATCAGCCATGGTCAGCACATACACCCACCAAGATATGAACTACGACTAACAAATACACTTGGTAACTTCCACTGAAGTTTGTCTGAGGTTCTTGGTAAAGTTTCTACTGATGACCACGAAGATCCAAAACTTGCAGGCATGGTGGGCGTGGCTGTCGTGCTGGAAGATCAGCCGGATAAGACCTTCAGAGAATGTCAATTTCATGTCCCCTAAATCTTGAGTCCGCTTCTGATTGTACAGTCTGGCCACGTGGCTGGGTGCGTTCATGATGATGTAAGATAGAGACAAGGCAAAGAGAAGCCTAGCCACACGAACCTGGGCGCTAGCTCGCACTGAGCTCCGCCTAGGATCGTTGATCGGTTTCAGCTCGGAAATTTCCAGCATCAGCAGGCCACTGAGCTTCTTCCACCGGGACTTGTGTATGATGGACAGAACAATCGTGAAGAGCGTGACAGTAATGACGATCAGCGGTAGTAGCAACGTTACTACCAAGTCAATGTAGGTTGTTATGTGCAGGAACATCAGCCTTGGACTTGGCAAACATTTCTCAAGACCTATCTCATTTGGCGTTACCTCAGCAGCAACAGTAGTGGCTGTTATTCGCTATTATCAAGGTTATTTACTAATTTGGTTCATCTAGACAGCGTCCGTTTAGTCTGCGATGCAGGGAGAAAGCACGATAAGATGGTGGCCCGAGCTTATACTCCAGACATTGTGCTAGCAAAAGCTCAACTATAACGGCCACCGTTGAGAATGAACGAAATTCTGCAAATTCAGATCTTGGCCGTTGGGCTTTGTTCAAACGCAAACAAGCGTCCATCTTGGTGCGTCCATCTTGGTGCCATAGTTCATGTCTCTCTCTCTGCGATCAGGACTTAATCAGAGTAGGATTCCAGACTCTCGCACGAAGACAGCTGTCTGTTTAAGCCTGTTAGATCCCTTCCGCTTGAATACCTGTTAAAACGTCGCACTGTGTTCTGCACCAGTGGCCCAGTGCATCCGATTTCAGCCAGCATTTTGTTCAGGTTTGCTTTCCTTAGCCTTTGATTGTCCCCAATCTTCCTGCAAGGCAGCAGATTATCTTTTCTGTAGGGGGATTCTGCCCTTAGATGGTCGGCCCTCCCAGGTTTACAAGCACCATCTGCCCGAGTCACTAGAGGTGACTAACACAGACATGCGACTTGGAATATGAGGAAACTGCAACAAGGAACACTTTTAATGCATAGCCTTCAATTGTTCCCGCCGCCTATCCTCATATACCGGCAATTCACGTCCTCTTGAAAATGATGATCGTCGTAACACTAGATGATGTTAGGCCATCGTTGTTGACTCCAATTCCGAACATATAGACACACAGTTAGTCGTTAAATTATCCCGTCGCACATCAAACAGCAGACCGTACGATTAGCGCACGGCCGGTTTTGAGACCCATTACGATGACGTAGCACACAACAATGTCAAACACACAATCTCGCTCCCGTTAGATTTCTGATTACTCTAGTGTAAGCAGCGTACTACGAAAAAAACACGAAGCAAATTCCCCAAAGACACAAAAACTGCGGCTGACGAAGTAGTTTGCATACATAAGTAACATGGAAATAACTTGCGTCAAGGAATTACAACAACAGTTATGAACAGCACCAATGTGACGTAAAGCGCAGATCTAGTCTAGACGGTGGAAGGTCTCATTCACATCACTTGATTTGTCAAAAACGGATTGTTGTCGGCCTACCACCTCGCTTTAGCGGCACAGATGTATTAAGTATATCATCATTTTGATTGTAACGCAGAAAAGTGCAACGGAGAACCGAAAATAATCAGACTCTGGATGCACTTTCTGCAGCGATCGAGAGGACGTGGACTAGATCCGCCATCTTGGAGCATAGTTCATGTGTATCTTTAGTGCCCCTACTAGTCTGAAATTGTCTTTTTATTTCAGCCGCTCCGTCGTGTTTGCACCTCTAAGCCGACCTCAGTATCTGAACTTCACTGTCCATTTCTGACTCTCATAACCGTTACGTTTCTGCCATTACAGTCTGGTCCCAATCTTTTGTTGCTCGAGAGCCGAACACGACCTACTACTAAGCCTACTAACTAAGGTGATCAGACGTCCCGATTTTTTTTTTTTTTTACTGTTTTTCAACCTTTGTCCTGGATTTGTTACTGTTTCGATTTGGGCCGATTTTTTAGCTAAAAAACTAAAATACATTAAGGACACACACGTTTACCAATTTTGCCAATATGGTAAACGTCTCTTCAAAATAAATATAAATTTAAAAAATATACACACTTAAATATACATTATTCCGTTGTTGTGTTTAAAAAGTTGAACTGGCTGTTCATTTGGCGAAATAGTAACAGTAAAATGCGCTCCAAGTTTTAAATCTTGTAGACTGAAACTGAAACTCAACCAGTAGCATTTTTGCGGCCACGACATTTCATATTCTTATATATTCATTGTGCTACTTTCGTTTACCGACGAACTAATTCATTTTATTGTGTTGTTTAGTGATAGAGGTTATTGCATTCATTAGATTTTATTTACATTGTGCTATTATTCAGTTACTTGACATTTTAATGTTTAAGAACTTATTCTATGCATATGGTATAGTCATAGAAAATTATTATTTCTCTCTCTCTCTCTGCGATCAAGACTCAATCAGAATAGGATTCCAGACTCTCATGAAATCAGCTGTCTGTTTAAGTGATTCGATTGCCCCATATAGTTTTTCTTCCAGGGAGGTTGGTGTGGACCACATTGCTCTTCTCAGGTCTGTGTACTGGGGACAATCCTCTAGAACATGTTTTGAAGTCATATTGTCCAGTGTACAGTGGCATAGGCTGGTTGTCCCTATTTTGAATTTGGTGAACATGTGATTTCTCATTCTATTGTGGGCAGTTCGTAGGCGAAGTATGATGACCTGATCCCTCCTTGATAGTTGGTGGTATCCGTCACTCTCGTTATGCTTTGGTTGTTCTCGTTTCCATTTTTCATGGAACTGACCTTTGAGGATGGATTTAGCTTAATCATAACTGAGCGGATGGTTCTCTTGTGGTAATCTCCCTCTCTCTTTAGCTAATTTGTCTGCGCGTTTGTTCCCGTGTATATTACAGTGTGATTGTATCCACTGGATGACTACTCTCTGGAAGTTATTGCATAGTTGGTCAAGGGTTGTTCTCAAGTCATCTAGTTCATTGTTCTTGGGACTTTTTAGAGCTGATAGTACTGTCAGTGCATCAGTCAGAATCACCAATTTATTGTGCATGTTATTTTTGTGTTGAGTAGCCAGTGTTGGAACATCTCTGATGGCCTCAGTTTCTGCTTTAAAGTTGTTTGAGAATTTTCCAGTAGCTATTGACTTGGTGGTCTCGTCTTGGTTATTCAGCGTCAAGAACACACCTCCCCCTCCATTTCTGGTGGCATTTGTAGTAGAGCCATCTGTGTATATGTGGGACCAAGAGTCCTGTGGGTAGGTATCGTGTGTGTGTTTTTCTGCTACGTGTTTTGTTTCTGTGTCTGATTGGGTGCCTTTTTTCATGATTCCTGTTATATTTTCCTTAAGTTCTGGTATTTTATGTTTCCAATGAGGAGACATATCAGATGGGCCCAAGGGTTTCGGTATTGTTTGGGAAAGTACAGGATCTCCAGTAGTTAGTTCATTGACGATTGCAGCGAAGTTGCTCCTCTTTAGTCGTACAATTCCGAAACCAGTTATTCTTTGGTGCATGGGGTGGCTAAGGAGCCTTCTATATTTCTCCGCTTGTTGCAAAACTTTAGTGACCCGTCTGTCATCTAAGGGTTGTAAACCTGTTACTGTTTCTAGATTCTTGATAGATGTAGATTTCATAGCACCAGTGATGATACGGGCAGCTTGGTTCTTGTGTTCTGTTAATTTCGCTGAGGTGTGATTTGGAAGCCATAGCCCAGGCAGTGACTCCATACTCTAGGACTGGTGTGACTCTTCCTACGTATAGTCTTTTCCAAATATTGCTGTCTGCTCCCTAGTCCGTTCCTGCCAATTTCTTCCTAATATTTGTTCGTTTTCTGGCTTTTTTCCTTGCTCTGTCTATCTGATTTTTCTAAGTCATTCTGCGATTCATGGTGACGCCAAGATATGTTGGGTTTTGGTCAACAGGGAGTGTATGGTCTTTTATCTTCAAGTTTGCAGAGAGAGTGTTTCTTGATAGGCTGAAAATTGTATATATAGTTTCTTTTTCGTTAATTGGTAAGAACCAGGTGTTCGTCCATTTTTCAAGTTCACCTAGGGTATCTTGCATCCTGGATCCAGCCACCGACATACTTTCCTCGCGAGCCCATAACGCCAGATCATCTGCGTTTATTGCTGAGTGTATTCTGGGTGGAATGTCCATTACGATGTCATTTATGAAAATTAACAAGAGTGTTGGGGACAAGACTCCGCCTTGTGGGACACCTTGTTCGATTGTGACCTTCTTACTTAGTTGACCTTGAACTTGTACTCTGGCCGTTCTATCCTGAAGGTATTGAGAGACCCAATTGAATAAACGACCCTGGATGCCAAGTCTAAAAAGCTTGTTCTTTAAACCCTCACGCCAAACCCTATCAAAAGCCTTCTCCATGTCGACCCACACTGCCAGTGTGTGTTTCTTTTCTTGTAGAGCATCCTCTATTTCCTGTGCGATGTTTATTATTTAAACTATAGTTAGTTTGTTAAGTTTGTAATTGTTGTAACAAATGGCATCAAAACATAAATACAGTTTCAAGATTTGCAAAAGGAATACCTTTCTAAAATAAAAGTCTACATCAGACTTCCCAGTAGGATGGAGTATTCGTGCCTCTGGGTTTTCAATTAACCATAGTTGACGTGGTGATATTAAGTCACATAAATAGTGCGAAACATAAGAGAGCAGTCTCTACAGCTGCATCAAGCTGGTCGTTAACATTTTTTGGAGCTGAACAGATTGGTGGCAAAGAAGAACAATTAGCTGCTACAGAAGGAGCATTTGCCTATCATACAGTGATACACAATCATACATTTAGATCTATGGACTGCACATCACAATTACTTTAGGTTACTTTAGAACCAAAATTTGCTTGTGCACGTACGAAAACAGAAGCCATTATTCAAAATGTGTTCACACCCCATGTTCAAAACGAGTTGAGATGTGAGCTAGAAAACTCCACATTTATTTCCATACTGACAGATGCCTCCAACCACAAGGAATTTCAAGATTTCTCCTTTGCTTGTCAGATACTTTGATCACAATAAGGGGCTGAAAGTTAAAATATTAGAATCGAAGTCATTGCCAGGAGAAACATCTGATATTGTTAGTAGTTTTATTAATGACCGTCTAACGGAAAAAGGTTTAGAAAGGAAAGTAGTTGCATTATGTGCAGGCAACACAAATTCTAATTTTGGGGGCGCTGAACGGAAAGGAAAGAACAATGTTTTCACAAAACTGAAAGAAAACCTTGGACATGGTTTGATAGGTGTTGGGTGTGCTTGCCATATTTTCCACAACACTGTTCGAGCAGCTGCAGACGTATTACCTATTGATGTTGAGATGATTATTGCTAAAATGTATCTGCACTTCAAATCATACACAGTTAGAGTTGAAAGTCTTAAGGAGTTTTGCCAGTTTGTGGACACAGACTTCCAGATGATTTTAGGTTAAGCACAGACTATGTGGCTTGTACTGCTGCCTGCTGTTGAAAGAGTTCTTCACTTGTTCCTGCCTTTAAAATCCTATTTTCAGTCTCAAAACAGATGCCCAGTCTTTATACAGAAATTCTTTGAAAACCCCCTGGCTTATTTTTGTTCACAGACAGGCATCCTCTTTCTACGAAGCAGTGCAGAAAGTAGAGGGACAGGTGGTCACTGTTTTTGAAGTAATTAACAACATCAATGGGCTGAGAACTATCTTGGAGTCAAAATTGGAAGATAGTTTCTTGCCATCAAGAGTTAAGGTAATTACTGACAAGCTGAAAATGGAAGGAATTCCACAGGATGTTATGAACAAGTTTAACGCCAGTATTTCTTTATTATATGAAATAGCTTTAAGTTATTGGAAGAAATGGTCTGCAAGTGATTTTCAAAACCTTGAGGCCTACAGCAGGGTAATGTTGAACATAACACCCCGTCGCACATCAAACAACAGACCGTAAGATTATCCTACGGCCGGTCTAGGGATATATGATGAGCCATTACGATGACAAAGCACACCTTCTACTTTCTATGAAACAGCTTTAAGCTATTTGAAGAAATGGGCTGTTGAACACACCAAGTTGGGAAGATATTCAGAAATCTTCATCATTAGTGAGTCAAACAGTACCTTCAGTCAACTTTCCAGAAAAAGAAATGTATGACGAATATGTTTACATGAAGCAGTTTGTTACTTCTCAGAAAATTAATGAGAGGAGTATTAATAAAACATTACCAGGGCAGCGTTGGATTGAAATGGCTTCCCACTTCAAAAACAGGCATGTGCCAATTTCACATATTCTGAAGCTGGCTCTTTTTGAGTCTACCGGGAACAAATGCTGCAACGGAAAGATTGTTTTCACTGATGAACAGCTTGTGGACAAATGATAAAACACATCTAAGCGTGGACACAGGCCATGTTGATCACCAAAGTGAACAATGAGCAAACATGTGTTGAATTTTTTAAGATGCTCCAAACAAGGAAAGATCTTTTTTTTTTTTTTTAAATCCATTCATCAGAAAAGTACTTCAACTCTGCTTCGTCTTCCATTTAAGTGAGTATCACTAATGTTTTTTTTTTAATCCCATGATAACGTTTTGCAAGCCTATATTGTTAGGTGTTTTAATTAGTTGTAAAATATATGTATTATTCACTTGAACAAGACGGAAGAAATTTTATTTTAATGATGGAAAATTTAAGTCAAATTAATCCGTCCCTGATTAGGGTTTCAAAAATATGGTCATCTTACTAGTACGGACCTACAGCAAGAGAGCTCGGACCACTACTTACATACGGCAGACAAATGTATGGTAGGCAGAACTGAGAGAGATACATGGGACATGACTCGGAAATGTAGACACGACTTTAGTCTCTTCTAGACAATCCAAAGAGAAAGGGTCAATTCTGAGGGGAACTAAAGATTCCAACCAAGAAGGTACCGCGCCTTATACTGAATATAGGGGTCTTCAAAAAATACAATAGAGGAGCCCACGTGTAAGCGACGCAAGCAAAAGTGGACATTTTCCTCTAACTGCTTAATTGCAAAAAGTACGACCACCTAAGAGTTGACATTATAAGGAACACCAGGGAATACAGTTTGTTGCGCGCGCGTAGCCCTAAACATTTTAGAAAACTTGTAGCTTATATATGTATAGAGAAGCAATCTAAAGAAACAGTCATTGGTACACACAAAGAGGAAGTCAATCAAAACTCCAGGAAGAGCAATAACCAACAAGGCTAAAGTGATCTCGGATTTTAGCAGTGATTACAGAGTATATGGCAATATGGGAGTGTGTGATAGAAGTCGAGGGGAAAGTGAGAAGAGTTCACTCAAATAGAAATATCGAGTTTCACTTGGAAATAGAGAAGGAAGAATGTAAACAGGGATATGATTGGTTGGAAGGGAGGAAGTTAGGACAAACGATAAGTTAGAAGGTCAGTCTAGATGGGACGAGCACTCAATGCGGACGGTGGCTTTGGGCAACCGATACCGTGAGTTGTAGCCAGGTTAGTTACACAAAACAGTGTGGTAGAGTTAGTCAGATTGTGCTTGGCAGTTGAGCGGAACGGATCTGACACGTGGGTCAATGTTAAGTAAACTTATGTTACCAGTATAGAGGCCAGTAGAGGTAGTTGTGAAACTCATAAGCAACGAACAGATAAGGTGATAGTAAGCGAGATAGATCTCGCAGATTTAATGTTCAATAATGAGTGTGCTATTATAAGAAAGTTGTGAAACACATAAGCAACGAACAATTTAGGTGAGACAGCTCTCACAGATGTAATGCTCAACAAGGAGTGTACTATTATAAGGTAGTTGTGCAACTCGAAGCAACGAACACTTTATGTGACAGTGAGTGAGACAGCTCTCGCCGATTTAATGCTCAGTGATTTCCAGTATATAACCACTGGAAACTACTATTCGTGCTGTTTCGTCCAATAAATGTTTGTCTACAACACAAGTATTCAGCCCTACTGGGAGATACTTGCATTAATAGGAAAGTACAAATATACAATTTATTTCCGGTCTGTGATCGTTACCCTATGCTATAGTCATTGAGAACGTCATCGTGTAAGACACTGCTACAATAGCCAATTTTTAGTTGGCTGCGTAGCAGTGTGCCAAGCGTTCGGCTTCTCGTGGCAAGGCGCGGTGCCACTGAGTACGGGTTCGATCCCACTTCGAACCATATATTGTTCTTCGTTTTTTTTCTATTGTTGTTTGTCTGTCAATTTTTCCGAGTGCTAACACATACTTCTTTGTTCTATTATTCCCTATTATCGCCTCGGAAGTTCCCCATATAATAATATTTATGTATTATTATTTGTACCCCGTCTGGGTCTAATCATTATTTCATTAACTCCGCCTTCTAATTATGTCATTAGTCTCATTGCTTGAGGAGTCCCGACGACGCCTGCCAATCCTCCTCTTCGCTTCCCTAACAACCAAAGCTTTCATTGCCCCTTCACCAAATGTGGCGCCTTTTCCGAACTCTTTCATCTAAGATCCCCGTATCTGGACTTCAAGGCGTCTGCCGCTTATACAAAGTTCCCCTCAATTCGCATAACTCGGTACTTCAAATAATGTTTTACAACCCTGGGCGCTATAGTCCGTTCAGATAGTCCAGTTGTTTACGTAACTAAACACGGTCTCCGTCGAAAGTGTCGACACCATCAAGGCCTTCAGTCGTCTTTCTCTGTTTAATTCTCAAGGCTTCTTACGTTCCTTCGTTCTGAGTTCGGTGGACTAACTTACGTTCGCTAATTCTAAGTCTCCTTTGTTGTTCTACACCGACCACAACTATTCTACCTCTTATCTTCGTCGTATCATTCTTTTATTCTTCTTCTGATTGCCATTTTATCATTCCTGGATCAAATACACTCTAACATTCAGAGATAGCCAATCCCAGTAATTTTACCGTTTTGTTGCAGCGTCTGTCCCAGCGAATGACAGGAAACAGTCTGAGAGATAAGATCAGAAATGAAGAACTGAGGAAAAAGCTAGGAATAGCCCCCGCCATAAAATATATAAAAAAGCAACAGATAGAATGGTTTGGCCACGTGACAAGACAGAGTAATCAAAACACAATACAACGAGCCCTCATTAAACGTTGCGAGAATACCAGACCCTAGGGTCGACCATGAAAAAGATTGATCGATGGAATATTAGAAGTACTATAAAACACAACAGCAGCAGAGGCGAATAGAAGAGCAAAAGACCGCAAATTATATCTCCCCTCAACGCTGAAAGGCAAATGAAAAGGAAAGAAAAAAGAGTTCCAGAGTTTAGCAGTTTGTCAAATGCTGTCAATCATCCGATTCTCATTGAAGTCGCTAAGATGAAACGATCACTGCGACTCGAGGCGAAATGACTCCCATTTACTCCGTTCGCTGCTCTGGTCAACTGGAGAGGTAGCGCGGGGAATTTCACACCTACGGCCAGGTATCCCGTCCCTGGCACCGAAATACAAATTCTCGAAAATGGCGTTTCTGGTCGAATCTACTGAATGATTTTTCTTGTGACGTCTTCGCCAAAGCCACTGGTATCTCTAGTCTAATCGAAAGTATGATCACTTGTTACATTTCATGGAGTAGGGGCTAATTGTTATGCTAGTACAGAGAGCTTTGTGCCTAGGGAACTACGGAACCTGCAGACAAAACATTGTTTTTATTTTCCCAACCCCACAATGTTCAACTCAACGGTGATGTTGGTTTATATTCCAAATCGTCGAAGAGGTCCGCGGGCCACCAAAATGCGTCAACAACTGTCCCGCGGGCCATGGGTTGGAAGACGCTGGTGTATACAAAGTGAAACGAAAGAACCCAGTGTCCCGAATGAAAGACCACCTACACAGACACAATTTTAAGACAATCGTTATTTTAGGAGGAACATATGACACATATTTTTATTTTATATTTTAGATCGATACCTGGAGTAACATTTGCAGGTCACAATATAAATAACCTCAGGTATGTTGCTGATACAGTCTTAATCGCTAAGAGTGAAAGTGAGTTACAAGAAATGTTACACATTATAGTGAAGGAAAGCAAAAATAAAGGACTCAGCCTTAAAAGCAAAAAAAAAAAAAAAAAAAAAAAACAGAAGTAATGGTTACAAGAAAGAAAAAGACATCACAGCAATTCACAATAAAGACAAGTGGAACAATATTAAAACAAGTAAATGAATTTAAATACATGGGAACATTGTTAACCTCAGGTGGTAGATGTACAGCAGATGTGAGATGCAGAATAGCTCTGGCAAAAACAGCTTTCCGATAAAATGAAGAAGATATTGTGCAATCAATTTTTGACAACAAAAACAAGATAAAAAGTTCTGAAATGCTATGTAGAGCTGGTCTTAACATATGGGTGTGAATCATGGACAATTTGACAATAGACAAAAAAAAAAAAATCACCGGAGGCTGTGGAAATGTGGTTTTGCAGAAGAATGTTGAGAATACCATGGACAGCTAAGAAGAGTAATGAAAACGTTCTGAAAGTGGTCAATGCAAAATGAGAGCAAATTTCCAATATTAAGAAGAAACAGTCATCACTTTTTGGCCATGTAATGAAAATGGAACAGCTGGAATATATTGTTACAACTGGGAAAATTGATGGATGAAGAGATAGAGGAAAGCAAAGAGAAAAGATACCAGGCAGCATAAGAGAACGGCTTGGCAGAAGGTCAACAACAAAAATGAGAAATAACTGTCGAGATCGAAAGTTGTGGAGGGACATGACCGCCTACGCCAGCAGGCATGTCACATGATAATGATGATGAACCAAGTATTCAATTATTATAAACGACATTTTTCTTCTTAAAAAAAAGATAAACAATTTCCACAATTTTTCCTTACCCTTGTGCAATATGGAGACTAAAAGCAGAGCTACAGTAGAGAATACAAGTTGTGGAGATGAGATGTTATTCTAATGTTCTTGGCTGCTACTTAGACCGTTTCACAAATGTTATCTTATGGTTAGGTCAGCTCTTAGATCGTGTCACAAATGTTATCTTATGGTTAGGACAGCTCTTAGATCATGTCACAAATGTTATCTTATGGTTAGGACAGCTCTTAGATCATGTCACAAATGTTATCTTATGGTTAGGACAGCTCTTAGATCGTGTCACAAATGTTATCTTATGGTTAGGGAAGCTCTTAGATCGTGTCACAAATGTTATCTTATGGTTAGGACAGCTCTTAGATCGTGTCACAAATGTTATCTTATGGTTAGGGAAGCTCTTAGATCGTGTCACAAATGTTATCTTATGGTTAGGGAAGCTCTTAGATCATGTCACAAATGTTATCTTATGGTTAGGGAAGCTCTTAGATCGTGTCACAAATGTTATCTTATGGTTAGGGAAGCTCTTAGATCATGTCACAAATGTTATCTTATGGTTAGGACAGCTCTTAGATCGTGTCACAAATGTTATCTTATGGTTAGGGAAGCTCTTAGATCGTGTCACAAATGTTATCTTATGGTTAGGACAGCTCTTAGATCGTGTCACAAATGTTATCTTATGGTTAGGACAGCTCTTAGATCGTGTCACAAATGTTATCTTATGGTTAGGACAGCTCTTAGATCATGTCACAAATGTTATCTTATGGTTAGGACAGCTCTTAGATCGTGTCACAAATGTTATCTTATGGTTAGGACAGCTCTTAGATCGTGTCACAAATGTTATCTTATGGTTAGGACAGCTCTTAGATCATGTCACAAATGTTATCTTATGGTTAGGACAGCTCTTAGATCATGTCACAAATGTTATCTTATGGTTAGGACAGCTCTTAGATCGTGTCACAAATGTAAAAGTTCACAAAAGGATACAACGAGTAATCGAAGTACATGATGATCTTTTGGCTGTTGTGAAGAAACGCAACATGAAATGGTTTGGTCACGTGTCTCGATCGTCTGGCTTCACAACGACCGTTGTGGAAAGAACTGTTGGAGAAGGATGAAGAGGTGGATAGAGAAAGAGATGGGAAGATAACATCAAAGAATGGACAGGCCTCTACTTCGCAGTCCGACAGAGTGACTGACGATAGAAAGAAATGGAGAAGTGTTGACGAAGCCGTCAGTAGTGTCCCAACAATTATCTTGGTAATGTTATGAGAGAGAGAGAGAGAGAGAGAGAGAGAGAGAGAGAGAAAGAGAGTAGGAGAGAGAGAGAGCGAGAGAGAGAGAGAGATAGATAGAGAGAAAGGTATTACAATTCTCTGTTACATTCAGAAACAACAAATTGAATGGACTAGACACATGTCATGTCTGCCAGTAAATGCCATCTCATATGAGAATTAAAATCAACAAAAGAAAATCAAGGCCAAGAGACCTCCCATTAGATGGAGTCCCCAAATTGTAATCACAAATTATTTTGCCTGTCACAAACCACGAGGCTGCGTCGAGTGCACTCCATATTCCCCGCGTGCTGTAGGTAAAAGAGAACTAAACTGAACTCATAACGGGAGCTAACTCCAGGCTCGTATATATGTTTAATGCCCCCGTCCCTCCAATAGTAACCTAGCAGTAAATCAAGTACCTCTCTAACTTTAAATATGAAGTACGTGTCGAACACGGAAACTGGAACAGCTAGATTCCAACAGTCTCTGTGTCAGCTTGTGTTGAACCTAACGGACTGTACACCTGGGGCCTTGCGCCAAGCAGAACGGGATGCTAATATATTCTCACCCAGGTAAAATGGAACGCTTGGTTGGTTCAGGAGCGGGTTTACAATTAAGTCGGTAACGAAAAGCCATTCGACTAGTTCAGGAATGACTGGTTGTAGTGGGTTGTAGTAGTATCCGCCCTTTTAGTGGGAAGAACATTTCTGATATAGAAGTATTAGCACATGTGTGAGTTATCTCTCTGACTGTCTAAGCCCAGTGGCGGTGATTTTCATAACAAGGCAGTCTTCTCATTGATTGTCACACGCCTCCTGTTGATACGGGTACTGTTGATAGTTTGAGCGTTAATCAATATATAGATGATATCTTCATTCTTTGATACGGCTAGACTTGGAACCGATTCCAGTCGTAACTGCAAATCTAGTGCCAGCAGCACACTGAACGTGCTGTGCGCTTGTTTGTGTGTGATCGAAACCCAGTGTTGTGTTAGCTGAAACCACTACACGTTTATGTATATTTGTATTCTTTCTGATTGTCTGGATATCATCAAAACAAACATTTGAGCAGGACGATACAAGTAAGGGATTTACTGTAGGTAAGTTGAATTAGTTGATGTCTCACATACGATAACATTACGAGCATATGGTTATATGGGGTTAGGACAGCAGTTTTCAAATAGAGGTCCGCGGTCCCCTAGGGGACGGTGAAGGGGGGGTATCTTAGTTGAAATTTTGGGCTATTTATATGTTCATTGTACTTAATTTTATTTATATGTTCATTGTACTTAATTTTATTTATATTTTCACTGTACTTAATTTTATTTATATGTTCACTGCACTTAATTTTATTGATATGTTCATTGTACTTCATTTCATTTATATGTTCATTGTACTTCATTTTATTTATATGTTCATTGTACTTAATTAAGAATGTTAAAAGTGTCCACGAGTCATCAACAAAATGTTTAAGGGACCCCTGGGCGTGATATCCTAAACAAGTTTGAGAACTAAGAACCACTGGGTTGGAGAATGCCGGTCATGGCTTGTGTGTTGGATGTGCATCGGCCTGATCCTGTCAGGGATTGGCCTAGTTATTCTATATATCTATCTCTCTGTCTGTCTGTCTGTCTGCTTGCCTGCCTGCCTGCCTGCCTGTCTGTCTGTCTGTCTGTCTGTCTGTCTGTTGTCCTTTTGAGCTGAAGACGGCACATAGGGCAGAACCACAATTTCAAAAACAGAAACCTTGCGTGCCAAAGTGGCACATATTGCAGAGATAACTGCTCTAAAATATATGGCGCTGTTTCCATAACAATACTTTTTACAATGACAGCTTGTCAAGCCATCGATCAACCTCCTTAGTCGCCTCTTACGACATGCCTGGAAGGTCACTGTGTCACTATTCTTTACTTCCCTCATAATGAGGCCCCGGTAACACACAGGTTATTATATCAAGTATTGTAAATAAAAAGTAAAAAAAAGTAAAGTACCCCCGTCACGCCACGTGGCGTATAGGGAATATGGTGTTAGTGACCCAATATTTTACAGACCTTCGGCACATGATTTTTGGGGTAATGTGGTCGGTATTACGCCCGTGCTGCTTTACTTTCCCAGAAAAAATCCGGTACCCATTAAAGGCTGGGTGAACCGGATGCCATCGGTTGGAATCGAACCCTACCCATTGTCCTTTGTAGTCCAGTTCACTAACCACTGAGCTATCACGGCTCCCGATTATTGTAAATAAGCTACACTTAATAATTTGTTTGAAAAATCTGGTGCAGTCCTAGTTTCTCTCTCTCTCTCTCTCTCTCTCTCTCTGCGATAAGGACTCAAGTCAGAGTAGGATTCCAGACTCCCACATGAAGTCAGCTGTCAGGTTAAGTGTGTTGATCGCCCCCACAGACAGAAAGCCACATTTAGAGTCCGCCAGATCCACTCTGACTGAACACCCGTTAATACGTTGCACTGTGTTCTGCGCCAATGGCCCAGTGCATCCGATTTCAGCCAGCATTTTTTCAGGTTTGCTTTCCTTAGCCTTTGATTGTCCCCAATCTTTCTGCAAGGCAGCAGATTGTCTTTTCTGTCGGGGGATTCTGCCCTTAGATAGTCGGCCCTCCCAGGTTTACGAGCATCATCACTAGAGGTGACTAACACAGACATGCAAACACAAAGATATGAGATGTGAATAACACAGACATGTACACAGCGATACGAGACATGACTAACACCGACACACATCAAGATATATGGCACATAACTAACATAGACATGTATATAAAGATATGAGATATGACTGACTTAGACATGCACACACAAAGATATGACACATACCTAACATAGACATACACACAAAGATATAAGATATGACTAACATAGGCATGCACACACAAAGATATGAGATGTGACTTACATAGCCATGCACACACAAGAATATGAGATGTGACAAACACAGAAATGCACGCACAAAGATATGAGATATGACTAACATAAACATGCACACACAAGGATATGAGATATCCCTAACCCAGACATGCACACACAAAGATATGACACATGACTAACACAGATACACACTAAGTTATGAGATATTACTAAACTCAGACGCACATAAAGATAAGAGACATGATTAACACGGACACACCAAGATGTGAGATATGACTAACATGACACACACCTAGATATGAGCCATGGCTAGCACACACACACACACACACAAGCTAAGATTTGAGCCATGGCTAGCACAGAAACACACCAAGATATGAGCCATGACTAGCACAGAAAAACATTAAGATATGAGTCATGTCTTCACGGAAAAACACCAAGAAATGAGCCAGGTCTAGCACATAAACACATTGAGGCATCCATATGCTTGGGTTAGTCTGCAGACTCTTCTTAACGTGTGAATCATCGACATACGAGACGCAGGCTTCGATTAACTGTCCACAGGTTTCGTTCAAACGGTTGTCCGGAGATTTGAGAGTGCAGTCTGACCCGTAGAACGTTCCCTTGCACGTACAGTCTGCACTTTCCGGGTCACATATGATGTCACAGCCATCAGAACACGTCTGTTCGCACTGTAGCCCAAAATTACGATCGGAACAAGTGCCATTACAGGTATAGCCAAGATGTTTACATTGTAGGCATTTTCCGGATTTCTCCTCACATAAAGGACAGACACTGAGACAAGACCTGGAGCAATCGTGTCCATAGATCCCATGTGAGCATTTGCCGTGACACGTACCGATGATGAAGTCGCAGCTTTTGCTACACCCACTACACACTGCACAAAACGACCAAGAATACCCGTCCAGACAATAGGTGTCTGTAAATGTTTGCACGTCACACACCGTCAGTTCACTGCCGGCCCGCGAAATGGTCGGTGAGAACTCAATCTTAATGTGTGCCATTGGCGTTTGTGTGGTGACTACAATAGTGTTTATAGAAACATTAGGGTATGATATATCATTAGACTGGAACACTACGCCGCCACTGTCAGAGAAAACCTTTAGAGTGACATTCTTTACCCGAATCATAGTGCTAGCTCGATGATAGAATCGAATGGTGTGAATCTTCTGGGGCGTGGCAAAGTTCAGATACCAGTAAACAGGACTGGTTCCACTTCTCAGTTTTGTGTGTGTGCAGTCATTGTCATAGAGATTGGTCCTTCGTTTGCCATTAACTGCGACCTCTGGTCCACATCCGTATTCTGTATAACAAGCATTAAAAGTGTCGGCCTGGTTTGTGTTCTGTTTGAGAGCCACATAGTTTAAGCACATACATTATTTTTCGGAAGAGTAACGTCCCCTTGAGTATTATTGCACTTTATTCTGGTTTGATCTGTCACTAGAAGATCCCTAATCGTAGAGAAAAGAGAAACAACGTGAGGGTCATGTGAATACATTAAACCCAAATCATAAATCCTAATTACATTTTGAGTATTTGAAAACCACTGTAGTTTGGTTGCGACGCCAACCAAGAGAAGATCACTCTTTTCTCTGAAATAATTTATAGGCTTAAACTAGGACTTTACAAGCAATTCTTCCTTTAAAAAAAAAAAAAGAACTTCGGCTTTACGTTCTGACCTGCGTATCTGGTAACCTATCATCTGTATCGCCCTCGGGTTATCAAGGGCGCGATGATGCCAGCACTCATCCGAAGACTAAAGAAATGATTGCGGTCTAGGACAGTTCTTGTTCGTCAATCCAGACATCAGTTATGAGTCGCTGGCAGCTTGCACACTTCTTCATCATCTGCCCTTAAAAGGACGTTAGGTGGGCGTAAATCCGTTATGCAGTTTGCCCTAGAAACTATGACATTTGCATCTTTAGGTACAAGACCTCCGTCCTCGGCGTGACGTTTTTGAGTACCGCGTTGCCTTCCCCCTCGATCCCTTTTTATCAGGCCAGGCTAGACTGGTTAGTCTGTTACCAGAGGCACCACGAAGAGGTGGAGTACGATTTGGAAAGTTCAGATTCACCGATCCTGGCGTGAACCATCAGCTATGAGTCGTTGACAACTTCAGCTCTATTGTTATTAGGCGCCTTGCCTCCGGTTAACAAATGATTCCTGCCCGTATTTTGATATACACAGAAATCTAACAACATAACAATAATATGCTGCACTCTCAAAAAAGGAAAATAAATCACTTCCGTGAGGTCCAGAGCTTGGTCAGCCACCGACCTGACTGACATTAATATGGCCGGCGGACAGGGCGGAACACTGATGTGAAATACAGTGAAAAAAGCATTAATACGAGTTGATTCCCAATAAGGAAATCCACACGGAAAATAATATTGGCGTACCCAAGCGAACATATAAATCTATGTATATCTGCAACTACGGGTGAAAAGAAGTGCACAAATGCACGCGTACGTAACCATACATTCATAAATGCATACGTCTGTATGTATCACCACAAAGGGCATGAGAAAGCACCAAGAGGTATCCAAATGTGTAAGAACACATGCAGACAAATATACACACGTATATACACACATATATACACACATATATAGGCGCGGCCTATCTGACGACCGTCATGACCAACACTTGAGCATGCCCTCATATCTGACGACCGTCATGACCAACACTTGAGCATGCCCTCATATCTGACGACCGTCATGACCAACACTTGAGCATGGCCTCATATCTGACGACCGTCATGATCAACACTTGAGCATGCCCTCATATCTAACGACCGTCATGATCAACACTTGTAAATGCCCTCAGATCTGACGACCGTCATGATCAACACTTGAGCATGCCCTCATATCTAACGACCGTCATGACCAACACTTGAGCATGCCCTCATATCTAACGACCGTCATGACCAACACTTGAGCATGCCCTCATATCTGACGACCGTCATCACCAACACTTGAGCATGCCCTCATATCTAACGACCGTCGTGACCAACACTTGAGCATGCCCTCATATCTAACGACCGTCATGACCAACACTTGAGCATGCCCTCATATCTGACGACCGTCATCACCAACACTTGAGCATGCCCTCATATCTAACGACCGTCGTGACCAACACTTGAGCATGCCCTCATATCTAACGACCGTCATGACCAACACTTGAGCATGCCCTCATATCTAACGACCGTCATGATCAACACTTGTAAATGCCCTCAGATCTGACGACCGTCATGACCAACACTTGAGCATGCCCTCAGATCTGACGACCGTCATGACCAACACTTGAGCATGCCCTCAGATCTGACGACCGTCATGATCAACACTTGTAAATGCCCTCATATCTGACGACCGTCATGACCAACACTTGATCGTTTCTCAGTATCTTATATTTTACAACGAGCACAGATCAAGGGTGATGAATATTCAACAGTATCTTATTATTTGTTCACTCTTAGAACATTGAGCTCACCTTACATCAATCTATAGTACATATCTTAATGCCCGACACATCCGACATATTGTTAGTCATGATGAGAATACCAGCCCGATTTAGTCACTTAATCGCCATTAACAACAATACAAAGCAGTGATCATCAACCCTTTTTGCTCAGTCCACATTATTGTGTTGTCCTATTATGAGAGTTACATTTACCTATTGTTGATACATGATCTTTTCACATTGGAAAAAAAATGCATTTGTAACAACAGTTTGTAATATAGGGTTTAACACGAGCAGAGACGGTCCTATCTGGCGTCTCGGGCTAGCTGAACTTCGGCGCCATTTTTAATATTTTATTTATTATTTTCACTTCTTTTTTTTTTCGAAAATCCTTGATCCCTAAGCAAGCACATGATGCGACCAGGACAATTGTCCGAGTTGCTGGTGCCTTGAGTCGGCCTGTCCAAGTTGCTGGTGCCTTGAGTCGGCCTGTCCGAGTTGCTGGTGCCTTGAGTCGGCCTGTCCGAGTTGCTGGTGCCTTGAGTCGGCCTGTCCGAGTTGCTGGTGCCTTGAGTCGGCCATGAACACGAGTTAGAGGCACAGTCAAGGTTGAACGAACTTTACCCCGCCAAGAATAAGGCAAAAACACATAGACAAGGTCAAGTTAATACATGTATTTATGAATCAGTTAACGTAACAAAGTTACATCTGTTACATAAGAGTTACACATAATGGAAACCAGTCGTAACTGTATGAGATTCGTTTTACTAATGTGATGTTACCAGATTTGTCTAATATTTATAGTTAGATTATTTTAAGATCCATAAGGGGCATGCCTGGAATAATAATCGAAGGTATGCTGATGATACAGTCTTAATCGCTAAGAGTTAAAATGAGTTACAAGAAATGTTAGACATTTGCGAAGGAAAGCAAAAATAAAGGACTCAGCCGTAATAGTAAAAAGACAGAAGTAATGGCAGCAACAAAGAAAAAGACATCACCGCAATGCACAATAAAGACAGTATAACAATATTAAAACAGGTAAATGAATTTAAATATTTGGGAACTTTCTTAACCTCAGATGGTAGATGCACAACAGAGATGAAATGCAGAATGGCTCAGGCAAAAGCAGCTTCCCAAAAAAAAAAAAAATGAGAGAGATACTGTGCAATCCATTTTTGACAATAGAAACAAGAAAAATAGTTCTTAAATGTTATGTAGAGCCAATCTTAATAAATGAATGTGAATCGTGTACAATAGGACAACAGACAAGAAAATCACTGGAGGCTGTAGAAATGTGGTTTTACAGAAAAATGTTGAGACCACCATGGACAGCTAAGAAGAGTAATGAAAACGTTCTGAAAGAGGCCAAAACAAAAAGAGAGCTAATTTCCAAAATTAGGAAGAAACAATCATAATTTTTGGCCATGTAATGAGAAAGGAAAAGCTGGTATATATTGTAACAACTAGGAAAATTGATGGACGAAGAGATAGAGGGAAACAAAGAAAACAGATACTAGACAGCTTAAAAGAATGGCTTGGCAGGTCAACAACAGAAATGATAAATACCTGAAGAGGTCGAAAGTTGTGGAGAGACATGATCACCTAAGCCAACAGGTATGGCACATGATGATGTTGAATGTTGAGAAACTAAACGTTTGATTATGTGCCCCGACATAAACAAATCACAATAGAATGTCTTCATTCATGGCCACTAACTGTATGATATGTCTTCATTCAGGGCCACTAACTGTATGATATGTCTTCATTCAGGGCCACTAACTGTATGATATGTCTTCATTCAGGGCCACTAACTGTATGATATGTCTTCATTCAGGGCCACTAACTGTATGATATGTCTTCATTCAGGGCCACTAACTGTATGATATGTCTTCATTCAGGGCCACTAACTGTATGATATGTCTTCATTCAGGGCCACTAACTGTATGATATGTCTTCATTCAGGGCCACTAACTGTATGATATGTCTTCATCCAGGGCTACTAACTGTATGATATGTCTTCATTCAGGGCCACTAACTGTATGATTCATATCACAATTTATCTTCCACAAGATCACCACATAATTCATTTCCGACATTTTTGGAGACAAGCAAAACGTTTTGTGTGCTTTTATCGAAGTGTGTTTTATTTACAAAAACTAAAACATATTTTTTTCTGTATAATTTGCCATCGTTTTCTTGTTCTCTCGTTTATTAACAGATTGCATTGCGTCTTTTTTTACACCTTGTGGTCCAGTGTATTCGTTGTCAGCACTCTTGGAACTGCTTCCATGTCTCTTTTTTAAAAAAACTTTTCGCAGAGTAGATGGTTTAGTTATCGATGACTTTGAGAAAAGTAGTAGTAGTATAATAGTAGCTAGTCTTGTATACGGTGAGCTGAGAATAGACAACGCGGAGCCGCGACAACTCGGCCAAGATGACAATAAAATAATGGATAACAAGAAACATTGAAAAACGAAAGGGGACTGGATGATCCAGAGATACGTCGTCGGCCTCTGGACAGAAAGGTCACAGGCTCGATTCCCATCACAGGCGGTGGAAATTTTTGAAAAATCTAATCCGTGGTTTCCTCGTGGCTTTATCCTCTCATGACTTTACGCTCTCATGGTTTCCTCCTGACTTTACACTCTCGTGGTTTCCTCGTGACTTTACCCTCTCGTGGTTTCCTCGTGACTTTACCTTCTCGTGGATTCCTCGTGACTTTACCCTCTCGTGGATTCCTCGTGACTTTACCCTCTCATGATTTTACCATCTCGTGGTTTCCTCGTGACTTTACCCTCTGGTTTCCTCGTGACTTTAACCTCTCGTGGTTTCCTCGTGACTCCTCGTGGCTTTATCCTCTCATGACTTTACGCTCTCATGGTTTCCTCCTGACTTTACACTCTCGTGGTTTCCTCGTGACTTTACCCTCTCGTGGTTTCCTCGTGACTTTACCTTCTCGTGGATTCCTCGTGACTTTACCCTCTCGTGGATTCCTCGTGACTTTACCCTCTCGTGGATTCCTCGTGACTTTAACCTCTCGTGGTTTCCTCGTGACTTTACCCTCTCATGGATTCCTCCTGACTTTACACTCTCGTGGTTTCCCCGTGACTTCACTCTCGTGGTTTCCTCGTGACTTTACCCTCTCATGGATTTCTCCTGACTTTACACTCTCGTGGTTTCCTCGTGACTTTACCCTCTGGTTTCCTCGTGACTTTAACCTCTCGTGGTTTCCTCGTGACTTTAGCCTCTCGTGGTTTCCTCGTGACTTTAACCTCTCGTGGTTTCCTCGTGACTTTAACCTCTCGTGGTTTCCTCGTGACTTTAGCCTCTCGTGGTTTCCTCGTGACTTTAGCCTCTCGTGGTTTCCTCGTGACTTTAACCTCTCGTGGTTTCCTCGTGACTTTAACCTCTCGTGGTTTCCTCGTGACTTTAGCCTCTCGTGGTTTCCTCGTGACTTTAACCTCCCGTGGTTTCCTCGTGACTTTAACCTCTCGTGGTTTCCTCGTGACTTTAACCTCTCGTGGTTTCCTCGTGACTTTAACCTCTCGTGGTTTCCTCGTGACTTTAACCTCTCGTGGTTTCTTCGTGACTTTAACCTCTCGTGGTTTCCTCGTGACTTTAACCTCTCGTGGTTTCCCCGTGACTTTAACATCTCGTGCCTTTACCCTCTCCTGTACTCTATGTGGTGAGATCCATAGTGTGTGAGAACTATGTGACAAGACAGAATGGATAAACGTTTCTCTATAAAGTATAGAAACAAATGTGTTATATAAGATTAGTTTTGAGGATCTCATGAAAGACTTTGATACAATTAAGAAAAGTAGGAGAAAACTTTTCAGAAATAAAATAAAATGGAAGCAAACACAAATAAATATTATTTCTAACTTAAAAGTTAGTTGTTATTTAATTTTGATAAATAAAACAGTATTTTATGGTTTATTATTGCTAATATTGTCAATTATAATTATATGGGGAGAGAGGTGGGGTAGAGCCAAAAACTGTTTAGGGCTTAGGGCCTCTAAGGGTGTTAATTCGGCCCTGGGTGCAGGTTTCATCATTCCGGCTGATACTTGTATGGGACACACAAGTTTCATCATTTCGGCTGATACATGTATGGGACACACAAGTTTCATCATTTCGGCTGATACTTGTATGGGACACACACATTTGCAGACAATATGTTGAAATGATAAAACATTTGATGTGAAAGGCTTCTGCTTCTACTTAAGGCTCTGAACTCCGATAGCAGCACAAGATTGAGGTACTCACAAGAGATTTCCACCCATCATAGGGTACATACAAGAGATCTCCACACATCATAGGGTACACACAAGAGATCTCCACACATCATAGGGTACACACAAGAGATCTCCACACATCATAGGGTACATACAAGAGATCTCCGCCCATCATAGGGTACACGCAAGAGATCTCCACACATCATAGGGTACACACAAGAGATCTCCACCCATCATAGAGTACTCACAAGAGATCTCCACACATCATAGGGTACACACAAGAGATCTCCACCCATTATAGGGTACACACAAGAGATCTCCACACATCATAAGGTACACAAGAGATCTCCACCTATCATAGAGTACTCACAAGAGATCTCCACCCATTATAGGGTACACACAAGAGATCTCCACACATCATAGGGTACACAAGAGATCTCCACCTATCATAGGGTACACACAAGAGATCTCCACCCATTATAGGGTACTTACAAGAGATCTCCACACATTATAGGGTACACACAAGAGATCTCCACCTATCATAGGGTACACACGAGAGATCTCCACCCATTATAGGGTACACACAAGAGATCTCCACCCATTATAGGGTACACACAAGAGATCTCCACCTATCATAGGGTACACACAAGAGATCTCCACACATCATAGAGTACACACAAGAGATCTCCACCCATCATAGGGTACACACAAGAGATCTCCACACATCATAGAGTACACACAAGAGATCTCCACCCATTATTGGGTACATACAAGAAATCTCCACCCATCATAGGGTACATACAAGAGATCTCCACACATCATAGAGTACACACAAGAGATCTCCACACATCATAGAGTACACACAAGAGATCTCCACACATCATAGGGTACATACAAGAGATCTCCACCTATCATAGGGTACATACAAGAGATCTCCACCCATCATAGGGTACACACAAGAGATCTCCACACATCATATGGTACATACAAGAGATCTCCACACACCATAGGGTACATACAAGAGATCTCCACACATCATAGAGTACACACAAGAGATCTCCACCTATCATAGGGTACATACAAGAGATCTCCACACATCATAGGGTACACACAAGAGATCTCCACACATCATAGAGTACACACAAGAGATCTCCACACATCATAGGGTACATACAAGAGATCTCCACACATCATAGAGTACACACAAGAGATCTCCACACATCATAGGGTACACACAAGAGATCTCCACACATCATAAGGTACACACACAAGAGATCTCCACACATCATAGGATACACACAAGAGATCTCCACACATCATAGGGTACATACAAGAGATCTCCACCCATCATAGGGTACATACAAGAGATCTCCACACATCATAGGGTACATACAAGAGATCTCCACACATCATAGGGTACACACAAGAGATCTCCACACATCATAGGGTACATACAAGAGATCTCCACACATCATAGGGTACATACAAGAGATCTCCACACATCATAGGGTACATACAAGAGATCTCCACACATCATAGGGTACACACAAGAGATCTCCACACATCATAGGGTACATACAAGAGATCTCCACACATCATAGGGTACACACAAGAGATCTCCACACATCATAGGGTACATACAAGAGATCTCCACACATCATAGGGTACATACAAGAGATCTCCACACATCATAGAGTACACACAAGAGATCTCCACACATCATAGGGTACACACAAGAGATCTCCACACATCATAGGGTACACACAAGAGATCTCCACACATCATAGGGTACACACAAGAGATCTCCACCCATCATAGGGTACACGCAAGAGATCTCCACACATCATAGAGTACATACAAGAGATCGCCACACATCATAGAGTACACACAAGAGATCTCCACACATCATAGAGTACACACAAGAGATCTCCACACATCATAGGGTACATACAAGAGATCTCCACCCATTATAGGGTACATACAAGAGATCTCCACACATTATAGAGTACATACAAGAGATCTCCACACATCATAGGGTACATACAAGAGATCTCCACACATCATAGGGTACACACAAGAGATCTCCACACATCATAGAGTACACACAAGAGATCTCCACACATCATAGAGTACATACAAGAGATCTCCACACATCATAGAGTACACACAAGAGATCTCCACACATCATAGAGTACACACAAGAGATCTCCACACATCATAGGGTACATACAAGAGATCTCCACACATCATAGAGTACACACAAGAGATCTCCACACATCATAGAGTACATACAAGAGATCTCCACACATCATAGAGTACATACAAGAGATCTCCACACATCATAGAGTACATACAAGAGATCTCCACACATCATAGAGTACATACAAGAGATCTCCACACATCATAGGGTACATACAAGAGATCTCCACACATCATAAGGTACACACACAAGAGATCGCCACCCATCATAGGGTTACTCACAAGAGATCTCCACCCATCATAACCATCATAAGGTACTCACAAGAGATCTCCACCTGTCATAACCATCATAAGGTACTCACAAGAGATCTCCACCCATCATAGCGTACATACAAGAGATATTCACCCATCATAGGTCGCTCACAAGAGATCTCCACCCATTATAGGGTACTCACAAGACATCTCCACCGAATCCGGTCCGGAGCAAGCAAAGACAGCTCTCGTCATGACCTGCCAGACTCTGTCATTTCATCATGTAAGGTTCGTCGTCATGTTTCAAATGGTCTGCCTCTTCTTCCTTTGTAGGTGGTGTCCATTTTAATACTAGGTGGTGTCCATGTTAATGCTAGGTGGTGTCCATGTTAATGCTAGGTGGTGTCCATGTTAGTGCTATGTGGTGTCCATGTTAATGTTAGGTTGTGTCCATGTTAATGTTAGGTGGTGTCCATGTTAATGTTAGGGGGTTGTCCATGTTAATGTTAGGTGGTGTCCATGGTATTGCTAGGTGGTGTCCATGTTAATGTTAGGTGGTGTCCATGTTAATGCTAGATGGTGTCCATGTTAATGCTAGGTGGTGTACATGTTAATGCTAGGTGGTGACCATGTTAATGCTAGGTGGTGTACATGTTAATGCTAGGTGGTGACCATGTTAATGCTAGGTGGTGTACATGTTAATGCTAGGTGGTGTACATGTTAATGCTAGGTGGTGTCCATGTTAATGTTAGGTGGTGACCATGTTAATGCTAGGTGGTGACCATGTTAATGCTAGGTGGTGTACATGTTAATGCTAGGTGGTGACCATGTTAATGCTAGGTGGTGTACATGTTAATGCTAGGTGGTGTACATGTTAATGCTAGGTGGTGTACATGTTAATGCTAGGTGCGGATGCCTGGTTCGTTCAATTCATAGAGCATGACCTAGCCATCTTCAACGTCTTCTTTTCACTTATTGATTGAATTTGTTAATGCCTGATCTTTCGGCAACTACTTTGTGATGTGTTGATCCCAACGGATGTTTAAAATTTTCTTAATTCAGTGACCTTAGAATCCTCTAAGTCCACTTGATGTGACAAGCAAGAAGTTACAATTGCTGTAAAAAAACCCAATCAATTTATATATATATATAAATTTTAAAAAATCTATTTTGGTGTGTTCTACATGAAAATGTAAGCATTTTAGTTTCATTTCGCTACAGTAGATCAAAGCCATCAATGACAATATCCAGGCTATTGTGAGATCAGAACAGATAAACTGTTGACAGCTTATGTTAGAGTAGAAAGTCCAACCTGTGGTCACGTTGTTGTCATAGACAGATTGATAGGTTTGGGAATGGAGTGCGTGATGTATAGATGTAGCCAGCAGTGTCGCGCTGTTTGTAGACAGATTGATAGGTTTGTGAATGGAGAGCGTGCTGTATAGATGTAGCCAGCAATGTCGCGCTGTTTGTAGACAGATTGATAGGTTTGGGAATGGAGTGCGTGATGTATAGATGTAGCCAGCAGTGTCGCGCTGTTTGTAGACAGATTGATAGGTTTGGGAATGGAGAGCGTGCTGTATAGATGTAGCCAGCAATGTCGCGCTGTTTGTAGACAGATTGATAGGTTTGGGAACTGAGAGTGTCAGTAGTTATATAGGGGTCAGTCATGCTGTCTTTTCGGGGCAGGCCCATGGGGATCCTTCCTTATTTCCTATATATAAAGTACCCCTAGAATCCGCCACCGGTTCCGCCGGGACCCGAGGTGACCCGGCGGCCAACCCGAGGTGACCCGGCGGTGAATTATGTTGTCTGCTGACGTCGTTGAGTTGGTTTGCTGTAGTGCGGGGGTAACGTGATTGGTGTGTTGACTTTGTAAATCTAGAAGACATCATCTGGTGTTCCTCTTCATTATGACTGCGGTTGTGTTTATGACTTCCTCGGATTTTAGCTCATTTGTGACTTCCTCGATGTTATTGGTTCTCTCAGCTGACTTTGTAAATCTAGAAGTTTAAATATCGTGATGGTTAAATGGAGGAAAGCGGTGTTATCTCTCGGTTGTTCCTCGGGCTGAAATTTGTTATGTTGTCTGCTGACACTTCTTCGGTGTTATTGGTGCGCTCTCTCGTAATCGAATGAAATATTGTGTTAAATAGAGGAAAGCATCATCTGGTGTTCCTCTCTCCTCATTATGACTATTGGTAATTAACATGTCTGGTTGACCTTCGAGGCTGCTTCCTTTCTATGTTCTTCCCACATTTGCCTGTGATAAGTTCGTGGTGCAATAGCTACTTTTTATCTGTATTTATCTGTAAGTATGTTCGTGTCCTCCAGATCTTGATTTTCTTTCAACCATGGTTGGAAAGTCCAGAAGATATCTCATTGCTACATATCGAACACCCCAAGATATTGCGCTTCGTTCTGTATTTTCTCCAACCTGTCAATTTGTGTCGTCATGACAGTAAGACTGGTCAGTGCATAGTCGATTGGGGTGAGGACTAGCCTCTGGAACAGAAGACCTCTGCCACGTCTTCTAACAGTTGGGGATAGAAATCATAAAAGTGATTTATTTTTTAAGCACATTTTTTGTATGGGGGTGTCTGATATAAATTTTGGCGTATGCAGAGAGGTTAAATTTTTTTTTCACGATTTCATAGGCGTATCCGTGAATAAAAATGGTTGGGGGTAACATTTTCTTTTAGTAGAGTTATGAGTGTTGCGTGTGGGTGTCCGGTTAGCGCAATCGATAGGCGGTTGGCTTACCACGGCAACAGCCGGGGTTCGTAATCCTGGCGAGGACACCTGGGTTTTACTAATTCCCTAAAAATTAGTAGGAGCCGCGATAGCTCAGTGGTTAGTGAACTTGACTACTACGGACAAGGGGTAGGGTTCGATCCCAAACCGACGGCTCCGGGTTCACCCAGCCTTAAATGGGCACCGGATTTTTTCTGGGAAAGTAAAAGCAGCACGGGCGTAATACCGACCACATTACCCCAAAAATCATGTGCTGAAGGTCTGTAAAATATAGGGTCACTAACACCATATTTCCCTATACGCCACTTGGCGTGACGGGGGGTACTTTACTTTTTTTACTTTATGAGTGTTGCGTAACGTTCATTATTTGTAGTACGATTATATATTAGTAGCGTTGTCAGTCGGTGTAACCTTCGTGAGTAGTACTTTCTATTAGTGTGGTTTTGACAGGGGCGTAACATGTTAGGGGCGTTAACCTGCTTTGCTTTTTTACCTTTGGGACTATGTTTTTACACTTTGGATATAGCTTTTTGGTCTTTGAGTCTACGATTTTTTTTAGTTTAGGGATACGTTATCTGAGTATGCATCTACGATTTTTTTGAGTTCTGAGTTTAACTATTTTACCATTTGGACTAACATTTTGGACTTTGGATATAACTTTTTGGCCTTTTGTGTCTAACTATTATGACTTTGGAACTAAGTTTTCAGGCCTACAATGATCACCTTTAATATTGCCTGCTATTTGTTGAAGTAACAAACATATGGAAATCCAAGGAAGTTAGGATGGGTACAGGAATAAAAATTTCCAACTCGATTGTTAAGTCAGTCCAACAAACACGTCCTTTGTCAATACAAATCCGTCCTCTGCTAATACAAAAGTCGTCCTATGCTAATTCAAAAGTCGTCCTATGCTAATTCCTGCTAATTAAAACGTCTTCCTCTGCTAATTCAAAATTCGTCCTCTGCTAATTAAAACGTCTTCCTCTGCTAATTCAAAAGTCGTCCTCTGCTAATTAAAGCGTCTTGCTATGCTAATTCAAAAGTCGTTTATAAGTTTCTATTATCATCAAATGAGCTCGTATGTTGCTATTGTCATCAAATGAGCTCGTATGTTGATATTATCATCAAGTGAGCTCGTATTTTTTTTATTATAATCAAGTGAGCTCGTATGTTTCTATTATCATCAAGTGAGCTCGTATGTTTCTATTATCATCAAATGAGCTCGTATGTTTATATTATCATCAAGTGAGCTCGTATGTTTGTATTAACACCAAGTGAGCTCGTATGTTTCTATTATCATCAAATGAGCTCGTATGTTTCTATTATCATCAAATGAGCTCGTATGTTTCTATTATCATCAAGTGAACTCGTATGTTACTATTATCATCAAGTGAACTCGTATGTTACTATTATCATCAAGTGAACTCGTATGTTACTATTATCATCAAGTGAACTCGTATGTTACTATTATCATCAAGTGAACTCGTATGTTACTATTATCATCAAGTGAACTCGTATGTTACTATTATCATCGAGTGAACTCGTATGTTACTATTATCCTCAAATGAGCTCGTATGTTTCTATTACCATTTAGTGTGAGCTCGTATGTTTCTATTATCATCAAGTGAGCTCGTATGTTTCTATTACCATTTAGTGTGAGCTCGTATGTTTCTATTATCATCAAGTGAACTCGTATGTTTCTATTATCATCAAGTGAACTCGTATGTTACTATTATCATCAAATGAGCTCGTATGTTACTATTATCATCAAATGAGCTCGTATGGTTCTATTACCATTAAGTGTGAGCTCGTATGTTTCTATTATCATTAAGTGAGTTCGTATGTTACTATTATCATCAAGTGAGCTCGTATGTTACTATTATCATCAAGTGAGCTCGTATGTTTCTATTACCATTAAGTGAGCTCGTATGTTTCTATTATCATTAAGTGAGCTCGTATGTTTCTGTTATCATCAAATGAGCTCGTATGTTTCTATTATCATCAAATGAGCTCGTATGTTTTTATTATCATCAAATGAGCTCGTTTGTTTCTATTATCATCAAATGAGCTCGTATGTTTCTATTATCATCAAATGAGCTCGTATGTTTCTATTATCATCAAATGAGCTCGTATGTTTCTATTATCATCAAATGAGCTCGTATGTTTCTATTATCATCAAATGAGCTCGTATGTTTCTATTATCATTAAGTGAGCTCGTATGTTTCTATTATCATCAAATGAGCTCGTATGTTTCTATTATCATCAAATGAGCTCGTTTGTTTCTATTATCATCAAATGAGCTCGTATGTTTCTATTATCATCAAATGAGCTCGTATGTTTCTATTATCATCAAATGAGCTCGTATGTTTCTATTATCATCAAATGAGCTCGTATGTTTCTATTATCATCAAATGAGCTCGTATGTTTCTATTATCATTAAGTGAGCTCGTATGTTTCTATTATCATCAAATGAGCTCGTATGTTTCTATTATCATCAAGTGAGCTCGTATGTTTCTATTACCATTAAGTGAGCTCGTATGTTTCTATTACCATTAAGTGAGTTCGTATGTTACTATTATCATCAAGTGAGCTCGTATGGTTCGATTATCGTTAAGTGAGCTCGTATGTTACTATTATCATCAAGTGAGCTCGTATGGTTCGATTATCGTTAAGTGAGCTCGTATGGTTCGATTATCGTTAGGTGAGCTCGTATGGTTCGATTATCGTTAAGTGAGCTCGTATGGTTCGATTATCGTTAAGTGAGCTCGTATGGTTCGATTATCGTTAAGTGAGCTCGTATGGTTCGATTATCGTTAAGTGAGCTCGTATGGTTCGATTATCATCAAGTGAGCTCGTATGGTTCGATTATCATCAAGTGAGCTCGTATGGTTCGATTATCGTTAAGTGAGCTCGTATGGTTCGATTATCATCAAGTGAGCTCGTATGGTTCGATTATCGTTAAGTGAGCTCGTTTGGTTCGATTATCGTTAAGTGAGCAATAAGAAATGTTCGACGGGACTGACTCAAAAGCATTTTCTAGAAATGCTGACAACTTCTAGACAACGTGATTAATATAACCTGTGACGGTGACTTCCAGTCGGACATGTTTACTTTCTGTCCGTCGGACACGCCACTGCTCGTACAGGTACGCTGCCAATATCAACCCATACGATCCCGACTCCAACGAATCACATTTTGGCTTGTTTAATATTTTTTCTCAAATTACTGCAGTCTCGGTATTTATGCTTCATCGATTGTCGTATGCCTGTGGGAAGGTTATCGATGGTCTCATTGTCGATGCTATGTTCGACAAGGAAAATGTTTGAGGATAATGGTACTTGTGAGCTCTTGGCCCAACGGTGATCACCTATCTGCTATAACCTTTAGAGAGGCTAGGCAGTCGCAGGAATATTTTTCTTGAAATGCAACCCTTTCATTAATCACGTGACATTTCCCATGTTGAAAGAAAATTAATTATCGCTCGAGAGAACTTATTTTTGGCCTGGACCCTGTAAAGCTCTGAAGGACTGAGAACAGTCAATTTTCCATTCTTATTGTGCCTTCACTTGCCATTCCACCTTCATTCTTGCACCACACGTCATTACTACATGTATCCAATGGCCGCTTCCTCCTGTATACAATGGCCGCTTCCTCCTGTATACAATGGCCGCTTCCTCCTGTATACAATGGCCGTTTCCTCCTGTATACAATGGCTACTTCCTACAGTATACAATGGCCGCTTCCTCCTGTATACAATGGCTACTTCCTACAGTATACAATGGCCGCTTCCTACTGTATACAATGGCTACTTCCTACAGTATACAATGGCCGCTTCCTACTGTATACAATGGCTACTTCCTACAGTATACAATGACCGCTTCCTACTGTATACAATGGATACTTCCTACAGTATACAATGGCCGCTTCCTACTGTATACAATGGCTACTTCCTACAGTATACAATGGCTACTTCCTACAGTATACAATGGTTGCTCCATACCATATACAATGGCCGCTTCCTACTGTATACAATGGCTACTTCCTACAGTATACAATGGCCGCTTCCTACTGTATACAATGGCTACTTCCTACAGTATTCAATGACCGCTTCCTACCGTTTTAACTATTTAGATAGTCGCCGGTGAATACTAAATCTGTAATCACGAGCTCTTCGGGAAATAAAATGAGGAAAAGCTCGCAGTGATAACATGAAAATGCTGAACGTCAATCGTCTGTCTACACTAATGTCTGATGTGACTCCCTCGTCTGTCTATACTAATGTCTGATGTGACTCCCTCGTCTGTCTATACTAATGTCTGATGTGACTCCCTCGTCTGTCTATACTAATGTCTGATGTGACTCCCTCGTCTGTGTACACTAATGTCTGATGTGACTCCCTCGTCTGTCTATACTAATGTCTGCTGTGACTCCCTCGTCTGTCTACACTAATGTCTGATGTGACTCCCTCGTCTGTATATACTAATGTCTGATGTGACTTCCTCGTCTGTCTACACTAATGTCTGATGTGACTCCCTCGTCTGTCTACACTAATGTCTGATGTGACTTCCTCGTCTGTCTACACTAATGTCTGATGTGACTCCCTCGTCTGTCTACACTAATGTCTGATGTGACTTCCTCGTCTGTCTACACTAATGTCTGATGTGACTTCCTCGTCTGTCTACACTAATGTCTGATGTGACTTCCTCGTCTGTCTACACTAATGTCTGCTGTGACTCCCTCGTCTGTCTACACTAATGTCTGATGTGACTCCCTCGTCTGTCTATACTAATGTCTGATGTGACTTCCTCGTCTGTCTACACTAATGTCTGATGTGACTCCCTCGTCTGTCTATACTAATGTCTGATGTGACTTCCTCGTCTGTCTACACTAATGTCTGATGTGACTTCCTCGTCTGTCTACACTAATGTCTGATGTGACTTCCTCGTCTGTCTATACTCATGTCTGCTGTGACTCCCTCGCCTGTCTACATTAATGTCTGCTGTGACTCTCTCGTCTGTCTACATTAATGTCTGATGTGACTCTCTCGTCTGTCTACATTCATGTCTGCTGTGACTCCCT
Organism: Megaustenia siamemsis; assembly: GCA_032433765.1. NCBI lineage: Eukaryota > Metazoa > Mollusca > Gastropoda > Stylommatophora > Ariophantidae > Megaustenia > Megaustenia siamemsis. Next base: position 96,358,099 of record JAVIAB010000047.1, on the reverse strand, counting down.
CGTCTGTCTACACTAATGTCTGTTGTGACTCCCTCGTCTGTCTACACTAATGTCTGCTGTGACTCACTCACCTGTCTACACTAATGTCTGCTGTGCCTCCCTCGTCTGTCTACATTCATGTCTGCTGTGACTCCCTCGTCTGTCTACATTCATGTCTGCTGTGACTCTCTCGTCTGTCTACATTCATGTCTGCTGTGACTCCCTCGTCTGTCTACATTCATGTCTGCTGTGACTCCCTCGTCTGTCTACACTAATGTCTGCTGTGACTCACTCACCTGTCTACACTAATGTCTGCTGTGCCTCCCTCGTCTGTCTACATTCATGTCTGCTGTGACTCCCTCGTCTGTCTACATTCATGTCTGTTGTGACTCCCTCACCTGTCTACATTAATGTCTGCTGTGACTCCCTCGTCTGTCTACACTCATGTATGTTGTGACTCCCTCGTCTGTCTACACTAATATCTGCTGTGACTCCCTCACCTGTCTACATTAATGTCTGCTGTGACTCCCTCACCTGTCTACACTAATATCTGCTGTGACTCCCTCACCTGTCTACACTAATATCTGCTGTGACTCCCTCACCTGTCTACACTAATATCTGCTGTGACTCCCTCACCTGTCTACATTAATGTCTGCTGTGACTCCCTCACCTGTCTACATTAATGTCTGCTGTGACTCCCTCACCTGTCTACATTAATATCTGCTGTGACTCCCTCACCTGTCTACATTAATGTCTGTTGTGACTCCCTCAACTGTCTACATTAATGTCTGCTGTGACTCCCTCACCTGTCTACATTAATGTCTGCTGTGACTCCCTCACCTGTCTACATTAATGTCTGTTGTGACTCCCTCACCTGTCTACATTAATGTCTGCTGTGACTCCCTCACCTGTCTACATTAATGTCTGCTGTGACTCCCTCACCTGTCTACATTAATGTCTGCTGTGACTCCCTCACCTGTCTACATTAATGTCTGTTGTGACTCCCTCACCTGTCTACATTAATGTCTGTTGTGACTCCCTCACCTGTCTACATTAATATCTGCTGTGACTCCCTCACCTGTCTACATTAATGTCTGCTGTGACTCCCTCACCTGTCTACATTAATATCTGCTGTGACTCCCTCACCTGTCTACATTAATGTCTGCTGTGACTCCCTCACCTGTCTACATTAATGTCTGTTGTGACTCCCTCGCCTGTCTACATTAATGTCTGTTGTGACTCCCTCACCTGTCTACATTAATGTCTGTTGTGACTTCCTCACCTGTCTACATTAATGTCTGTTGTGACTCCCTCACCTGTCTACATTAATGTCTGTTGTGACTTCCTCACCTGTCTACATTAATGTCTGCTGTGACTCCCTCACCTGTCTACATTAATGTCTGCTGTGACTCCCTCACCTGTCTACATTAATGTCTGCTGTGACTCCCTCACCTGTCTACATTAATGTCTGCTGTGACTCCCTCGTGGTCAGCCCTAACAATGGCACTTGTTACGTTGTTCTTCGTTTTCCAAAAGCCTGCGACAGTGCATATTTTTGTCTGCCGCCACATTATACAATAACAAATTATTTCTGGACCGGGTTTGCATCCTACAGCTGGTTGTCATTGATCCGTTAGTTCATTTTCTCACATGTACGACCGTGTCAGGAAAGTAACATTCACAATCCTATTCAGTCATACATACAAAGTGTTTGTAGAGGCTATGCCGTTAATAAAAAGAAGAAGAAAAGAAGATTAAGTGGAAGGAGAAGAAGAAGAAAAAAAGACCTTTGTGGTTAAAAATTGAAAATTGCATCCCCTGAGATATCTCAGATTTATCAATCTTTGATGCTTTTGTTATAAACATTTTTCTACTATAAAATAATTCATACATTCATATTTATGTTGTATACATTTTAAAAAAAAACTTGTGTGTATGTATCTGGTGTTAAACATTGGAACCACTTTTGACAAAATCATCAATTTTATGAATGAAAGGAATGTAGTGCAGTGGGCAGTGGTGCTCTAACGATTCCCAGGTTGATGAATCTGTCAGTTGTGCCCTAACGATCCCCCAGGTTGAAGAATCTGTCAGTGGTGCCATAACATCCCCCAAGTTGATGAATCTGTCAGTGGTGCCATAACATCCCCCAAGTTGATGAATCTGTCAGTGGTGCCATAACATCCCCCAAGTTGATGAATCTGTATGTGGTGCCATAACATCCCCCAAGTTGATGAATCTGTCAGTGGTGCCATAACATCCCCAAAGTTGATGAATCTGTCAGTGGTGCCATAACATCCCCCAAGTTGATGAATCTGTCAGTGGTGCCATAACATCCCCAAAGTTGATGAATCTGTCAGTGGTGCCATAACATCCCCAAAGTTGATGAATCTGTCAGTGGTGCCATAACATCCCCAAGTTGATGAACCTGTCAGTGGTGCCATAACATCCCCCAAGTTGATGAATCTGTCAGTGGTGACATAACATTCCCCAAGTTGATGAATCTGTCAGTGGTGCCCTAACATCCCCCAAGTTGATGAACCTATCAGTGGTGCCATAACATCCCCCAAGTTGATGAACCTGTCAGTGGTGCCATAACATCCCCCAAGTTGATGAACCTGGCAGTAGTGCCCTAACATCCCCCAAGTTGATGAATCTGTCAGTGGTGCCATAACATCCCCAAAGTTGATGAATCTGTCAGTGGTGCTCTAACATCGCCAAAGTTTATGCATCTGTCAGTGGTGCCATAACATCCCCCAAGTTGATGAATCTGTCAGTGGTGCCATAACATCCCCAAAGTTTATGCATCTGTCAGTGGTGCCCTAACATCCCCCAAGTTGATGAATCTGTCAGTGGTGCCATAACATCCCCCAAGTTGATGAACCTGTCAGTGGTGCCATAACATCCCCCAAGTTGATGAATCTGTCAGTGGTGACATAACATCCCCCAAGTTGATGAATCTGTCAGTGGTGCCCTAACATCCCCCAAGTTGATGAACCTGTCAGTGGTGCCATAACATCCCCCAAGTTGATGAACCTGTCAGTGGTGCCATAACATCCCCCAAGTTGATGAACCTGGCAGTAGTGCCCTAACATCCCCCAAGTTGATGAATCTGTCAGTGGTGCCATAACATCCCCAAAGTTGATGAATCTGTCAGTGGTGCTCTAACATCCCCAAAGTTTATGCATCTGTCAGTGGTGCCATAACATCCCCCAAGTTGATGAATCTGTCAGTGGTGCCATAACATCCCCAAAGTTGATGAATCTGTCAGTGGTGCCATAACATCCCCCAAGTTGATGAATCTGTCAGTGGTGCCCTAACATCCCCCAAATTGATGAACCTGTCAGTGGTGCCATAACATCCCCCAAGTTGACGAACCTGTCAGTGGTGCCATAACATCCCCCAAGTTGATGAACCTGTCAGTAGTGCCCTAACATCCCCCAAGTTGATGAATCTGTCAGTGGTGCCATAACATCCCCAAAGTTGATGAATCTGTCAGTGGTGCTCTAACATCCCCAAAGTTTATGCATCTGTCAGTGGTGCCATAACATCCCCAAAGTTGATGAATCTGTCAGTGGTGCCATAACATCCCCCAAGTTGATGAATCTGTCAGTGGTACCATAACATCCCCCAAGTTGATGAATCTGTCAGTGGTGCCATAACATCCCCCAAGTTGATGAATCTGTCAGTGGTGCCCTAACATCCCCCAAGTTGATGAACCTGTCAGTGGTGCCATAACATCCCCCAAGTTGATGAATCTGTCAGTGGTGCCATAACATCCCCCAAGTTGATGAATCTGTCAGTGGTGCCCTAACATCCCCCAAGTTGATGAATCTGTCAGTGGTGCCATAACATCCCCCAAGTTGATGAACCTGTCAGTGGTGCCATAAAATCCCCAAAGTTGATGAATCTGTCAGTGGTGCCATAACATCCCCCAAGTTGATGAATCTGTCAGTGGTGCCCTAACATCCCCCAAGTTGATGAATCTGTCAGTGGTGCCATAACATCCCCCAAGTTGATGAACCTGTCAGTGGTGCCCTAACATCCCCCAAGTTGATGAATCTGTCAGTGGTGCCCTAACATCCCCCAAGTTGATGAACCTGTCAGTGGTGCCATAACATCCCCCAAGTTGATGAATCTGTCAGTGGTGCCATAACATCCCCCAAGTTGATGAATCTGTCAGTGGTGCCATAACATCCCCCAGGTTGATGAACCTGTCAGTGGTGCCCTAACATCCCCCAAGTTGATGAATCTGTCAGTGGTGCCATAACATCCCCCAAGTTGATGAATCTGTCAGTGGTGCCATAACATCCCCAAAGTTGATGAATCTGTCAGTGGTGCCATAACATCCACCAAGTTGATGAATCTGTCAGTGGTGCCCTAACATCCCCCAAGTTGATGAACCTGTCAGTAGTGCCCTAACATCCCCGAAGTTGATGAATCTGTCAGTGGTGCCATAACATCCCCAAAGTTGATGAATCTGTCAGTGGTGCTCTAACATCCCCAAAGTTTATGCATCTGTCAGTGGTGCCATAACATCCCCAAAGTTGATGAATCTGTCAGTGGTGCCATAACATCCCCCAAGTTGATGAATCTGTCAGTGGTGCCATAACATCCCCCAAGTTGATGAATCTGTCAGTGGTGCCATAACATCCCCCAAGTTTATGAATCTGTCAGTGGTGCCATAACATCCCCCAGGTTGATGAATCTGTCAGTGGTGCCCTATCATCCTCCAGGTTGATGAATCTGTCAGTGGTGTCCGAACATCCCCAGGTTGATGAAGTCTGTCAGAGGTGCCCTAACATCCTCCAGGTTGAAGAATCTGTCAGTGGTGTCCGAACATCCCCAAGGTTGATGAAGTCTTTCAGTAGTTCCCTAACATCCCCAAGGTTGATGAAGTCTGTCAGTGGTGCCCTAACATCCCCAAGGTTGATGAAGTCTGTCAGTGGTGTCCGAACATCCCAAGGTTGATGAAGTCTATCAGTAGTTCCCTAACATCCTCAAGGTTGATTAAGTCTGTCAGTGGTGCCCTAACATCCCCAAGGTTGATGAAGTCTGTCAGTGGTGTCCGAACATCCCCAAGGTTGATGAAGTCTATCAGTAGTTCCCTATCATCCCCCAGGTTGATGAAGTCTATAAGTGGTGCCCTAACATCCCCCAGGTTGATGAATCTGTCAGTGGTGCCGTAACATCCCCCAGGTTGATTGATCTGTCAGTGGTGCCCTAACATCCCCCAGGTTGATGAATCTGTCAGTGGTGCCCTAACGAGCCCCAGGTTGATGAATCTGTCAGTGGTGCCCTAACATCCCCCAGGTTGATGAATCTGTCAGTGGTACCCTAACATCCCCCAGGTTGATTAATCTGTCAGTGGTGTCCTAACATCCCCCAGGTTGATGAATCTGTCAGTGGTGCCCTAACATCCCCCAGGTTGATGAAGTCTATCAGTGGTGCCCTAACATCCCCCAGGTTGATGAAGTCTATCAGTGGTGCCCTAACATCCCCCAGGTTGATGAAGTCTATCAGTGGTGCCCTAACATCCCCCAGGTTGATGAAGTCTATCAGTGGTGCCCTAACATCCCCCAGGTTGATGAAGTCTATCAGTAGTTCCCTAACATCCCCCAGGTTGATGAAGTCTATCAGTGGTGCCCTAACATCCCCGAGGTTGATGAAGTCTATCAGTGATTCCCTAACATCCCCCAGGTTGATGAAGTCTATCAGTGGTGCCCTAACATCCCCCAGGTTGATGAAGTCTATCAGTGGTGCCCTAACATCCCCAGGTTGATGAATCTATCAGTGGTGCCCTAACATCCCCCAGGTTGATGAATCTATCAGTGGTGCCCTAACATCCCCCAGGTTGATGAATCTATCAGTGGTGCCCTAACATCCCCCAGGTTGATGAAGTCTATCAGTGGTGCCCTAACATCCCCCAGGTTGATGACGTCTATCAGTGGTGCCCTAACATCCCCCAGGTTGATGAAGTCTATCAGTGGTGCCCTAACATCCCCCAGGTTGATGAAGTCTATCAGTGGTGCCATAACATCCCCCAGGTTGATGAAGTCTATCAGTGGTTCCCTAACATCCCCCAGGTTGATGAAGTCTATAAGTGGTGCCCTAACATCCCCCAGGTTGATGAAGTCTATCAGTGGTGCCCTAATATCCCCCAGGTTGATGAAGTCTATAAGTGGTGCCCTAACGAGCCCCAGGTTGATGAAGTCTATCAGTGGTGCCCTAACATCCCCCAGGTTGATGAAGTCTATCAGTGGTTCCCTAACATCCCCCAGGTTGATGAAGTCTATCAGTGGTGCCCTAACATCCCCCAGGTTGATGAAGTCTATCAGTGGTGCCCTAACATCCCCCAGGTTGATTAATCTGTCAGTGGTGCCCTAACATCCCCCAGGTTGATTAATCTGTCAGTGGTGTCCTAACATCCCCCAGGTTGATGAATCTGTCAGTGGTGCCCTAACATCCCCCAGGTTGATTAATCTGTCAGTGGTGTCCTAACATCCCCCAGGTTGATTAATCTGTCTGTGGTGTCCTAACATCCCTCAGGTTGATTAATCTGTCAGTGGTGCCCTAACATCCCCCAGGTTGATTAATCTGTCAGTGGTGTCCTAACATCCCCCATGTTGATTAATCTGTCAGTGGTGTCCTAACATCCCCCAGGTTGATTAATCTGTCAGTGGTGTCCTAACATCCCCCAGGTTGATTAATCTGTCAGTGGTGTCCTAACATCCCCCAGGTTGATTAATCTGTCAGTGGTGTCCTAACATCCCCCAGGTTGATTAATCTGTCAGTGGTGCCCTAACATCCCCCAGGTTGATGAAGTCTATCAGTGGTGCCCTAACATCCCCCAGGTTGATGAAGTCTATCAGTGGTGCCCTAACGAGCCCCAGGTTGATGAAGTCTATCAGTGGTGCCCTAACATCCCCCAGGTTGATGAAGTCTATCAGTGGTTCCCTAACATCCCCCAGGTTGATGAAGTCTATCAGTGGTGCCCTAACATCCCCCAGGTTGATGAAGTCTATCAGTGGTGCCCTAACATCCCCCAGGTTGATGAAGTCTATCAGTGGTGCCCTAACATCCCCCAGGTTGATGAAGTCTATCAGTGGTGCCCTAACATCCCCCAGGTTGATGAAGTCTATCAGTGGTGCCCTAACATCCCCCAGGTTGATGAAGTCTATCAGTGGTGCCCTAACGAGCCCCAGGTTGATGAAGTCTATCAGTGGTGCCCTAACATCCCCCAGGTTGATGAAGTCTATCAGTGGTGCCCTAACATCCCCCAGGTTGATGAAGTCTATCAGTGGTGCCCTAACATCCCCCAGGTTGATGAAGTCTATCAGTGGTGCCCTAACATCCCCCAGGTTGATGAAGTCTATCAGTGGTGCCCTAACATCCCCCAGGTTGATGAAGTCTATCAGTGGTGCCCTAACATCCCCCAGGTTGATGAATCTGTCAGTGGTGCCCTAACATCCCCCAGGTTGATGAAGTCTATCAGTGGTGCCCTAACATCCCCCAGGTTGATGAAGTCTATCAGTGGTGCCCTAACATCCCCCAGGTTGATGAATCTGTCAGTGGTGCCCTAACATCCCCCAGGTTGATGAAGTCTATCAGTGGTGCCCTAACATCCCCCAGGTTGATGAAGTCTATCAGTGGTGCCCTAACATCCCCCAGGTTGATGAAGTCTATCAGTAGTTCCCTAACATCCCCCAGGTTGATGAAGTCTATCAGTGGTGCCCTAACATCCCCCAGGTTGATGAAGTCTATCAGTGGTGCCCTAACATCCCCCAGGTTGATGAAGTCTATCAGTGGTGCCCTAACATCCCCTAGGTTGATGAAGTCTATCAGTGGTGCCCTAACATCCCCCAGGTTGATGAAGTCTATCAGTGGTGCCCTAACATCCCCCAGGTTGATGAAGTCTATCAGTGGTGCCCTAACATCCCCCAGGTTGATGAAGTCTATCAGTGGTGCCCTAACATCCCCCAGGTTGATGAAGTCTATCAGTAGTTCCCTAACATCCCCCAGGTTGATGAAGTCTATCAGTGGTGCCCTAACGAGCCCCAGGTTGATGAAGTCTATCAGTGGTGCCCTAACATCCCCCAGTTTGATGAAGTCTATCAGTGGTGCCCTAACATCCCCCAGGTTGATGAAGTCTATCAGTGGTGCCCTAACATCCCCCAGGTTGATGAAGTCTATCAGTGGTGCCCTAACATCCCCAGGTTGATGAAGTCTATAAGTGGTGCCCTACCATCCCCCAGGTTGATGAAGTCTATCAGTGGTGCCCTAACATCCCCCAGGTTGATGAAGTCTATCAGTGGTGCCCTAACATCCCCCAGGTTGATGAAGTCTATAAGTGGTGCCCTAACATCCCCCAGGTTGATGAAGTCTATCAGTGGTGCCCTAACATCCCCCAGGTTGATGAATCTATCAGTGGTGCCCTAACATCCCCCAGGTTGATGAAGTCTATCAGTGGTGCCCTAACATCCCCCAGGTTGATGAAGTCTATCAGTGGTGCCCTAACATCCCCCAGGTTGATGAAGTCTATAAGTGGTGCCCTAACATCCCCCAGGTTGATGAAGTCTATCAGTGGTGCCCTAACATCCCCCAAGTTGATGAAGTCTATCAGTGGTTCCCTAACATCCCCCAGGTTGATGAAGTCTATCAGTGGTGCCCTAACATCCTCCAAGTTGATGAAGTCTATCAGTGGTGCCCTAACATCCCCCAGGTTGATGAAGTCTATCAGTGGTGTCCTAACATCCCCCAAGTTGATGAAGTCTATCAGTGGTGCCCTAACATCCCCCAGGTTGATGAAGTCTATCAGTGGTGCCCTAACATCCCCAGTTGGTGTGGGATAAAGAAGAAAAAGGAAAATTGGGGAAGTAAAAATGAAAAGATGATTCCTTCCCCTGTGTAGCATGAAGCCGCGATAGCTCAGTGGTTAGTGAACTGGACTACAAAGGACAAGAGGTAGGAATCCATCCCAACCAACGGCTTCCGGGTTCACCCAGCCTTAAATGGGTACCGGATTTTTGTGGGAAAGTAAAGCGGAACGGGCCTAATACCGACCACATTACCCAAAAATCATGTGCAGGTCTGTAAAATTTATGGTCACTAACACCATATTCCCTATACGCCACTTGGCGTGACCGGGGCTCTTTACTTTTTTTTTTTTTTTTTTGAACTGTGTAGAATGAGGCTAATATTGATAGTAATGCGCACGTTGTGAAAGTATGAACATTCCTGCTTTTGTTAAGCCACAGATGTAACAGCCAGGGATTGTTTCACTGTTGTTGTGTGTTGCAAGTTAATTAAACCAGCATATTCATATAGTCAGGATAGAAGGCTCAGCAACAGATGTTGAAGGCAGCAGCATTTTTATTGCTCTGTGTACTCTATAATTATAACACTCATATAGTTTTTCTTGCAAGCGAGTTGTCGTGTCATATCTACACGTTGGTGTGTTAATACAACACGGACCGTGTCCTTGGTCCTTGACAAGACATAACTGACGCGCACAGGACATGTGTAGAGCGTTTTGTTTATGACACTGCGGTTTGTTAAACAGTTGTGTCATCGAAGTACTGTCCGTCACGTCCAGTCCCTGGAAGCAGATATAAGTGTCATAAAATAATCGTTATAATCTGGTGCTACAATTAGCGGTATCTAGTAATTTTTGGTGCAAACTAATTTGTTAAATATTTTAGCTTGGTCATCTTGACAGGCTGTTTCTGTCTCAGAAGCGGACGATGAGGGGGGTACATTGTTGCAATATAACTTATTTTATGGAAGAAAGATAATGAATTGTTAACGTAGCGTCCCACGACGCGTTGTCTTATTGGGAAGGGGGAAGTCTAACCTACATGTGGATGGGCCAGTGCTTTTCCAAGCTGTTACGACTTTTCAAGGCTTCAACTTTTTCAACTCGCTAATTCTGGTAATCATCAGTTGGGTCGACTGGACAGGGTCAGACAGGGTCCGAACCAACGTCCACTACATCGTGAAGTCAGCGCATTACTGTTACACTTCTAACACTGAATGGTGCGGACTTTTTCCTAGACCCAATTTGATTTTTATGGTAGAGCAAATCTTGTATTATTGTCCAGAATATTTGCGCTTGAAACTCTCTTAAACCCAGTACAACCTTTGACATTCCGGGCGGACATGTTTGTTTTACTACCAGAAATCTGTTGTGTCATCAATGAATGACACGTATTCTAGAACTAACTACCTGTTGTGTCATCAATGAATGACACGTATTCTAGAACTAACTACCTGTTGTGTCATCAATGAATGACAAGTATTCTAGAACTAACTACCTGTTGTGTCATCAATGAATGACAAGTATTCTAGAACTAACTACCTGTTGTGTCATCAATGAATGACAAGTATTCTAGAACTAACTACCTGTTGTGTCATCAATGAATGACAAGTATTCTAGAACTAACTACCTGTTGTGTCATCAATGAATGACACGTATTCTAAAACTAACTACCTGTTGTGTCATCAATGAATGACAAGTATTCTAGAACTAACTACCTGTTGTGTCATCAATGAATGACAAGTATTCTAGAACTAACTACCTGTTGTGTCATCAATGAATGACAAGTATTCTAGAACTAACTACCTGTTGTGTCATCAATGAATGACAAGTATTCTAGAACTAACTACCTGTTTGTCATCAATGAATGACAAGTATTCTAGAACTAACTACCTGTTGTGTCATCAATGAATGACAAGTATTCTAAAACTAACTACCTGTTGTGTCATCAATGAATGACAAGTATTCTAGAACTAACTACCTGTTGTGTCATCACTGAATGACAAGTATTCTAGAACTAACTACCTGTTGTGTCATCAATGAATGACAAGTATTCTAGAACTAACTACCTGTTGTGTCATCAATGAATGACAAGTATTCTAGAACTAACTACCTGTTGTGTCATCAATGAATGACAAGTATTCTAGAACTAACTACCTGTTGTGTCATCAATGAATGACAAGTATTCTAGAACTAACTACCTGTTGTGTCATCAATGAATGACAAGTATTCTAGAACTAACTACCCAAATGTTTTTTTATTAAAAAATGTTCAACGAAAGGACCGAGCATATTCGATTACCAACACTCACGGGCGACTTTGTACAATCACTGGTCTGTGACTATTTATGGCAACAGATCACGTGACCACAATAGCGCACGACCCATTATGATATATATATCGCCCCGTGCGCTGCCGGGGCCCGAAAGGGGAGTAAAGAATAGCGGCGCTGTACCCTACAAGGGGTGTTCGTAAGAGGCGAGAAAGGAGGGTTAGGCATGGGACTGGCTATCCCATACTGTAAACAAATAAGCCGAAAAAACTTCACAAACATGGACGAGTCAAAGGAAAGAAAAAAGTAAATCTTACAGACTTTCATTAATGGATGCTTACGCAGAATAAAAGGATGGAAATGGCAGGACAAAATCACTAACATAGAATTATGGAAGTGTACCAGTCAAAACCAGTGAATAAAGAGATACAGCGAAGACGATGGATAGGACACACACTGCGTAAACTGTGGACCAACTGAGAGTATTATACAACAGGCCCTTTTTTGGAATCCCCAGGAGAAAAGACAAAGAGAAAGACCAAGGAATTCTTGGAGAAGACAGATAGAAGCAGAGATGATGATGATGGGGAAAACATGGAATGATCTTAAAAGAATGGCAAAAAACAGAACGACTTGGAAAGTGTTTGTTGGGGACCTGTGCTCCACTGGGAGCTAAAACGATAGAAGAAGAAGAAATACACCCGCGTAGTGCACGGACTCATCCGTCAATCTAATCTGTCTCTCTATTTTCTCCCTTGCTGATTTGATAGACTGTTACGTCTTGTGTCTAATGCTGCTGCTTGTAAATTGTCGTTTGTCACTAGACTTTCTAGATCCATGTGTGTTAATTGTCTGTCGCCCATCGCTATGTTGATGTTCTGCTTCTATTTTGCTATAATCATAACTGGGCTAACGGGGTAGAGTTCTGCCCTACCAAAGTAGGAGTGAGACGTCTCCTTTCCTCCGCTAGTCTTGGGGACACCCTTGGGCAAGGTGGAACTCCCATTTAGCCCCTCCCCAACAGGGTTATGTGAAGCCATTGGAGCAGGTGGTGGATCATAACAAAACTATTCAATGACATATATAACACTGGCACATACTCGAAAATGTACTAAAATCTATCTTTGTAGTCATACCGAAGTAGTCAGACGCCACTGATTGTGAAGACCATCGCAATATTAGTTTCATGAGCCATATGACTAAAATATTACTAAGAATCATCATGAGACGTGTAAAGAACAAAATAAAACCAGAAATAAGTGAGGAACAATGTGGATTTGTGGAAGGAAAGGGCACCAATAATGCAATATACATCTTAAGAACATTGATAGAAAGAGCTATAGAGGTAAAGAACGATCTATATATGTGCTTTATAGACTACACAAAAGCATTTGACAAAGTAAAGCATGTGGAAATAATCTATATGATGGAGAAATTAAACATTAATGACAAAGATCTGCGGATCATAAAAAAAACATGTACTGGCAACAAACAGCAGCTATACGAATTAACAACCAAACAGGACAATTCCAATATATAAAACAAGGAGTCAGACAAGGCTGTGTTCTGTCGCCGGATTTGTTTTCACTTTACAGCGAAAATATTATGAGATCAATAGTAGATATAAAATGAGTTGAAGTCATTTGTCACAACATAAATAATTTGCGATATGCGGATATCATAGTCTTAATAGCAGAGACAGAGAATGAATTACAAGAAATGATAGACATAATAGTGAAAGAAAGCAACAAAAAAGATATCAGTCTGAATAGTAAGAAAACAGAAGTAATGGTTATATCGAAGAAACAATCACCACCATCATGCAGCATAAAAATAAACAGGACAAATCTGAAACAAGTGCAACGCGTTAAATACTTGGGCACAATAATAACATCAGATGAAAGCTGCACCACAGAAATAAAAAGCAGAATAGCTCAGGCCAAATTAGCATTTCAGAAAATGAAAAATATATTATGCAACAAATCTGTCAATAGAAATTAGAAAGAGAGTTCATCGGTGCTATATAGAAACAATTCTGACCTATGGAAGCGAATCATGGACAATAGATATATAAATATATACATTGAGATTAGATATGCCTAAAACGTAGATACATACAATGATATTAGATACACCTACAATAACGGTGTAACAACAGAACCAATACGCATGACAATATGGCACGCTCGTGTTAGTCATGCTTGGCAGGCTATCCAGTAAATATAAGAAAATGCGGGGGAAACGCGAAATGCGTCCAGCGAAACAATTATGATAACATATGCCAGCACATACCTGCGTTCAGGACTCCGTGGCTATAGTTGTTTATAGCTTAAACAGTTTGCCAAGTATTGGAATAAAGAATGTGCGTCCCTAATACAAACCTTCAGTGACTCTATTGTGATAAATTGGGTCATTTTTATTTCGGGCCCTTAGTTCATAAACGATCTCCCTGATATTTTTATGTTTTAAGTTGACTGAGATTCACATTTTTGTATAATTTGTTCTGTAATATGTGATCATAGTTCTCTGTGTGGTTTACATTTTGTAGAATTTGTTCTGTAATATGTGATCTTAGTTCTCTGTGTGGTTTACATTTTGTAGAATTTGTTCTGTAATATGTGATCTTAGTTCTCTGTGTGGTTTACATTTTGTAGAATTTGTTCTGTAACATGTGATCTTAGTTCTCTGTGTGGTTTACATTTTGTAGAATTTGTTCTGTAATATGTGATCTTAGTTCTCTGTGTGGTTTACATTTTGTAGAATTTGTTCTATAATCTGTGATCTTAGTTCTCTGTGTGGTTTACATTTTGTAGAATTTGTTCTGTAATATGTGATCTTAGTTCTCTGTGTGGTTTACATTTTGTAGAATTTGTTCTATAATCTATGATCTTAGTTCTCTGTGTGGTTTACATTTTGTAGAATTTGTTCTGTAATATGTGATCTTAGTTCTCTGTGTGGTTTACATTTTGTAGAATTTGTTCTGTAATATGTGATCTTAGTTCTCTGTGTGGTTTACATTTTGTAGAATTAGTTCTATAATATGTGATCTTAGTTCTCTGTGTGGTTTACATTTTGTAGAATTTGTTCTATAATCTATGATCTTAGTTCTCTGCGTGGTTTACATTTTGTCGAATTTGTTCTGTAGTCTTAGTTCTCTGTGTGGTTTACATTTTGTAGAATTTGTTCTGTAACATGTGATCTTAGTTCTCTGTGTGATTTACATTTTGTAGAATTTGTTCTGTAATATGTGATCTTAGTTCTCTGTGTGGTTTACATTTTGTAGAATTTGTTCTGTAATATGTTATCTTATTTCTCTGTGTGATTTACATTTTGTAGAATTTGTTCTGTAATATGTGATCTTAGTTCTCTGTGTGGTTTACATTTTGTAGAATTTGTTCTGTAATATGTGATCTTAGTTCTCTGTGTGATTTACATTTTGTAGAATTTGTTTTGTAGTCTGTGATCTTAGTTCTCTGTGTGGTTTACATTTTGTAGAATTTGTTCTATCATCTATGATCTTAGTTCTCTGTGTGGTTTACATTTTGTAGAATTTGTTCTGTAGTCTTAGTTCTCTGTGTGGTTTACATTTTGTAGAATTTGTTCTGTAATATGTTATCTTAGTTCTCTGTGTGGTTTACATTTTGTAGAATTTGTTCTGCAATATGTGATCTTAGTTCTCTGTGTGGTTTACATTTTGAGGAATTTGTTCTGTAATATGTGGTCTTAGTTCTCTGTGTGGTGTACATTTTGTAGAATTTGTTCTGTAATATGTGATCTTAGTTCTCTGTGTGGTGTACATTTTGTAGAATTTGTTCTGTAATATGTGATCTTAGTTCTCTGTGTGGTTTACATTTTGAGGAATTTGTTCTGTAATAGGTGATCCTAGTTCTCTGTGTGGTTTACATTTTGAGGAATTTGTTCTGTAATAGGTGATCCTAGTTCTCTGTGTGGTTTACATTTTGAGGAATTTGTTCTGTAATAGGTGATCCTAGTTCTCTGTGTGGTTTACATTTTGAGGAATTTGTTCTGTAATAGGTGATCCTAGTTCTCTGTGTGGTTTACATTTTGAGGTTTTTGTTATGTAATAGGTGATCATAGTTCTCTGTTGTTCTTTTCTTTCTGAAATTTATTATGTAGCCGGTGATCTTTGTTCTCTATGTGGATTATTTTCTAGAATTTGTTCTCTAGCTCGTGATCCTAGTTATCTGTGTGAATAATTTGTTTCTAGAAATACTTCTGGAATTTATGGACTAATTGATAGCTATTACGTAGCAACCATTTTCAAATTGCAATGATGGCCGTAATCAATATCGAGGTAGATCTCTTCTCAGCCATGTAGGAAAGCTATACGCCAAAATCATGGAAAAAAAGGCCGAGACCAATAATAGAACTACAGTTAAGCGATTCTCAAATGGGGTTCCGAAAAAAAACAGAGGATGTAATGACGCTTTATTCTCATTAAAACAGTCTGCAGAAAAACGACAGAACACAATCACAATTTATTTATAGCCTTCATTGACCAGGAAAAAGCATTCGACAGAGTAAAGAGAGAACAACTGTGGGAGATACTAACAACATACGGAGTAAGCCAACATCTAACCAACCTAATTAAAAGTCTCTACATCACCAGCAGCTGCACAGTCAGAACAGCAGCAGGCTACACAGATCACTTTGAAGTTAGATCAGGTGTAAGACAGGGGTGCGTATTATCCCCCCTACTGTTTATTACATACGTGGACTATATATGCAAGTTAGCCAACCCATCAGAGACAGAGGAGATCAACGAGCTTTTATTTGCAGACGATCAGGCACTAATACATGAAACAATAGAAGATCTACAAGAACACTTAAACAAACTCAACAGCTCAGGCATAAAATAAAACATGAAAATCAACATTAACAAAACAGAAGTCATGAATGCCGCCAAAAATAAACAGAACATCAACATAACTATAAAAGGCGGGCAACTAAAACAAACAGAGGAATTCAAAAACCTAGGAAGTTTAGTGATAAACGATAATTCACAAACAGAGATAGAATCAAGATGCAACAAAGCTTGTCAAATCATTGGACAGTTATCGCCACTATTGTCCAACAAGGAAATAACTAGAAGTAAAACGAGCACTCTACAATGCAGGAGACAAATAATAATAAATTGATATTATTATAGAGTGAAACGTCCGAGGCGATAATTGAGGGAATCATAGGAGGAAGAGGTATGTACCACAGCACTCAGAGAAAAATGACAAATAAACAACAACAGAAAAAAACAAAGAACAATGTATGGTCCGAAGCAGGATCGAACCCATACTCCATGGCACTACGCCTTGCCGCGAGAAGCCAAACGCTTAGGAACACTGTCACATCCCAACGTTATACAACGAATGCCAGTCCTGGACCCTAGATACAAGAACATAAGAAAAAATAATCTCTACTGGGATGAAATGTGTTAGACGAGTGACAGGAAACAGTCTGAGAGATAAGATCAGAAATGAAGAACTGAGGAAAAAAGCTAGGAATAGCCCCCGCTATAGAATATATAAAGAAACAACAGATAAAATGGTTTGGCCACGTGACATGGCAGAAAGTTCAAAACACAACACAACGAGCCTCCAACAAACGTTGTGAGAACACCAGACCCAAGGGTCGACCACGAACAAGAAGGGTGGATGGAATATTAGAAGCAGTAGGAAACATAACAGCAGCAGAGGCGAACAGAAGAGCAAAAGACCGCAAATTATATCGCTCCTCGACGCTGAAAGGCAAATGAGGAAGGAAAGAAGAAGAATAAGAAGAATGATGGCCGTTTTCCCAACACTTTCCAAGTCTGTAGATTACCATTTATTAAGTGATTTATATTATATTATATTATATTATATTATATTATATTATATTATATTATATTATATTATATTATATTATATTATATTATATTATATTATATTATATTATATTATATTATATTATATTATATTATATTATATTATATTATATTATATTATATTATATTATATTTATTATATTATATTTATTATATTTATATATATTATATTATATTATATTATATTATATTATATTATATTATATTATATTATATTATATTATATTATATTATATTATATTATATTATATTATATTATATTATATTATATTATATTATATTATATTATATTATATTATATTATATTATATTATATTATATTATATTATTGTATTGTATTGTATTGTATTGTATTGTATTGTATTTACCAATAATTAAAGTCTTGCTAATTGTTGCTATTTGTGGATTGAATTCAGGCATTGTAGAAAGTTTACAGAGAGTTGGGTAGTACCAGGGAACATTTCTTAGCATTTACCCGCTAACTGTACGTGGATGTATTGTGTCGCTAACGTAGGGCAAAGTCACTGCATCTCTGCCATTCGGCCCGACACATCCGACTTCGACATTTGTAGATTTTCCTGAACAATTTTCCCTGGGTAGCGAAGGTTTTTGTTTCCTCTTTTCAACTTGTAACTGCTAAGTGTTCCTTGACGTCACCGAGTCTACACGCCACGTCCTGTTTTTCGCCTTTTTTTCGAGAAGGCTTGGCGTCGGACCTCACTACCCAGAGAGTGGGAGAAGGCTTGGCGTCGGACCTCACAACCCAGAGAGTGGGAGAAGGCTTGGCGTCGGACCTCACTACCCAGAGAGTGGGAGAAGGCTTGGCGTCGGACCTCACTACCCAGAGAGTGGGAGAAGGCTTGACATTGGACCTCACTACCCAGAGAGTGGGAGAAGGCTTGACGTCGGACCTCACTACCCAGAGAGTGGGAGAAGGCTTGAAGTCGGACCTCACTACCCAGAGAGTGGGAGAAGGCTTGGCGTCGGACCTCACTACCCAGAGAGTGGGAGAAGGCTTGGCTCGGACCTCACTACCCAGAGAATGGGAGAAGGCTTGACGTCGGACCTCACTACCCAGAGAGTGGGAGAAGGCTTGACGTCGGACCTCACTACCCAGAGAGTGGGATAAGGCTTGACGTCGGACCTCACTACCCAGAGAGTGGGAGAAGGCTTGAAGTCGGACCTCACTACCCAGAGAGTGGGAGAAGGCTTGGCGTCGGACCTCACTACCCAGAGAGTGGGAGAAGGCTTGGCTCGGACCTCACTACCCAGAGAGTGGGAGAAGGCTTGGCGTCGGACCTCACAACCCAGAGAGTGGGAGAAGGCTTGGCGTCGGACCTCACTACCCAGAGAGTGGGAGAAGGCTTGGCGTCGGACCTCACTACCCAGAGAGTGGGAGAAGGCTTGACATTGGACCTCACTACCCAGAGAGTGGGAGAAGGCTTGACGTCGGACCTCACTACCCAGAGAGTGGGAGAAGGCTTGAAGTCGGACCTCACTACCCAGAGAGTGGGAGAAGGCTTGGCGTCGGACCTCACTACCCAGAGAGTGGGAGAAGGCTTGGCTCGGACCTCACTACCCAGAGAATGGGAGAAGGCTTGACGTCGGACCTCACTACCCAGAGAGTGGGAGAAGGCTTGACGTCGGACCTCACTACCCAGAGAGTGGGATAAGGCTTGACGTCGGACCTCACTACCCAGAGAGTGGGAGAAGGCTTGAAGTCGGACCTCACTACCCAGAGAGTGGGAGAAGGCTTGGCGTCGGACCTCACTACCCAGAGAGTGGGAGAAGGCTTGGCTCGGACCTCACTACCCAGAGAGTGGGAGAAGGCTTGACGTTGGACCTCACTACCCAGAGAGTGGGAGAAGGCTTGACGTCGGACCTCACTGCCCAGAGAGTGGGAGAAGGCTGACGTCGGACCTCACTACCCAGAGAGTGGGAGAAGGCTTGACGTCGGAGTTCACTACCCAGAGAGTGGGGGAAGGCTTGGCGTCGGACCTCACTACCCAGAGAGTGGGAGAAGGCTTGGCGTCGGACCTCACTACCCAGAGAGTGGGAGAAGGCTTGACGTCGGACCTCACTACCTAGAGGGACCTCACTACCCAGAGAGTGGGAGAAGGCTTGACGTCGGACCTCACTACCCAGAGAGCGGGAGAAGGCTTGACGTCGGACCTCACTACCCAGAGAGTGGGAGAAGGCTTGACGTCGGATATCTCTACCCAGAGAGTGGGAGAAGGCTTGACGTCCGACATCTCTACCCAGAGAGTGGGAGAAGGCTTGAAGTCGGACATCTCTACCCAGAGAGTGGGAGAAGGCTTGACGTCGGACCTCATTACCCAGAGAGTGGGAGAAGGCTTGGCGTCGGACCTCACTACCCAGAGAGTGGGAGAAGGCTTGACGTCGGACCTCACTACCCAGAGAGTGGGAGAAGGCTTGACGTCGGACATCTCTACCCAGAGAGTAGGAGAAGGCTTGACGTATGACATCACTACCCAGAGAGTGGGAGAAGGCTTGACGTCGGACATCACTACCCAGAGAGTGGGAGAAGGCTTGACGTCGGACCTCACCACCCAGAGAGTAGGAGAAGGCTTGACATCGGACATCTCTACCCAGAGAGTGGGAGAAGGCTTGACGTCGGACCTCACTACCCAGAGAGTGGGAGAAGGCTTGACGTCGGACCTCACCACCCAGAGAGTGGGAGAAGGCTTGGCGTCGGACATCTCTACCCAGAGAGTGGGAGAAGGCTTGACGTCGGACCTCACTACCCAGAGAGTGGGAGAAGGCTTGACGTCTGACATCTCTACCCAGAGAGTGGGAGAAGGCTTGACGTCGGACATCACTACCCAGAGAGTGGGAGAAGGCTTGACGTCGGACATCTCTACCCAGAGAGTAGGAGAAGGCTTGACGTCGGACCTCACTACCCAGAGAGTGGGAGAAGGCTTGACGTCGGACCTCACTACCCAGAAAGTGGGAGAAGGCTTGACGTCGGACCTCACTACCCAGAGAGTAGGAGAAGGCTTGACGTCGGACCTCACTACCCAGAGAGTGGGAGAAGGCTTGACGTCGGACCTCACTACCCAGAGAGTGGGAGAAGGCTTGACGTCGGACATCTCTACCCAGAGAGTGGGAGAAGGCTTGACGTCGGACCTCACTACCCAGAGAGTGGGAGAAGGCTTGACGTCGGACCTCACTACCCAGAGAGTGGGAGAAGGCTTGACGTCGGACCTCACTACCCAGAGAGTGGGAGAAGGGTTGCGTCGAACCTCACTACCCATAGAGTGGGAGAAGGCTTGACGTCGGACCTCACTACCCAGAGAGTGGGAGAAGGCTTGGCGTCGGAACTCACTACCCAGAGAGTGGGAGAAGGCTTGAAGTCGGACATCTCTACCCAGAGAGTGGGAGAAGGCTTGACGCCGGACATCACTACCCAGAGAGTGGGAGAAGGCTTGACGTCGGACCTCATTACCCAGAGAGTGGGAGAAGGCTTGAAGTCGGACATCTCTACCCAGAGAGTGGGAGAAGGCTTGAAGTCGGACATCTCTACCCAGAGAGTGGGAGAAGGCTTGACGTCGGACCTCATTACCCAGAGAGTGGGAGAAGGCTTGACGTCGGACCTCATTACCCAGAGAGTGGGAGAAGGCTTGAAGTCGGACATCTCTACCCAGAGAGTGGGAGAATGCTTGACGTCGGACATCACTACCCAGAGAGTCGGAGAAGGCTTGACGTCGGACCTCATTACCCAAAGAATGGGAGAAGGCTTGACGTCGGACCTCATTACCCTGAGAGTGGGAGAAGGCTTGAAGTCGGACATCTCTACCCAGAGAGTGGGAGAAGGCTTGACGTCGGACCTCACTACCCAGAGAGTGGGAGAAGGCTTGGCGTCGACCCTCACTACCCAGAGAGTGGGAGAAAGGTTGACGTCGGACCTTACTACCCAGAGAGTGGGAGAAGGCTTGGCGTCGGACCTCACTACCCAAAGAGTGGGAGAAGGCTTCACGTCGAACCTTACAACCCAGAGAGTGGGAGAAGGCTTGACGTCGGACCTCACTACCCAGAGAGTGGGAGAAGGCTTGACGTCGGACCTCACTACCCAGAGAGTGGGAGAAGGCTTGGCGTCGGACCTCACTACCCAGAGAGTGGGAGAAGGCTTGACGTCGGACCTTACTACCCAGAGAGTGGGAGAAGGCTTGACGTCGGACATCTCTACCCAGAGAGTGGGAGAAGGCTTGACGTCGGACCTCACTACCCAGAGAGTGGGAGAAGGCTTGGCGTCGGACCTCACTACCCAGAGAGTGGGAGAAGGCTGGACGTCGGACCTCACTACCCAGAGAGTGGGAGAAGGCTTGACGTCGGACCTCACTAATTAGAGAGTGGGAGAAGTCTTGACTTCGGACCTCACTACCCAGAGAGTGGGAGAATGCTTGACGTCAGACATCTCTACCCAGAGAGTAGGAGAAGGCTTGTCGTCGGACATCTCTACCCAGAGAGTGGGAGAAGGCTTGACGTCGGACATCTCTACCCAGAGAGTGGGAGAAGGCTTGACGTCGGACCTCACTACCCAGAGAGTGGGAGAAGGCTTGACGTCGGACCTCACTACCCAGAGAGTGGGAGAAGGCTTAACGTCGGACCTCACTACCCAGAGAGTGGGAGAAGGCTTGACGTCGGACCTCACTACCCAGAGAGTGGGAGAAGGCTTGACGTCGGACCTCACTACCCAGAGAGTGGGAGAAGGCTTGACGTCGGACCTCACTACCCAGAGAGTGGGAGAAGGCTTGACGTCGGACCTCACTACCCAGAGAGTGGGAGAAGGCTTGACGTCGGACCTCACTACCCAGAGAGTGGGAGAAGGCTTGACGTCGGACATCTCTACCCAGAGAGTGGGAGAAGGCTTGACGTCAGACATCTCTACCCAGAGAGTGGGAGAAGGCTTGACGTCGGACATCTCTACCCAGAGAGTGGGAGAAGGCTTGACGTCGGACCTCACTACCCAGAGAGTGGGAGAAGGCTTGACATCGGACCTCACTACCCAGAGAGTGGGAGAAGGCTGGACGTCGGACCTCACTACCCAGAGATTGGGAGAAGGCTTGACGTCGGACCTCACTACCCAGAGAGTGGGAGAAGGCTTGACGTCGGACCTCACTACCCAGAGAGTGGGAGAAGGCTTGACGTCGGACCTCACTACCCAGAGAGTGGGAGAAGGCTTAACGTCGGACATCTCTACCCAGAGAGTGGGAGAAGGCTTGACGTCAGACATCTCTACCCAGAGAGTGGGAGAAGGCTTGACGTCGGACATCTCTACCCAGAGAGTGGGAGAAGGCTTGACGTCGGACCTCACTACCCAGAGAGCGGGAGAAGGCTTTACGTCGGACCTCACTACCCAGAGAGTGGGAGAAGGCTTGAAGTCGGACATCTCTACCCAGAGAGTGGGAGAAGGCTTGACGTCGGACATCTCTACCCAGAGAGTGGGAGAAGGCTTGACGTCGGACATCTCTACCCAGAGAGTGGGAGAAGGCTTGAAGTCGGACATCTCTACCCAGAGAGTGGGAGAAGGCTTGACGTCGGATCTTATTACCCAGAGAGTGGGAGAAGGCTTGGCGTCGGACCTCACTACCCAGAGAGTGGGAGAAGGCTTGACGTCGGACCTCACTACCCAGAGAGTGGGAGAAGGCTTGACGTCGGACCTCACTACCCAGAGAGTAGGAGAAGGCTTGACGTCGGACCTCACTACCCAGAGAGTGGGAGAAGGCTTGACGTCGGACCTCACTACCCAGAGAGTGGGAAAAGGCTTGACGTCGGACCTCACCACCCAGAGAGTGGGAGAAGGCTTGACGTCGGACATCTCTACCCAGAGAGTGGGAGAAGGCTTGACGTCGGACCTCACTACCCAGAGAGTGGGAGAAGGCTTGACGTCGGACCTCACCACCCAGAGAGTGGGAGAAGGCTTGGCGTCGGACATCTCTACCCAGAGAGTGGGAGAAGGCTTGACGTCGGACCTCACTACCCAGAGAGTGGGAGAAGGCTTGACGTCGGACATCTCTACCCAGAGAGTGGGAGAAGGCTTGACGTCGGACCTCACTACCCAGAGAGTGGGAGAAGGCTTGACGTCGGACCTCACTACCCAGAAAGTGGGAGAAGGCTTGACGTCGGACCTCACTACCCAGAGAGTAGGAGAAGGCTTGACGTCGGACCTCACTACCCAGAGAGTGGGAGAAGGCTTGACGTCGGACCTCACTACCCAGAAAGTGGGAGAAGGCTTGACGTCGGACCTCACTACCCAGAGAGTGGGAGAAGGCTTGACGTCGGACCTCACTACACAGAGAGTGGGAGAAGGCTTGACGTCGGACATCTCTACCCAGAGAGTGGGAGCAGGTAAAGCAGCGAAGAAAGCACAGACTCAATGAGAAACACATTTCCACTGCCTGTTGTATGACGGGACCTTTTTTCTTTATTTGGACACGGAAAAGCCCAAGTTTTGCAGACCACGCCTCTTGTACAAAGGTGCACGTCCTCGTCTGTTTTCCTGCAGTATAAATGTGATTGCTGTCAATGTGTAGTCGGTGTGTTGTCAGTGTTTTTTCACCGTGTTGTGAGTGTGTTATCAACGTTTTTTTTTCTTCAGCGTGTTGTCAATGTTTTTTTCAGTGTGTTGTCAGCGTGTTGTCAGTGTTTTGATAGTGTAGTCAGTGTGTTGGAAGAAGGTAGTCAGTGTGTTGGAAGAGGGTAATCAGTGTTTTGGAAAAGGGTAATCAGTGTTTTGGAAAAGGATAGTCAGTGTTGGAATCTACAAACATTGTAGGGTCTTTAGGGGTCAAGAAGTGGAGGTAGTGTAAAGATGATTCACTGTTTCTATATTTGTTGTTGTGGTCTATATATGTAATTACACTGCTTCATATATGTGGTTACAGTGTTCTATGTATTTAATTACTCTGCTTTATATATGTGGCTACATTGTTCTATATGTGTGGTTACAGTGTTCTATATATGTAATTGCACTGCCTTATATGTGTGGTTACAGTGTTCTATATATGTAATTACACTGCCTTATATATGTGGTTACAGTGTTCTATATATGTAATTGCACTGCCTTATATGTGTGGTTACAGTGTTCTATATATGTAATTACACTGCTTCATATATGTGGTTACAGTGTTCTATATATGTAATTACACTGCTTCATATATGTGGTTACACTGTTCTATGTATTTAATTACACTGCTTCATATATGTGGTTACAGTGTTCTATATATTTAATTACACTGCTTCATATATGTGGTTACAGTGTTCTATGTATTTAATTACACTGCTTCATATATGTGGTTACAGTGTTCTATATGTGTGGTTACAGTGTTCTATATATGTAATTGCACTGCCTTATATATGTGGTTACAGTGTTCTATATATGTAATTGCACTGCCTTGTATGTGTGGTTACAGTGTTCTATATATGTAATTACACTGCCTTATATATGTGGTTACAGTGTTCTATATATGTAATTACCCTGCTTTATATATGTGGTTACCGTATTCTATCTATGTAATTACCCTGCTTTATATATGTGGTTACAGTGCTCTATTTATGTGGTTACAGTGCTCTATATGTGGTGAAGGAAGATTTAATAGATATAAATCTTATACAAGTTTATGCACCAACAAGAGACAGTCTAAAGGAAGCAGTTGATAAATTTGACCAATAGCTTAATATGGCACTTCCTCAATACAAACCACATGAAAACATCATAGTTATAATAGATCTGAATGCAAAAGTAGGAAAGGAAAGAGTTGAAGAAGTGGTTGGTTATTATGGCTTAGGAGAGAGAAATGAAAGAGGTCAGAAACTTATTGACTGGGCAAGAACACACAACATGATGATAGGAAACACCTGGTCTAAGTAACATCCAAGACGTCTGTGGACATGGAAAAGCCCAGGAGACAACGCATGTAATCAAATTGATTATATAATGATAAGCAATAGATTTAGAAACAGTCTGGTGTGTGTGAAAACTAGACCAGGGGCAGATTGCAATAGTGATCATGTACCAGTTGTGGGAAAGCTTAGAGTAAAATTAAAAATAGCAAAACGAGCCTCAGTTATCAAGTTAAAATTAGATCTACTTAAATCAGACAGGAGATTACAAAACAAATATAACATCACAATTCAGAACCGGTACAATGCAATAGAGAAGATACAAAGCTTTGATGAAAAAATGCTAAAAGAATCAATGCAACAAACATCAAAAGAGTTCATACCACCTGTATGGACAAATTCAAGAAACAAATGGATGGCAGACGACATTTTACAGCTAATGGATACACGAAGAAGAAATAAGAAAAACAAAGATGAGTATAATAGACTAAGTCAAGAAATTGTAATAAAATACAATGAAGCAAAAGAAGTATGGTTAAAAGAGAGATGCAAAGAGATTGAAATGCAACAAAAAGGAGATGTCAAAGTTATATACAAACAAATTGAAGAATTAACAGGAAGAAAAACGCAATCAAAAACTGGATGTTTAAGATCAAAGGACGGAGAACTGTTGATGAACAAAAAAGCGTAAGGGAATGATGGACAGAATACTTTAAAGATCCTTATGATGTTGAATGAACAGAAGTAAATATTAAGGATAATGGAGAAGGACCAGAAATACTCAGAGAAGAAGTGGAAGACTCTTTGCGCAATATGAAAGCAGACAAAGCTCATGGACCAGTTAATATAACTAAAGAAGAAATTGAAGCCAATGGTGATCTAGGAATAGAAATATTATAACAAAAATATTGAATGATATCTACAACAGCGGATATATACCAGACGACCTACCCAAATCAATATTCATAGAACTACCAAAGAAATCTGGAGTGATTGAATGTGATGATCATCGCACAATAAGCCTTATGAGTCACATGACTAAGATATTACTAAGAATCATCATGCGAAGACGTGTTAGACGAATAAAAGGAAACAGCCTGAGAGATAAGATCAGAAATGAAGAAGTGAGAAAAAAAATAGGAGCAGCCCCAGAAATAGAATATATAAAGAAACAACAGATAAAACGGTTTGGCCACGTGACAAGGCAGAAAGACTAAAACACAATGGGCCTTCAATAAACTTTGTGAGAACACCAGCCCTGACGGCCGACCACTAAAAAGATGGGTTGGTAGAATATAAGAAACACTAGGAAACATAACAGCAGCAGAGGCGAACAGAAAAAGCAAAAGATGGATTGGTGGAATATAAGAAACACTAGGAAACATAACAGCAGCAGAGGCGAACAGAAAAGCAAAAGACCACAAATTATATTATCCCTCAACGCTGAAATGCAAACGAGGAAGGAAAGAAGAGAAAGAAGTTATGCGAAGAGTGCGAAACAAAATCAGTCCAGAAATTAGTGATGAACAGTGTGATTTTGTTGGAGGTAAACGAAAGAGCAATGCCATATACATCATACGATCTTTAATAGAAAGAGCCATAGAGGTGAAAACAGATCTATACCTATGTTTCATAGATTAAACCAAAGCATTTGACAAAGTAAAGCACCAAGCAATAATCAAAATTTTAGAAAGCATAAACGTAGACAGCAAAGATCTAAGAATAATAAAGAACATGTACTGCCAACAAACAGCGGCCTTAAGAACTGGAAATGAATTGTGAATGCTTCAACAAATAAAAAACAGGGTAAACAAGGTTGTGTGCTGTCACCAGATTTATTTAATATGTAAAGTGTAATTATTCTAAGATCCATAAAAGGCATGCCTGGAATAACAATCGGAGGTCATAATATAAATAATCTAAGGTATGTTGATGATACAGTCTTAATCGCTAAGAGTGAGAATGAATTACAAGAAATGTTGGACATTATAGTGAAAAAAAGCAAAAATAAAGGACTCAGCCTTAATAGCAAAAATACAGAAGTAATGGTAGCAACAAAGAAAAAGACATCACCGCAATGCACAATAAAAACAAGTGGAACAATATAAAAACAAATAAATTTAAATATTTGGGAACTTTATTAACCTCAGACGGAAAATGTACAAAAGAGGTGAGATGCAGAATAGCTCAGGCAAAAAAAGCTTTCCAAAAATTGAGGAAGATTTTATACAATCCATTTTTGACAATATAAATAAGAAAAAGAGTTCTTAAATGTTATGTAGAGCCAATCTTAACATATGGATGTGAATCATGGACAATAGGATAACAGACAAGAAAATCATTGGAGGCTGTAGGAATATGGTTTTACATAAGAATGTTGAGAATACCATGGACAACTAAGAAGAGTAATGAAACCGTTCTTGTTGTTGTTGCGTTCGCCAGCTTTCAAAGTTGACGGAGTCCCTAGAGACTAAGAACTGAGTTTTGCGCGTTAATCCATTTTTCTCTGGCAGCCGCGTGCACCGGGGTCCCTCGCCGCACAGGCAGATAACTCCAACTTAGGAGGTACTCATGTTTTTTTCCGTCGATGAGTAACTGACGTTTCAAGTCGGGCCTTGCTGCTGAGACCAGGGGTGGTTGTTCGCAGAGAGAAATCATAAATAAAAATCCCAACCAGTGTAGCCGAGATTTGAACCCACAATCTCTCTGTCTCGAGTCCGGCGTCTTGCCTCGAGACTAACCAGTCCCCCATGGACTTGGAATATGTGGAAACTGCAACAAGGAACACTTTTTTATGCATAGCCTGCTGCATATCCACCATATACCAGAAGTTCACGTCCTCCCGAAAGTGATGATCGTCGTATTTCTTTAAAAATTGTACATCGCTTGATGATGTTAGGCCATCGTTGTTGACTCCAATTTCGAACATATAAACACACAGTTAGTCGTCAGATCATCCCTGTCGCACATCAAACAACAGACCGTAAGATTAGCGTACGGTCGGTCTAGGGATTTACGATGGGCCATTACGATGACTTGGCACACATAACAATGCAAGCACAGCAATGACGTGTCCTTTAGATTCTTGATTACTCTAGTGAATGTAGCCTACGATGAACAGAACACGATGCAAATTCTCTAAAGAGATAAAACTGCGGCTGACGAAGCAGTTCACATTTAATGAGAATATATAAATAACTTGCGTCAAGCAAATCCATCAACAGTCATGAACAGCATCAATGTGACGTAAAGCGCAGAACAAGCCTAGACGATGGAAGGTCGCATTCACAACACTTGATTTGTCGAAAATGAAATATTGCCGGCGTACGACATTGTTTTATCGGCGCAGATGTAATAAGTAGATCATTATCTTGATTTTAACGCATAGAAGTGCAATGGAGAACCGAAATTAATCAGACATCGAATGCACTTTCTGCAGCGATCGAGAGAACGTGGACTAGATCCGCCATCTTAGAAACGGAAGTTCTGAAAACTGAAGTTTCGGAAAACGTTCTGAGAGAGGCCAAAGCAAAGAGAGAGCTAATATCCAATATTAGGAGGAAACAATCATCATTTTTTGGCCATGTAATGAGAAGAGAACAGCTGGAATATATTGTAACAACTGGGAAAATTGAGGGACGAAGAAATAGAGGTAAGCAAAGAGAAAGATATCAGACAGCTCAAGAAAATGGCTTGGCAGAAGGTCAACAACAGAAATGATAAATAACTCGAGATCGAAAGTTGTGGAGAGACATGATCACCTACGCCAGCAGGCATGGTACTTGATGATGATGATGATATATTTGTTTACAGTGCGCCATATATGTGGTTACAGTCCTCTATATATATTTGGCTACTATGCTCTATATATGCGGTTACTATGCTCTATATATGCGGTTACAGTGCTCTATATATGCGGGTACAGTGCTCTATATATGCGGTTACAATGCTCTATATATGCGGGTACAGTGCTCTATATATGTTGTTGCAGTGTTGCAGATTGTTTAGTGTCAGAATTTGATTCTATTTGAGTGTTGACCAAGACGATCATATCTTCTCATCATTTTGAAGATCACTGCCTGGTCTCATCTGTTCGTCTGCTCCATTAGAAAACATGTCCTAAAGTGTTACGTCGAACCTGTTCTACCATATGGAAGTGAGTTATGGACAATAAGTCAGACAACACAAAGAACATTAGAGGAAGCTGAGATGTGGTTTATCAGAAGAATGCTACGAATTCCACGGATTGCAACAATTACAAAAGAAGAATGTTTCAAATGAGTTGAAGAAACAAGGAATATCATCAAAATCATAAAAAAGACAATGTATATATATTGAACATGTGATGCCAAAAGAAGGCATTGAGAATAATATAACAACAGACACAATGAACGGAAAGAAAATCAGATGGGGAAAAAAAAGAGAAAAATATAATAAACAGCTTATCCAAATGGCTTAATGAAAGTTCATCGACTGAAAATATGACGTGCATGAAGAACCGAGTAATTTGAAGAGAGATGATCTCCTACGCCAAACGACACGGCACCTGATGATGATAATGATTGTGTCATGTCTGCCTGGCTTTGCGTCTTGCCTGAATAGTGAGCGGCCTGGGTATTGACCTTCATAAGAAGAAAAGAACTTGATAACTTAACAGCCTGACACGAGAAGAGACCAACAGTAGAAGAAACACTCACTACATAAGTGGACATAATCGCCTGCTCCCTGAGGGACGGCATCTGATAGTGACGACCACTTATATCTCATTGCCGCTGGGAATATTCTTAAGGGACACAACTAACTGTGACCTTATCTCAGAAATAAGTCAATGAAGCAGTTGCTGCGCTCTTGCGACAATGGCGTCTGTAGAAATAAACAAGAAGCTGATATAGCCATAATCTATTTAACCTTTAATATGGCCGTGGGAGTACCTTCGTCTGGCCTCGTTTATCTCAAATTGGAATATAATTAGTGCATGGAGAACCCCTGTTGCGGTGGCATGTTTCAAGAGTTAGTGGCAATATCTCAGGCATTACATCATGATCCCAAGGGTAGGAAACTCCAGCTCGGCCCATACCAGTAAGGAGAGGAGCCCAAACAGAAATACCACATCCCAGGTGTCATGTCATTCTAGTTCCTTTAATATCACTATCGTACGATCGGTCACCAATTGACAATAAACATCACACATTAGTATTATTATTATTATTATTATTATTATTCCTTTCAACTCCCTGTGGAGCATAGGTCTTCAACAAACACTTTCAGCTCCCTGTGAGCATAGGTCTTCAACAAACCTCTTTCAACTCCCTGTGGAGCATAGGTCTTCAACAAACACTGTCAACTCCCTGTGGAGCATAAGTCTTCAACAAACACTTTCAACTCCCTGTGAGCATAGGTCTTCAACAAACACTTTCAACTCCCTGTGGAGCATAGGTCTTCAACAAACACTTTCAACTCCCTGTGAGCATAGGTCTTCAACAAACCTCTTTCAACTCCCTGTGGAGCATAAGTCTTCAACAAACACTTTCAACTTCCTGTGGAGCATAGGTCTTCAACAAACACTTTCCAAGCTATCCCGTTTCTTGCCATTCTTTTAAGATCATTCCATGTCTTCCCCATCATCTTCATCTCTGCTTCCATCTGTTTTCTCCAAGAATGTTTAAGTCTTCCTCTTTGTCTCTTTTCCTGAGGCTTCCAATGAAGGGCCTGACGTGTAATACTCTCAGATGGCTTCGCAGTGTGTGTCCTAACCAGAGCTATCGTATTCGTTGTATCTCTTTGTCTACTGGTACTTGACTGGTACTTTTTCCATGCTTCTAAGTTAGTTCTTGATCCCTGCCATTTCCATCCTTTTATTATTATTATTATTATTATTATTATTATTGCGACAATAAACAGACGATAAAGTTTTCGTTTCCTTTCTTCGGACGACAACTTACAGAATGAATACTTCTCCTCGTCATCCGCCCTTAAAAGGATATTAAGCAAAAGTAGATGCGTCGTGTTGTGTTTTCAGTAGAACTGTCATATTTGCGATCTTCTGTCCAACACATCCGACTTCAACACAATGTTTTCGACAACCGGATTGCCTCCCTCCCCTCTCTATTTTCTTGGCCTTGCTAGTCTGGTTTGTTTGTTTCTAGGAGCACTGTAAAGAGGTGGAGTAAGGTCTGAGTAGCACTGATCCTGGCGCAAGAAATCAGTTATGATTCGCTGACGACTTTCAGCGCTGTTGTTGACAAGTGATCCTTCGCACTCAGAAATACTGTCAAAAGAAGAAGAAGAAAACAGAATGAGTCGTCTTTGATCACTCGTCAAGTGTGTCAACTACAGAATTATACAGAAACTACTTCTACATTTAATCATGTTACTGAAAGAGTGTATACATTACAACTTGCATAAGAAACAAATATACACTACAAAATGTTCAATCAACATTTTCTCTACACTACAAAATGTTCAATCAACATTTTCTCTACACTACAAAATGTTCAATCAACATTTTCTCTACACTACAAAATGTTCAATCAACATTCTCTCTACACTACAAAATGTGAAATCAACATTCTCTCTACAGTACAAAATGTTTAATCAACATTTTCTCTACAGTACAAAATGTTTAATCAACATTCTCTCTACAGTACAAAATGTTCAATCAACATTCTCTCTACAGTACACAATGTTCAATCAACATTCTCCCTACGGTACAAAATGTTCAATCAACATTCTCTCTACGGTACAAAATGTTTAATCAACATTCTCTCTACAGTACAAAATGTTTAATCAGCATTCTCTCTACGGTACAAAATGTTTAATCAACATTCTCCCTACGGTACAAAATGTTTAATCAACATTCTCTCTACGGTACAAAATGTTTAATCAACATTCTCTCTACAGTACAAAATGTTTAATCAATATTCTCTCTACGGTACAAAATGTTTAATCAACATTCTCCCTACGGTACAAAATGTTTAATCAACATTCTCTCTACGGTACAAAATGTTTAATCAACATTCTCTCTACAGTACAAAACGTTTAAGCAACATTACAACTAAACGAGAAGCCAATAAGAAACCAGATTCACAACTGTTTGTCACATAGACTTGATTTGCTCTTCGACTCATTCAAATAAATTTTAAAGAGAACCAACTGGTATTTCTGTGCTACATTGAAATTGCAGACAGTCAATGACAGCTTACACTGTAATGATATTTTCTAGTGCACAAAAGTAATACATTTCTTACAATGTTTCTGATCGTAAACAAACATTTACAAAAAAAAAAAAAGCATCACCAACATTAACATTAAATTGCAAAAACCATTAATGGAAAGATAATAAATAACCTAAGATGTGCTGACGATACTGTACTACTAGCAGAAAATCCTAAAGATCTACAACAATTACTTAATGAAATAAACACGACAAGCAAAAAATATGGATTAGATATGAATATCAAAAAAGGCTAAAACTATGATCATAAGCAAAGATAATATTATAAACCTACAAGTGGATATCAAAGTTATAGGAATACACATGGAAACAGTTTAGAATTACAACTACCTTGGACATACTATAGCCAGTGATAGAAAATGTACAACTGAAATGAACAAAAGAATAGAAACGGCAAAAAGTAATTTTAATGCCATGAAAAATATACTAACATCAAAGCAAATAACACCAGGGCTTAAACTAAGAATAGTAAAATGTTACATCTTCTCCACATTCCTGTATGGTGCAGAAACATCGACGTTAGACAAGAAAACAGAACAGAGAATTGAAGCCTTTGAAATGTGGACATATAGAATATTAGGAAGAATTGGAAGAAAGAAAAGAAAAAAAAAAGCGATGAAGTCTTAAAATAACTAAAAATGAAAAGAGAACTACTAAACACAATTCAAATAAGTCAAATGAGAGGCAGACCAAGACTAACATCGACGATTAACATCAAAAGATGGACAAGTCAGTCTATGACAACCTTAACTATCAAAGCAAGAGACCGCGCGGAATGGCGCTCCATGGTAGCCAACCTGCGATGAATAGACGGCACTCAGTGATGATGATGCAAAAACCGCCAATTGGAGTCACTCCCACAGAATATACATTTTATGAATAAGGAAGATGTAGTAGTTTCATGGTAAATTAGCCAGAAATATATATGGTTTTATAGAACTATTAGCATAATGTCACTTTGTGATTCACCTGAACAGCGGTACATGGAGCTAATATACACATCCCTCGCTGCGTTAGTCAAGTTCAACACAGTCTTTCTTCTGGGCCCTGCTAATAGTGCTAACGTCGTCCAATGAGAAATCACTTTCGTGTATTTACTCTTTGTATGTCCATGTTTCGTGTCAATTAAGGCATCAAGTCCGACAATAACTCTTCTGTTGACGTTTGCCGCCCCTCCTTGGCATGTGTGAACCTTGAGGTCATGTTTTACCCTGGTTCGTGAACCAGTCATTTGGAACGGGGGAAAGCTGAGCAGGGAATGTAAATGGTGGTAGTGTACCGATGGTTGGGACACAGTGGTAGAGGTGTACCGATGTTTGGGAAACAGTGGTAGAGGTGTACCGATGGTTGGGAGACAGTGGTAGAGGTGTACCAATGTTTGGGAAACAGTGGTAGAGGTGTACCGATGTTTGGGAAACAGTGGTAGAGGTGTACCGATGGTTGGGAAACAGTGGTAGAGGTGTACCGATGGTTGGGAAACAGTGGTAGAGGTGTACCAATGTTTGGGAAACAGTGGTAGAGGTGTACCGATGTTTGGGAAACAGTGGTAGAGGTGTACCGATGGTTGGGAGACAGTGGTAGAGGTGTACCGATGGTTGGGAAACAGTGGTAGTGGTCAAGGTCATGTGTCAATGATGGGGGAGCAGTGGTCGTGTGTCAATGGTGGGGGAGCTGTGGTCGTGTGTAAATGATTGGGGAGCTGTGGTCGTGTGTCAATGAATGGGGAGCAGTGGTCGTATGTAAATGATTGGGGAGCTGTGGTCGTGTGTCAATGATGGGGAGCAGTGGTCGTGTGTCAATGATGGGGAGCAGTGGTCGTGTGTCAATGATTAGGAAGCACTGGTCGTGTGTCAATGATGAGGGAGCAGTGGTCGTGTGTCAATGATGAGGGAGCAGTGGTCGTGTGTCAATGATTAGGAAGCACTGGTCGTGTGTCAATGATGGGGGAGCAGTGGTTGTGTGTCAATGATGGGGGGGGGGGGCAGTGGTCGTGTGTCAATGATTAGGAAGCACTGGTCGTGTGTCAATGATGAGGGAGCAGTGGTTGTGTGTCAATGATGGGGGGGGCAGTGGTCGTGTGTCAATGATTAGGAAGCACTGGTCGTGTGTCAATGATGAGGGAGCAGTGGTTGTGTGTCAATGATGGGGGGGGGGGGAGCAGTGGTCGTGTGTCAATGATTGGGGAACAGCGGTTTTGTATTAATGATCGGAGAACAGTGGTCGTATGTAAATGATTGGGGAGCAGTTGTCGTGTGTCAATGATGGGGGAGCTGTGGTCGTGTGCCAATGATTGGGAAGCAGTGGTCGTGTGCCAATGATTGAGAAGCAGTGGTCGTGTGTCAATGATTGAGAAGCAGTGGTAGTGTGTCAATGATTGAGAAGCAGTGGTAGTGTGTCAATGATTGAGAAGCAGTGGTAGTGTGTCAATGATTGAGAAGCACTGGTCGTTGTGCCAATGATTGAGAAGCAGTGGTAGTGTGTCAATGATTGAGAAGCAGTGGTAGTGTGTCAATGATTGAGAAGCAGTGGTAGTGTGTCAATGATTGAGAAGCACTGGTCGTGTGCCAATGATTGAGAAGCAGTGTGGTAGTGTGTCAATGATTGAGAAGCAGTGGTAGTGTGTCAATGATTGAGAAGCAGTGGTAGTGTGTCAATGATTGAGAAGCAGTGGTAGTGTGTGCCAATGATTGAGAAGCAGTGGTAGTGTGTCAATGATTGAGAAGCAGTGGTAGTGTGTCAATGATTGAGAATCAGTGGTAGTGTGCCAATGATTGAGAAGCAGTGGTAGTGTGCCAATGATTGAGAAGCAGTGGTAGTGTGTCAATGATTGAGAAGCAGTGGTAGTGTGTCAATGATTGAGAAACACTGGTCGTGTCAATGATTGAGAAGCAGTGGTAGTGTGCCAATGATTGAGAAGCAGTGGTAGTGTGCCAATGATTGAGAAGCAGTGGTAGTGTGTCAATGATTGAGAAGCAGTGGTAGTGTGTCAAGTGAGTGTGCCAATGATTGAGAAGCAGTGGTAGTGTGCCAATGATTGAGTGGTAGTGTGCCAATGATTGAGAAGCAGTGGTAGTGTGCCAATGATTGAGAAGCAGTGGTAGTGTGTCAATGATTGAGAAGCAGTGGTAGTGTGTCAATGATTGGGGAGCCGTGGTCGTGTGTCAATGATTGGGGAACAGCGGTCTTGTAATTTGACATTTTGGTCGCGAGTTTGTAATTTGACATTTTGGTCGCGAGTTTGTAATTTGACATTTTGGTCGCGAGTTTGTAATTTGACATTTTGGTCGCGAGTTTGTAATTTGACATTTTGGTCGCGAGTTTGTAACGTATTAGTACTTTTGAAATGTTATAGAAAATATATATTTTTTTTTTTTTTTGGGGGGGGGGGGGGGGTGGTTTCTTATCAATATATTAGAAGAAAGATTTTCGGAGAATTTAGATTTATCAGCGCGAAAGATTCTTGAGTTTGAAGCAGGACCAGCTGAAGGTACCGGCAACTCGGCAGTTGTCCAAGGCGTCACCAGCCATAGGGCCGTCACTGGTTTGAAGTACACGGATTTTGTAGGAGAATGAAATTTTTATACAGATTATGCACAGAAGTTATATGATGGTTTATGCGATTTCATGTTAGAAATGACACAGAAGCTGTGCTGATTTTCTTACATAATGTGGAAAAGTGTCATATCAGCGGTGGTTGCCTTACACACAATAAAAAATTATTCACTTACGAAATATAATTTGATCGAATCATAGTCGGCCGTTTCAAGTATTTCTGTGTAATAAGAGACTTTAAATGTAAACGAGACATTCATCCAGAGACAATCATTAGTTTGTCAAGTGTAACTAGAGAGACGTGTAAAGAAACTTGTAAACGGCGTCCAAATAAAAATACTGCTTATTTGAGTCATCCTATGAACACAGTTGTTGTCCTGGACATTTGGAGTTGCGGTTTAATGTAGTGTTAATTATTTACATTGTGTCCATCACTGACACATCTACTGACTGCCGCAAAAATCTCAGTTCCCACGTGATTAGAATTTCTATCCAAACACAAACTTTTTCATTCAGAACAAATCACTGCCCACCTTGCCATTATTATTGTCTTTGATCCATGGATGGCTCAGTCATTAAGGCATCCTTTTCCTGACCAGAAAGACCAGAGTTTTTTCTTTGTTTCTGTCGTTCACCCAATGACTACTAAATGAATTGTTTGCCATCATCGTCATCCGTCCTTAGAAGGACGTTAACTAAGGACGTTCTGAATTGTTCTGGTTCACCGATGCAGGCGTAAACCAGTGGATCGATGACAGTTCCCATCTCTGCTGCTGCCAGGCGCTTTTGCCTCCGTCCAGGTTCAAATTCCGGAAGTGACATATTATTTTTAACTGACAAGGCTTCGGTGCTCACACAGAGTCTAAGAAATTGTACTAGAGGTGGAATTAAAGGCGACCTGGCGTAATACCGACCACATAACCACAAATGTGCCGTTGGTCATGGGAAAATATGGCCACTAGTATCATGTTCCACATATGGTCAGCAAGGCAGGAGAGGGAACATTTTCTTATTGTATACCTTGAACAATGAAGCTGAACTCTGACCTTCTGTATCAGCGAGACCGGAGACACAACAAGCAGGAACGTCACGTCAGTGGTGCCCTGGAAACACTGCTACCCGAATAGACAAAAAGCAGATATATGTCAAATACTATGTGGGGCCGCAGAAATTAATAGAAAATAAACATAATATGATACAAAGCAGCTAAACTGATACAGAGAAGGGATAAACTACGACGTTTCGGCAAAAACCTTCATCAGGTACAAAGCTCAAACTATTTTAAACAAATAAACACAAAAATACAAACCCAGAAGCTAAACAGTAACACTGATCTAAAAAAAAATGGCGAATAGAAACGTGTTTAGTTTTCGTGTTTGAATTTCTGTGTTTATTATTATTAAATTTAAAAAAAAATAGTTTGTGTGTCGTCCCTGATGAAGGTTATTGTCGAAACGTTGTATCTTGTCTCGTCTCTCTATATCAGCTGAGCAGCTTTATACCATTTCATGTTTATTTTACGCTGCCCAAATAGAGAAGGATCATCACTCAAGTCTGATACACCGTCTGTCTCCTGCCATTCTAGACGGTCATCAACGACATTAACACCCTACAAGCTAATTCGACCCAGCACCAGAGCTGGAAGTCGTCAGTGACTCATAACTGATGGCTTGCGCCAGGATCGGTGAACCAGAACCATCCAGACCCTGCTACACCTCTCCGCGGTGCCTCCAGAAACAGACTAACCTGTCTAGTCTGGCCAAGCGAGCAGGGATCGAAGAGGAAAGACAAACCCGGTACTCAAAAATGTCGGCTGAAGTCGGATGTGTTGGGCCGAAAGACACAGATATCACAGTGTTACACTGCAAACTTCAACACAACGTAACAACGTCCACTTAACGTCCTTTTAAGGGCGGATGACGAGGAGGAAGTCTACGGTTCGTATCCGCTAGAATACCTCAAATCATCGGGCGACCGCATCATCATCATCATCATCAATCTAATTCCTCTCTAAACTTCTAGAATCTGTTACAACGAATCTATCTGGATGGAACACC
This sequence comes from Megaustenia siamemsis, assembly GCA_032433765.1. Classification (NCBI taxonomy): domain Eukaryota; kingdom Metazoa; phylum Mollusca; class Gastropoda; order Stylommatophora; family Ariophantidae; genus Megaustenia; species Megaustenia siamemsis. The sequence goes on along the minus strand of JAVIAB010000047.1, from coordinate 96,320,446 downwards.
GGAGAAGAAGACAAATAGTAGACACGTCTGTTGACCACACAGTAACAAACAGCATCACTCAATCAATTACTTCGTTAAACAAACAAGAAAACAACATTAAATATAAAAACCTGACATTGCCAAACTTTTCATTGATTATGTTATGGCCGTATAAATATATAAGATGCCCCAGGGCCGCCGTCTGTTTTATCGATCTGCTGGGGTCAAGTAGAAATATATAAAAATATCGTTGCAATGAATAAAATGTTATCAAAATATATGAAGCAACATAGAATTGTTACTTAGTTTATATAAATATGGAAGCCAAGAATCTGTGGAGTGGGATGCGTTCGGTACTAACTGGTAGGTGCAGGACATCTTTCTTTCTTTCTTTCTTTCTTTCTTTCTTTCTTTCTTTCTTTCTTTCTTTCTTTCTTTCTTTCTTTCTTTCTTTCTTTCTTTCTTTCTTTCTTTCTTTCTTTCTTTCTTTCTTTCTTTTTTTTTCAAAGGAATGGATAGTTCTTTTCGTCATCCGCCCTTAAAAGGACTATAGGTAGGAGGCGTTATGTTGTTGTTTATTTGCGTCTTTAGGCCTATCACATCCGACTTCATCTCGGCATTCTTTAGTACCGGGTTACCTCCCATCGACGATCCCTACTCGTTTGATCAGATTAGGCAGGTTCGTCTGTTACTAGAGGTGCCGCGAAGAGGTGGAGTAGAGTCTGGATGGTTTTGATTCACAGATCCTTTCACCAGCCATAAGCTATGAGTTGGTGACAGCTCCAGATGCACAATACACTTAGTATTGTTCCATCTCACAGGACTTCGTGAGTTCGTACTCCTTTTTTCAAATTTTCAATTGCTGCATCTTTTAAAAAAAAATTATTTTAGATAGGAAAATAAATGCCCTTGAAAACAAATGTCTACGTAGGGTCTCAAACACAAGCTTGGAAGAACACTTGTCAAATGAACAGATCAGAGACAGATCAAAGCAAGAATACGCGTCGAGCTTTATAAGATGAAAGCTTTGGAAATATATCGGTCATGTGCTGAGAATGAATGAAGAAATATATCGGTCATGTGCTGAGAATGAATGAAGAAATATATCGGTCATGTGCTGAGAATGAATGAAAAAATATATCGGTCATGTGCTGAGAATGAATGCAGAATTCCTCGTCAGGGATTTAAGCGTAAACCATCTGGTAGAAGAAAAAATGGCAGATCAAGAGAATCGCTAGGCAGAAAAATTAGTAGGGAAGGCTCAACCATGGGACTTCAAAACAACCAATAACTGCAAGAACTAGTAGCAGCTCGTCAATCGTGGAGAACAATGACACCGCCACATGTGCGGTCTTTGGGCCGAGAGGAAAATGAAATGAAAATGCCTTTTTTCTAACGTCAACAGAGTTAATCCACTTACTTTTATGTTGTTGATGTTTGTTTCTGTGTTTGTGTTCAACGAACTTCCATACAGCTTGGCATGAATGTCTGCTTCTGTTGTCCACGCTTCCTTCCGCAGCGGTCTGAACATGTTGTGTCGTGCATTATTTATTCAGCTATCTATGTTGCCCGTCCACACGAGCATATGCGGATTCGGTCTCTGAAAATGTGTACTTAAGAGGGCGATCTAACGTGATGTAGGCCGCGTCACTCACAAAATGTGACGTCATTGAAGGATATGTCGCTAACACATCTCCCCACATGCCTAACGCTGGAGGTAACGCCTACTTTAACCAAATAAATAATCAAGAAACGGTAACAATAATTGTCACTCTGAGGCAACTAAACTACCATTCAACGATGTGTGTCGTCGAGGTTAAGTCCTGCTGTGTTAGTGGTTTTGCTGTCTTGATCATTGGATCTGCAAGTGACAGTTATTTTTAGTGCCATCAAAACGGAAAGACAGTTTTTTTTTTCCTTTCGCCAGCTTTCACACGAAGTCCCTAGAGACCAGGACCTGAAGTTTGCGTGTTTATTCGTTTTTCCCTGGCAACCGTGTGCACAAGGGTCTCTCACCGCACAGGCAGATAACTCCTTCAGAGGTACTCATATTTTTTTCCCCCGTACATGAGTAATGGACGTTTCAAGCTGGGCCTCGCTGCTGAGACCAGGGGTGGTAGTCGCAGAGAGAAATCACTAATAAACATTGCAACTGGTGAAGTGGGGATTTGAACTCACAACCTCTCTGTCTCGAGACCGGCGTCTTGCCCGGGGTCAACTAAACCTCCAAAATGACAATTTCAAGATGATGATCTCTACTGAACCAGGTATATATATATACACACAAGCGCTGTAATATATATATATGTTTTTCTTTCTTTATGTATATATATATATATATATATATATATATATATATATAAAGAGAGAGAGAGAGAGAGAGAGAGAGAGAGAGAGAGAGAGAGAGATACTAAGTGGGAGAGATTAAGGGGAGAACAAATAGACAGAACTGTAAATATTTCTGTTTCATTTGTACCAGTCCAGATAGATTAAGTCTCAGTCTATTTAGATTAACTACCAGTTTAGTTGGTTGAAGTACCAGTCTAATTAGATCAACTACCAGTCTACTTAGATTAACGATCAGTCTAATTAAATCAACTACCAGTCTACTTAGATCAACTACCAGTCTAATTAGATCAACTACCAGTCTACTTAGATCAACTACCAGTCTAATTAGGTTAACTTTATTGTCTATTTAGATTAACTACCAGTCTAGCTAGATTAACTACCTGTCAAGTTAGATTAACGATCAGTCAAATTAGATAATCTACCAGTCTAGTTAGATTAACTACAAGTCTAATTAGATTAACTACCAGTCTAGTTAGATTAACTACAAGTCTAGTTAGATTAACTACAAGTCTAGTTAGATTAACTACCAGTCTAGTTAGATTAACTACAAGTCTAATTAGATTAACTACCAGTCTAGTTAGATTAACTACAAATCTAGTTAGATTAACTACAAGTCTAGTTAGATTAACTACCAGTCTAGTTAGATTAACTACAAGTCTAGTTAGATTAACTACAAGTCTAGTTAGATTAACTACAAGTCTAGTTAGATTAACTACAAGTCTAATTAGATTATCTACCAGTCTAGTTAGATTAACTACCAGTCTAGTTAGATTAACTACAAGTCTAGTTAGATTAACTACAAGTCTAGTTAGATTATCTACAAGTCTAGTTAGTTTACGCCCTTTCTCTTATATTCACAGATTGACACAAACATAACCTTATCCCACACATAATCTCGCACCGTCACACATTATGTCAAACCTAACACCTCACACTGAATCTCACACACTACCTCACATTAAATAACATACTGACAATGATTCTCACTTGACATTACGCCTGCCATCATAACACTCTTCACCTAAAATTGCACCCCAGACCCCACACCGAACCTTACATAACACCGAACCTCACATCACACCTCACCACATACCACACCGAACCTCATACCGAACCTCACATCATAGCAGACCTAACACCTCATATCACCCTTCACCTTACAGCGAGCCTGACATCACACCTCACCTCACCTCACATCACAACTCACCTCACTTGACACACCACACCTCACACATAATCTCACATCACACCTCACCTCACATCACAACTCACTTCACTTGACACACCACACCTCACACATAATCTCACATCACACCTCACCTCACATCACAACCCACTTCACTTTACACACCACACCTCACACATAATCTCACATCACACCTCACCTACATCACAACTCACTTCACTTGACACACCACACCTCACACATAATCTCACATCACACCTCACCTCACATCACAACTCACTTCACTTTACACACCACACCTCACACATAATCTCACATCACACCTCACCTACATCACAACTCACCTCACTTGACACACCAAACCTCACACAGAATCTCACATCACACCTCACCTCACATCACAACTCACCTCACTTGACACACCACACCTCACACAGAATCTCACATCACACCTCACTGAACTTCACATTACACCTCACCTCACACGGAACCTCACGTCACACCTCACCACACACCGAACTCCAACACAGTTGTTGTCACAACAAAGGTCACATCACACCTCACCTCATACCATAACGAACCCCACACATCACCTCACATCACAACAGACCTAACACAGAACATCACACCTCACCTCACCTCACACCTCACCTCACCTCACACCTCACATCACCTCACATCACCTCACACCTCACCTCACCTCACCTCACACCTCACCTCACCTCACCTCACACCTCACACCTCACCTCTCCTCACACCTCACCTCACCTCACACCTCAGCTCACACTTCACCTCACCTCACCTCACACCTCACCTCACCTCACACCACACCTCACCTCACCTCACCTCACACCTCGCCTCACCTCACACCTCACCTCACCTCACCTCACACCTCACCTCACCTCACCTCAACCTCACTATTGTCCTACCGTTGTTCTCGTCTATTGTCCTACCGTTGTTCTCGTCTATTGTCCTACAGTTGTTCTCGTCTATTGTCCTACCGTTGTTCTCGTCTATTGTCCTACCGTTGTTCTCGTCTATTGTCCTACCGTTGTTCTCGTCTATTGTCCTACCGTTGTTCTTGTCTATTGTCTTACCGTTGGTCTCGTCTATTGTCCTACCGTTGTTCTCGTCTATTGTCCTACCGTTGTTCTCGTCTATTGTCCTACCGTTGTTCTTGTCTATTGTCCTACAGTTGTTCTTGTCTATTGTCCTACCGTTGTTCTCGTCTATTGTCCTACCGTAGTTCTCGTCTATTGTCCTACCGCTGTTCTCGTCTATTGTCCTACCGTTGTTATCGTCTATTGTCCTACCGCTGTTCTCGTCTATTGTCCTACAGTTGTTCTCGTCTATTGTCCCACCGTTGTTCTCGTCTATTGTCCTACCGTAGTTCTTGTCTATTGTCCTACAGTTGTTCTCGTCTATTGTCCCACCGTTGTTCTCGTCTATTGTCTTACCGTTGTTCTTGTCTATTGTCCTACCGCTGTTCTCGTCTATTGTCCTACAGTTGTTCTTGTCTATTGTCCCACCGTTGTTCTAGTCTATTGTCCTACCGCTGTTCTCGTCTATTGTCATACAGTTGTTCTCGTCTATTGTCCTACCGTTGTTCTCGTCTATTGTCCTACCGTTGTTCTCGTCTATTGTCCTACCGTTGTTCTCGTCTATTGTCCTACCGTTGTTCTCGTCTATTGTCCTACCGTTGTTCTCGTCTATTGTCTTACCGTTGTTCTCGTCTATTGTCCTACCGTTGTTCTCGTCTATTGTCTTACCGTTGTTCTTGTCTATTGTCCTACCGTTGTTCTCGTCTATTGTCTTACCGTTGTTCTTGTCTATTGTCCTACCGTTGTTCTCGTCTATTGTCCTACCGTTGTTCTCGTCTATTGTCTTACCGTTGTTCTTGTCTATTGTCCCACCGTTGTTCTCGTCTATTGTCCTACCGTTGTTCTTGTCTATTGTCCTACCGTTGTTCTCGTCTATTGTCTTACCGTTGTTCTTGTCTATTGTCCCACCGTTGTTCTTGTCTATTGTCCTACCGTTGTTCTCGTCTATTGTCCTACCGTTGTTTTCGTCTATTGTCCTACCGCTGTTCTCGTCTATTGTCCTACCGCTGTTCTCGTCTATTGTGCTACCGTTGTTCTTGTCTATTGTCCTACCGTTGTTCTCGTCTATTGTCCCACCGTTGTTCTTGTTTATTGTCCTACCGTTGCTCACCTCCACATTTCTCCTCTACTGTTTTCTTGCACTATTCTTCTCCACTATTCTCCTACACTCTTGTCCTCCACTATTATCCTCCACTCTTGTCCTCCACTTTTCACCTCCACTATTGCCCACCACTATTCTTCTCTACTATTCTCCTCCATTCTTGTCCTCCGCTTTTGTTCTCCACCATTCTCCTCCACTCTTGTCCTCCACTACTGTCCTCCACTACTGTCCTCCACGTTTGTCCTTCACTATTCTCCTCAACTCTTGTCCTCCACTATTCTCCTCCACTTTTCTCCTCCATTATTCTCCTCCACTATTCTTCTACACTCCTCCCTCCACTCCTCTCCTCCACTTTTGTCCTCCGCTACTGCTTCCACTATTCTCCTCCACTATTCTCCTTCACTATTCTCTTCCACTCTTCTCATCCACTCTTCTCCTCCACTCTTCTCCTCCACTATTGCCCTCCGCTATTCTCCTCAACTCTTCTCATCCACTACTCTCCTCCACTATTGCCCTCCACTGTACGTCTCTTCTTTTCTCCTCCACTATTCTCTTCCACTCTTCTCCTCTACTTTTCTCCTCCACTATTGCCCTACACTCTTCACCTCTACCCTTTTCCTCCACTATTGCCCTCCACTATTCTCCTCCACTATGGCTCTCCACTCTTCTCCTCTACTCTTCTCCTCCACTATTGTCCTCCACTATTGCCCTCCACTATTCTCATCCACTATTCTTCTCCACTATTGCTCTCCACTATTCTCCTCCACTCGTCTCCTCCACTATTCTCCTCCTATTGCCCTCCATTCTTCTCCTCTGCTATTCTCCTCCATTATTACCCTCCACATTTCTGCTCCACTCTTCTCCTCCACTATTGCCATCCACTTTTCTCCTCCACTATTGCCCTCCACTATTTTCCTCCGCTATTGCCCTCGACTATTCTCCTTAATTATTCTCCACTCATCTTCTCCACTCTTTTGCTCAACTCTTCTCCTCCACTATCGCCCTCCACTATTGCCCTCCACTATTCACCTCCACTATTCACCTCCACTATTCTCCTCTACTCTTATCCTCAACTCTTCTCCACTCTTCTTCTCAACTCTTCTCTTTAACTATTCTCCTTTGAACTTCCGTTACCAAGATGGTGGATCTAGTTCAATTCTCTCGATCGCTACAGAAAGTGCATTCGGAGTCTGATTAATTTCGGTTCTCCATTGCACTTTTCAACCATAAAGTCAAAATGATGATCTACTTATTACATCTGCGCCGATAAAGCGGAGTCGTATGCCGACAATATTCCCTTTTTGACAAATTATGTGTTGTGAATGCATCCTTCCACCGTCTAAACTTGATCTGCGCTTTACGTCACATTGGTGCTGTTCATGACCGTTGTTGGAATTGCTTGACGCAATTTATTTATATTTTACTCATTAATGTGAACTGCTTCGTCAGCCGCAGTTTTATCTCTTTAGGGAATTTGCACCGTGTTTTGTTCGTCGTGGGCTGCATTTACTAGAGTAATAAGTAATCTAAAGGGCGCGTCATTGCTGCGCTTACATAGTTATCAGTGCTACGTCAACGTAATGGCCCATCGTAAATCCCTAGACCGACCGTACGCTAATCTTACGGTCTGTTGTTTGATGTGCGACGGGGATAATCTGACGACTAACTGTGTGTTTATATATTCGGAATTGGAGTCAACAGCGATGGCCTATAATCATCAAGAGCTTTACATTCTTAAAAAATATGAAGATCATCTTTTTCAGGATGACGTGAACTTCCGGTATATGGTGGATAGGCGGCAGGAACAATTGAAGGCTATGCATGAAAAATGTTCCTTGTTGCAGTTTCCTCATATTCCAAGTCCATGGGAGGGGGAGGGGGGACTGGTTGGTCTCGAGGCAAGACGCCGGCCTCGAGACAGAGAGGTTGTGGGTTCAAATCTCGGCTACACCTGTTGGGATTTTTATTTAAGATTTGTCTCTGCGGTAACCACCCCTGGTCTCAGCAGCGAGGCCCGGCTTGAAACGTCAGTTACTCATCGACGGAAAAAACATGACTACCTCCGAAGTCGGAGTTATCAGCCTGTGCGGCGAGGGACCCCTGTGCACACGGCTGCCAGGGAAAAGTGGATTAACACGCAAAATTCAGTTCCTAGTCTCTAGGGACTTCGTCAGAGTTGAAAGCTGGCGAACGCAGCAAACAAATACAAAACTCTACTCCTCAACTCTTCTCCTCCACTATTCTCGTCTACTCTTCTCCTCAACTCCTCAACTCTTCTCCTCCACCCTTCTTTTTAACTATTCTCCACTCTTCTCCTTAACTATTGTCCTCTCTTCTTCTCCACTCTTCTTCTCCACTCTACTTCTCCACTCTTCTTCTCCACTATTGCCGTCCACTCTTCACCTCCACTCTTGTCCTGCGCTATTGTCCTCCACTATTGTCCTCCACTATTGTCCTCCACTATTGGCCTCCACTATTGTCCTCCACTATTGGCCTCCACTATTGTCCTCCACTATTGGCCTCCACTATTGTCCTCCACTATTGTCCTCCACTATTGTCCTCCACTATTGTCCTCCACTATTCTCCTAAACTCTTCTCATCCTTTTTGCCCTCTACTATTCTCCTCCACTCTTGTCCTTTACTACTCTCCTCCACTCATGCCCTCCTCTATTCTCCTCCTCTCCTGTCCTCCACTACGGCTCTCCACAAATGTCCTGCACTTTTCTTTGCCTGTCCCTGGTGCTTGCTGTTTCGCGAAGTCGAGACCCTTATATTCCTTGCTGTTGCCAGTCAGCTTCATTTCCCATCACCCCCTCTTATCGCATTAGCATTTTATTTCCCAGAATGAATACTTCCGCCACACTTTGAGTGCTTCAAACTGAGCCAACCATTTCATTCTAGTTAAACTCATTGCGAGACCGCCAAATCTATTCATTTCTCTCTTTATTGATAAGGAGACCACCAAATCGATTCATTTATGTCTTTATTCTGTGCCACTTTGTTGTCGAAGTTTGGTTATTTGGATATTTGGTTATGGAAGACCCCGGTATCACAGCAAACGAATTAAAATCCATAATTGCTCAACCGCCCGTGACAGCGCAATCATCCGAATTAATATCTCATCTCCCAAACAAAGAAGTAAAAAAAAAAAGTAAAGTACCCCCGTCACGCCAATTGGCGGCGTATAGGGAAATATGGTGTTTAGTGACCCAATATTTTACAGACCTTCAGCACATGATTTTTGGCGTAATGTGGTCGGTATTACGCCCGTGCTGCTTTACTTTCCCAGAAAAAAATCCGGTACCCATTTAAGGCTGGGTGAACCCGGAAGCCGTCGGTTGGGATCGAACCCTACCCCTTGTCCTTTATAGTCCAGTTTACTAACCACTGAGCTATCGCGGCTCCCTCAAACAAAGAAAGGTAACTGTAATCCCCATCGTAGCAGTCCCAGCACACGTCAAAGACATAAGGCGAAACCGCGAAGAAAGTGAACACAGCCAACTGTTCCCTGTCATACGATATCATCATTCATCGTTAACAATTGGAATTTCGAAACATGATCAAAACGGATGAGACACACAGCTCACGGTGTGCACAGAGCACTTAACTCAGTAGCTCCTGCAACAAGCCGGACTTGGAATATGAGGAAACTGCAACAAGGAACACTTTTCATGTATAGCCTTCAATTGTTCCCGCCACCTATCCACCAGATAACGGAAGTTCACGTCCTCTTGAAAATGATGATCGTCGTATTTTTTAAAAAATGTATAGCGCTTGAAGCTGTTAGGCCATCGTTGTTCACTCAAATTCCTAACATATAGACACACAGCTAGTCGTCAGATTATCCCATTCGCACATCAAACAACAGACCGTAATATTACCGTACGGCCGGTCTAGGAATGTACGATGAGCCTTTACGATGACGTAGCACACAACAATGTTGTACACACAATTTCGCTCCCTTTAGATTCCTGATTACTTTAGTGAAAGCAGCCTATGTCGAACAAAACACGGTGCTAATTCCCTAAAGAGATAAAACTGCGGCTGACAAAGTAGTTTACATTAATAAGTAACATGGAAATAACTTGCGTCAAGGAATTCCATCAACGGTCATGAACAGCACCAATGTGACGTAAAGCGCAGATCAAGTCTAGATTGTGGAATGTCTCATTCACAACACTTGATTTGTTAAAAAGCGACTGTTGCCGGCGTACGACTTCGCTTTATCGGCGCAGATGTAATAAGTATATCATCATTTTTACTTTAATGCAGAAAAGTGCAATGGAGAACCGAAATTAATCATATCCCGGATGCACTTTCTGTAGCGATCGAGATAACGCGACATAGATCCACCATTTTTACAACGGAAGTCCTCCACGTATACGAGCCCAATCTTGTTTCAACTGCACGATGTTTTCCCTTCTCATTAATGCTACTGTCAGTTAACCTCGCATTGTTCTCAAGCTGAGCACCTACAGACATATTCGGAGTGCAATGATGTTGACCCGCAAATAACTCAATAACTCAACAACTCAATAACTCAACAAAATATGGATGCCACTTTCAAAACACCAGTGAATGTAACTGATACAAAGCGGCTTAAACCACCCGTGCTGCGATATTCTATGTAGAGAACTAAAGTACCACTTTCAGATTGACTGAAATACACGGAGTATTTTTGATGCGAGTTATGATAAGTTCTGTCACGGATCAGCGACCTGTATTGTCAGTGCAACCTTGTTTCTGCCTGCAGAAATCGGATCTGCGCCCCTGTACAAGCGCCCAGTCTGACCGCTTGGTAGAGAGAAATGATCTCCAGGATTGGCCCGCCGAGATAAGTGAGAGTACGGCGAGATTGAGCGCGCACCATCGATCTTAACAGTAGCTAAAACTCTACTAGTGACAACGCTGCTTTTTCAATTTGTTCATCTTCGTGTTTCAGTTTGTTATACTCGACATGGCTATTTCACGTTTCTTGTTTATTTCTGATCATAATTGTTGAGATATTATTATCGAGGCTGTCATCACACATGCGCGTAGTTGAGGGTTGGTACGTAGCAACGGTAACTGAGTAGATCAACAGAACTGTCAGTCTTGGCTGCTGCTACAGAGTCTGGAGCAGTTTAAATATTTTAAGATTTTTCTTCATCTGGGCAACTGTGTGGACTATAAACGTCACGATTGTGTGGACCACTGTGTGGACTATAAACGTCACGATATGTGTGGACAATTGTGTGGGCTATAAACGTCACGATGGGTAAGACTGTATGGTATGTCGTTGCTGACTCTTACAACCATGACCTGAGTATTGTAAAAGGAAGTTACATTCCTGTTTATATTAATTCATCGTCACCAAGTATCACACATGCCTACTGGCGTAGGTGATCATGTCTCTCCATAACTTTCGATCACAACAGCTATTTATCATTTCTGTTGTTGACCTTCTGCCAAACCATCCTCTTACGCTGTCTGGTATCTTTTCTCTTTGCTTCCCTCTGTCTCTTCGTCCCTTAATTTTCCCAGTTGTTACAATATATTCCAGCTGTTCTCTTCTTATTAAATCGCCAAAAATGATTGTTTCTTCCTAGTATTGGAAATTAGCTCTCTCTTTGCTTTGGCTTCTTTCAGAACGTTTTCATTACTCTTCTTAGCTGTCCATTGAATTCTCAACATTCTTCTGTAAAACCACATTTCAACAGCTTCCTGTGATTTTCTTGTCTGTTGTCATATTGTCCATGATTCACATCCATATATTATGACTGGCTCTGCATAACATTTAAGAACACTTCTATTATTTCTATTGTCAAAAATGGATTGCACAGTATCTTCCTCATTTTTTGGAAAGCTACTTTTGCCTGAGCCATTCTGCATCTCACCTCTGTTGTACGTCTACCATATGAGGTTAACATTTTCCCCAGATATGTAAATTCATTTACCTGTTTTAATCTTGCTCCACTTGTCATTATTGTGCATTGCAATGATATCTTTTTTGTTGCCACCATTACTTCTATCTATTTGCTATTAAGACTGAGTTCTTTAATTTTGCTTTCCTTCACTACAATGTCCAACATTTCTTGTAACTCATTTTCACTCTTAGCGATTAAGACTGTTTCATCAGCATACCTTAGATTATTTATATTATGACCTCCCATTGTTCTTTCACTCATTAAGACTGTATCATCAGCATACCTTAGATTATTTATATTATGACCTCCGATTGTTCTTTCACTCATTAAGACTGTATCATCAGCATACCTTAGATTATTTATATTATGACCTCCGATTGTTCTTTCACTCATTAAGACTGTATCATCAGCATACCTTAGATTATTTATATTATGACCTCCCATTGTTCTTTCACTCATTTCACCCATAATTGTTATATCACCGATGGCTTCAATCTCTTCTTTAGTTACATTATCTGGTCCAGGAGCATTTCCTGCTTTCATATTGCGCGAGGCATCGTCCACTTCTTCTTTGGGTATTTCTGGTCCTTCTCCATTGTCCTTAATAGTTACTTCTGTTCGTTCATCATTATAAAGAGCTTTAATTTATTCTGTTCATTGTTCCCGCATTTCTATTTTAGCCATGCATCTTTTGCTTCATTGCATTTTATAATAATTTCTTTATTTAATCTCTTTTATTCATCGCTGTTATCCTTATTTCTTCTTCTTACTGTAAAATGCCATATGTCATCCATTTCTTGCTTGAATTTGTCCTCACTGGTGGTATGAACTCTTCTGACGTTTGTTGCATTGATTCATTTAGCATTTCCCTCTGTTTATCAATACCTTGTACCTTCTCTGTTGCATTGTACCGTTTCTGAATTGTGATGTTATATTTGTCTTGCAACTTCTTGTCTGGTTTGAGTAAATCTAAATTTAACTTGATGCTAACTGATGTTCGTTTTGCTGCTTTTAATTTTACTCTAAGCTTTCCCACAACTGGTGCATGATTACTATTGCAATCTGCCCCTGGTCTAGTCTTCACACATACCAGACTGTTTCTCAATTTTTTTGTTTTATCATTATGTAGTCGATTTGATTACGTGCGTTGTCTCCTGGGCTCTCCCATGTCTACCGACGTCTTGGATGTTGCTTAAACCAGGTGTTTCCTATTATCATGTTGTGTGCTCTTGCCCAGTCAATAAGTTTGTCACCTCTTTTATTTCTCTCGCCTAAGCCATAATGACCAACTACTTCCTCAACTCTTTCATTTCTCTCGCCTAAGCCATAATGACCAACTACTTCCTCAACTCTTTCCTTTCCTACTTTTGCTTTGAGATGGTGTTTTCATGTGGTTTGCATTGATGAAGTGTCATATTAAGCTCGTGGTAAATTTATCAACTGTTTTATGTCTGTTCTTGGTGCATACACTTGTATGAGATTTATATCTATTGGGTTTCCATTCAATTTCACTAAAAGGACTCTGTCAGATATTGGGTAAAAGCCTTTCACTGTTCTTGTTCTTTCTCCATCCAAGATGATACCTACTCCTCTTTGGTGTTCAGTACCTCCAGAATAGATGATTTTATAGGTTATTCTTAAGGTTATCCCCCCTACTGTTTATTACATACATGGACCATATATGCAAGCTAGCCAACCCATCAGAGACAGAGGAGATCAACGAGCTTCTATTTGCAGACGACCAGGCACTAATACATGAAACAATAGAAGACCTACAAGAACACTTAAACAAACTCAACATCTTAGGAACAAAATACAACATGAAAATCAACATCAACAAAACAGAAGTCATGAATGTCGCCAAAAATAAACAGAACATCAACATAACTATAGAAGGCAGACAACTAAAACAAGTAGAGGAATTCAAATACCTAGGAAGTCTAATGACAAACGATAATTCCCAAACAGCAGAGATAGAATCAAGATGCAACAAAGCTTGTCAAATCATCGGACAGTTATCACCACTATTATCCAACAAGGAAATAACTCTGGAGGCAAAACGAGCACTATACAATACAATCTTCATTCCAACGTTGTGCTACCAATGCCAGTCCTGGATCCTAGATGCAAGAACAATAAGAAAATAACCTCTACAGAGATGAAATGTGTTAGACGAATGACAGGAAACAGTCTGAGAGATAAGATCAGAAATGAAGAACTGAGAAAAAAGCTAGGAATAGCCCCAGCCATAGAATATATAAGGAAACAACAGATAAAATGGTTCGGCCACGTGACAAGGCAGAAAGAACAAAACACAACACAACGAGCCTTCAGCAAACGTTGTGAGAACAACAGACCCAAGGGTCGACCGCGAAAAAGATGGATCGATGGAATATTAGAAGCACTAGGAAACATAACAGCAGCAGAGGCGAACAGAAGAGCAAAAGACCGCAAATTATATCTCCCCTCGATGCTGAAAGGCAGATGAGGAAGGAAAGAAGAAGAAGAAGAAGATTCTTAAGGTGTTGAAACGGTGGTACTTCAATCTAATGTGGCCTGTTCGGTGTCTAAACAAAATATTACTTGTTCTTTTCTGTATTACCGGATAATAGGAATTATTTTGTTCCTGTTAGACCTGCTGTTCTGTGTTCCATTTGTTCCTGATAAACCTCTTTGATTCCTCATTAGATCTACTTGTATCTGGCAGGTCTAATTTGCCACCTTTCTTTGCCAACGTGTCTGCCTCAGCGTTTCCAGGAATATTGCAGTCAGATGGAATCCACTGGATCACAGTTCTGCACCTCCACAGAGCTTGTAGAGTATTTCTCTTAGATCATTCAGGTCTTCGTTTCCATGACTCCTCACTGCTGTAACTACTGACAGAGCTTGTAGAGTATTTCTCTTAGATCATTCAGGTCTTCGTTTCCATGACTCCTCACTGCTGTAACTACTGACAGAGCTTGTAGAGTATTTCTCTTAGATCATTCAGGTCTTCGTTTCCATGACTCCTCACTGCTGTAACTACTTACAGAGCATCTGTGAGAAATACAAAGTTGTTCTCTGTAATCGTACCCTTCAAGAGAGTTATGTCATGAAGTTTTCAGAGTTTCGTCTGTGGTTAAACTCTAAATGAATAAGTTTTGAATCCTTAACGTAAGGAATACAAATGTAAGGTTATTGTTATATTGTCGGAATAAAAAAAAAAATTCGAACACTTAATGTAAGGAACACAAATGTAAGTATTTAAAAGTTAGTCCACTGTAAGTATTTAAAAGTTAGTCCACTTTAAGTATTTAAAAGTTAGTCCACTTTTAAGTATTTAAAAGTTAGTCCACTTTAAGTATTTAAAGGTTAGTCCACTTGTATGTATTTAAAAGTTAGTCCAGTTTAAGTATTTAAAAGTTAGTCCAGTTTAAGTATTTAAAAGTTAGTCCAGTTTAAGTATTTAAAAGTTAGCCCACTGTAAGTATTTAAAAGTTAGTCCAGTTTAAGTATTTAAAAGTTAGTCCACTGTGAGTTTTTCAATGTGGCCCCTTCTCGTGTCCGAGTGCTCCTAATAAATATGATTATAGTAATGAATTGTTAATCGGAGCCTGTCTGAGCTACATCTTTGATTACGACTGCCTGTTCTAATTTATGTTTGATGGAGTATCGATTTCTTGTACCGATGGTCTAGTGACTTTGATGTTGAATCAGGGTGAATTATGTCCCTTTAAGAAACATGTCCCTTACAATTACTTCAGATTACATCTAAATAGAATGATGGAAAATGTTCATTCATTCACTGGGGTGCCGTCTCCGCATCTAAGGTTGGCTACCATGGAGCGCCATTATGTGCCGTCTCCACATCTAAGGTTGGCTACCATGGAGCGCCATTATGTGACGTCTCCATATCTAAGGTTCTCTACCATAGAGCGCCATTATGTGCAGTCTCCACATCTAAGGTTGGCTACCATGGAGCGCCATTATGTGCCGTCTCCACATCTAAGGTTGGCTACCATGGAGCGCCATTATGTGCCGTCTCCACATCTAAGGTTGGCTACCATGGAGCGCCATTATGTGCAGTCTCCACATCTAAGGTTGGCTACCATGGAGCGCCATTATGTGCCGTCTCCACATCTAAGGTTGGCTACCATGGAGCGCCATTATGTGCCGTCTCCACATCTAAGGTTGGCTACCATGGAGCGCCATTATGTGCCGTCTCCACATCTAAGGCTGGCTACCATGGAGCGCCATTATGTGCCGTCTCCACATCTAAGGTTGGCTACCATGGAGCGCCATTATGTGCCGTCTCCACATCTAAGGTTGGCTACCATGGAGCGCCATTATGTGCCGTCTCCACATCTAAGGTTGGCTACTATGGAGCGCCATTCATTCATTGGGGGTACTCATGGATAATCATTCATAGATAAATATTTTCGTGAACTAAAAATTTAGGGATTTTTTTGTGGCAACACAAATTGGAGCCATTTCTATGAAATAAAAGTGGTATGAATTAGAGGACATGTGCTAGGCTCAGAACAGCTTCATTGTTAAATGTTGTGGTATGGTATGAATCAGAGGACATGTGCTAGACTCAGAACAGCTTCATTGTTAAATGCTGTAGTATGTGCAATATTAAAACTAAAATGCCATTTTTGATGTAAACAAACAACTGTGTGGGGAAACTCCGAGGAGAGACAAGCGTAAATGATACAACAGATAAACTAGCAGCACTTGGACACGTTCAGTAACAACAACAAATTGGACACGAAGTTTGGGGTCGTGCCCTTCAGATAGTACCTTGCACGGAGGCATGCATTTTGTAGAGACACTGGAGTTCTGTTTAATAATGTAACGTTAGCTCTTTAGACCAGTGCTTGTCAATGATGGGACAGAGTTACCTGAGACAGTTACCTGGGAGAGTTACCTGGTACAGAGCTAACTGGGGCAGTTTCCTGGGAGAGAGAGTTACCAGAGACAGAGTTACCTGGGACAGAGCTTCCTGGAATAGTTACCTGAGAGAGAGAGAGAGTTATCAGGGACAGAATTACCTGAGAGAGTTACCTGAGAGAGTTACCTGAGAGAGTTACCTGAGAGAGTTACCTGAGAGAGTTACCTGAGAGAGAGTTACCTGAGAGAGAGTTACCTGAGAGAGTTACCTGAGAGAGTTACCTGAGAGAGTTACCTGAGAGAGAGTTACCTGAGAGAGTTACCTGAGAGAGTTACCTGAGAGAGTTACCTGAGAGAGAGTTACCTGAGAGAGAGTTACCTGAGAGAGTTACCTGAGAGAGTTACCTGAGAGAGAGTTACCTGAGTGAGTTACCTGAGAGAGTTACCTGAGAGAGTTACCTGAGAGAGAGTTACTTTGGACAGTTACCTGGGACAGAGCTGCAATCGGGGTACACGTAGGATTAAAGAGAGTATGATAAAGGCATGGAAGATAAAATGGATTGATCAGGTGGCTTGGGGGGGGAGAGAGGGGTGGGGAGTTGAAAGTTTATCTGTGAGATCAAGGAGAAAGTTTGCCAATGACAGGAGGCGTTTGAATCAGCAAGAACTAGAGTTCTTTTACCTCCCTTGATATCCAAAGAGCAAGAACAAGAGTTGGGTTTTACCTCCCTGGACATCCAAAGAGCAATAACAAGAGTTGGTTTTTACCTCCCTGGACATCCAAAGAGCAAGAACGAGAGTTTGTTTTTACCTCCCTGGACACCCGAAATGGAAGAAAAAAACTAAGAAAAGAAAATGTGAAAAGTGAAGCAAGATGACATTAACGATAAGCTTAGGAAGGAAAGAAAGAATTCACGGAAATCATGGACTAACTGCTGAATTCATGAATCCATGAAAACGGGTAGTAGACTGAAGAAAGAAAACGAATTAGACACGACTTCCCATGTTCTATCACAAGCATTCCAGCGCTTGATCATGGCTGGTAATGCCGCGCCGTTATCTTCTTGCCGTCGGCCGTGTTCAGCTCTACAGTAATTATCAAACCACTTGAATGTTACAGGTACAACATGCAACAAGCTCGTCCCACATCCCTGCCCCCCAACCTGATCCGTTACCTGTGAGTGCATGTAGGTCGTCACGTCATTACTTCGTTTAAGATGTTGTTGCAATTACGCGAATGTGAACATAAAATGAAACTTTCAAATGTCTCTATTATCCAATCTCGTGATTAACAGGATTTCATTGTCTGAGCTTATTTAATGCTATATCTGTGTATCCTTCAATATCATCGATGTCATCACTATGATTGTCATCACTATCATCATCATTAGGTGCCATGCCGGTTGACGTATACGATTAGCGCTCTCCACATCATTCAAGTCATAATTACAGTCCATGATATTTCATTATGCCATTTGGATAAGCTTTTCAATGTTTTTTTTTCTCATTGTTCTCCTCTGCTTGTTGCTATAGTATTCTCGATGTCTTCTTCTAGCACGACATGTCCAGTCTATGTAGATTGTCTCTTCCTTATTATTTTGATGATATATCTGGTTTCTTCATCATCATCATCATGTGCCATACCGGTTGGCGTAGGCGATCATGTCCATCCCCAATCTTCTATCTACTTTCCATCGTATCAGTTCTGTTGTTGACTGTTTTCCATGTCATGACACCAAGCTATCGAGTATTTTCTCTTTTTGTCGTCCGTGATCTCGCTTTCCTTGAATTTTGCCCGTTGTAACTAAGTATTCCAACTTTCCTCTTCTCATGATGTGCCCGAAAAATATTTATTGTTTCTTTACGATGTTTTTTAGGAGCTCCCTTTCTGTGTTGGCCTCTTCGAGAATGTCCTCATTGATCTTTTAGCTGTCCAGGGAACTTTCAACATTCTTCTGAAAAATCCCATCTCTGTGGCCTCTAATCGTCTTTTCATTTGTTTGTTTACTGTCCCTGATTCGCTTCCATAGGTCAGAATTGGTTCTATATAGCACAGATGAACTCTCTTTCTCATTTCTATTGACATAGGTTTGTTGCATAAGATATTTTTCATTTTCTTAAATGCTATTTCGACCTGAGCTATTCTGCTTTTTATTTCTGTGGTGCATCTCCCATCTGATGTTATTATTGTGCCCAAGTATTTGAAACGTTGCACTTGTTTCAGATTTGTCCTGTTTATTTTTATGCTGCATGATGGTGATGGTTGTTTCTTTGATATAACCATTACTTCTGTTTTCTTACTATTCAGACTGAGACCTTTCTTGTTGCTTTCTTTAACGATTATTTCTATCATTTCTTGTAGTTCGTTCTCTGTCTGCTATTAAGACTGTGTCATCCGCATATCGCAAATTATTTATGTTGAGACCGTTGACTTCAATTCCTTTTATATCTACCATATTTTGTATATCTGCTATATATGGTTTCTTCAACTCGTTGTAAACATTCTTCATTTGTGATTTTTCTATCCATAGAATTGTTGGCATTGATAAACCACATTGCAACGTCCTCTAACCTTCTTGTGTTGTCTTACTTATCGTCCATGACTCGCTTCCATATAGTAGAATAGGCTCGATATGGCACTTTAGACACGTTTCCTAACATTAATTGACAATGACTTGTTATATAACTATAGTTATCATCATACTTATCAACAATTCAACTTCTTGCATTGCGCAGGTTTTCAAGAAACAGATTCAACGGTAATCGTTTAGACAAAATGTATGTGCTAACGTGATGGCGTGGAGAAACCCATTGTCATACCCTTGTGTGTTTACCGTAACTGATATGTATCAATTAATGCAACTATTTGTTTGCCTACCGATGCACGATAAACTACTATCGATTAGTAATCTGATATTGAAATATGAGAAAGCTTTTCCTGAAGCGAAGCAGTTTAGGTTGCCACAGAAATGTTATTGAAATAGGTTAATCATTATTCGTTGTTAATACATTAGAAATGTTATTGAAATAGGTTAATCATTATTCGTTGTTAATACATTAGAAATGTTATTGAAATAGGTTAATCATTATTCGTTGTTAATACATTAGAAATGTTATTGAAATAGGTTAATCATTATTCGTTGTTAATACATTAGAAATGTTATTGAAATAGGTTAATCATTATTCGTTGTTAATACATTAGAAATGTTATTGAAATAGGTTAATCATTATTCGTTGTTATTACAGTTGACATCTTAGTATTCCGGGCAATCCAATTGCATTAAACAGTTCATTAAGTGCGTGCACGTTGATGGTTCTGGTTGCTCTCTGACTGTCTACACACATATGTATGGCACTTTTCGCCTCGTCGGACGGCCTAATGGAGGCTATTGTTTATTTTTTGTTTTTGGGGTTTTGTTTTTGTCGAACAGCTTCTCTCGTGGCTAATTCTACCAATGTTTGACAAACACACACGGTCACAGAATGAACAAGTCAGGCCAACTGATCCACAGATTCCATCCTTTTTCATGAGTCTTTTCTCTTCTAAGTTTTGCCTTAGTGTAATAGGGTAGGTAGTGCCTACCCATACAGCCCCATTAGAAGTCATTGAAGCGCGGCATTTGTTTGCCCTTCCCAGGTCTTAGAGCCTGAAAATTAATCCGTGGGAGTTTATAGAAGATAGCTTGAACTGACCAATCAGTGTCACGTTCAGCTTGGCGGCTACCAATGGAACAATAGAAATAAAATAGTCCTGGACTGGGGGAATTTTGAAGCGGTAGAAGAGAGAGGAGACGGACACGTTAGGACGGACAGTCGACCTGGCAAGTCGATATGTACGAGGAGACTTTTAAAAACACTGCTAGGGACTCACAGTATAGTTCTATTAGAACCTGGTCGTGATCATACATCGGACTGTCGCCCAGATCACTAGTTTAGAACAAAATTAATAGACGGCCACTTGACCAGACTGAGCGATTCATATTAAAGTTGTTTGTATTCGATAACGAGAAATTCTTGTTTGACTTTGCCCACGTGTCTGCTGTCCGAAAGATTGAAGGTGGGTCTATCCATGCCTGTCGGCGAACCAGTCTGATGTAAGGGGGATGCTGGTCAGTTTTGGAAGTCTCTTCCGATGATGTGTTTGCTGATAAGTGAATGTATGTGGTCTGTCACTGCCACATTAGCACAGTCTCAAATGTTATGCCATTCCTTACACATGCTCTCCATGATGTGTGATCACTTGGCAGATGTTCCCAGTCATATTCACAGATGGAGAAGTCATTCAGAGATGATTTACAGATACCTCTATATCTAATTTGCCCTTCTTTCAGTGTGTTTGCTTTAACAAGTCCAGGGCACAGGGCCTTACGTTCCATGTGCCAAGTTTCAACATTGGTGCTTACTTCTTCATTTCACTTTGTCTACTCTGCCTGGGGACGGAATATGGAGATAGTGCTTTACCAGTCGCACTATCCCCCTCTCGACTTCGTTTCAAGAATTTCCGAAGGAGGGACGTACTCCATAAAACGTCTAAACACGTAGTTTAACTCTAAAATGTATGATTCCAAATTGTCCAGCTTTGCATTTCAAAATATTACGATCTCATGTGTAGATGTTCAAATGTTGTGATCTCATGACTGCGTTTTAAATGATAACTTGGTAGATGTTTAAATGGTGTGATCTCATGACTGCGTTTTAAATGATTACTTGGTAGATGTTTGAATGTTGTGATCTCATGGCTGCGTCCTTAATGATAACTTGGTAGATGTTCAAATGGTGTGATCTCATGACTGCGTCCTTAATGATAACTTGGTAGATGTTCAAATGGTGTGATCTCATGACTGCGTCCTTAATGATAACTCGGTAGATGTTCAAATGGTGTGATCTCATGACTGCGTCCTTAATGATAACTTGGTAGATGTTCAAATGGTGTGATCTCATGACTGCGTCCTTAATGATAACTCGGTAGATGTTCAAATGGTGTGATCTCATGACTGCGTCCTCACCTGTTTATTTTCACAACACAGGTCTTTAAGACGTTGTCTGTTGTCCGCACCTGAAGCGAGTATATCATCTCTTTCACTGCAACTGACCCCCTTCATTCAACAAGGTATCTAGACAATACATCGGAGCGAATATTTTGCTTTTAGTTGAAGGTTGTTGATGTTTCTGTATATGATTGAGTACATCATGATGGAGTCATCAATTCTGGGCCTTTCATTAACTGAGGGTCCGTCACAATAACCACCCCATCCACATTTTACCCATTAAATAATGAACACAATAGCCTCACTAATGTGCACCTCATGAATCAATACAAGTCTAGTCAGCGTGTTATTGATCTTGTGTATCGGCAACAATGTGCACAGATCAATAGCTGATACTTGTTTGTATCCTGTGATGTCGTTACCGGGAGACAAGTTTTATCAATAGTCTCATTCGATTTAGACAGAACCAGTAGAAAATATGAAGCTACTAAAATGCCCGATCCCCATTTTGTCTTTCAGCGCATAAAGAAACAACAGATAAAATAGTTTGGGGACGTGATAAGGCAGAAAGAATGCAACATAACACAACGAGCCTTCGATAAATGTTGCGAGAACACCGGACCACGAAGAGATCTCATAACTGGCTGTTAGTCTGTGTGACAGTTATAATAATGGTCTATCACAACTCGCTGTTAATCTTTGTGACAGTTATAATAATGGTCTATCACAACTCGCTGTTAGTCTGTGTGACAGTTATAATAATGGTCTATCACAACTCGCTGTTAGTCTGTGTGACAGTTATAATAATGGTCAATCACAACTCGCTGTTAGTCTGTGTGACAGTTATAATAATGGTCTATCACAACTCGCTGTTAGTCTGTGTGACAGTTACAATAATGGTCTATCACAACTCGCTGTTAGTCTGTGTGACAGTTATAATAATGGTCTATCACAACTCGCTGTTAGTCTGTGTGACAGTTATAATAATGGTCTATCACAACTCGCTGTTAGTCTGTGTGACAGTTATAATAATGGTCTATCACAACTCGCTGTTAGTCTGTGTGACAGTAATAATAATGGTCTATCACAACTCGCTGTTAGTCTGTGTGACAGTTACAATCAAGCTCTATCACAACTCGCTGTTAGTCTGTGTGACAGTTATAATAATGGTCTATCACAACTCGCTGTTAGTCTGTGTGACAGTTATAATAATGGTCTATCACAACTCGCTGTTAGTCTGACAGTTATAATAATGGTCTATCACAACTCGCTGTTAGTCTGTGTGACAGTTATAATAATGGTCTATCACAACTCGCTGTTAGTCTGTGTGACAGTTACAATCAAGCTCTATCACAACTCGCTGTTAGTCTGTGTGACAGTTATAATAATGTTCTGTCACAACTCGCTGTTAGTCTGTGTGACAGTTATAATAATGGTCTATCACAACTCGCTGTTAGTCTGTGTGACAGTTATAATAATGGTCTATCACAACTCGCTGTTAGTCTGTGTGACAGTTATAATAATGGTCTATCACAACTCGCTGTTAGTCTGTGTGACAGTTATAATAATGGTCTATCACAACTCGCTGTTAGCCTGTGTGACAGTTATAATAATGGTCTATCACAACTCGCTGTTAGTCTGTGTGACAGCTACAATCAAGTGTTATAATCATTCACAACTCGTTGTTCAAGGGCGGAACTCCGCAATATTATACACACTACCACACGTTGCTGTTATAGAATATCTCAAACCCTTAGGTTAGTCTCACAACTCCGTTTTTTAGCACCTCATTGCACTATTTTTGAGTTGGTGAACATAATAACAGTGACAAGAGCACTGGCCCCCTAAAATGGAAACGCTGTTGACTAGTAATTGAAATAAAATGATATACGCCAAAACATCTTGTACATCTAGTTGTTTTTTTTTTCCTTGCGGCGAAGTCCCTAGAGACCAGGAACTGAAATTTTCGTGTACATCCGTTTTTTCCCTAGCAGCCTTGTGCACAGTGGTCCCTCGCCGCACAGGCAGATAACTACATCTTCGGAGGTACTCATACTATTTCCGTAGATGAGTAATTGACGTTCCAAGCCGGGCCTCACTGCTGAGACCAGGGGTGGTTGCAGAGAGAAATCACAAATAAAAGTCTAAACTGATGCAGCCGGGATTAGAACTCACAACCTCTCTGTCTTGAGGCCAGCGTCTTGCCTCAAGACCAGGCAGTCCCCTTAGTGCACTATTTAAATACAGCACCGTTCCGTTCGCACCAAGCTGTTACGACACTTACCATTTGTCAAAATTTTACTGCGTCTTTGATATAGCGTTCTGTAATTTTGTTGTACTCAATTATTGTATTAATCTGTTGCACTCAATTATTGTATTAAGCTGTTGTACTCAATTATTGTATTAATCTGTTGCACTCAATTATTGTATTAAGCTGTTGTACCTAATTGTTATATTAAACTGTTGTACCTAATTGTTGTATTAAGCTGTCGTATCTAATTGTTGTATTAAACTGTTGTACCTAATTGTTGTATTAAGCTGTCGTACCTAATTGTTGTATTAAGCTGTCGTATCTAATTGTTGTATTAAGCTGTCGTACCTAATTGTTGTATTAAGCTGTCGTATCTAATTGTTGTATTAAGCTGTCGTACCTAATTGTTGTATTAAGCTGTCGTACCTAATTGTTGTATTAAGCTGTTGTACCTAATTGTTGTATTAAGCTGTATCTAATTGTTTTATGAAATTGTTGTATTAAACTGTCGTATCTAATTGTTTTATTAAACTGTTGTACCTAATTATTGTATTAAGCTGTCGTATCTAATTGTTGTATTAAACTGTTGTACCTAATTGTTGTATTAAGCTGTCGTATCTAATTGTTGTATTAAACTGGTGTACCTAATTGTTGTATTAAGCTGTCGTATCTAATTGTTGTATTAAGCTGTTGTATCTAATTGTTGTATTAAGCTGTTGTATCTAATTGTTGTATTAAGCTGTTGTATCTAATTGTTGTATTAAACTGGTGTACCTAATTGTTGTATTAAGCTGTCTTATCTAATTGTTGTATTAAGCTGTCGTACCTAATTGTTGTATTAAGCTGTCGTATCTAATTGTTGTATTAAACTGTTGTACCTAATTGTTGTATTAAGCTATCGTACCTAATTGTTGTATTAAGCTGTTGTACCTAATTGTTGTATTAAGCTGTATCTAATTGTTTTATGAAATTGTTGTATTAAACTGTCGTATCTAATTGTTGTATTAAACTGTTGTACCTAATTGTTGTATTAAGCTGTATCTAATTGTTTTATGAAATTGTTGTATTAAACTGTTGTACCTAATTGTTGTATTAATATGTTGTACCTAATTGTTGTATTAATATGTTGTACCTAACTGTTGTATTAATCTGTTGTACCTAATTGTTGTATTAATCTGTTGTACCTAATTGTTGTATTAATCTGTTGTACCTAATTGTTGTATTAATATGTTGTACCTAACTGTTGTATTAAGTTCTTGTTCAGCTGGCGAGTCACGTATATGGTGTTTATTCTATCTACATGGAGTCAAATTGGTGAACGCATTTAGTGCTGTCCAAGGATAACTTGCCTTCCCAGAGCAATGGTCAGGTACCCAATTATTCCAGCTGGGAGAAAGTAGTTCAAACCCGGAGAATCCGCATGAGGTGCGAGCTCTCTACAATATCATACATCTGTGGAGTAGTGGAAGTGGGACTCACGTATCTATCGCTATCTCTATATGTGTGAGTGTGCGCACGCGCCCTCGCACTGATTAACGAAATCACGCGTTGATTATATATCTAATTGATACGTGTTGACTGATGCGTTGACTCCTTGGGACAGACGAGAAATATAATATTGCTATAGGGGGAGTGTTCATTGACAAAATCGACAAGCATAAACAAGGATCAAGCTGCTTGATTTGCAAGCTCAGGTTGGTCTGACACCAAGAAGTTGTACCAGTTGTCAGGAATAAAAACAAGTGGTTTTTGTTGTTTTTTTAGCTGGCTTTGGAATGTACGAGTTTTAGTTATCGCCCTTGTAAACAAACCCGGCCCCTTCGAATAGCTGCTATTGTGAAAGGTTCTCAAACTGTACTCAGTGGTCATCTTATTTGTCTCTTAAGGATGAACCAAGCAAGTTTGTCCAATTTGATTATATCTTGTGTGTCTTTCCCCCCCCCCCCCCCGCCCATACGGCCCCCTACCTAACAAAATCACAACATTGGATGCTACTATCAGGTACTCCTGGAAACCACCAACAAAATGTTCCTGCTATAACTGATCACTTTTCCGCTGACTTGTTCTCAGACGTGTGTTAAATTTGGTTCAAACCGTCAACCTCTCCACTATTAATAATCCTAATGCTACTTTCACCATTAAAACTGAGATAAACACAAAAATAACATCTTTCAATGAAACATTTTTCTCTGGGCAATTATTGTTTTTTTTATTTTTGAGAATTCTATGTTTGATGTCGGACATCAATGACATAATTGTCATCCTTTATGGCTGTCACGGGACTACTATTTCATTGCAGTCGTCTTGACATTATGTCACTGAAGCGTGGCTGGGAGATTCGAATAACTTTGAGCAACTTTCGCTCAGGATCTCATCCATGGGCCTGTCAGTCGATCATTGATCTTCGAACCAGCACTAACCGAGAATGATTGATCTTCGAACCAGCACTAACCGAGAATGATTGATCTTCGAACCAGCACTAACCGAGAATGATGATATGGTACTTTTCTTCTTCACTGGTGAGCACAAATGTTGTTTACAAGAACAGAGCTGTGCTGTCTACGTTCAAAAAACATTTTCTACGCCCAACAATACTTTCAACACTTAACAACAACTTTCACAACACTTTCTACACCAAATAACACTTTAAAAACTCAACAACATTCACAACACGTTCAACGCCCAATAACACTTTAAACACTCAACAACATTTACAACACTTTGAACACTCAACAACATTTACAACACTTTGAACACTCAACAACATTTACAACACTTTAAACACTCAACAACATTTACAACACTTTGAACACTCAACTTCAACACCTTCAACGCTCAACAATACTTTAAATACTCAACAACATTTACAACACTTTGAACACTCAACTTCAACACCTTCAACGCTCAACAACACTTTAAATACTCAACAACACTTGCAACACTTTGAACACTCAACTTCAACACCTTCAACGCTCAACAGCACTTTAAATATTCAACAACACTTGCAACACTTTGAACACTCAACTTCAACAACACTTGCAACACTTTGAACACTCAACTTCAACACCTTCAACGCTCAACAACACTTTAAACACTCAACAACACTTGCAACACTTTGAACACTCAACTTCAACACCTTCAACGCTCAACAACACTTTCTACCCTAAAAAAACACCGCTATCAAATTGGAGCTAATATAGAGCTTAGTTAGTACATAGCAACGAAGCTCTCTACAAAGTATTTCGTATTCAAGTTTTTTCTGGGCATTTCTACTCAAAGGTAAGCCGAGGTCTTGGTCAGTTAAATGTTACTGACCAGAGGTTCTCAACATTTCTCTCCTCAATCAAAACGTGTCCCATTTAGTTTCATTGCAGCCACTCAGTTATAATGCCACACAGTTGACTGCCGAGTGTACGCATATACATTTTGTACATTTCCATAACTATAAAACTATTTCTACCGACCCCCAAGTGTACATTTCAAAAACTATAAAACTTTTTCTCCCAACCCCCAAGTGCACATTTCAATAAATATAAAACTATTTCTCCCGACCCCCAAGTGCACATTTCCATAATTATAAAACTATTTCTCCCAACCCCCAAGTGCACATTTTCATAATTATAAAACTATTTCTCCCAACCCCCAAGTGCACATTTTCATAATTATAAAACTATTTCTCCCAACCCCCAAGTGCACATTTCCATAATTATAAAACTATTTCTCCCAACCCCAAAGTGCACATTTCCATAATTATAAAACTATTTCTCCCAACCCCCAAGTGCACATTTCCATAATTATAAAACTATTTCTCCCAACCCCCAAGTGCACATTTCCATAATTATAAAACCATTTCTCCCGACCCCCAAGTGCACATTTCAAAAACTATAAAAATATTTCTCCCAACCCCCAAGTGCACATTTCAATAAATATAAAATTATTTCTCCCAACCCCCAAGTGCACATTTCCATAATTATAAAACTATTTCTCCCAACCCCCAAGTGCACGTTCCATTAACTAAATTATGAAATCATTTCTCCCGAATCCTAAGTGCACATTTCCATCACTACAAAAGCACTTACGCACGGCCACCAAGTACCCTGGGCTCCCATGATCGAGTTCACTTTTGAACGTTTCGACTCTGCCCTTTCATTGTTTGTGAAATTCATTTTTTGCAGACAGAAAGTTTCAGATGAAGCAACATCTTTCTGTTACCACATGTCACCATCCCCTACCATATATTAGTTAACACATGTCACCATCCTCTACCATATGTTACAACATGTCACCATCCCCTATCATATGTTACCAGATGTTACCATCCCCTACCATACGTTACCACATGTCACCATCACCTATCATATGCTATCACATGTCACCATCCTCTATCATTTGTTACCACATGTCACCATCCCCTATCATATGTTTTAACATGTCACCATCTCCTATCACATGTTAACACATGTCACCAACCCCTATCATATATTAACACATGTCACCATCCCCTTTCGTATGTTAACACATGTCACCATCCCCTATCATATGTTAACACATGTCACCATCCCCTTTCATATGTTAACACATGTCACCATCCCCTTTCATATGTTAACACATGTCACCATCCCCTATCATATGTTACCCATGTTACCATCCCCTTTCATATGTTAACACATGTCACCATCCCCTTTCATATGTTAACACATGTCACCATCCCCTTTCATATGTTAACACATGTCACCATCCCCTTTCATATGTTAACACATGTCACCATCCCCTATCATATGTTACCCATGTTACCATCCCCTTTCATATGTTAACACATGTCACCATCCCCTTTCATATGTTAACACATGTCACCATCCCCTTTCATATGTTAACACATGTCACCATCCCCTTTCATATGTTAACACATGTCACCATCCCCTATCATATGTTACCCATGTTACCATCTGTTATCAGTTTTGATGTTACTCATCCATGTTAGCCATGGTCTGTCTTTGCCTCTTCTTTTACTTTGTATTTTCCCCTCCAGGATTACTTTTATTAGGCAGCTGTGTCATTTAACTTGGCCCAAAAATCGCATTTGTCTTGTTTGAATTGTGTTTAGTAGTTCTCTTTTCATTTTTAGTTGTTTTAAGACTTCATAGTTTTTTTTCCTTCCATTCAACTACTCTTATTCTTCTATATCTCCACGTTTCAAAGGCTTCAATTTTATGTTCTGCATAAGAATGTTGAGAAGGTCATATATTTTGTTATTCTTAGTTCTAGTCCTGGTGTTGTCTGTTTTGTTGTTGTTGCGTTCGCCAGCTTCCAACTCTGACGAAGTCCCTAGAGACTTTGAACTGAATTTTGCGTGTTAATCCATTTATTCCAGGCAGCCGTGTGCACAGGGGTCCCTCGCCGCACAGGCAGATAACTCCGACTTCGAAGGTACTTATGTTTTTTCCGTCGATGAGTAACTGACGTTTCAAGCCGGGCCTCGCTATTGAGACCAGGGGTGGTTGTCGCAGAGAGAAATCATAAATAAAAATCCCAACCGGTGTAGCCGAGATTTCAACCCACAACCTCTCTGTCCTGAAGCCGGCGCCTTGTCTCGAGACCAACCAGATTCCCATGGACTTGGAATATGAGGAAACTGCAACAAGGAACACTTTTCATGCATAGCCTGCAATGGTTCCTGCCGCCTATCCACCATATACCAGAAGTTCACGTCCTCCCGAAAGTGATGACGTCATATTTCTTTAAAAATGTATAGCGCTTGATGATGTTAGGCCATCGTTGTTGACTCCAATTTCGAACATATAAACACACAGTTAGTCGTCAGATTATCCCCGTCGCGCATCAAACAACAGACCGTAAGATTAGCGTACGGCCGGTCTAGGGATTTACGATGAGCCTTTACGATGACGTTGCACACATAATAATGTCGGATGCACTGCAATGACACGCCCTTTAGAATCCTGATTACTCTAGTGAATGTAGCCTACGACGAACAGAACACGATGCAAATTCCATAAAGAGATAAAACTGCGGCTGACGAAGCATTTCACATTAATAAGTAACATGGAAATAACTTGCGTCAAGCAAATCCAACAACGGTCATGAACAGCACCAATGTGACGTAAAGGGCAGAACAAGCCTAGACGATGGAAGGTCGGATTCACAACCCTTGATTTGTAGAAAATGGAATATTGCCGGCGTAGGACATCGTTTTATCGGCGCAGATATAATAAGTAGATCATCATCTTGATTTTAACGCATAGAAGTGCAATGGAGAACCGAAATTAATCAGACACCGAATGCACTTTCTGCAGCGATCGAGAAGGTCGTGGACTAGATTCACCATCCTAGAAACGGAAGTCTTATTTGTTTTGATATTAGTATATTTTTCATTGCATCAAAATTACTTTTTGCCATCCCAATTCTGTTGTAATATCTTCAGTAATAACGAAAAGACGATGGTCATATGTTGGACATGTGATGAGAAGAGATAACAACCGAATAGCAAAGCAAGCCCTCATATGGGAAACAACAAGTAGACACTGAAAAGAACATTGATGAGAGAGGCAAGAGCAGCAGGATTCGGCTCCCTCAATGAGATAGAGCTGCTTGCACAGAACAGAGACAAATGGCGGGATTTTATAAAATATCTTTAAAAGAATTGAAAACTGCTAGAACAAAAATTCAGCTAAGAGAAGGAGTATCTTGGTCTACGCCCTATGGGCCGGCTACCGCTCGAAAGGTCAATAGATAGATAGAATTCTGTTGTACATTTCGGTTTTACATTTTCCATCACTTGTTATATAGTATGTATATATTCCTTCAATGTTGATATTCACTTGTAGATTTTGAGTATTTTCTTTGTTTATGATCAAAGTTTTAGTCTTTTTGATATTCATATCTAGTCCATATGTTTTGCTTGTCATGTTTATTACATTAAGTAATTGTTGTAGATCTTTAGGATTTTCTGCTAGTTATACAGTACCATCAGCATATCTTAGGTTATTGATTATCTTTCCATTAACGTGTAGGCCTGGTATCTCTGTAATGTTGTTAAAAATTTTCTCAGTGTATAGATTGAACAAGCTTGGTGATAGGATACATCACTACCTTACTCCTACTTTTATATCAATGGGTGTAGAGTTCTTTTTTTTTATTTTATTATATATGTTTGCTCTCTGTATAAATTACATATTAGTCGTATGTCTGTGTCATCTAGAAGTGTATCTTTTAGGCATTCTATAAGTTGTCTGTGATGTACTCTATCAAAAGCTTTGGTGTAGTCTATGAAGCAGGCATATATTGGTTTGTTTACTTCTGTGTACTTTTTGATCAATGTTCTCATGCAGAATATGGCTTCTTTCGTCTCACTGTTTTTCCTAAATCCAAATTCTTGTTCTTCTAATTCAACACTGATTTCATTCAGAATCCTTCTTTGTATAACATTTAGCAAGATTTGTGCTACATGGCTCATTAGATTTATTGTTCTAAAATCACTGCATTCAATTAAGTATGAACAGTATTGAACAGTTGAAGTGTGGTTGCTAAATCTACACGCCATAGAGTCGGTACTTTTAGTTTTAGCATCCGCCGTGTTTTATTAATGAGGATAGTGATGCATCCTCTCTTCTTAACTGTTCAACGTCTGTTCTGAGAACATCATGAGAAATGTCAGCAACGATGACAGATTTGTGAGTTCAACCCTTTCACAATAAACGACAACATAATTTTAGAACTCACATACGCTCATGACACAGTCCTGCTCTCCAACAGTGCTTGCTAGGCCTAAGGAGAAATTAAAAACAAAAAACATTCTCCTTGATAATCAACAATACTGCAGCTTCACATTTGGATGTATTTATATTAATGTCTATACACTGCCCGTCTCCTGGCTCTAAGCAGCTCGTCTATTAGATCAGCATCTCAACAAATTATTTCTCAATTGATTTTTCTGTTATTTTGTGCCCAGGTATTAATTCAAAATATGCAACGGGTGTCTAGGATCAAGAGGTTTTGGAAGCGCTGGTCTAATGGTTTTGTTTAACTTGACAAGGCTCATGTGATGCGGCTCACCCCACAAAGTGAGGATGCTTGTGAGATGATTTCAAGTGCGGTCTTCTTATATATCGCAAATTATTATTACATGTATTATTATTATTATTATTTGAGACAAAGACGCGTTTTAATATTTGTTGAGCAGAACACGGAAATGAACGCACAAGAAATAAATCATGACCTCACATGTTGATGGTTGTTACTTTATATTTGTGGTCTACCTTCACGTGTTTCCTTTACCGACCTGCTAAGTCTGTTGTAAGTTATAACTTAATGTAACAACACACGCTGGTGCGACCTGCTAAGTCTGTTGTAAGTTATAACTTAATGTAACAACACACGCTTGTGCGACCTGCTAAGTCTGTTGTAAGTTATAACTTAATGTAACAACACACGCTGGTGCGACCTGCTAAGTCTGTTGTAAGTTATAACTTAATGTAACAACACACGCTGGTGCGACCTGATAAGTCTTTTGTAAGTTATAACTTAATGTAACAACACACGCTGGTGCGACCTGCTAAGTCTGTTGTAAGTTCTAACTTAATGTAACAACACACGCTGGTGCGACCTGCTAAGTCTGTTGTAAGTTGTAACTTAATGTAAAAACACACGCTGGTGGCAGCCCGGAGATGTTTCACCACGTCCTAGGTCGCTAGGTGTCGCATGCAATCTTTTACGGTCTAATTGTACGTTTGTAGATCGTTACGTTTTAAAGGTAAAGAAAAGACGACAGAAGACAATTAAAACGTGTAGACATCGCTTTCATTGACCAGGAACAAGCATTCGACAGAGTAAACAGAGAACAACTGTGGGAGATACTAACAACATACGGAGTAAGCCAACATCTAACCAACCTAATTAAAAGTCTCTACATCAACAGCAGCTGCACAGTCAGAACAGCAGTAGGCTACACAGACCACTTCGAAGTTAGATCAGGTGTAAGGCAGGGGTGCGAACTATTCCCCCCCCCCTTTACTGTTTATTACATACATGGACTATATATGCAAGTTGGCCAACCCATCAGAGACAGAGGAGATCAACGAGCTTTTATTTACAGACGACCAGGCACTAATGTATGAAACAATAGAAGACCTACAAGAACACTTAAATAAACTCAACATCTCAAGCACAAAATACAACATGAAAATCAACATTAACAAAACAGAAGTCATGAATATACCAAAAGAGAAAAAGAACATTAACATAGCTATAGACGGCTTTCAACTAAATTAGAGGAATTTAAATACCTATTAAGTCTAATGACAAAAGACAATTCAGAAACAACAGAAATAGACTCAAGATGCAACAACGCTTGTCAAATCAATAAAAAGCTATAATCACTATTGTCCAACAAGGAAATAACTCTGAAGACAAAACGGGCACTCTACAGTAAAATCTTCATCCCAACGTTGTGCTACCAATGCCAGACCTGGACCCTAGATGCAAGAACAATAAGTAAAATAACCTCTACATAGATGAAATGTGTTAGACGAATGACAGGAAACAGTCTGAGAGATAAGATCAGAAATTAAGAACTAATTTTTAAAAAAGCTAGGAATAACCCCCGCCATAGAATATATTAAGGAACAACAGATAAAATAGTTTGCCCACGTGACAAGGCAGAATGATTAAAAACACAACACAACCAACCCCCAATAAAGGTTGCGAGAACACCAGACCTAAGGGTCGACCACGAAAAGATGGATCGACGGAATATTAGAAACACTAGGAAACATAACAGCAACAGAGGCAAATAGAAGAGTACAAGATGGATTGACGGAATATTAGAAACACTAGGAAACATAACAGCAACAGAGGCAAATAGAAGAGTACAAGATGGATTGACGGAATATTAGAAACACTAGGAAACATAACAGCAACAGAGGCAAATAGAAGAGTACAAGATGGATCGACGGAATATTAGAAACACTAGGAAACATAACAGCAACAGAGGCAAATAGAAGAGTACAAGATGGATTGACGGAATATTAGAAACACTAGGAAACATAACAGCAACAGAGGCAAATAGAAGAGTAAAAGACCGTAAATGATATCTCCCCTCGACGCTGAAAGGCAGATGAGGAAGGAAAGAAGAGGAAGAATGGTCCCTATATTTAATGATTTAACTGTCATTGTACTTAATGATTTAACAGTCATTGTAATTAATGATTTAACTGTCATTTTAATTAATTATTTAACAGTCATTGTAATTTAATTAATGATTTAACTGTCATTGCAATTAATGATTTAACTGTCATTGTAATTTAATTAATGATTTAACTGTCATTGTAGTTAATGATTTAACTGTCATTGTAATTTAATTAATTATTTAACTGTCATTGTAATTAATGATTTAACTGTCATTGTAATTAGTGATTTAACAGTCATTGTAATTAATGATTTAACAGTCATTGTAATTAATGATTTAACAGACATTGTAATTAATGATGATTTAACAGTCATTGTAATTTAATTAATGATTTAACAGTCATTGTAATTAATGATTTAACTGTCATTGTAATTAATGATTTAACAGTCATTGTAATCAATGATTTAACAGTCATTGTAATTAATGATTTAACAGTCATTGTAATTAATGATTTAACAGTCATTGTAATTTAATTAATGATTTAACAGTCATTGTAATTAATGATTTAACTGTCATTGTAATTAATGATTTAACAGTCATTGTAATCAATGATTTAACTGCCATTGTAATTAATGATTTAACAGTCATTGTAATTAATGATTTAACTGTCATTGTAATTAATGATTTAACTGTCATTGTAATTAATGATTTAACTGCCATTGTAATTAATGATTTAACAATCATTGTAATTAATGATTTAACTGCCATTGTAATTAATGATTTAACGGTCACTGTAATTAATTATTTAATTGTCATTGTAATTAATGATTTAACTGTCATTGTAATTAATGATTTAACTGTCATTGTAATTAATGATTTAACTGTAATTGTAATCAATGATTTAACTGTCATTGTAATTAATGATTTAACGGTCATTGTAAGTAATGATTTAACGGTAACTGTACATAATGATTTAACTGTCACTGTACTTAATGACTTAACGGTCATTGTAATTAATGATTTAACGGTCACTGTACTTAATAATTTAACTGTCACTGTACTTAATAATTTAACTGTCACTGTACTTAATAACTTAGCTGTCATTGTACTTAATGATTTAACGGTCACTGTACTCAATGATTTAACTGTCATTGTACTTAATGATTTAACTGCCATTGTAATTAATGATTTAACGGTCACTGTAATTAATTATTTAATTGTCATTGTAATTAATGATTTAACTGTCATTGTAATTAATGATTTAACTGTCATTGTAATTAATGATTTAACTGTCATTGTAATCAATGATTTAACAATCATTGTAATTAATGATTTAACGGTCATTGTAAGTAATGATTTAACGGTAACTGTACATAATGATTTAACTGTCACTGTACTTAATGACTTAACGGTCATTGTAATTAATGATTTAACGGTCACTGTACTTAATAATTTAACTGTCACTGTACTTAATAATTTAACTGTCACTGTACTTAATAACTTAACTGTCATTGTACTTAATGATTTAACGGTCACTGTACTCAATGATTTAACTGTCATTGTACTTAATGATCTTACTGTCACTGTACTCTTTAACTTTCTTATTGTCTGCTTTTTACATCATTTGAGAAAAGTTATATAAATATCATTATAATTTAATAAATTCAATATTCATTATAATACCAGCGCTATAAACGGGTTAGTATATTACGGTTTTCTCGATTTAATGGATGGGATGACATTACTTTCTCTAATAAAAAAAAAACACTGGATACAAGAATTATGGATATTTTGTTCACTAACGTAGAGTACAAAGTCTTAAAACAACTAAAAATGAAAAGAGAACTTCTGAACACAATTAGAACAAGACAAATGCGATTCTTAGGCCATGTTAAAAGACACAACAGCCTACTGAAAGTGATCCTGGAGGGGAAAATACAAGGTAAAAGAGGCAGAGGCAGACCAAGATTAACATGGACGAGTAACATCTATCTATCTATCTATCTATCTATCTATCTATCTATCTATCTATCTATCTATCTATCTATCTATCTATCTATCTATCTATCTATCTATCTATCTATCTATCTATATCTATCTATCTATCTATCTATCTATCTATCTATCTATCTATCTATCTATCTATCTATCTATCTATCTATCTATCTATCTATCTATCTATCTATCTATCTATCTATCTGTCTGTCTGTCTGTCTGTCTGTCTGTCTGTCTGTCTGTCTGTCTGTCTGTCGTCCGTCCGTCCGTCCGTCCGTCCGTCCGTCCCGGCCGTCCGTCCCGTCCCGTCCCGTCCATCCGTCCGTCCCGTCCGTCCGTTTGTCTGTCTGTCCCGTCCGTCCGTTTGTCTGTCTGTCCTGTCCGTCTGTCTATCCTTTGCTCGATTCTTCGTTACTCCACCGCCCCCCATCCTCCACTCATCTCTACACATTCTCCCCTCCCTACTCTCCTTCCCCCCTCCCACTTCCCCTACTTCCTCTACGTCCCTGTCTCCCCCAATTCCATCACCCTTTAGCTACACGTTCACATTATCCCAGCAGCCAACACTCCCAATTTAGCAACAAATTTATCGTTTCTTTGATTTCAATACGCGCTACCTCCTGTCACACAAACACCCCAGGCTCTAGCATTAGCCAGCAACATCGTCTGTCGTGCCTCAATTCAAATATTGGATAAGACTAAATCAACGAGTCTTCAAACAGTGTCAGACAGTGCCTGTCATGGACGGAACGACAGCGCAGCCGTTGTCTATTTCCGAAACTTTTCTCGTGTTTTACTCCTCGAGCGTGCCATCCCATAATTCCTTTTCTTGTTTTCTGTTTCCGTATATGTGGAATCTATTGAATTTATTGAAATGTATGGGCGGAAGTGAGAAAACTTAATTCAGATTGGCATGGCTCCGTACTGTCTTTGTGAGAGCTGGAGCGTTTTCTGTTCTCGCGACCCGGAAGAATTGTAAACCAGATAAAAGTTAATGAAACGTTTGATTTAGAGCTTGGGATAGATATATTCTTGTTTTTTTTTTTTTTTTTTAGGGTGGGGGGGAATCCATTAATTCCCGTAAGCCGCTATCATCGGCTCGACTACTAGTCTATTTTTAGGAAACCTACTCAGAGTTGAGTAGTTTAACTTCAGAGTTATTCTGACCTATGGAAGCGAATCATGGACAGTGGACAAACAAATGAAAAGACGATTGGAGGCCACAGAGGTGGGATTTCTCAGAAGAATGTTGAAAGTTCCTTGGACAGCTAAAAAGACCAATGAGGAAGTTCTCAAAGAGGCCAACACAAAAAGGGAGCTCTTAAAAAAGCACCAGAAAGAAGCAATTAACATTTTTCGGGCACATCATGAGAAGAGGAAAGTTGGAATACTTGGTTACAACTGGCAAAATAAAAGGAAAGAGAGATCGTGGGCGACAAAGAGAGAAAATACTGGATAGCTTGGTGTCATGGCATGGAAAACAGTCAACAACAGAACTGATACGATGCACTGTAGATAGAAGATTGTGGAGGGACATGATCGCCTACGCCAACCGGTATGGCATATAATGATGATGACTCAGAGTTATGGTATTGGGAGTGGTTATAGGTGTCTAATAGTGGTTATAGTTGTCTAGTAGTGGTTATAGGTGTCTAGTAGTTGTTATAGGGGTCTAATAGTGGTTATAGGTGTCTAGTAGTGGTTATAAGGGTCTAAGAGTGGTTATAGGTGTCTAGTAGTTGTTTTAGGGGTCTAATAGTGGTTATAGGTGTCTAGTAGTTGTTATAGACGCCTAATAGTGATTATAGGTGTCTAATAGTGGTTATGGGGGTCTAATAGTGGCTATGAGGGTATAATATAAAACTGTCTTGTAGTGGTTATAGGTATATAGTAGCGGTTGTAGGTGTTGATGTCGAGTGGTGGTTATAGGTGTTGATGTAGAATAGTGGTTATAGGTGTCTAGTAGTAGTTATATGTGTCTAGTAGTAGTTATAGGTGTCTAGTAGTAGTTATAGGTGTATAGAAGTAGTTATATGTTTCTAGTAGTAGTTATATGTGTCTAGTAGTAGTTATAGGTGTCTAGGAGTAATTATGTGTGACTAGTAGTAGTTATAGTTGTCTAGTAGTAGTTATAGATGTCTAGTAGTAGTTATAGATGTCTAGTTTTATAGATGTCTAGTAGTGGTTATAGTTGTCTAGTAATAGTTATAGATGTCTAGTAGTAGTTATAGATGTCTAGTAGTAGTTATAGTTGTCTAGTAATAGTTATAGATGTCTAGTAGTAGTTATAGATGTCTAGTAGTGGTTATAGTTGTCTAGTAGTAGTTATAGTTGTCTAGTAGTAGTTATAGTTGTCTAGTAGTAGTTATAGTTGTCTAGTAGTAGTTATAGTTGTCTAGTAGTAGTTATAGATGTCTAGTAATAGTTATAGATGTCTAGTAATAGTTATAGATGTCTAGTAGTAGTTATAGATGTCTAGTAATAGTTATAGATGTCTAAAAGTAGTTATAGATGTCTAGTAGTGGTTATAGTTGTCTAGTAGTAGTTATAGTTGTCTAGTAGTAGTTATAGTTGTCTAGTAGTAGTTATAGTTGTCTAGTAGTAGTTATAGTTGTCTAGTAGTAGTTATAGATGTCTAGTAATAGTTATAGTTGTCTAGTAGTAGTTATAGTTGTCTAGTAGTAGTTATAGTTGTCTAGTAGTATTTATAGTTGTCTAGTAGTAGTTATAGTTGTCTAGTAGTAGTTATAGTTGTCTAGTAGTAGTTATATGTATTGATATCGAGTAGAGGTTGTGTTATGTCAAGTAGTGGTTGTATGTGTTGATGTCGAGTAGTGGCTACAGGTGTCTGGTAGGTATTATTAGTGTCTAGTAGTGGTTACAGGTGTCTAGTAGTGGTTATAGATGTCTAGTAACCGTTAAATATGTCTTGTAAAGGCTATATGTGTCTAGTAAAGGCTATATGTGTCTAGTAAAGGCTATATGTGTCTAGTAACTGCTATATGTGTCTAGTAAAGGCTATATGTGTCTAGTAACGGCTATATGTGTCTAGTAACGGCTATATGTGTCTAGTAACGGCTATATGTGTCTAGTAAAGGATATACGTGTCTTGTAACGGCTATAGGTGTCTGGTAGTGGTTATGGACCGGAGATGTCAGAATTTATGAATGGCTGCTTGTTTCCAGGTGCGGAAGTAAATTGCGGTTGCTTGTTGGTGTGGGAGTCTCCCATGTTGGACATGCTGGTCCCACGATGAAGACATCTCTGGTTTGATCTTTCTCCCGTGTTAGACGCTGGTCTCACGATGAAGACATCCCTGGTTTGATCCTTCTCCCATGTTAGACACATGCTGGTCCCACGAAGAAAACATCTCTGCTTTGATCGTTCTCCCATGTTGGACATGCTAGTCCCACGATGAAGACATCTCTGGTTTGATCTTTCTCCCGTGTTAGACGCTGGTCTCACGATGAAGACATCCCTGGTTTGATCCTTCTCCCATGTTAGACACATGCTGGTCCCACGAAGAAAACATCTCTGCTTTGATCGTTCTCCCATGTTGGACATGCTGGTCCCACGATGAAAACATCTGGTTTGATATTTCTCCCATGTTAGACGCTGGTCTCACGATGAAGACATCCCTGGTTTAATCCTTCGCCCATGTTAGACACATGCTGGTCTCAGAATGAAGACATCTCTGGATTGATCTTTCTCCCATGTTAGACACGTGCTGGTCTCAGAATGAAGACATCTCTGGATTGATCTTTCTCCCATGTTAGACACGTGCTGGTCTCAGAATGAAGACATCTCTGGTTTGATATTTCTCCCATGTTAGACGCTGGTCTCACGATGAAGACATCCCTGGTTTAATCCTTCGCCCATGTTAGACACATGCTAGTCTCAGAATGAAGACATCTCTGGATTGATCTTTCTCCCATGTTAGACACATGCTGGTCTCAGAATGAAGACATCCCTGGTTTGATCTTTCTCCCATGTTGGATACACGCTGGTCCCACGATGAAGACATCTCTGGTTTGATCTTTCTCCCATGTTAGACACATGCTGGTCTCAGAATGAAGACATCCCTGGTTTAATCCTTCGCCCATGTTAGACACACGCTGGTCCCACGATGAAGACATCTCTGGATTGATCTTTCTCCCATGTTAGACACATGCTGGTCCCACGATGAAGACATCTCTGGATTGATCTTTCTCCCATGTTAGACACACGCTGGTCCCACGATGAAGACATCTCTGGTTTGATCTTTCTCCCATGTTAGACACATGCTGGTCCCACGATGAAGACATCTCTGGATTGATCTTTCTCCCATGTTAGACACATGCTGGTCCCACGATGAAGACATCCCTGGTTTAATCCTTCGCCCATGTTAGACACATGCTGGTCTCAGAATGAAGACATCTCTGGATTGATCTTTCTCCCATGTTAGACACATGCTGGTCTCAGAATGAAGACATCTCTGGTTTGATATTTCTCCCATGTTAGACGCTGGTCTCACGATGAAGACATCCCTGGTTTAATCCTTCGCCCATGTTAGACACATGCTAGTCTCAGAATGAAGACATCTCTGGATTGATCTTTCTCCCATGTTAGACACACGCTGGTCTCAGAATGAAGACATCCCTGGTTTAATCCTTCGCCCATGTTAGACACATGCTGGTCTCAGAATGAAGACATCCCTGGTTTGATCTTTCTCCCATGTTGGATACACGCTGGTCCCACGATGAAGACATCTCTGGTTTGATCTTTCTCCCATGTTAGACACGTGCTGGTCTCAGAATGAAGACGTCCCTGGTTTAATCCTTCGCCCATGTTAGACACACGCTGGTCCCACGATGAAGACATCTCTGGATTGATCTTTCTCCCATGTTAGACACACGCTGGTCCCACGATGAAGACATCTCTGGATTGATCTTTCTCCCATGTTAGACACACGCTGGTTCCACGATGAAGACATCTCTGGATTGATCTTGGACTCATAAAATATAAACAATCCAATGATAACAACTGGAAGGTAATAATAGCGAGGATGGACACTGGTGACTTTACAAAATATGCGTCACGCATTACGGCGATATGCTGTAAGATTATCTTTGGTATGCAGAAACTCAGAATGTACGTCTGTTATTTAGCTTGGGTATCATTAGGGGGGCCTCGG
Source organism: Megaustenia siamemsis (assembly GCA_032433765.1). NCBI lineage: Eukaryota > Metazoa > Mollusca > Gastropoda > Stylommatophora > Ariophantidae > Megaustenia > Megaustenia siamemsis. Next base: position 96,279,404 of record JAVIAB010000047.1, on the reverse strand, counting down.
TAGCCTAGTTGGGAAAACCACCCGACTGGACTACCGACGTTCGGACAACCCGTGTTCGATTCCCGCTGGGAGCAGTGTGAATTGTACTCGTGGTTGGAAAAAAAAAAAATACCCCCACGGTCGACCAGCCGTTGGCAGAAATGGGTACCGGGGTATTATCCTGGGAAGGTGAGGAATGTCGCTTCGCATCTGAGTTTCGATGCTTGAGGCTACACTATACAGAAATATCCGAACATTTCTGGGTAGGCGGTCGAGCACATATGGGTGTAAACTCGCGTGCTAAGACGCCGGTTCAAGTCTCGTACTTGACCTTTACTTTATCATTAGCGTTTCTTTAGCGTAAAGAGGGAGTCGTGTGTGTGCCTTTAGTGTCGCCTGAAGATGAACCTAATGTGAGTACCTTCATAGAACGAGCTGTCTATCGAGTGCTTTTTCTATAACCGAGTGAGTGGTACAGTTTTTCTGTCATCGACTTGGTAAAGGAGAGAGAGAGAGAGAGAGAGAGAGAGAGAGAGAGAGAAGTTGATATGATAGGGTAGGGCACATCATACATCGGAAGAGAAAGTCAGTGGGGGATGCAGTAGTTTTTTTTTTTTTGTAGAAAGAAACAGGATAGAAGGGATGAGGTTTACAAAAATTGTCTGAGGGAAAAAGGATCAGTGGGTGTGGTTGAAAAGTAATTTTTGTGACTGAGGGAAATCTGAGAGACTTGCAAAAAAAGTATCTCTTGTATGGAAGATTGAAGTATGAGAGAGATCTTAGAGACATTCAAAGTAATTATCTCTCAGATGGAAGATTAAAGTGTGAAATAAATCATAAAATATCAAAGTAATTATCTCTCAGATGGAAGATTGAAAAGTGAGAGAATTTAAAAAATTATCTCATTGAAGAAAGTGAGAAGAATATGAGAGTAATGTGATGGGGCAGACATATCGGTTCAAAAAGTGTAACTATGAAAGTCTCTGTACAGGCCCGAACCTTGCATGCATGAGTACGTTCCGTGCTTCTAGTCAGGGTTTTGTATTTTTATTTCTTGCTCCTCGAGTGCCCTCATTCACAAGCTCGATGGGCTTCATTCAGCAGTGATTTGGGTCATGCCTCCGGATTCTAACTCCTTCCCATCTTTAGTACAGTAAGGGGTCCAGGTAAAAAAATACATAAAATGCGAAGCTGCAGTAAAGCTGAATGGCTATGGTTATGGAATGCCTTGGTATCACTGCAAACGAATTAAAATCCATAATTATTCAACCGCCCGTACCAGTGGAATCATCCGAATTAATGTCTCATCTCCCAAACGAAAAAATGTAGACGCAATCCCCATCATAGCAGTCACAGCACACGTCAAAAGATATAAGGCGAAACCACACAGAAAGTGAAAACAGCCATATGTTCTCCGTCAAACGATATCGTCATCATCGTAAGCAATCAGGATATCGAAACAATCCGGTTGAAACACAGCTCACGGTGTGCATAGAACATTAAACTCAGTAGCTCCGGCAGCAAGCCGGACTTGGAATATGAGGAAACTGCAACAAGTAAAGCTGAAGATCAAAGTGAAATAGGAAAAAAATTGTATTGTTAAAGCTTTACGTAATTAATAGACGACACACCACTGAAGGACCTTCCGGTTAATAGACCTTCAGCAGGAACAGCAAACAACACACATACACACACAGATATATAAGTAAATAAAATGAGCCCTACATAGCTAACTAATAATGAAGTAGCTAAAACAAAATTATGTCTAACTAGAATGAGAAAAACCAATGAAAATGTCCTCCCTGCGTATTGCGCTGTGGCCAGATGGAGTATGATCGATGGCTAGGATATTCGGTGTATTTACCAGCTAATCAGAGGGTCAAAACACAGATGGGAGGGTTATAGAAATATGTGTGTGGGGGGGGGGGGGATATTGAATAGGTTACCTCAACTATAACGCCACCGGCAATGTCTATACGTATGTACAACCGTGCGAGAACAAACAGACCTGTATAAATATATACTTATTCTTCTTCTTCTTCTTTCCTTCTTCATCTGCCTTTCAGCGTCGAGGGGAGGTATAATTTGCGGTCTGTTGCTCTTCTGTTCGCCTCTGCTGCTGTTATGTTTCCTAATGTTTCTAATATTCCATCGACCAATCTTTTTCGTTTTCGACCCTTGGGTCTGGTGTTCTCACAACGTTTGTTGAAGGCTCGTTGTGTTGTGTTTTGTTCTTTCTGCCTTGTCACATGGCCAAACCATTTTATCTGTTGTTTCCTTATATATTCTATGGTGGGGGCTATTCCTAGCTTTTTTCTCAGTTCTTCATTTCATTATCTTATCTCTCAGACTGTTTCCTATCATTCGTCTAACACATTTCATCTCTGTAGAGGTTATTTTCTTATTGTTCTTGCATCTAGGGTCCAGGTCTGGCATTGGTAGCACAACGTTATATATAAATATATACGAGGGGCGTTAAAAAGGTAATGGCCCAAATCGGTTTTTTCAGCTAATACAAAACATAGAAGCATGAGATTTTACAAACTTTAAATACGATATGTGTCGACCGTGTGCACCAAATTGCACTGCAATTGGCCAAATAATAGAACTACACTAAACCGTTGAAATGGAGCATGTTAGCAACTTGCGTTGTAAGCATCACATGTTGATAGAATTTCTCATTTTAGAGAAGGAAACTGTTGTAAACATTCACAAGCACCTTTGTGATGTGTATGGAAGTTTTGTAGTTGGCAGGAGAACAGTAAGTCGTTGGGTTCAGAGAATACAAGAATCGGAAAGCGGAGATACGGAGCTTCTTGATCAGCCGCGCTGTGGAAGCCTGCTACAGCCATCAATGCAGAGATGTTGAAATGCGCTGAGGGCATTATTCTTGCTGATAGGCCCATCACTACTCAACAACTGGCCTCAAAGTTGGCAGTCAGTATTGGTAGTGCAAATACAGTTACAAAAAACCCTCGGATTCTTTAAGGTTTGTGCAAGATGGGTTCCATGAAAGCTCACAAATGAGCACCGATTGCAAAGAAAAGCAATTTTTTTAATTGACTGTTGGAGCGTTTCAATGTTGATGGAGAGAACTTTTTGGCTAAGATTGTTACAGGTGACGAAACCTGGGCGTGTCATTTTGAACCTGAGACAAAAAGACAGTCAACTGAGTGGCTTCATCAGCACTCACCACGAAGAAAGAAATTCAGACATCTGCTTTCAGCTCGAAAGGTCATGGTCACTGTCTTTTGGGACATTGAAGATATTATTCTTGTGGATGTTATGTCAAAAGGAGAGACAATCAATTCACAAGTTTACATTAAGACATTGAAGGTGTGATTCTTGTGGATGTTATACCAAGAGGCGAGACAATCAATTCACAAGCTTACATTAAGATATTGAAGGTGTGATTCTTGTGGATGTTATGCCAAGAGGAGAGACAATCAATTCACAAGCTTACATTAAGACATTGAAGGTGTGATTCTTGTGGATGTTATACCAAGAGGAGAGACAATCAATTCACAAGCTTACATTAAGATATTGAAGGTGTGATTCTTGTGGATGTTATCCCAAGAGGAGAGACAATCAATTCACAAGTTTACATTAAGACATTGAAGTGTGATTCTTGTGGATGTTATGTCAAGAGGAGAGACAATCAATTCACAAGTTTACATTAAGACATTGAAGGTGTGATTCTTGTGGATGTTATGTCAAGAGGAGAGACAATCAACTCACAAGCTTACATTAAGACATTGAAGGTGTGATTCTTGTGGATGTTATGTCAAGAGGAGAGACAATCAATTCACAAGTTTACATTAAGACATTGAAGGTGTGATTCTTGTGGATGTTATGTCAAGAGGAGAGACAATCAATTCACAAGTTTACATTAAGACATTGAAGGTGTGATTCTTGTGGATGTTATACCAAGAGGAGAGACAATCAATTCACAAGCTTACATTAAGATATTGAAGGTGTGATTCTTGTGGATGTTATGCCAAGAGGAGAGACAATCAATTCACAAGCTTACATTAAGACATTGAAGGTGTGATTCTTGTGGATGTTATACCAAGAGGAGAGACAATCAATTCACAAACTTACATTAAGACATTGAAGGTGTGATTCTTGTGGATGTTATATCAAGAGAGGAGACAATCAATTCACAAGCTTACATTAAGACATTGAAGGTGTGATTCTTGTGGATGTTATTTCAAGAGAGGAGACAATCAATTCACAAGCTTACATTAAGACATTGAAGGTGTGATTCTTGTGGATGTTATATCAAGAGAGGAGACAATCAATTCACAAGCTTACATTAAGACATTGAAGGTGTGATTCTTGTGGATGTTATATCAAGAGAGGAGACAATCAATTCACAAGCTTACATTAAGACATTGAAGGTGTGATTCTTGTGGATGTTATGTCAAGAGGAGAGACAATCAATTCACAAGCTTACATTAAGACATCGAAGGTGTGATTCTTGTGGATGTTATGTCAAGAGGAGAGACAATCAATTCAAAAGCTTACATTAAGACATTGAAAAAAAAAACTCTTTCTTTCAACTTGCCTCTTCTCATGACGTGCTCGAAAAAATGTCGATTGTTTCTTTCTGATGTTTCTTAAGAGTTCCCTTTTTGTGCTGGCCTCTTTGAGAATTTCCTCATTGGTCTCTTTAGCTGCCAGGGATCTCTCAACATTCTTCTGAGAAATCCCATCTCTGTGTCCTCTAATCGTCTTTTTATTTGGTTGTCTACTCCACATGATTCGCTTCCATAGGTCAGAGTTTGCTCTTTATAGCACCGATGAACTTGCATTCTCACTTCTATTGGTATAGACTTGTTGCACAATTTTTTTTATATTTTCTGAAGCTCTTCTTAAAGATGTAAAATAATAGGCTGATCTTTAAAACTGTGTATATGTCAAAGAAAATAAATTGATCTATAAGAAAGAGTTTATTTCAAAGAAAATAAATTAATCTGTTCATCATCATCATCATCAAGTATCGAGCCTGCTGGCGTAGGTGGTCATGTCTCTCCAGCAACTTTCGATCACGACAGTTATTTATCATTCCGTTGTTGACCTTCCGCCAAGCCATTCTCTTAAGCTGACTGGTATCTTTTCTCTTTGCTTTCCTTCTTCTCTTCGTCCTTCCATTTCCCCTGTTGTTACAATATATTCCAGTTGTTCTCTTCTCATTACGTGGCCAACGAATGATGATAGTTTCTCCCTAATACTAGAAATTAGCTCTCTTTTTGCTTTGGCCTCTTTCAGAACGTTTTCATTACTCTTCTTAGCTGCCCAAGGTATTCTTAACATTCTTCTGCAAAACCACATTTCTACAGACTTCAGTGATTTTCTTTTCTATTGTCATATTGTCCATGATTTACATCCATATGTTAAGACTGGCTTTACAAAACATTGAAGAACTTTTTTCTTGTTTCTATTGTCAAAAATGGATTACACAGTATCTTCCTCATTTTTTTCTGGAAAGCTGATTTTGCCTGAGCCATTCTGCATCTCACCTCTTTTGTACATCTTCCGTCTGAGGTTAACAAAGTTCTCAAATATTTAAATTAATTTACCTGTTTTAATATTGTTCCACTTGTCTTTAATTTGCATTGAGGTGATGTCTTTTTCTTTGTTGTTACCATTACTTCTGTCCTTTTGCTATTAAGGCTGAGTCCTTTATTTTTGCTTTCTTTCACTATAATGTCAAACATTTCTTGTAACTCATTTTCACTCTTAGCAATTAAGACTGTATCATCAGCATACCATTAGATTATTTATATTATGACCTCCGATTGTTATTCCAGACATGCCCCTTATGGATCTTAAAATAATCTTACTATACATATTAAACAAATCTGGTGACAGCACACAACCTTGTCTAACACCCTGTTTTATTTGTTGAATCATTCCCAGCTGGTTTCCAGTTCTTATGGCCGCTGTTTGTTGCCAGTACATGTTCTTTATTATTCTTAGATCTTTGCTGTCTACGTTTATGCTTTCTAAAATGTTGATTATTTTTTGGTGCTTTACTTTGTCAAATGCTTTGATATAATCTATGAAACATAGGTATAGATCCGTTTTCACCTCTATGGCTCTTTCTACTAAAGATCTTATGATATATATGGCATTGCTTGTTCCTTTATCTCTAACAAAACCACACTGTTCATTGCTAATTTCTGGACTGATTTTGTTTTGCACTCTTCGCATGATGATTCTTAGTAATATCTTAGTCATATGACTCATAAAGCTTATTGTGCGATGATCATCGCATTCAATCAATCCCGATTTCTTTGGTAGGGCTATGAATATTGATTTGAGCAGGTCACCTGGTATATATCCGGTGTTGTAAAAAGTAAAGTACCCCCGTCACGCCAAGTGGCGAATAGGGAATATGGTGTTAGTGACCATAAATTTTACAGACCTTCAGCACATGATTTTCGGGGCAATGTGGTCGGTATTACGCCCGCGCCGCTTTACTTTCCCAGAAAAATTCGGTACCCATTTAAGGCTGGGTGAACCCGGAAGCCGTCGGTTGGGATCGAACCCTACCCCTTGTCCTTTGTAGTCTAGTTCACTAACCACTGAGCTATCGCGGCTCCCTAAAAGTAAAGTACCCCCGTCACGCCAAGTGGCGTATATGGAATAGGGTGTTAGTGACCATAAATTTTACATACCTTCAGCACATGATTTTTGGGGTAATGTGGTCGGTATTACGCCCGTGCCGCTTTACTTTCCCAAAAAAAAATCCGGCACCCATTAAAGGCTGGATGAACCGGAGCCGTCTGTCGAAATCGAACCCTACCTCTTGCCCTTTGGAGTCCAGTTCACTAACCACTGAGCTATCGCGGCTCCCGGTGTTGTAGATATTCAATATTTTTGTTATTATTTCTATTCCTAGATCACCCATGGCTTCAATCTCTACTTTAGTTATATTATATACTCCAGGAGATTTTCCTGCTTTCATATTGCCCAAGGCGTCTGCCACTTCTTCTTTAAGTATTTCTGGTCCTTCTCCATTATCCTTAATATTTACCTCTGCTCGTTCATCGTTATAAAGATCTTTAATGTATTCTGTCCATCGTTCCCATATGCTTTCTTGTTCTGTCAACAGTTCTCCTTCCTTTGATTTTAAACATCCAGTTTTTTAATTGCGTTTTTCTGCCTGTTTATTCTTCAATGTGTTTGTATATAGCTTTGGCACCTCCTTGTTGTTGCTTTCCATCTCTTTGCATCTCTGTTTTGGCCATGCTTCTTTTGCTTCATTGCATTTTATTACAATTTCTTTATTTAATTTCTTATAATCATCTTTATTTTCTTTATTTCTTCATCTCATATCCATTAGCTGCAAAATGTCATCTGTCATCCATTTCTTTCTTGAATTTGTCCTCACATTAATCTGTTAGGCAGAACATATTTCTAAGAATTAAATGTATCTATAAGTCAAGATATCTGCCTGTTTGATAATAAATTGATCTTTACGATATGTCTGCTTAGCAATATAATTATGTAGAAGTCAGAATATATGGTATGTCATTAAAACAATAATTGGTCTATATGTCAAGAGATATGTCTATAAGACAAAAAATTGATGTGATGACATATATCTGTAATACAATACATAGATCTATAAGCCAAAAAAATTGATTTCATGACATATACCTGTAATGCAATACATAGATCTATAAGACAAACAATTGATCTGATGACATATATCTGTAATACAACGCATAGACCAAAAAGACAGTAAACATTTTTGCAAGACAATGTCTAATTCTCGAAGGCGTTATGTCAACCTCTACACAGCGTTAGCTGACAGAACGTTCATCTGAAAGAAAACCCAAGTGTCTGTAAGTGTCTCAACAACTAGAACATCTTTTGGGGATATGGACACACAGGTTCCTCTACAACTAAAACATCTTTTGGGGATATGGGCACACAGGTTCCTCTACAACTAAAACATCTTTGGGGATATGGGTACACAGGTTCCTCTACAACTAAAACATCTTTTGGGGATATGGGCACACAGGTTCCTCTACAACTAAAACATCTTTTGGGGATATGGGCACACAGGTTCCTCTACAACTAAAACATCTTTTGGGGATATGGGTACACATGCTCCTCTACCACTAGAATATTTCTTGTGGATATGGGTACACAGGCTCCTCTACCACTAGAACAGTTCTTGGGGATATGGACACACAGGCTCCTCTACAACTAAAACAGCTCTTGGGGATATGGACACACAGGCTCCTCTACAACTAAAACAGCTCTTGGGGATATGGGTACACAGGCTCCTCTACCACTAGAACAGTTCTTGGGGATATGGGTACACAGGCTCCTCTACCACTAGAACAGTTCTTGGGGATATGGGTACACAGGCTCCTCTACCACTAGAACAGTTCTTGGGGATATGGACACACAGGCTCCTCTACCACTAGAACAGTTCTTGGAGATATAGGCATACAGGCTCCTCTACCACTAGAACAGTTCTTGGGGATATAGGCACACAGGCTCCTCTACCACTAGAACAGCTCTTGGGGATATAGGCACACTGACTCCTCTACCACTAGAACAGTTCTTGGAGATATAGGCACACAGACTCCTCTACCACTAGAACAGTTCTTGGGGATATAGGCACACAGACTCCTCTACCACTAGAACAGTTCTTGGGGATATATAGGCACACAGGCTCCTCTACCACTAGAACAGCTCTTGGGGGTATAGGCACACAGACTCCTCTACCACTAGAACAGTTCTTGGGGATATAGGCACACCGACTCCTCTACCACTAGAACAGTTCTTGGGGATATATAGGCACACAGACTCCTCTACCACTAAACAGCTCTTGGGGATATGGACACACAGGCTCCTCTACAACTAAAACAGCTCTTAGAGATATGGACACACAGGCTCCTCTACCACTAAAACAGCTCTTGGGGATATGGACACACAGGCTCCTCTACCACTAAAACAGCTCTTGGGGATATGGACACACAGGCTCCTCTACAACTAAAACAGCTCTTAGAGATATGGACACACAGGCTCCTCTACCACTAGAACAGCTCTTGAGGATATGGGCACACAAGTTCCTCTACCACTAGAATAGCTCTTGATGATATGTGCACACAAGTTCCTCTACCACTAGAACAGCTCTTGGTGATATGTGCACACAAGTTCCTCTACCACTAGAACAGCTCTTGGGGATATGTGCACACAAGTTCCTCTACCACTAGAACAGCTCTTGTTGATATGTGGTTAAGCGTTCTTGTGTCTGAGTTGGGCGACAATAAGATTTGACTCTCTTGAGAGCAGAAAATGTTTTTTCTACAGATGTTGATGCGCATAACGTAGTTATAAATAGCTAAGGAAGTTCCGGTAATCAGAGATTGTTTCAGTTTCACTTTGTGACGATTATGATTGGCTAGAGCTAAAAATGACCCATGAAACCGCATTAGTGTAGAGGTTTCTTTGCCGTATAATTTTGACGGGAATTTTTGAATGTCAAGATCGTTAATACAAGGTTCGGCTAGAGGAAAAATGTACCGCTGGTTAAAAGAGGTTTTAATTTGGTTTCGGTTTCATTCACAAATGTTATAGTGACCATAGAAAACCTTGCTTTAATAAATACAAATCAAAGCAAATAAATCATATTGGCCTACGAAATGTGTAATAGAATATTCGAAAATCTGTAATGTAATTATTAAAAAAATATAAGAAATTATCATTTCCTTTTGTATTTCGTTAATATGTTCATCTACCTGCGGTAGCTGCGGTATCTTAGAGAATACGTCACTGACAAAAGTATACATGCACGATTATACAACTCAAAAGTACGTATGACTGCACACAGGTCTGTATGACATAACGTATGTCAGTAAAACCTCGCTGGTTTGTTATTTAGTCAATCGGACTGGGTCATCTACGTGAAGCAGCTAAAGATCGATATTGATAATCGAACATGAGATCAGCTGAACTACGGGAGTCGCAAATCGATCGTCCAGAGTCCACAGGGCCCACTCTTGTACAGTTGGCGAGGTGCAGGGTGTTGACCTGTGTTTATGAACTAGGAAGTGGGACGCGGGTTGGTTGAGAGAAGTGATAATGGCAGATATCAACACATACACAGACACAAATAGAAAATAAAACGGAATGCTTAAAGCTTTACGCAATAGGTGGGCAACACAAATTAGAACAGCATTTCGGCTCAATAGGCCTTCAGCAGGGACAAACATACAACACAAATTAGAACAACGTTTCGGCTCATTAGACCTTCATCAGGGACAAACATACAACAAACGCACACAGATATGTATTTAAATTTAAAAAAAAAATTATTATTTTTGAAATTTTTTTTTTAATTTCTTTTTATTATGCTTTATTTTTTTTAAATTTCAAATACATATCTGTGTGTGTGTTGTATGTTTGTTTCTGCTGAAGGCCTATTGAACCGAAACGTTGTTCTAATTTGTGTCTTCCTCTAATTATATAATGCTTTAACCATACAATTTGTTCTATATGTTTTTGTCCATTTCTCCATACAATGAGCTTTACTGCAGCTTCACATCTTGATGCATTTCTTTGCCTGGACCCCAGCACGAGAGATGGTACCAAGATAAGGAGAATATAGGCCTGGAAAGAGGAGATGGAAGAGTCGGAGGTTAATCTCCACTACGATCATCCTTATCATACATCAAACAAAACCATCATGTTCCAGCGGGACACCTTCCCCAACGTGTAACACCGCTGCCACTCACCTTCCCCAACGTGTAACACCGCTGCCACTCACCTTCCCCAACGTGTAACACCGCTGCCACTCACCTTCCCCAACGTGTAACACCGCTGCCACTCACCTTCCCCAACGTGTAACACCGCTGCCACTCACCTTCCCCAACGTGTAACACCGCTGCCACTCACCTTCCCCAACGTGTAACACCGCTGCCACTCACCTTCCCCAACGTGTAACACCGCTGCCAATCACCTTCCCCAACGTGTAACACCACTGCCACTCATCTTCCCCAACGTGTAACACCACTGCCACTCACCTTCCCCAACGTGTAACACCGCTGCCACTCACCTTCCCCAACGTGTAACACCGCTGCCACACACCTTCCCCAACGTGTAACACCGCTGCCACTCACCTTCCCCAACATGTAACACCGCTGCCACTCACCTTCCCCAACGTGTAACACCGCTGCCACTCACCTTCCCCAACGTGTAACACCGCTGCCACTCACCTTCCCCAACGTGTAACACCGCTGCCACTCACCTTCCCCAACGTGTAACACCACTGCCACTCACCTTCCCCAACGTGTAACACCACTGCCACTCACCTTCCCCATCGTGTAACACCGCTGCCACTCACCTTCCCCAACGTGTAACACCGCTGCCACAAACCTTCCCCAACGTGTAACACCGCTGCCACTCACCTTCTCCAACGTGTAACACTGCTGCCACTCACCTTCCCCAACGTGTAACACCGCTGCCACTCACCTTCCCCAACGTGTAACACCGCTGCCACTCACCTTCCCCAACGTGTAACACCGCTGCCACTCACCTTCCCCAACGTGTAACATCGCTGCCACACACCTTCCCCAACGTGTAACACCGCTGCCACTCACCTTCCCTAACGTGTAACACCGCTGCCACTCACCTTCCCCAACGTGTAACACCGCTGCCACTCACCTTCCCCAACGTGTAACACCGCTGCCACTCACCTTCCCCAACGTGTAACACCGCTGCCACACACCTTCCCCAACGTGTAACACCGCTGCCACACACCTTCCCCAACGTGTAACACCGCTGCCACTCACCTTCCCCAACGTGTAACACCGCTGCCACTCACCTTCCCCAACGTGTAACACCGCTGCCACACACCTTCCTCAACGTGTAACACCGCTGCCACTCACCTTCCCCAACGTGTAACACCGCTGCCACTCACCTTCCCCAACGTGTAACACCGCTGCCACTCACCTTCCCAACGTGTAACACCGCTGCCACTCACCTTCCCCAACGTGTAACACCGCTGCCACTCACCTTCCCCAACGTGTAACACCGCTGCCACACACTAGCAAAATCACTGGACATGGTTTCAGCTTATATGCACGAACTCCAAAACACAGATCTTGAAAATGGAGAGGGCTGTTGGTCAGATTTTTATCGTTAATATTTTACCCCGGCAGCAGTCATTATCTAGCCGACTTTCTTCGAGATTTAGCTTCCAATAGCTTTTAACGTGCGTGGAATGCACACTAGACATCATGTTTTGTTTTTTGTCGCCTTTATCTGAGAGGGCAATGCATCGTTACCCAGAGACCGGGAAGGTTAAAGCCAACATGGACATCATTCACACGCGAGAAGAGACCAATGTCTACCTCCTATGGAGGGTCTCGAACCCGGGACTTCTCTGTCCAGAGCTTGACACCTTACCACTAGAGAGTAAATGAGAGGAACATGGACGAGAAGAAGGATAAAACAAAGATTGGTTGTAGATGCTGGAGACAGATAAAGGCATCGATGAGAAGGGTGGATGATTGGTTGTAGATGCTGGAGACAGATAAAGGCATCGATGAGAAGGGGTGGATGATTGGTTGTAGATGATGGAGACAGATAAAGGCATCGATGAGAAGGGGTGGATGATTGGTTGTAGATGCTGGAGACAGATAAAGGCATCGATGAGAAGGGGTGGATGATTGGTTGTAGATGATGGAGACAGATAAAGGCATCGATGAGAAGGGGTGGATGATTGGTTGTAGATGATGGAGACAGATAAAGGCATCGATGAGAAGGGGTGGATGATTGGTTGTAGATGCTGGAGACAGATAAAGGCATCGATGAGAAGGGGTGGATGATTGGTTGTAGATGATGGAGACAGATAAAGGCATCGATGAGAAGGGTGGATGATTGGTTGTAGGGCGGAGAGGTGTCAAACAATGCTGGTAAGATGAGAATGATGAAGAAGAAGATAACGTAATGAATAGATACGATAATACAAATTATGCAGAAAAGCAGCAACACAGTCATCTTCCTCTTCTTCTCGAGGGGAGATATTATTTGTGGTATCTTGCTCTTCTATTTGCCTCTGCTGCTGCTATGTTTCCGATAATTATTAGATAAATAATCTAATATTCCATCGATCCATCTTTTTCGTGGTCGGCCCTTGGTCTGGTGTTCTCCCAACGTCTATTGAAGACTCGTTATGATGAGTTTTGATCCTTCTGCCTTATCACGTTATCAAACCATTGTATCTGTTGTTAACAGACAGACAGCCGGAGAGTCTGACAAACTGACTGACAGACAGACAGCCAGAGAGTCTGACAAACTGACTGACAGACAGACAGACAGACAAACAGACTGACAGACAGACAGACAGACAGATTGACAGACAGACAGACAGACAAACAGACGAACAGACTGACAGACGGACATACCGACAGACAAACAGACTGACAGACAGAGAACGTGACTGACAGTCAGAGAATCTGACAAACTGATAGACTGACTGACAGACAGAGAACCAGAGAATCTGACAAACTGATAGACTGACTGACAGACAGGCAGCCAGGAAGTCTGACAAACTGATAGACTGACTGACAGACAGGCAGCCAGGGAGTCTGACAAACTGATAGACTGACTGACAGACAGGCAGCCAGGGAGTCTGACAAACTGATAGACTGACTGACAGACAGGCAGCCAGGGAGTCTGACAAACTGACAGACAGACAGACAGACAGACAAACAGACTGACAGACAGAGAACGTGACTGACAGTCAGAGAATCTGACAAACTGATAGACTGACTGACAGACAGAGAACCAGAGAATCTGACAAACTGATAGACTGACTGACAGACAGGCAGCCAGGAAGTCTGACAAACTGATAGACTGACTGACAGACAGGCAGCCAGGGAGTCTGACAAACTGATAGACTGACTGACAGACAGGCAGCCAGGGAGTCTGACAAACTGATAGACTGACTGACAGACAGAGAACCAGAGAATCTGACAAACTGATAGACTGACTGACAGACAGGCAGCCAGGAAGTCTGACAAACTGATAGACTGACAGACAGACAGACAGCCAGGGAGTCTGACAAACTGATAGACTGACTGACAGACAGGCAGCCAGGGAGTCTAACAAACTGACAGACTGACAGACAGACAGACAGCCAGGGAGTCTAACAAACTGACAGACTGACAGACAGACAGACAGCCAGGGAGTCTGACAAACTGATAGACAGACAGCCAGGGAGTCTAACAAACTGACAGACTGATAGACAGACAGACAGCCAGGGAGTCTGACAAACTGACAGACAGACAGCCAGGGAGTATGACAAACTGACAGTCAGGCAGCCAGGGAGTCTAACAAACTGACAGACTGACAGACAGACAGACAGCCAGGGAGTCTAACAAACTGACAGACAGACAGCCAGGGAGTCTAACAAACTGACAGACTGACAGACAGACAGACAGCCAGGGAGTCTGACAAACTGACAGACAGACAGCCAGGGAGTCTAACAAACTGACAGACTGACAGACAGACAGCCAGGGAGTCTGACAAACTGACAGACAGACAGCCAGGGAGTCTAACAAACTGACAGACTGACAGACAGACAGACAATGGTCGTGTAGTTTACCTTAGTTTGTGGTCCGTATGTGAATTTCTCTGGATTCTGCTTCAGTTCTCTGCAACAGTTTGTTTGGATTCCGGCATCATTCTTGAAAACATTAAAAAAAAACAAACCTTAAATAAAGTTAGAACAACCGGAGCATACATTAGCGCAGTCTGTAACACAGACCACGCACTTGTTATAAGTACAGGCAACCACTAAATGGATATACAAATCAAGACAACCATTCAGACCTACGATTAATATCTCTGCAATAAAATTACGGAACAATCACAAATATTTGATCAAACTACTGACTTATCACAACTGTTTGCTACCAACAGTATGTCAAGAAGTCAAAGGCCACACAAATCTTTAAGAAAGCTTATTTACATTTTGTTTTCGTTCTCTCAAATTGTTGTACAGTTAGTTACACGTGGTAATTTATTGTAATTCTTTAGGGGATAATTTTTGAAATGTGTGTATAGATACATATGGTATAAAAAAAAGTAAAGTGCCCCGTTTGCTCATGTGGCGTATAGTGTTATATATATCTGGTGTTAGTGACCGTAATTTTTATAGACCTTCGGCACATGATTTTTGGGGCAATGTGGTCGGTATTACGCCCGTCCCGCCTTACTTTCCCAGAAAAAAAAATCCTGTATCCATTTAAGGCTGGGTGAACTCGGAAGCCGTCGGTTGGGATCTCTTGTCTTGTCATTTGTAGTCCAGTTCACTAAGTTAAATATGGTAATTTATTGACATTCTTGTATAGTTACACGTGACAGTTTTCAATCAAATCAGTTATAAATCTGTTTTGTTGTCATATCGTTCGCTGTCCCATATGAACATATAAATGAGTAACGTCATTGACTGTTTCTGAAATCCCAGAGCCTGCAATCAATAAACAATAGGGTAACCAGTCCTCCATACTCTAATGCGTCCTGTTGTCATGACGATCCAATATGGCTGTACGTGAATAGTAAACAAAGCGACACGTTTATCGCTGACTGACGTATGATTTCCGTTTTACTATGCAGTCCCGATCCAGACATTCTAATTAGTCAGTAGACGGTTGAGGAGACTAATGAGGACGTTATAGAGAAGAGCAATGGAGACTAGGTTGAATGTATGAGACGATTCGGAAATAAGTTGTCCACATTATTAAGGCGGGCTAGAATTGGAACATACATTATTATCTGTGAATATTGGATGTACTAGGGTGGGGACATGTTATAGGAGGGTAAGGGCATGTTATAGGAGGGTGAGGACATGTTATAGGTGGGTGAGGACATGTTATAGGAGGGTGAGGACATGTTATAGGTGGGTGAGGACATGTTATAGGAGGGTGAGACATGTTATAGGAGGGTGAGGACATGTTATAGGAGGGTGAGGACATGTTATAGGTGGGTGAGGACATGTTATAGGTGGGTGAGAACATGTTATAGGAGGGTGGGGACATGTTATAGAAGGGTGAGGACATACTATATGGGGGTGAGGAAATGTTATAGGAGGGTGAGGAAATGTTATAGGAGGGTGAACACATGTTATAGAAGGGTGAGGAAATGTTATAGCAGGGTGAGGACATGCTATATGGGGGTGAGGAAATGTTAATGGAGGGTGGGGACATGTTATAGGAGGGTGGGGAAATGTTATAGGAGGGTGAGGACATGTTAAAGGAGGGTGAGGAAATGTTATGTGAATGTGAGGACATGTTTGTTGTAGGAGGGTGAGAACATGTTATAGGAGGGTGAGGACATGTTATAGGAGGGTGAGGACATGTTATAGGAGGGCGAGGACATGCTATAGGTGGTGAGGAAATGTTATAGGAGGCTGAGGACATGTTATAGGAAGGTGAAGAAATGCTATAGGGAGGTGAGGAAATGTTATAGAAGGGTGAGGGAATTTTATAGGAGGGTGAATAAATGTTATAGGAGAGTGTGGAAATGTTATATCTGCAAATTAACAGTGTCTAAAAGTGTTGATTAGGGAAAGGTGAACGAATATTATTGGATGCACATTATAAGATTGACTATTGGTTGGGTATTTGGAGTTAATGTTATACAAATATAGCTCAAAAGGCAATTTATTCTTAATGCTTGTTTTATGATGTTCCAGCCAAGTCACGTGTACTGAATCCTTCTCAATGATTGGTGTATGTATACACTCTATTCTCGCTTAATTACAATTTGTTTCTTTAATCTTATAACCCAAACGAGTGTGTTATTTTTTTTATTTGACGTCTATTGCCGTTACGATTTTTACATCATAAGAGACGGATATGTGTTTGATTAGATTTTCCACGTTGATAATATGAAATTGAACTAATATTTGTGTTAGTTTCGGAACCCATGAATCTGTCCACCGCATTCTTATTTTGTGCTGTCTTTTCATCAAGTTCCTGTTCAAAGAATTGTACACTAAAGGCTGACTTTGTTGATTAAATCAACCACTTCTCCAGCTCTGGTAACGAGTTTGGCTTCTAGCAGAATTTGAAATGATCAGAATCTCAGCCTCTAGAAATTGTAAATAAGACAGTTGTGTAAGTTTATATTTGATAGAGATTGTCCACACAGAGACATAGGTCAGTTTGAACTACGTTGGAATTATCCACAGACAAGATGAATCCATGATGGCTTGTCAGTAGGGGACAGGTTGTTGCTTGCATATTTCTTGAAAGGAGAAGCAGGAAAACGTCTTTCTGATAATCTGGATGAAGGAGAAACATGACACCGTCTTTGTGGTGATCTGGATGAAGGAGAAACATGACACAGTCTTCGTGATGACCTGGATGAAGGAGAAACATGAGTAGTGAGAAAACCGTAGAATGCTATCCAATAGTGCAGAAAGATGTTTATATATTAGTGTCTGTACGTGTTTATAATGTGGGTGCACATTTTTATGTGTTCAGATGTTCGGACCGACGTTCGGAAGTTCGGCCGGCCGGTGTCGACTTGTGACCCGGTGACCCGTCCGGTGATCGGTGGTTCGGCTGGGCGGTAATCCGCATGTTTTGAATGTCATGAATATCGTCTCGTAATCGGTCGGTGGTTGGGATTATCGTATTGTTGAGACGCGGCAGGCTCGGTTGAATCTGGTATTGTTATGTTAAATGCTGACGGCCCTTGTTAGGACAACCGCGTGTTCAGGTAGGGGTGACCTCGGCATGTAACTAGGAAACGTTTGGGGTGACTTTGTTAGGTAAACCGCGTGTTTAAAAAAAGAGATGACGTGTCGGTTGAATGGTCTTGGTATTGTATTTTAAATGCTGATGGCCTTTGTTAGGCAATCCTTGTGTTTAAGACGCGGCAGGATCGGTCTCGCGATGTGGTATTGTTATGTATTTTGTAAATCAGCTAACTTTGGAAATCTAACAGTAACTTTAAATAATGACGCGCTCTCTCTCTCTCTCTCTCTCTCTCTCTCTCTCTCTCTCTCTCTCTCTGACAAGTGAATTAACCAAGTATATTTAATTTCACAGCTTGTTATTAATACAGTAGAGAACAGATATTTGAAAATATATTACTCTCCGGTTGATGAATTTGGGCATCCATGGACCCTCCGAAGCCGAAATATCCATGGGGTGAGCAAACGATAAATGATACGGTCGTTAATGTGTTGCCTCAATGAAAAAGACATGTGAATTCTGTTAAGCTTCACGCCACAACAATTAAAAATTATATAATAAACACAATATAGACCACACGTGTTGCTAAACGAATCTTGCAACACCCGTGGGTTGTAGACGAATGGAACGTGTGAGTTCCGATCGATAAAGTTTAAAATATCCATGTGTCTGGGAGGTAAACCGTAGGAATCGAAATACTCACATTCTCCGAGACCGTTGTAAAAGAGAGCCACCCAATGCTCACCAGGTTCGTGGGCAGGGTCGGTGTTTATGACTAAGGCTGCAGTCGCGGTTGGGTCGATGCTGGGTGGTAAGTGGTTTCGTGGAAGGACACTAACAAGGGAACAACGTCGAACGAAAATATCCGACATCAAAAGGTTGTAAATCTCCCCCGTGTTCATTTTCTTTCTCTCAAACGGCGAAGTCTGTTAGAACCTAGCGTGTCTTGGACACCTCGAGTACTGAGTCCAACTCGGCGTAGACGATAACTTGTAGGAGAGTAGTTGTGGGAGCGGCAAACTTGCGTTCTAACGACAAGGGCCCACTTGTGGCTAGCTCAAAGTGGGAGCCGTCTAGTAGGCTGGAGGAGAGGTCAAAACCAAATAGACAAAATCCGTCCTTGAAATCTCGATAAGCAATGTTATTCCCAGCTTCTTTTACAATCAGACCTATGGTCAGATTTGTACAAAAGAAAGCTCTCGCATATTGATTTCGTTCAAAGTCCATAGTTAGAGGCTTTGCGGAAATACATTTCCCGTCGACCGTCAGGTTCATGTAAGTCAAACCAAAGTGTTGAAAATTGAACGGGTTAGCGGTATAAACACCATTAAAGGTACTGGCTGTAATCAGACCTATCACTATACAGATTGGTGTTTGAGACAAAAATAAATTGTCTTGACTGTGGGAGAACATTCCGCTAGCGATGGAAAATGTTTTGATGGTAACCCTCTAGATCGGGTACCGAGCATTCTCGCTTAAAAGAGCCTTTTCGTGGGCCAGAGAAATCGTTGGGTTTAGCTTAGCTTTCCTGACCGCAAGCGTGGCGTAGGTGATAACACTCTTATAACCCACAGACCTATCATGAGCAATGATGTTGAACACATCCTTAGAGGGCGTGAGTTTCATCTTTACATCGACTCTGTTTAATATGTAACGATCCTGCACAAATACATCAGAGTGCAAACGAACCATCATTTCAACCTCTTTACTACCCGAAGTCAAATTGCGCCGTGTTTTTAATCCCTAATTTCAATTCATATCATCGTGATGGCCCGCTGGTCTTTGTAGAACAGAGCGGCCGTCAAGTATCCAGTTTTCGCATCCTCCCGATAGTTTAGAGTAGCCTCAAACACTGCTCTAAAAGGATAGGTATTCTCCGATGGTGTAACCAACGTGTCGTTTAGAGAAACGTCGACTGGTGAAAATAGACTGTGAAGATAATTGTTGACTGGTCCTACCTCGGCATCCGATGGTACACTATCACCGTTGGGGAGGGTGATTATGACCCGGAGATGGAAAAACGTGTTGAAAAGATCTAGATACTCCTAACTGTTTCCCGAAATGAAAAACTCGATGGGTGTGCCATGCGACAAGGCCGCGATCGGGCGAATTTCAATAAATTGGCAAGACTCTAGAGATGTCTGTGTGGGTGGAACGCTAAATAAATCCAAACCAGAGTGAAGACATTCACACGACTTGGGGTGAATGAGAGACATTATTATTCGAAAATATCCTTTGCCACCGACACCCTTATCTTCGTCTTCTTCTTGTGTGCCGAATGAAGGGGGAACTGTCTAGCTGTCAGTTTTATCCTCTTCGTAACGAGTTTTCCGGGTGGAGGTACCTTCATAACTCGCTTTCTGCTTTGTCGTCGTCGTGAACCACTTACGGATTGGTTGTTACCACTCAGGTGGTCTACGGCCCCGTGTATCAACCACTGACCGGCCTCCTTTGCTCGTTCTTTGAATGCTTCACCGACATTTCTCCCGGCTAATGCGTCTTGTCCGACCTGCAGGCCGGTCCCCAATCCTTCTCTGAGCAAGGCTTTACCCCCTGTTTTTAACCAGGGTAAAATAGCCCTCCTGATTCCCTCAAAGAAACTACCGATCCCACGACCACTCTGATTTCGACCTCCTATAAATACGGGATGTTTCTTCACTCAAAAGTGTACCGTTAGCACCGACGTCCCGCTGGTGAATGGGATGGTTTTTCCATGTTCGTTGGCTAAAAGGATTTCCACGGTGTCGAAGGAAAATCTGCTCAGGGGGACGTAGTGAGGCTTATCGTAGATATGAAACACCGCGGTGTGATTTCTGTTGATAACAGGCACGCTCCTGAGGAGAGGTACAATCACATCCCCGACCGGCCTGGATGAAACGAGATCGCAGTAGACGTAGACATTTTTCGCAACACTTTCCAAGTTAATTGCGCCCACGCTGTAGATTTCGGGAGCTGCGTCTGTTATGCAGGTCGTGGGGAAGGCTAACATGTTTTTCAAAGTGTCGCTTATGGTAACGCTGACCCCTTTTTCGTAGAGTTTCAAGATGGCTCTATTCACCTCCTTTGCGTAAAGGAATCTCATTTTTGCCGCTTTTACCACCGCGCGGGACTCCTCCTTCTCCTCATATATGATCAACGCATTCAGCTCGCCGATGGAAGTATCGAGTATCTTGTATAATACTCTCGAGAGAGGAATTTATCACGCTAGCTGAGATGTGAGATGAAATTTTATCCGCTTATGCTAACCTCAAATGCACGCCACTTCTTGTTAACCAGAACCTCAACTACACGTTACCTTTTGTTAACCAGAACCTCAACTACACGCCACCTCTTGTTAACCAGATGAAAGACCCTGCAGTCAGAATGTATGTCCCGGGTGATTCAAAGTCACCAATTACCTATTTCAGCTTTGATCAAGGTTTTGTCAAAATGGAGGGGGTTGTGTTTTGAAGGCTAATCAACCTTCCTATGCACCTGTGTTTGATAGGCATTTAACACAAACAGACAGTGTCACCAAAACAGGCGGGAGGAAACCCTGGCGGTTAAAATTAATAAATTCATCAACCGGACAGTAATATATTTTCAAATATCTGTTCTCTGCTGTATTATTAAAAAAAAGCTTTGTGAAATTAAATATAGAAAGAATTTGTTTTATTTGACTTGGTTAATTCACTTGTCAGAGAGAGAGAGAGAGAGAGAGAGAGAGAGAGAGCGAGAGGTGAGAGGTGAGAGAGAGATAGTTGTCTGACCAAAGTACGCGTACAGCAACAATAAAATAAATTAAATTTAAAAAAAAATAACAAATATATATTCTACATCACATATATCCCACTACACAACTATTTAACAATGAAGGATTACAAAGGATTGTAAATGATTGAGATACGGAATTATCAATAACCAAACAAAGCACGTGTACAGCAACAATAAAATAAATAAAACCCATTGAGATACGGAATTATCAATATATATATTTGAATGAACAAAACTTTCAGAGAAGGAAACAGAAAATGTGTTGTCTGATCAAATCACGCGTACTTCAACAATAAAATAAATTAAATTTAAAAAAAATAAATAACAAATATATCTTCTACATCACATCTATCCCACTACACAACTATTTATCAATAAGGGATTAGAAAGGATTGTAAAGGATTGAGATAGGGAGTTATCAATAACCAAACAAAGCACATGTACAGCAATAATAAAATAAATTAAATTAAAAAAAATAATAACAAGTTTATTTTACTTTCTTATATTTCCATATGTTAAAATATTTCTACTTACGGTTTGACGTCCATGTATTATAGAAATACCATTGTTCAACTACCTTTAATATTGGTCAGGTCTCGGCATCAACTAGCATGATAATCTTAAAGTTGCCAACGGTGACTTGCGATCTGATCGCATGTGATCAGCTCATTACCCAGCCGGAAATAAATCACATTTGACAAGGTAACGCACGAATTTGTCGCTTTTAAACACGCGTTACACTGAAGGACTAACACTAAAAACCTGGACACTTAAACCGAAATAGGACTAACACTAAAATCCTGTTCATTTAAACCTGGTCACCTAAACCGAGCTAGCGTTCCGGATCGGTCGTTTATTTTTCACCATGTCAGTTTTTAATCGAAATATTTCGTATCGCCTATATTTTAAAATGTAAATAAATTTATATTTCATTTTATTTCAGTTCTATTACGATCATTAAACTTTAAGTATTTTATTTCTTAACGTTTCTTTTTATTTAAGTATAAACGCGTTTTAATTTTTCCTATCTAACAAGGGCCGTCAGCATTTAAAATACAATACCACATCACGACCATTCAACCGACACGTCATCTCTTTTTTTAAACACGCGGTTTACCTAACAAAGTCACCCCAAACTTTTCCTAGTTATATGCCGAGGTCACCCGTACCTGAACACGTGGTTTTCCTAACAAGGGCCGTCAGCATTTAACATAACAATACCAGATTCAACCGAGCCTGCCGCGTCTCAACAATACGATAATCCCAGCCACCAACCGATCACGAGACGATATTCATGACATTCAAAACACGCGGATTACCGCCCAGCCGAACCACCGATCACCGGACGGGTCACCAGGTCACGTGTCACCGCCGGCCGGCCGAACTTCCGAACACCGGATCACCGGCCGAATATCCGAACACAAAAAAAATGTGCACCCACATTATAAACACGTACAGACACTAATATATAAACATCTTTCTGCACTAATGGCTATCATTCCACGGTTTTTTCACTACTAACATGACACTGTCTTTGTGATGATCTGGATGAAGGAGAAACATGACACCGTTTTTGTGATGATCTGGGAGAAAGAGAAACATGACACCGTCTTTGTGGTGATCTGGAAGAATGAGAAACATGACACCGTCTTTGTGGTGATCTGGAAGAAAGAGAAACATGACACCGTCTTTGTGGTGATCTGGAAGAAAGAGAAACATGACACCGTCTTTGTGATGAGCTGGAAGAAATAGAAATTTGACACCTTTTTTGTGGTGATGGAGAGATCGGAGAAAAATAACACCGTCTTTGTGATGATATGGACGCATGTTTTTTCCCTCCAACCTCTCATTTACGTGATGTTTTCCCTCCAACCTCTCATTTACGTGATGTTTTTCCCTCCAACCTCTCATTTACGTGATGTTTTCTCATCCAACCTCTCATTTACGTGATGTTTCCCCCCCCCCAACCTCTCATTTACGTGATGTTTTCCCCCCAACCTCTCATTTACGTGATGTTTTTCCCTCCAACCTCTCATTGACGTGATGTTGATGCCTCCGTTATTATCTGCTGACTTTCTCAAAAGACTCATCAGTGAATGCTCGTGTAGATCTACAGTAAGGAATATTTCCTATTTTCGTTTGTAACTTAGTAAAGATTGTTGATGTCACGTGACGCCTTGGTAACCACGTCTTGAAACACCGGACGAGCACCCGTTACCAAATTGAGTTAGTGTTGGATATTAGTTCTTGTCACACGTGACACAGGTAGCTGGTTTATTTAATGTTTTGTTTTTAATTGAAGCGCCGCTTCTAGAACAAAGCCAGATATTTGAAGTCGGATCCTCGGTTATGACATTGGTCATATCGTTGTAGAGTGGGTGGCTGGAGATTCAAGTTTGGGGATTTCTGATTCTCTTATCTCGTCAAGATAGAGCTGGCCTGCGCGGCTTTTCATAGTAGATATATATATATATATATATAGAGAGAGAGAGAGAGTATGATGTGCCATTTGTAGCGCTGCTTGGGATATTCCATTCTATTCTATTCTATTCTATTCTATTCTATTCTATTCTATTCTATTCTATTCTATTCTATTCTATTCTATTGTCCTATCTGCCCAAAGACCGCTGTTCGAGCCGGAATGTTAAACTCGCTATGTTCGACGGTCTTTCATATCAAGTTTCAGACCTTGTACAACACATGAATTATTTCTCGCCAACCGTTCCTGTTTTTGGCGAAGCGCTCAATATTGGCAAGGGAGTTAATTCCTGCTGTTATTGCCTCTCGCCTGAGTATTCTTTTCAGTGTTTCTCTCTTTTTATTTCATCCTCTGGTTCTCATTTGAAGGCTTCCTTTGAGATTCTCTTGTTGTCTCTTCTCATCACATGGCCAACATATGACCACCTTCTCTTGTTGTCTCTTCTCATCACATGGCCAACATATGACCACCTTCTTCTCTTGTTGCCTCTTCTCATCACATGGCCAACATATGACCACCTTCTTCTCTTGTTGTCTCTTCTCATCACATGGACAACATATGACCACCTTCTTCTCTTGTTGTCTCTTCTCATCACATGACCAACATATGACCACCTTCTTCTCTTGTTGTCTCTTCTCATCACATGGCCAACATATGACCACCTTCTTCTCTTGTTGTCTCTTCTCATCACATGGCCAACATATGACCACCGTCTTCTCTTGTTGTCTATTCTCACCACATGACCAACATATGACCACCTTCTTCTCTTGTTGTCTCTTCTCATCACATGGCCAACATATGACCACCTTCTTCTCTTGTTGTCTCTTCTCATCACATGGCCAACATATGACCACCTTCTTCTCTTGTTGTCTCTTCTCATCACATGACCAACATATGACCACCTTCTTCTCTTGTTGTCTCTTCTCATCACATGGCCAACATGTGACCACCTTCTTCTCTTGTTGTCTCTTCTCATCACATGGCCAACATATGACCACCTTCTTCTCTTGTTGTCTCTTCTCATCACATGACCAACATATGACCACCTTCTTCTCTTGTTGTCTCTTCTCATCACATGGCCAACATGTGACCACCTTCTTCTCTTGTTGTCTCTTCTCATCACATGGCCAACATATGACCACCTTCTTCTCTTGTTGTCTCTTCTCATCACATGACCAACATATGACCACCTTCTACTCTTGTTGTCTCTTCTCATCACATGACCAACATGTGACCACCTTCTTCTCTTGTTGTCTCTTCTCATCACATGACCAACATATGACCACCTTCTTCTCTTGTTGTCTCTTCTCATTATATGACCAACAATTGGCCACCTTCTTCTATTGTTGTCTCTTCACATCACATGACCAACATATTACCACCTTCTTCTCTTGTTGTCTCTTCTCATCACATGGCCAACATATGACCACCTTCTTCTCTTGTTGTCTCTTCTCATCACATGGCCTACAATTGGCCACCTTCTTCTATTGTTGTCTCTTCTCATCACATGACCTACATGTGACCACTTTCTTCTCTTGTTGTCTCATCTCATCACATGGCCTACATATGGCCATCTTCTTCTCTTGTTGTCTCTTCTCATCACATGGCCAACATATGTCCACCTTTTTATCTTATTTATAGATGATATATAAAAGTGTAGGAAGCCCGCTCAGTTAATTACATGTTGTGTCACATGGGCATGTTTCCATACTACGTGTACATTAACTTTCTGTTTGCATTTGTTTCATTGCTGTGTAGTCTGTGTGTATATTACACATCAATTGTTGTACACGCGTTTGATGAGATTCATGGGTAACAGTTCTCCTTACTGCTGACTGAAGCAGACCTGGGGAAATCTTACGAACATGAAGAAGACAGAGCCCCGCATCGCATATATGAAGTATGGTGTTATTATTTACCTGTTACTAATACTGATGTTATTATTTACCTGTTACTAATACTGATGTTATTATTTACCTGTTACTAATACTGATGTTATTATTTACCTGTTACTAATACTGACGTTATTATTTACCTGTTACTAATACTGATGTTATTATTCGTCATCATCATTATTGAGTGCCGTCTCCGCAACGAAAGTTGGCTACCATGGAGCGCCATTCTGCTCTGTCTCTTGCTTTGATGGTGCAGGTTGTGATAGGCTGATTTGTCCATCGTTTGATGTTACTCGTCCATGTTAACCATGGTCTGTCTCTGCCTCTTTTACCTTGTATTTTCCCCTCCAGGATTACTTTTAGTAGGCTGTTGTGTCTTTTAACAAAGTCAAAAATCAGCATTTGTCTTGTTTGAATTTTGTTTAGTAGTTCTCTTTTCATTTTTAGTTGTTTTAAGACTTCATCGTTTGTTTTATTTTCCTTCCATCCAATTCTACCTATTCTTCTATATATCCACATTTTAAAGACTTCAATTCTCTGTTCTGTTTTCTTGTCTAATGTCCAATGTTATTATGTTGTCTAATGTTATTATTCACCTGTTACTAATACTGATGTTATTACTTACATGTTACTAATACTTCTTCTTCTTCTTCTTATTCTTTCCTTCCTCATTTGCCTTTTAGTGTAGATGGGAGATATTATTTGCGGTCTTTTACTCTTATATTTGCCTCTGCTGCTGTTATGTTTCATAGTGTTTCTAATATTCCGTGAATCCATCTTTTTCGTGGTCGTCCCCTGGGCCTGGTGTTATCGCAACGTTTATTGAGGGCTGGTGTTGTGTTTTGATCATTCTGCCTTGTCACGTGGCCAAATAATTGTATCTGTTGTTTCTTTATATATTCCATGGCGGGGGTTATTTCCAGATTTTTTTCTCAATTCTTCATTTCTGATCTTAACTCTCAGACTGTTTCCTGTCATTCGTCTAACACATTTCATCTCTGAAGAGGTTATTTTTCTTATTATTCTATAGGGTCCAGGACTGGCATTGGTAGCACAACGTTGGGATGAAGATTGTGTTAATAGAGTGCCCGTTTTGCCTCTAGAGTTATTTCCCTGTTGGACAATAGTGGTGATAGCTGTCCAATGATTTGACAAGCTTTGTTGCATCTTGAATCTATTTTTGCTGTTTGTGAATTGTCGTTTGTTACTAGACTTCACAGGTATTTAAATTCGTCTACTTGTTTTAGTTATCTGCTGTATATAGTTATGTTGATGTTCTGTTTCTCTTTTGCGATATTCATGACCCCTGTTTTGTTGATGTTGATTTTCACGTTGTATTTTGTGCCTGTGCTGTTGAGTCTGTTTAAGTGTTCTGTTCTAATACTAATATAGATGTTATTAATCACATGTTACAAATCTTGGTGTTATTATTCATCTACTATTAATCTTGATATTGTTATTCACTCTCTGCTAATCTTGATGCTAATCATGTTCTACAGCATTGACATTAACTTGTCGCTAATCCTTATTTTATTAACCTGCATTGAATCCTGATCTTATAAGCTGATACTGTTATTCACTGAAATATCGAAACCACTGATAATCTAAAATATTTCGTTCTCATGTTCATGACAAACGACGCAGACATTAAACTTAGTTCTCTGCAAATGCTCATTGTGTCAATATTGCACTAAACGTCAGATTTACAGCTTCACATTTGTAACGCATCTCTCAGATGATAGAATCCTCGCCATCAGGCTCGGAAAATTGCCAACTCCAGTAACAAGCACACGGAAGTAACAAAAGATGGACGAATCGAGGAGCCCGTCTCTCTCTCGTTGAATCCCATTGAGTGTTCATGGGCGATCCTGATCCTTGTGAACAAACATGCATCGATCATTTGAATGGCGGGCCAGATAAATGGGTATCGGCGTGTTTTTGTAAGCCCCTAGGGGAATAAGAGCAAGAATAATAGACATCAGGTGATGCAATCGATTCCATGTGCATGGGCGGATACACGCTTTAGCTCTCTGTTGAATGAATCATTTAGTATTCTCAATCTAGACCAGTGAGGAAGTAGACTCTTGAAACAGTTCAAATTGAGAAATGTCCAAGCCACCAGCACAAGAGGACAGATTACAAACAAGGGAGACACGTTGTCTTCATTACTAGCCTATTTTGGGAGCCGCGATAGCTCAGTGGTTAGTGAACTGGACTACAAAGGACAAGAGGTAGGTTTCGATCCCAACCGACGGCTTCCGGGCTCACCCTGCCTTTAATGAGTATCGTATTTTTTTTTAAGGGAAAGTAAAGCGGCACGGGCGTAATATCGACCACATTACCCCAAAATGTATGTGCCGAACGTCTGTAAAATTTATGGTTACTAACACCATATTCCATATACGCCACTTGGCGTGATGGGGGTACTTGACTTTTTACATTTACTAGCCTACTTTAGTCATCAGAACACAAAACTTATAATAAATATCCACTTTGAATTGAGCACCTTTTAGGCTACCGCAGATGCAACAGTGCAAGTCGATGCTGCTAATCAACAAGAAAGCTGGACTATGATTTATGAAAAGCTGACGATGGGGAGATGATGGCTTGTTATTGGGGGTTCAATATTTCACTTGAGGTGATTTAAGGTTATGCAGCATAAAAATAAACAGGACAAATGTGAAACAAGATCAGATAAGTACTTGTCAAATGTAACCATCTACACATGCACTGTTGGACCGTACAAGATCGTATGTGACACCTAGCTATCCAGCACGTGGAGGAAACATCGCCGGGCTACCCCCCAACGTGTGTTTTGAATCGAAGACCTTAACTCACGACTGACTCAGCAGGTCGGTAAGGGATAACCGTTTTACGCTCAATGAAATCACAGACCATCATGTAGGTAGACTACAAACATAAAGTAACAATAATTTTTATATGTGGAATAAAGAACAAAGAAGTTGAAGTTATAAAAGAAATGACAAGGAGGAAAATGAAAATACTAGGATTAGCTGACACCAGGGTAACAGGACGACAGGTAAATAAAACACACATGAACTACATGATACAGTGTAATATTCTCAGGAGTCGACAACACAGAAAGAGCAAAACACGGAGTGGTCTTTCTCATTGACCCAGAACACACAAAGACTATTCTAGAAATAAAATACAGCTCAGAAACAATAATCACAGGCAGACAACCAGAAGACGACCGATAAACAACTTACATAAAAGATGTATGCACCATGTAACAGCAATGAAACAGACAGCGAATAACTCTACGAAACACTAAACGACATTGTCAACAAGACTGATGAAAGCGACGACATGTTAGTGATGGGAGATTTCAAAGGAAGTCTTGGGAAACGCAACAGCGAGAACATGGATATCCTGGGACCATTTCAAGATAAGAGACAGCAGAAATAAATGAAAATGGAAGCAGACTGCTGGAAATATGTAATCAAAATGATTTGTTTATCACCAACACATTCTTCAAACACAGAAAGTTGCACTTATACACCTGGTACAAGTGGAATGACGCAACATGCAGAAGCCAGATATATTTTATACTAACAAGAAGATAGTTTGTTTATCTGAATCGTATAACATCTTAGTTTCTTTAACTGAGGTTTATAACATTTTTAGTTTCTTTATGTGAGGTTTATAACATTTTTAGTTTCTTTATGTGAGGAAGGAAGAAGGAACGGGAAGAAAGACGGGAGATTGGGAGGTAAGAAGGAAGGAAGGGAGGGAAGGAGGGAGGGAGGAAGGTTTGTAACCGATGCTTGGTTTTACCATCAAGTACAACAGTATCGAGGGAGCAGCGATAGCGCAGTTGTTAGTGAACTGGACTACAAAGGACAAGGGGTAGGGTTCGATCCCAACCGACGGCTTCCGGGTTCACCCAGCCTTAAATGGGTACCGGATTTTTTTTCTGGGAAAGTAAAGCAGCACGGGCGTAATACCGACCACATTAACCCAAAAATCATGTGCTGAAGGTCTGTAAAATATAGGGTCACTAACACCATATTACCCTATACGCCACTTGGCGTGACGGGGGTACTATACTTTTTACTTTACTTACAACAGTATCGGCATGAGGCCAACGTCGGAGGAGATGATGGAGCAAATCTGTGATGTACCAGACGAGTTGACGAGAACTGTCGAGTGAGTTGAATAGTCTAAGTGAGGAGATGATGGATCAAATCTGTGATGTACCAGACGAGTTGACGAGAACTGTCGAGTGAGTTGAATAGTCTAAGTGAGGAGATGATGTAGCAAATCTGTGATGTACCAGACGAGTTGACGAGAACTGTCGAGTGAGTTGAATAGTCTAAGTGAGGAGATGATGGAGCAAATCTGTAATGTACCAGACGAGTTGACGAGAACTGTCGAGTGAGTTGAATAGTCTAAGTGAGGAGATGATGGAGCAAATCTGTGATGTACCAGACGAGTTGACGAGAACTGTCGAGTGAGTTGAATAGTCTAAGTGAGGAGATGATGGATCAAATCTGTGATGTACCAGACGAGTTGACGAGAACTGTCGAGTGAGTTGAATAGTCTAAGTGAGGAGATGATGGAGCAAATCTGTGATGTACCAGACGAGTTGACGAGAACTGTCGAGTGAGTTGAATAGTCTAAGTGAGGAGATGATGGAGCAAATCTGTGATGTACCAGACGAGTTGACGAGAACTGTCGAGTGAGTTGAATAGTCTAAGTGAGGAGATGATGGATCAAATCTGTGATGTACCAGACGAGTTGACGAGAACTGTCGAGTGAGTTGAATAGTCTAAGTGAGGAGATGATGTAGCAAATCTGTGATGTACCAGACGAGTTGACGAGAACTGTCGAGTGAGTTGAATAGTCTAAGTGAGGAGATGATGGAGCAAATCTGTAATGTACCAGACGAGTTGACGAGAACTGTCGAGTGAGTTGAATAGTCTAAGTGAGGAGATGATGGAGCAAATCTGTGATGTACCAGACGAGTTGACGAGAACTGTCGAGTGAGTTGAATAGTCTAAGTGAGGAGATGATGGATCAAATCTGTGATGTACCAGACGAGTTGACGAGAACTGTCGAGTGAGTTGAATAGTCTAAGTGAGGAGATGATGGAGCAAATATGTGATGTACCAGACGAGTTGACGAGAACTGTCGAGTGAGTTGAATAGTCTAAGTGAGGAGATGATGGAGCAAATCTGTGATGTACCAGACGAGTTGACGAGAACTGTCGAGTGAGTTGAATAGTCTAAGTGAGGAGATGATGGAGCAAATCTGTGATGTACCAGACGAGTTGACGAGAACTGTCGAGTGAGTTGAATAGTCTAAGTGAGGAGATGATGGAGCAAATCTGTGATGTACCAGACGAGTTGACGAGAACTGTCGAGTGAGTTGAATAGTCTAAGTGATGAGAGAATGTTTTATGTGCTCGTGTTTTACAGTAAACCCTTGAATATTGGTCCTTGGATTGAAGTTAGGAAATGTTGAATCTGTTGATGGTTTCGTTGTAAAGAGATGGTAATGTTGATCCCTGCCTATCTGGATGGAAGTGAATCACTTGATGGTTTGTTATTAAAGAATCAAGAATGATGACCGTTGTCTAGATGGGCGATGAGAAATGTTGCATATGTTGATGGTATGACAAGTAAATAAATTAGAATGATGATCACTGCTTAGATGAGCGATGAGAAATGTTGGATATTTTGATGGTTTAGCAAGTAAATAAATTAGAATGATGATCACTGTTTAGATGAGCGATGAGAAATGTTGGATATTTTGATGGTTTGACAAGTAAATAAATTAGAATGATGATCACTGTTTAGATGAGCGATGAGAAATGTTGGATATTTT
Organism: Megaustenia siamemsis; assembly: GCA_032433765.1. Lineage (NCBI taxonomy): Eukaryota > Metazoa > Mollusca > Gastropoda > Stylommatophora > Ariophantidae > Megaustenia > Megaustenia siamemsis. The sequence goes on along the minus strand of JAVIAB010000047.1, from coordinate 96,247,710 downwards.
GATGGTTTGACAAGTAAATAAATTAGAATGATGATCACTGTTTAGATGAGCGATGAGAAATGTTGGATATTTTGATGGTTTGACAAGTAAATAAATTAGAATGATGATCACTGTTTAGATGAGCGATGAGAAATGGATATTTTGATGGTTTGACAAGTAAATAAATTAGAATGATGATCACTGTTTAGATGGGCGATGAGAAATGTTGGATATTTTGATGGTTTGTTCGAAGACAGACTAAAATGGTGAATCTCCGGTTGGGTTGTCCAACCATAAATCACGAATAAAACACTCTGGATGTTTAGGGCCGACTTCTCCACGAGTTATAGCCGTTGGACAAATCTTTGGGTCGACTGCTTAGCTTCAATCGCTGGAGTAAACTTATAGCATTCTCTCCCTTGCTGGCTGTATTTTTATATCTGCGATATCAGCTATTCCACTGCGACAGATCGATCTGTGAGCCACGGTACAGAGATCAGAGTACACTTGACTCGCGCTAAAATGAACGAATGTACCCAATATTCCAATTAGCGGCTCCTTGAGCCGAGGAGACGTCGTGAAAGTGGGCGGTTTTCGACTTTAGGGATATAGTATTGATCGAAGTATTGATCGCATGTGTGTATAGAAATAATACGAGAATCGTATTCGCTCCAATATCGATACCTAGATTTAGATAAACTCGCAGATCGTTAGAGGCCATTTTATTATTAAAGAAAAATATAACTTTATATGGAGCAGACAAGACATAGCCCTTCATCCAAGGGAAGGAAGTCAGGACGTGTTGAAGTGTGGGCCATGTGGTGATCGTACAATCCTCGCTGATGCTCATCATCAACATTGAGTGCCGTCTCCGCATCGAAGGTTGGCTACCATGAAGCGCCATTCCACTCTGTATCTTGCTTTGATGGTTCAGATTGTCATAGGTTGACTTGTCCATCTTTTGATGTTACTCGTCCATGTTAGTCTGCCTCTGCCTCTTTTACCTTGTATTTTCCCTTCCAATATTACTTTTATTAAGCTGTTGTGTCTTTTAACCTGCCTCAAAAATTTCATTTGTCTTCTTCTAATTGTGTTTAGAAGTTCTCTTTTCATTTTTAGTTGTTTTAAAACTACATCGTTTGATTTCTTTTCTTTCCATCGAATTCTACCTATTTTTCTATAAATCCACATTTCAAAGGCTTCAATTTTCTGTTCTGTTTTCTTGTCTAATGTCCATGTTTCTGCATCATACAGGAATATTGAGAGGATGATCGCTCGTGCTAGTTCTAGATTATATGTGGTAGTTCAGTACAACAGTTGACATATACATGCTGCCAAATCTGTGCCTCGACTACATGTGCTAATCCTGAACAATGTTTAATAAGTGGGATGATTTGTTCAGAAGGAGCTAATAAGACATCATCATCAGATCTTATGTTCTTTGTAGAACGTTGCATTCACCACAGTCTATCTGAAAGAATCTGTCTCTAGCCAGATCTCCCACAGATCGTTGCATTCACCAAAGTCTATCTGAAAGAATCTCTGTCTCTAGCCAGATCTCCCACAGAACGTTGCATTCATCACAGTCTATCTGAAAGAATCTGTCTCTAGCCAGATCTCCCACAGAACGTTACATTCACCACAGCCCATCTGAAAGAATCTCTGTCTCTAGCCAGATCTCCCACAGAACGTTACATTCACCACAGTCTATCTGAAAGAATCTCTGTCTCTAGCCAGATCTCCCACGGAACGTTACATTCACCACAGCCTATCTGAAAGAATCTCTGTCTCTAGCCAGATCTCCCACGGAACGTTACATTCACCACAGCCCGTCTGAAAGAATCTCTATCTCTAGCCAGATCTCCCACTTCTTCTGTTGTCGTGTTCAAAGTCTTCTTAATGTCTTGAAACCACTTTCTTCTTGGTTTGCCACTGATGCGCTGCTCAGGAACCACGCCTTCCATTATTGTTCTTTCCAGCCCGCTGTGTCTTTTGACATGGCCATTGTAGTATAATTTCCTCTGTAGAATGATGTTTATAAGCCAGTTATCTTTCATGTTTACATCTTTTAATGTCTTCATTGCTCTTTTTTCATTATCCGAGGTATCTTACTGATTTTTCTGTAGTATTTTGTTTCGACTGAATCGATTTTCTTCCTTGCCGATCAAAAAAGACAATACAAATATTAAATGAAAATAAAAAAAGATTTGTTGTTGGCGACATAATTCCAAGCTGAACAATAAGAACAATCTTCCTATATAATCGTATAGCATAGCCAAGTTCTACTAATCCGGAAACAGATAACTCTGTTCTAAACCACACACAAAGGCCGATAATTCACTCAGAATGTCATTCTTCCATCTATAAATAAACGTCACCACTGACAACTATTGTGACCGCGAAGCTATAAATAGAAACCTTCTGTCTGATTGTCCTTCAGCTTTATTCTGATTTATTCTCTCTAATCAATTATTTATAGTTTTCTTTATTTCTCTTCCACCTTATGAAAACTTTCAATCACTATGTACATCTTCATACATCTTCCAATTTATTTTGTCTATCTCTCCAAACATATATCGTTCCTTGTCTATTTATTTCTCTTTTAGTCTTTCCATCTCATAGAAGAATGTTTATATTTCTTTTTGTCAACCACCTTTCATGTTGATTCTATAGAATCAAAATAGACATGCTTGTGGTAACAACAGATATTTGTTCACGATAACAGGAATAAACGTAATAGACAATAATAGCCACCAATAACTCAACAATAGCCACCAATAAACCAACAATGGCCACTAATAACCCAACAATAGCCACCAATAACCCAACAATAGCCACCAATAACTCAACAATAGCCACCAATAACCCAACAATATCCACCAATAACCCAACAATAGCCACCAATAACCCAACAATAGCCACCAATAACCCAACAATATCCACCAATAACCCAACAATAGCCACCAATAAACCAACAATTGCCACCAATAACCCAACAATAGCCACCAATAACTCAACAATAGCCACCAATAACCCAACAATATCCACCAATAACCCAACAATAGCCACCAATAACCCAATAATATCCACCAATAACCCAACAATAGCCACCAATAACTCAACAATAGCCACCAATAACCCAACAATATCCACCAATAACCCAACAATATCCACCAATAACCAAACAATAGCCACCAATAAACCAACAATGGCCACCAATAACCCAACAATAGCCACCAATAACCCAACAATAGCCACCAATAACCCAACAATAGCCACCAATAACCCAACAATATCCACCAATAACCCAACAATAGCCACCAATAAACCAACAATGGCCACCAATAACCCAACAATAGCCACCAATAACCCAACAATATCCACCAATAACCCAACAATAGCCACCAAAAACCCAACAATATCCACCAATAACCCAACAATAGCCACCAATAACCCAACAATAGCCACCAATAACCCAACAATAGCCACCAATAACCCAACAATAGCCACCAATAACCCAACAATAGCCACCAATAACCCAACAATAGCCACCAATAACCCAACAATAGCCACCAATAACCCAACAATAGCCACCAATAACCCAACAATAGCCACCAATAACCCAACAATATCCACCAATAACCAACAATAGCCACCAATAACCCAACAAAAGCCACCAATAACCCAACAATATCCACCAATAACCCAACAATAGCCACCAATAACCCAACAATAACCCAACAATATCCACCAATAACCCAACAATATCCACCAATAATCCAACAATAGCCACCAATAACCCAACAACTAAACAACAGCCCATTGTTCCGCCATCGTGGTTAACGCTTGTAATAATAAATAAACACGGAACACATAAATAATAAACTGCTTCATTTATATCTGTTCCCATATAAACTAAATAAACGGCAACAATGTTTACATAAACAAACGTATATAAACATAAATTACACGATTAATGTAAATGTATATTTACAACAACAATTAATAAACTGATTAGTTTGAATGAGACCACTTATAAAGAAAGCAATAAA